>OX387232.1:11703253-12903253 GCA_947561695.1 Tyria jacobaeae | reverse complement strand
ATAAGTTATTGCCAACAGACAATTTAATTTTATTCATTTGTAAGAAAATCTTCTCTTATTTTCTTCATGTACATATTATATACAGATAAAAAAAAATGTGTAACCAATAAATTGGGTATATTCTTTTAGAGTAGATTACAGCCACCCCCTCTCTATTATGTTAGTGGGAAAAAAATCTATTTGCAAAATGTGTTTAATAAACCTCTGCTTATTCCTTATGGGATATAGGCGATAAGCGTATGTATGTATGTACATATATTCATTAATCGGAAATCTTCACAGACAACGAACACGCGGGCCGAGCGCCACGGTATCATCACAACATAATTTAAAATGCTAATAATAACTTTGGGAATTCACTGTAAACGACATCCGCGTTAAAACATACTATAAGTGTAATAAATTTTAATGACTCTTCTGACAAATAAACACAAGTTTAATCCATTTTTATGCTAACACTCATTACTCATATAATTCGTTAATATTACTACCGGTTGAATTAATTTATGTGCATACACAATATCAACGGTTTATCACGATAATTTTGGTGTTAACGATAAATTGGTAAGTGTAAGGATTAATAATGAAGTGTTATTTACGATAAAGTTTTATTCAAAGTTCATAAATAAGTACCTAATTGTATTTTCAATTAATAAAACATTTTAATTTGCGTAACAAAAAAAAACGTTTAAAATAATCTTAACAGATGCGCTTGATTTGAAGCGAAGAACACTCTCGATTAAGTCCCTTTTCAAAAAAAAAAAATATATCAAAGTCGATCCATCCGTTTAGAAGCTTTTTTTTTTATTTTTTCGTGTGGAAACACCCACTGGTCATCACCATGTCGTCGGCGTAGCACGTGAGAACGACAACCCCTAAGTGCACACGTAGCACCCAGTCGTAGTACCGTAGTACCGAACCCTGCGGAACACCGCACGACATGTTTCGCCGACCGTATCCTGTCCGAGTTGGGTAGATAACGACGGTGGTAGAAAGGCACTCCGTGATAGACGAGTGCCTCTCTAAACTCGAGGGTAAGGTGTTAAAGGTCAGGCTCCGGTCCTACTCTGGAGAGATGCTCAACGAGGCGAAAAGCGTTTAGAAGCTATGATACCCCACTTATTACTTATAACACCCCTCCTTTTTCGGTCTTTGGTTAAAAAATCAGAAAGAAAAGAGAAATAATGCAGTTTTATGTTTCATACATGCTTACGTACGCTTACCCCTGTATCCAAAAATGGGTAAGCAAGCGACCATGTTTGTGAACAATATGTTAGTCTAGCTTGCGTAGGGAGCAAGTTTATTGCCGTCCTCTGATAGATGACAACCCGTTTGTCGCCTTTCACGACACAAGCGGTGTGAGATAAGGTGGTATTTTGTTAAGACAGTCAAAGTTTATACCTGGTCACCTTTACAGTAAATATAATGTTAAATAGTTAAATGTTTAAGGAACCGCGTACACTTGACAGATGTATAAAAATCAATTGGCGGCCTTGACCGCGATGCGGTGCGTTGTCACTATCCCACAACATATGAATATATAAGGTTGTCAAATGAAAAAAAAAAACAGAACTACTACTACCTACTCTATTCTTTTACGGAAAAGAAATAATTTATTTTCCATAAGAGAATAGAGTAATAAAGTACATTAACAGTTAAACATATTGAAAGATAATTAGATAAAAAAATCTTTATTATACACCACCAAATTAAAAGGACACAAAGTTAAACACAGTTGATACTAGGCGGCATGTATGTGCAATGGGCGAGTTATCCCTAAGAGCGATATCTTCCAGCCAACCTTTGTATAGAAATAAAGGAAAGAAAAATATTAAATATATATACATATATATATATATATAAACATGATAAAGCTGGAGAGCGTTTTTCATTGTTTAGTGCTAGAATTTTTAGAATTATCAGTCTGATTTAAATGATTATTTTTGTATTGTATAGGATCATTGTTAACAATTAAAATTTGCTGAAAAACGTCATGATGCATCTCTTAGGATCGGAACAGTGCCCATAAACGGAGTTGAAACTGCAGGGAGCGACTAGTATTAAATAATTTTCATACAACACTTTTTAACAATAGCATTTCGCACTAATTAAAATTAAATTAAAAATTAAAAAAAATCCCCTATGGAAAAAAATACTTATAGTTTAAGAAACAAACCTTAAAAAGTAAAAAATATATGACGCTGTGAGTTTTCAAAGTGTTGGGTCCTCTGGAGACCATTCTGGTTGCAGCATCAGGTCGAAGTTATCAATTAATTGTCATTTAACGATTATACTGGTACGCGTGAAGCACACTTAATCGAGTAATCATACGCCAAAAATGCCTTACCATTTTGGAAAAGAGCTGATACTCTTACACTGCTGGACCGATATTAACCAAATATAGCTAACCACCGTAAGGACACTGGCATTCAAATGAAAAAAAAAGCATCGAAATCGGTCCATCCGTTTGAGAGCTACGATGCCACAGACAGACACACACACACAGACAAACAGGCATAGACGTCAAACTTATAATACCAATCTTTTTGCGTCGCGGGTAAAAAACAGCTTTTTAGGAGCAAACGAGCAGACGGGTCAGTTGACAGTAAGTGACCACCGCCCAGGGACACATGCAACTCAAGAGTAGCAATTGCGTTGCCCGCCCTTGAAGGGAGGGGATAGAGGAGAAGGGAAAGAAGTGAGTTAGGTTTGGGTCTCCATTAACCTCACTCATTCGGTGAAATACAACACAATATGTGGTATAACTCCATACGTGCCTAAGCATGACATATGTAAAAAAGAAATGTAAACAGATACTTAAAAACCAATCACTTTAACCCTGAGTATGATAGAAGACGTCACCTTATCAAGTTATCACAAACAATCAAACACTCATACCGTTACCTTCTACAAGAGTTGTGTGACAACCCTAGAGATTTAACTCATGTGTAGATAAAAGCTTTGTGTATTTGCATTAACATATTGACATGTTGCAGCCAATGTTTGGTCAGTGGCGACTCCTACAGTGTGCAAGTTATTAAACCAACACACCTACACATAACCACATTGTAGTAGGTTAATTACTACTGGGTAGGGCCGTTATAAATTACCTTCAAAATTTGACTGACTTACGTTGAATGTGTACTGAAAATTGTTCATAAAACTTTATAAGAATATCAAAACATATGTACGTTTAAAACGCCACTGATATAGGAGTGAGCATATCTGTTCTGCACTCAAGAAAAATACTTTATTTAACAATGACAATAATAATAATATGACCAGACATGTTATAAAACACTTTAAACAGCTTTTTGAACTGAAACTGAAATGGGTGACTAGCAGACGTAACTGTCGTAACAGGCAGTGCTCACTGCAATTGTCGATCCAACACTATAAAACGGCTGCATTTAGGGGTAGCTGCCGTTACGCTGCAAGTAAACTCTGAAACAACCTTCCCCCCCCTCGCTAAGGTCACTTTAGACAGTGAAAAACTTTAGAATAAAGTTACGGCGGTACTTAATCGATGCACAGAGGAAACTTGATATAGTAAATACAAATATATCTCTTATCTGATATAGGTAACCTACATATGTATAATATATAATATAAAAACAGTAAATTTAATTTATTTAAGACCCTCCAATGTGTGGTTGTGAGAGCTGGTAGGATGTTTGTTAGATGGACAATGTTGGTGATGGTTTTTAAATACATTTTTTTCATGTTTTCATTTTAGTATTGGACCCATATTAGTACTTGTCATAGAAAAAAAAACAGACAAAATTTTATCCGTGAACCATAAAGGTCTGGTTGAAAACCATCGTTAGACCGCTGTCTAGGGAAATAAATTGATTCCTTTTTTCTTTTATTTCTTTTTTTTATTGTATTATGTTATCGGACTGAGCAAGAGGCCAGTTAAGTTTTTCAAGTATAAATAAATATATAATATATTATATATAATGTTTCTTTGTCAAGCATTGGAGCTTTATCGGCTTGATCGATTTCAACTTGAGACGTGTCATTTGAATAGCGACAATAGTAGCATATGAGAGAAAATTGCGAACAGATTATAGAACTTACAAGGAAAGGGAATTGCTTATAAAGATGGATTGAGCAGTTTAAGCGATAGATATAGAAGTCAGAGTCGCATACCTGTAACTCGAACGGGCTGGTGTATGGGACTCCGTGACCTCTAAAATAAATCAGATCTATATGAAGTCAGAAATAATTTGAAAAGGAGGTCAATTATTAGGAGGAGAGAGTGGAGAGGAGATGGTAAGAGTAAGAGGTATAAGGGAACATTAGTATGAAAGGTTTAGTTTTTTGTATTACAGACTTTTTAATTATTTCATTGTATTAATTATAAGAACTTTTGGAAATATTCGTGAATATTTTTTCTGTACTGGAGGGAATCGAACCCGTGATTCCTGGCGTTCTAATCGAGCTACGGCTACGAAATACATATAAAATTTTGATTTAAATTTTCCCACAGTTTAAAAGAAATTTGATTAGACTTCGAATGATGTAAAACAATTATGAGGTTACTTAATCTCACATAAATCAGTTTTATTAATTAATTTTAGCACAGAATTTCTCTCGGTCAAGCCGTAGCTGACCAGCAAGAATGGTAGCGAACTCCAAAGAAAAAAATATCGTAAAAATTATTCGGATAAAATAATTAGATAACTGTTGTTACGCACATACATGCATACAATCAGCTAATCAACGGCTTATATGTGTCATTTTAAAAATGAGTGATTCACTGACGTCTCATTCAGGATAAAAGCTTTGTTTTTTACGTTGTCTCAAAAGTTGTTGTTCGACAAGCACGAAATCAGCAATTGGGCAGTTATTCAAACGTCCGTCGATTCCATAGTGAAGGGAACCAAAGCGATGTCAGCTAGCTTGAATCGTAATATAATATGTAGACAATCATAATTTTCACAGTGTTTTATATTCTAGCTATAATCCAACAAATAATAAAAGTTATATATATATCTCTTTACACCTTCATCTCACCTCCTCATAGCGGATAGCTCAACAAGATAACCTGGCTTATCATCTATTAATTGTTCCCGCTGATAAACTAACACAAAATAGTAACAAACAACATGATATAATTAAAATAACTTTTATCCGTTTCCCACAGTTAAGTTAATATTTAAATTAAATCAATATAATTTGACATTGATCTTTGGCGAGTGTTGCCACGCCCAAAAATAGATTTATTATTTAACGAACCTCACGCATATTAAATTTTGTACAGCTCTGTGTGTACTTATGGGTAAGGCAGACTGACCACGAACTATTGCGAAACAGTTATATCTACAGTGATGAATGATTTATTGTATAAATACACTCATTTTGATAAAAAATGATGTCACCACCATGTAAGATGGTGATTGTACGGATGGCATAAAATAATGTTATTTAGGATTGCTGGATCGGAGAGCTATTGCCCAAGCGGTCAGTTTTAAGTTCAACCCCCGGTCAAGCATTTTTTGTCAACAGTAAATTTTTGTCGAAAGTGAAAAGCAAACAAGGTTTTTGTAAAATATGTTATTTGGAATTAAATTGATTTTTTTTTTTAGACTTCTCCAAATTACGGCATAGCTCCAACATGTACATGTACCTCCAACACCAAGGGAGGATTCTCTGACCAGGTGAGGTTACCATGCTTGGTGCTTGGTGAACAGCGGCCCCGACGGGTGATATGGGGAGGTCGTATATATATGTCATCTACGAGCATTAACTTTCCTCTTCTCTTTTCTTAACTTTTCGTCTTCACCATCTTAATTAGCTCCCTACATTTGGGTTTTATCGTCAAATCACGATAGAAATCTTTGTTCCACTCACAACAATCTTCTTTTATGTCCCTCTCATAGCTCTGACTTTGTTAACTCTTCCTTTTATGTCCAATCAGTCCTACTCTGGAATGCACTGCCACTCGAAATCAGAATGTCCACTAACCGCTTTATTTTTAAGAGGAGGGTACGTGATCTCCTGTATAATGAGTTGGCAGAAATGTCATAGCGTTAGTACATATTTAATAGACTTTTATAGTGTTTATTATATGCGTTGGATGTATGTATATGTATATATGTTTGTATTTATTTATATATAGGTATATATTAGTATATGATGAAGGAAAGTAATATATGTATATAATTAGCTTATATTTTATAATAATTAAACTGGTACCTCTCTCACCTATTTGCACCTACTACCATTTATTTTTGCCACACCCCAAGGTTGACTGGGAGAGAATGCCTGAGGCATTAAGTCCGCCTTTGTACAATATGTGCAATAAGTCAAAAAATAAATAAAATAAAATATGTATACTAATCAGCGCGAAAACTTTATTATCGTGATTCAGGATCGTACTACGTCATTAGTGTAGTTGCTACATACTTCGACTTTTCTTCGCTAGATGGTGTTGATATATTTATGTAAAATAAAAAAGGTTTTCAGGTCGTCGGCCTATATATTATAGAACGATCACTATGGACCAAAGACCTGAGAACCACACGTTAATTTTATTTTTTTATAAAACCCAATAAAAGTTATAGGTTTTGACTTTTGATTTATTCTGACCTATTCCACTCCACCGAGAACCACATAGTCCGTTATTGTGGAAGCAATCGTAGTACGAGTACAATATAATCTGATAGTTTGTAAGACTTCTTCCTGGTGCAGTGGCCTTTAAGTAATCTTGTTGACTGCATCAACCAGCTATGTGATACTAAGTTATTGTGTTGAATTATTTAAGTGGCAAACAAATGTAAAATTGTTTGCCAATAGACTGTATTTATAAAGAAGTTGGTAATTTTAACCGATTTTAAAACGAAGGCGTATCTATGTTTGAGTGTTTATATTATGTTAATCGATTCTAAAACACATACTATGATTTTATGTGACAAATAGACAATTCCACAGTAATAATCTAAGATGTTTTATTGTTTTAACGCTATAATCTTTTTCTTTTAGACAACTAGATTAGAAGTCATTACAGACTTGAAAAACATAAAAAGACGATTTTTGTTAGTTTTTTATAGCTGTCCCAAGTCTGCGTGTTCCTTGTATGGGGATACAAGGAACACGCAGATTCGGGAAAACTTTTAGCGAATCACAGAATTATTTGTCACGTATCTAAATCTCCCACCAACTTCTGGCTCAGCAGACAGGATCATTAACCACTAAACTAACAGGAAACTCTATCTCTTACAAATTCTACAGAAGCATAACACATACAACTGCCTACTTCTTATTGAGTGAGCGTATATAATATGTTTGTGTGTCTCCTAAATAGAATTGAATGCAATTTTTACAGGTGTGTCGCTAGAGGTCTCAATTAAAATTAATGATAAGTACTTGATTGTAAATATCACGCGTACGAAGTCACGGGCAAAAACTAGTATATAATGTAGGTCTCTATACGGAGACAAATTATTCTAATTTGTTACCCATAGCAATTGTCCTTACTTATGTAATAATTTTACAATTACTCACATATACACATATACATCATCATATAACGTAAAAAATAAAGGCTCTATGTATGTAAATGTGGGTGTCAATTAGGTTAATATATGCGTACGGTCAGCAAAACAACTGGTTATATCGGACAATCGGCTGCCGATCAGACTTATCTTAAATTTGATATATAGTTATTGGCTTCTATTTGGTACGGTTCGCATGAACGGAATATTAAAAACAATTGATTTTAATCGTCTACTAAAAAACTGATTACCTACTAGGCAACCCGGTCCCGCAGCTTGACATACATTAATAAATTCACGCTTTTAATCGTTCGGGGTACGCAGAGACAACAGGAGGACACTTGCTACCATGCTTGCTACCATACCTCACGAGCTTCCTTTACTGTCATTACATCATTTATACAAACCCGTTTTAGGTAATTGAACTACCCTTTTTCTGAACATAAATGATTTGATCAGAGCACTTTCTTCGTGGACGATCCTTACCGGCCATCTGTTCCTTCGTTTTATATATTTGTTTTATCGTTCGTTCCTCACCATCTCAGCATACATTTATTAATTTTTCATCAGTACACCCTCATTCAATCCACATTGCCCCCCTAGTTTTCCGGCTTGGCCGGTGCGGTACCGTGGCCTCACACAAAACCAGTTGCATTTCTCGATATCAGTGAGCTTCTGGTCTAATTCCCCCTATGATCTCCTCATCAACTCTCTCCTATTTACTCTCCCTGCATACCCCACCCCTCATCGCCCTCAACGACGGACAACACACTTAAGGCTCTTGAGTTGCAGGTATCCGTAGACGGCGGTTGTCACTTACTGAAAGGTGACCCGTCGATTCGTCAGTATATAACGAAAAAATAAACAAAAAAGTATGTAGTTAAATTAACAAGCCTAAAATCCTAATCTAAGCGTGGTTAATATCTGCGAATCCTAATGAATGCATAAAGCATCAGTTACATATCGTGATATAGTCGAGGCGCTTTCTTAATCAGCGAATGATTAAAGAGGAAGTTTCTTTTAGCATTGATTAATTGGTTAGGGTATTTTATTATGTACTATAAAAAGTATGCCGCCGCCGCCGCCCATGGACAACTGCAACTCAAGAGTACGCTGCCTGCGTTTGAGGTTTGAGAGGAGGGGAAAAGGTGGGGTTGGACTTACGGTAACCTCACTCAATCAGTGAAATACAACGCAAGTATTGCTTGACTTGCAAGACTTACAAAGCGCGAGGAACAGCTGGTTTAAAACATTTTTTTTTTATGCGATAGGGGGCAAACGAGCAGACGTGTCACCTGACGGTAAATGACTACCGCCGCCCATGGACACCCGCAACTCAAGAGTCACAAGTGCGTTGCCGGCCTTTTAGGTAGGAGTACGCTCTTTTCTTGAAGGTTTGAAGGTCGTATCGATTCGGAAATACGGCAGGCGACAATTTGTTCCATAAGCTGGTTGTAAAAATATACTAATGTTACGCAGTGATCTTGTAAGTACTGGCTGTTTTGCTGTTGCTACATGTACATGTCGCACATATGCGCCTGCACAAGGCGAACAACCGCGCCCAGTACACACGAACAGACATCAGGTTGAAAGTGACAAGACACGCACTAAGGTATCGACAATTTAGTATTATGTATACTCACCTATACGACTTTGATATTAATTTATATTTTAAAATTAGACTAGAGGCCGGTAAAGTTCTCAGTTAGAATTTTAGTCTATTAAATTTTAAAAGTAAATCGATACATGGATACACATCTCACTCCTATACCTCCGCAAGGGTAGGCAGAAGCATCTCTAACGCTTACTTTTTTCCAAGCATAATTTAATCCCACTTAGGTAGTAGGGGGCAAGATTATTGCCGTCTTTCGAAAGCTGTATAACTGTTACTATATGTATATACTGTCTGATAGATAACAGTCCGATTCCATAGCCCACTGATATAGACTATTTTCCTGCAAGAAACAACACACACGAGAAACACACGGCATTTAAAATTATATAATGGAAATTTCTACTCTAGAATCATCATTCAGACTTTTCGTACCTACCTTCCTTTATCCGCTCATTTCTACACCTTTTGCCTGTTCTATGATTGACTCTATACCAGCCAACCAACTACGCTTTTCACTGTGCTCTTAGTTATAATAAGAACATGCACCGCCTTATTAAATACCTAAATGGTGGCAACAACACCTAAGAAAAAGAATTCATAAATGTGTGTGTATTTTATGACGCAAGTACTGTTTAAAATTCTTCTTCTCTCTTTTAAAGACGACCACGGATGACGAAAACTCCCGCACTAGTCAGTATTCATGTGTCACGGGGACCTCACAGATACACAAACAACGAACACAAAGAACACCCGTAGTCGGGGCAACTATTTGTCATAAAAATGTTTATTTGTAGCGTCACCAACTACTAGTACAACAGGTAGGTCGAATCAATTTAACCTTAATAGACACTGATAGAAGAAATTAAGAAAAACACAAATAAATAATCAAAAAAATATATATCGATGTCATATAAGGGCATCACTACAAATCAAACGCGACATGTCCTACGGCACAACATTGTGTAACATAAGTGAATAAGTCAATCCTGAATGTTGTAAGCCTCGGTAACACTTACTGTAACATGATTTACTATTTTTGGGCCTTGCCCTTACGGCAGACAGGTTAAAACAAGTACTCTATGTTCATGTTGTAACACATTTGTACTGCAAAAATGAAAGTCTACATACTGCCCCCTCCCCTCCCCTTGTAACCCTCTTAATAATGTTAACCGACCGTTTTCAAATGACCTAAAATTGCATCAACAACCCTTTAGCGGGCTATAGAGCATGGTATGCTTGGAGTTTCTATGAAGGATTCAATCGGGAATAACATCATCCGACAAGAAACTAAACTTACCAATATAGCTCGCAGAATAAGCACACTAAATTCGTAACCAGCCACATCTGCCGAAGGACCGATGGCCGTTAGAGCAAACGGGTTTTAGAGTAAAGAAAGTGAATTGGTAAACATAACGTAGGATGAACGCACGATAGAGAGATAAACTGGGTGCGAATAGCGGTAGACTGGGTACTATGGCGCACCTTGGGAGAGACCTTTGTCCAGCAGTGCACTGATGATAGTGATATAACTACACGGGGTTGTCATATTGCTCATACAATAGGAAAGGTCCGAGAATGGTGGTTTGACTGGCCAGTTAGGCTAGTAGTAAGTGACCCTGACTGCTAAGTAGTCGGTTTGATTTCCACAATGAGCGTGATCATTTGTTCTGTGTTTGTGAGTAATTTATCTATTATGTGTATGTATTTAGAAGTATATAAGGATGTTTTCAGCTGTCTGGTTACAATACATATTGTATATTAATATTATTACCCTGTTACTTAATAGTATATATATTATAATACATAACCTTCTCTAATAATTTAGAGAAGGTTATGTTATATCATTAAAAACACAATTCTACTTTGGCACTGCGCCGCTTGATAAAGGAACTCTAGAGAAGCTAGTCTCTGTATGATTTCTATATGAAAATTATTTCTAAAATTAATGACATTACATATTTACATACATATTAAAACAAGTCATTTGTCCCTTCGGGTTTAGGTTATGCTTCTAAACAAGGATAAAAACAAGGGGTAGACAGTATAGGAAACTTGTGTTATGTAAGTTTAACTCACGCGTCTACTGTCATTAATCCCCTTTCATGCAAGCCAGTTTCTGATATTTCAGCCTTTTTTGACCATTTAATGAACAGTTTAAAATTGATCGATAAATAAACATTCGTGCTAGAACAGCTCTAAGATTCATTGGCGAGTTACACAAGCACACTTATGTGTCGCAAACGGCGCCGCGCCCTCGCGTTCTCAACAACTCATACGTTATAAAATGCTCCTATACCAGCACACCCTGATTACACACAATACTAGTTTAAAACCGAAAGAGTAGATATTATAATGTAGCTTCTTAATTATATTTTAAATCATTATTTCATCTCCGTCTCGAAAAACATTTTTATTAAGAGAAAAGTTACCGAGTGTCTTCTTTCCTTTCTGTACAGCTGAGTACCTGTGACCACGTAACGTATATGCACTAATCACCAAGTACAGCTTCAGGCTTAGCAACATCTTTTTTGACAGGTACTGTGACGGTACGTCAGTTTGTGACTGTATGAACGAATCCATCCACACTTTTAATTATTATTATTATTATTTCTTAAATGATATAAGTAGAAGTATTTTCTTAGTTTATATAATCAATTATGTTATAAACCCCACCCAGTGCAATACAGTCGTAAACCCACGCCTAATCTAATCTATATAGGATAGAGATCTGGGGGATATCCAAAATACTAGTAATGTGTCTGTGTTACTAGTATTCTTTTAGGAAAAAAAATGTTATCATAGTATTGTTTTTTTTTTATGAATATAACTGTACTATACATTTTTAATTAACATTCAATCTTTGTTTTAAAAATTACATATATGTATCGTGCTTTCTGCCAAAACAAATGTACTTCTTCTTTCTTTTCTAAAAGAAAATTACAAAGACGCCGTTTGTTTCATATCAGAATTCACCGTTAACAATAACCCTTTCACTAAATATGTTGAAGTACTTAAAAATCAAGGTTGAATATAAAAAACACATGTTCACATACATAAATTATTTTTTGGGTAGTCGTACTATAACAATAACTTGTTTATATTATTTTCAAAATTATATATAACTGTTACAACTACATCGCTACGAGTAGAGGGTTTGTAACTTAAAGGGTTTATAAGTTAAACGCAAGCTATCATTCTTAGAACCACTGCAGGCAAGTTGACAGATTGTGTCAGTGTTTGCCGTCTTAATGAGTTGCATTACTACTGCTTAGATAGATAAATATAAAACTGTTTACTATGATGTGTAAATCGGTACGTAATCACGATAATATACATAAGCTAAGTAATACCTTTTTGGTTAGTTATTGTACTTTATATATTACACCAGTCGTGGTAAAGTGCACTCCGCATTACATCCATACGCGAAGTCCTGCGTCCTTGAAATATCTTCAAGGACGCAGGACTTCTTTATTAGACAGCAGAGTAGTGAGTGTATTCAACACCAGTATTTTGACAATTAGAATTGGGTCTCACCAAGGATAAGGCACAAGCCCTATATTGGGCACTTCAGGAATTTGGATTATATTGAAACGGAAAGGTAAGAAACTCAGTGACCAAAATTATAGGTTTTTTGTCAGACGTGAAGCTATTCCAATACCTGGATCCAATGGAGAATAACATACATGAAACTCCATGGACATTCCTTCGCAACGTGTTCTTTTTACAAGTTTCGGGTAATATTGGTTAAATATTCGTATATTGTAACAGATTATTTCGAAAATATAAACAATGGCGAGAATTACCACAGTAGTATCATCAGCCCCTATCAACGGCACTCGATCACGAGCCATAGTCCACCTCCCGACACAGACGCCACCATTGGCAGGATACTGGCTTTATATCCATCTATATAAGCAATATCCCTGTTCTTCAATTTCCATCCTCCTATTCAGCAGGGGTAGAGCCATGCTTAGGCACGAATGGGCTCGGCTTGCATTTCCCCTAAATTAGTGAGGTTTCCGGAGGCCCAACATCCCCTCTCCGTTTTAGTCTGCCCCCGCTTCCCATATCCTCTTCCCCTCTTTTCCCCTCCCCGCATACCCCCATCTCACGATACTTCTCTCGAGTTGCAGTTGTCCATGGACGGAAGTTGTCACTTACCGTCAGGTTACCCGTCCGTTCGTCTGTCCCCCTAAATACTAATAAAAAAACCTGTTAAAATACTCCAAATTATCTCATCCCAATTCAAAAAGTGTCCGGATGACGGCAATAATCTTGACTGCCGTGAGTGTATGTATGTTTATTTGTAAATGTCCTCAATATTTAAAATACCTTGCATTTTCAAACATTTATAGAACAACAATTTATAAGTAATTAATATGACCGCTACACCATTACATCCTTATACGATCGAGCGGAAACTCGCGCGCATCCCAAGATGGCGACAGAAAAAGGTCGACATATGTGTCACGTGAACAAGGCCACGAGAAAAACTGTTCGCTTCCATCTTACCTTGATGCAGTAACTCATAGCGAATAAGTATAAACTAGAAAGACAAAGGTCTTCTAAATTACAAGCAATATCCTGATATCAAACCCCCTTATGTCGGTGATCAGACTTTTCGGCTGTAGCCAGGTCGAGGTACAGGTATGCGACCCTCATTTTTCTGTCTTACCAATCAATCTATATCAGCAATAATCGTTTCCCTACCCACTGCTGTCTTTTAATATAGGCACTCTTAAATTGCCTAAATGTAGACAATAAGCTTGTCAGTGATACCAAATTATAGTTGGCGATGTGAGACTATTTAACCCATTACTTCCCAAGCATCGAAAACTTTGGATTTTTTATATCAAATCTTGAAACTAAGCTCATAATACGCTAAGAAAAAATAATATGGAAAAAAAAATTGTACTTTTAATGCTGAGTCAGACTTTTGTTTTTTGTGTGGAAACCTCCACGGGTCATCACCTTACCGGGGCTAATGGGCAAGGTGGTATGTCGGACTCGAACCGACTAAAAACACACAGTGTTCCGTCAACGGGTCTTATGGCCGGGGCCTCAGGTGTACCCTAGAAAGGAAGTCCCTGTGTACCCCGGCAGACCTAGTCGCCTTTTGAGCAAGGCGACTGCAATATGATTCTGTCCCCCCCCCCTCATATTAAGTCAGGCGCGCGTGGAACACGTCGTGCCGCCGTCACGGGCCTGCTTCTGCTAGGGCGATAGATAGCCCAGTCGCCCTCAGGCCAGCGCTCATGGAGGCTGGAGGTCATTTTGCACTGCGTCGCCTCGTGCGTCTTCTGCGGGACGGAAGAGTACTAACTCTCTCCCGTTCCCTTTCCGCCGCTTCCTTTGCAAGCATCACTGCCTCGCAGTAATCCCATGCACTCTCGCTCTGGACAATAACCATGGTCTCTAGCGAGAGGCTACCCACACCAATAGCTGCCACGAGGTCAGCACGCTGCTGCACCCACGCATAGCACTCCACTAATGTGTGGAGTGCGGTACAGCTCCCGCAGTAGTGGCACACAGGCGTTGGCATCCGTGTCCGGTGAGTACCTGAACTAGCCGGTAGGAGAGAGCTCCATGTCGCCTGTGGGTCTTACCGCCACAATTGTGGCGTGCCCCATGCTGAGTCAGCCTGTCCTATAAATATGACAGTGGGGACATGTGATCAGAAATAATAAAAGTAAACAATTATAAGAATATTAGCTGTATTTGAAAATTTGACCATTAACAGTTTTAAACATAAAGTTCTATTAACTTATTTTTTAGTGTTTTTTTTTCATATTTAGCTCAAAAAGTGAGAGGTTTTTTTTTTACAACCTTGTCTCTAGCAACGCCTCTTCGTCATATAGTGACCAATATTGTCATACCTGACAGGTTGTAAAAGGCGCTCTGATGTACCTGGTGTAGGTTTTTATTTTGAAAGATTGCAACAAGTTTTTAAATTATGTTTTGTTTATGTTTTAATTTTTTATATATTTGGTAAAAGTCTAAAAATCAGTTATATGTGAATTGGAGTTGGCAAGTTTATTACATTATCGTATTTAAAATCAGAATATGATGCTTCTTTTTGAGGCAACAAAAATGATATATTGAAAAAATTACAATAAAATTACACACTTTTTGCAGAAGAAAAAAAATATTTTATCAGAAAAACAGTGCAAGAATACGATTTTTGTCAGAAACAATAAAAATAAACGACCTAACATGTAAAAAAAATGTTGAATATGGTGTCCTAAAAATAGGGCAGTGGGGAGGAATGGTTTAATAACGTCAGTGTTAGATACACGTGTAAATTCATTGATTTTAATCGTAATTAAGAACTGCCCAAAGCCTTGGTGAGACTTGATGTAGTTAAATTCTAGACCTCAACCCATTCAGAGTCGCGTTAAGTGTACAGTTGAAGTACCTACATTGAGAACTAAAGAAGAAGATTAAAATTTGTAAATAATTAAGAGTAAATTTTGTAAATCATGCAGGCGTCGCTGAGCTTGGCTCTCTTCAGTCCGCCCGTAATCACAATCGGTGCAATTCGGTGAACAAACAGGTATTGCATTATTAGACTACGGAGTTATTGTGCTATAAACATCGATTTGCATATAAGTCACGGAACATTCAAAACAAACTACTCTGGAAATTACTAGCTTGATTTCTGTAACAAATAGTTCAATTATTAAAACTCAACATTTGAAATTGAATGAAATACATCAGGCAACCTCTAATCTATGTCAAACCTTAGGTCAAAATCAGCGTACATATTTCAATTCCTTTAAGCTTTCCCATCCTTGAAGCTTTATTCTGGTAAGTCACATATGTTTTTTTTTAGATATTCATATATATAGGATTAAAATAGTAAAGTAAAAGTATTCTAGAAGTAAATTTTGTGTTACATTTCTTTCTTATTCGTATTTATACCTAGAAGCTAGAAGTGAAAGTTATAAATATTTTTGATGAAGATGTTAAGTCTAATTTTATATCACAATTATGTATTTATAAGTACCGACGTAACAATGCATTTTTTTTACTTATTTTAATGTTTAAATAGTACGTAATTTTCGTTTATATTTATATATTTTAAATCATTATTTTATGTGTAAAAACACGAACTTACGCAACTCCGTACCGTAGAAGAAGAGAAACACATCCCTTATTAAATATTTTTTAATAAATCAGTTTCGTCAGTGTCTATTGTCTGTAATAGGCAATCGACCTTCAAAACAGCAACATATGCACTCTGATAAACATTTATAACAAGTATTACTCATCAAACGGCCATCTCTCTTCGTTCGGTTAGTTCATTACGTTCATTCATAACTTGGCCATGAGTCTGAAGCACAGGCATCCTTTATAAATCCTTATAAGGAAGCAACTGATTAATGTATTGTGTGAAACATTTGATGTTTATTACTTTATCACGTGTAAAAATAACAGCAGGATCGAATGATAAAATTATTTGTATTATTTTTGTAGTGTTTTAAGAACTTGTAACGGAACTAGCTGTCGCTTGCGCCTTCGCTAGCCCAGAATTATATACCAGTCCCTTAGACACACAATGTTTTTTTCTTCCAGAACTAATCTATGTAACTTTCATCTCTTTGGCAACGTGTATGGTAAATTTTATGTTAAGCGATTTAGTAATCAAAGACCTCTTTGTCGCAATAATTAAACTGGGTATCCACCGATTTAATGGTAGAATCCTACAACTTATCTATGGCTGCAGCTAGAGACTGAGCTTTTTCCCATGAGGCTTTATACATGTTTTACGTTCGAATGTACCTCACGAACGTTTCAAAAAACGGTGAAGCGAAACGATACTAGGAATCATGTTCAAAATCCACAAGTGACTACAACCATGAATTCTTACTCCATTTTCTTCGCGACTTCTGTCGCATGGAAATTTAAAAAAATATATTTTTAGTACATATGGGACAAAAAGTAGCCGACGTGATGTTTCGGACTCCAGACAAAGGAGACTGACCACTTTGTTTGGATTCTTGGCGAAAGCATGAACAATTGAATATTGACAAATCAATATAACATTTTCAAACTTAATAGAAAAAATGATTAAATGAAGCGCAGCATCAAATATGTTTAATAATAAAACAAAACACATTGTTTATAATAACTATTTTGTTTTTTCCCCGTTACAACCATTCATTAGGTATTAATATTGTATGTCAATCCCCTTTAGTCATGAGAAGAACAATCGGAGTCCACTTTGGATAGCACAGGTTGAAATAGAAAAGCAAACACAAAATGATAGAAAAATCTACAGTATGAGCGAATGCGTGCAAAGCGAATGACAGAATTAGTCAAGTCAGAAAGAAAATAACAATTGACTATGATCACAAAATGGTTGTTCACGTTCTGGCCGTATTTGGACGGTCCCTTTGTACTTTTGTGCTATGCTTTATCTTGATAGCCGATTGATGTCAGTTATTTACTTTTACATAAGTTAATTATAGTATTTACCAAAACTGAAGGTATGTTTAATTATGGTCGGACGGCCGGACTTCCCGGCACCAGCCCGTTGGAGTTATGAGTTTGCGACCCTGACTTGCGTAAGCTCATGCTTATACTCCCAAACCATATATTTAAGCAATATGGCTTTTCCTGTCAATGTACTCCAAATTTTCCTATTTTATTTCCAAAAGTGCTGGATGACGGCAAAGTTCGTCGTTCGAGGATACAGGTATGATGATGAGTGCATGTATGAATGTATAGAGTTAATTTTACATAAGCCGACATTATCACGCATTGTAAATATACCCTGTAGTGTGATAAGACATGGAGTTTTCTAGTTCAAAGTTTCCCTCCTCAATAATTGAACTCATAGGTTTCTCTTAAACAAAGCACATGAAACTAAAATAACATCTTCTAAACACATTCCCTCATAACTATGATTTAACAATTTATAAACAACAATTACACTAAGAGATGGAGAATCGCCAACTGTGTCAGGGTGAGATCTTCACTATAAACTGAATAAATATCTTCTCTCACACATGCAATATATATTTATATTATAATTACGTAATTAAGTTTATTTGTGCACTACGCTCTACGCCAAAAAAAACTCAACCCACCAACACAACCCTTGAATACCTGCAACTCAAGAATCATAAGTGCGCCTCCTTTTAGAGTAACGAGGAAACAGAAAGAGGAGAAGGGAGATAAGGGATGCGGAAAAGGAGAGAGATTATGATTAGAGTTGGACCTTTAGTACCACTCGCTCATCAATATAATGCAAGCATTGTTTGTCTACTGATTTTCTGTGGGGTAAGACTTCAGTCCAGCCGGCCCGTCCGTGCCTAAGCATGACTCTCACAGAAAACCGGTAGACAAACATCATAATCTCTCGCCTTTTCCGCTTGTATTGCATTATCGAGTGAGTGACGGTACCGGAGGCCCTACTTCTCTTCTCCTCTTCCCCAGCGGCGCACATCGCATGAGTTGCAGATTTTCATTGGCGGCGGTTGTCACTTACCAACAGGAGACCGTCTGTTCGTCTGCAGCTGGCAGACTCGGCCTATGCTCCTTATTCTGTGCGTCCCTGTTCTTCTGTATATCTATATAAAAAAACGTATTATAAACAACTTTTTTTTTCTATTCAAGTTAGTTATGTACGCTTTTACGCCTTGATTAGTTAACTAGTTATCATACAATTTTCTACAAACATAATATAAAATTTTGTATATATTTGTACATACAAAATGCTGTATTTTTTAACTTCAGACATCTCACAAACGGCCGTCTGATTCCAAACTAAGCAGATCTTGTAAGACTACTGTACACATACACTCATATATATAAAATTAAATACTTCCAAATTTTAGATAAATTGCACCAAGAAAAAATTAGCATACTCATCAAACAATCATTTGTCCTGGATATTGGAACTCCTCATTAGCTCCTAGTAAACGTCTATACGACCATATCGACCGATTTTCAATTTTCTCTGCAGTGTTCTCATAGTAAACAAATCAGGATTTGTTCATGACATACCAAGGAAATTTCAGACGATACTAGTATTCTTGTCGTAGTGCATTGTATGAGCTTCAACCCGCAACTACTTGAGCGCAAATCTCACGCCTTAACCATTACGCTAACGTCAATTTATCAATAGTAATAATAACTTCAGGCATCTCACACATGGCCGTCTGATCCCAAACTTAGCAGAGCTTGTACTATGATAACCAGACTGCCGATAAACTACTTATATATGTATTTCTAAATACATTATAGATCAATCAACATAGATAGATAGATAAATCACACCCAAGCACATAACAAATACTCGTGTTCATCACACGAATATTCGTCCTGAGTGGGAATCAAACCCAAGGGTCACTAACCACTAGACCTTTCAATTGAAAGTATTGCGCAAACTAATTGTAAAGGAGAATTGAGAATTGATTTTCAGTGGTAGAGCCATGCTTAGGCACGAATGGGCCGGCTCGACCGGTGCGATACCACGGCCTCACAGAAAACCGGTTGTGAAGTAACGCTTGCGTTGCATTTCCCCGAATTGAGTGATGTTTCCGGAGGCCCAATTCCCCCTACCCCCTTTTCTCTACCTCATCTCCTTTCTCCTTTTTTCCACCTCCTCATCCCTCCTCTCTTCTTTCCGCTCCCTGCATCCCCCATCCTTCATCACCCTCAAAGGCGGGCAGCGCACTTACGACTCTTGAGTTGCAAGTGTCCATGGACGGCGGTGTCACTTACCATCAGGTGACCCGTCTGTTCATCTGTCCCCCTATAGAATAAAAAAAAAAAATTGAATGCGGTTACCTCCTTTTCTAAAGTATATTTTATAGCTATTTAAACTACAAAGGATCTTTTAACCTCTCTATCTGTTTATACTGCCTGTACCTACGAGCTACATATATGTATTTATTAATATGTAAGTGTGTCCAGTATGTAGGGTCAGCACACGCGGATCTCACACGCAAAGCCGCGCCCATAACATCGACATACATTTGGATCAAGTACAAACAGCAATAAACTGTTGTAGGGTCCGCGTATTTCCGTTGAGCCTACTTTAAATAATTAACTTTTGAATTGAGTACATAACTTCAATGCGCCTATCATGATAAATTGTATATTTCGTCGTCGAACTAAGAACATCCTGCTTTTTGAAGTCGGTTAAAGAACTAATTAAAGTTCTGTCGATTTATATCACAAATTGCAAAGATGTATTAACAACAACACAATCTTTCATGAACAGACACATGTTTTTAGACACAGTCCCTTACCTTAAGCGTGGTGTAATGTTCAAAAATTATATTATTATGTATCTACTATACTATCTAAAAATATATATTAACAACACAACACAACACTTTAAAAAGACAAAAAACGTAAAATATAATAATAATATACAACATTATTGTATGCCGGTAGAAATATTTTAGTTTTATTTGTAGTATTGTGCCCGTTGGCAATAGCGTTGCCCCCTGTTACGTTAATCAGACCAAATTCTAATTGGCAAAATATATGTGTTTAATACACCTCTACAGGCCTACGGGTACCCCTACAGGTTTGAGGGTACGTATCATTGTATACCAAAACCATCTCTGCAATATAAGGTGGCTTATACAGTTGAAGAATACAATCAAAAGTAATCCATGTCTATTGGATAGTAGATGAAATTAACGCGTGTAGTAACCAGGAAGGAGAATCTTTTGGATTTCTTCCCGACTGCGCAAAAAAGAGAGTTGTTTATGCATAAATGTATGAATGTATGATATTTCTTTTTTATCCGTTTTACGGCTTGATATGTTTATTGTTGTGTTATGGACCCCTCAGGTACACATGCAATCATGTGAGGGTAAAGAGAGGGAATTGGACCTCCGGTAAATGCTGCTAAATATATGTTTCATGTTTTTTGTTCTGACACTACCTAAATATATTTATTGCTTAATAACGCAGATTGATATCTGAGATAAACTCAGACACGCGAGCGATACATAGTTGTTCAAACATTGTGTTAGATATGTGTTCACAGACCATTAAGTATGTATTTACTTTTTAGATTGTTGTTAAGGTGAAAATATATCGACAATTTTAGCTTAATGTGTGATGTTCAGTTTAATAACTTTTACTGTGAATCAATATTAATTATTAAACCTGGCCGGTTTCGAATTCTGACACTGAATTCAAAGGTTTCTAAATAATTAGAAGTTTACTCCAGCAGCATATGTGTAGCAGGTTTTGCCAAGTGCCGATAATCAACTGTGTAATCTGGAACCTACATGCTTGACAGCCCTTTTGGTCTAGTGGTTAATGACCCTGACTTTTGAACCAGAGGTCGTTCCAGAGGGTTCGATTTCCACTTGGGAGTAAACTTTGTGTTTTACAAATTTGTAAAGCCCCACGTGGCACAAAAATCATTCCTATTGCGGGAGCTGTCTTTCAGCAGAACTTTTACAGCAGAAGAATCGCCTCAATATAATGTATAGTAAATGTAACGAAAGCAAGTAAACATTCTTCAGCTCTTTACCCGCCTGCCGCGCTGAAAGGTAGGTTATGTTTTCTTACAGAAGTTAAGTTACATTTTATTTGAAAAGCAAGTGTGAAGGGAAGCCAGGGGCGTCTCGGTCTCTTCCCGTGGGTGTTGTAAAAGGTGACCAAAGGATCGGAGAGTTATTAAATTGAAAAAAAAATTGTGTGTTTCACAAATTGTTGTCTCGAGTTGGGTGTTATTTGTGTCCTTTGATGTTTGTAAATCTCCTCGTGTGTCCACACAGTGACTCCTAATGCGGAAGTAATCTTAAAAAAAAAATAGGCAATTTTTGGAATCAAAACAATATATATTTATATATATACATATATATATAGTTAGTTTTATCCGGTTGAACGAATACAATTATTATTGGCAAATAGTACAATACAGTAGCTCGGAATGTTATTAGCTCATAACATTTCTGTGATAACTTCTTACTTTCCTAATCAAAGTTAAAAAAGGAAAACAAGAATATCACGCCTGTATACCCGCAGGAGTAGGCAGAGGCGGTAATAACTCTCACATTTCGCTGACTACAATTTACAATACGCCAGCAAGAAAAGCAGCCGATAAAGATGTATTTAACTTTTGAATTAGGAACTCTTTGGGAATCTGTAGACGTGTAATGAATTCATGTGTCCTTTGTTTTTGCAAATTAAATTTAATAAGTGTGTGTCATATATCGAAAGGGATTGAACTATTAATAATTTCTATAGTCGAAATTTTTCGCTCAATGTTTTATTATGTTACGATAGACTTCGATTTGCGTTTCATCACGAAGCCCCCTCGTCTCACTGTTTACAACTGAAGAAAAAGAAAGAAAGAAAGAAAGCAAGCATTTATTCTGACATTCACAGGGCAGCACATAATTGTTACAATCAAAAACGATGAGTACGTATAATGCCCTGTGCGATGCGAGAAAAGGCACCTATCTCAGCATATTGCTGCAGCTGGTGTTATGATAGGGCCCAAGTCCCCTGACGTCACGAACCTCCTTTCCAAATTTATGGACGCAATCATAAGCAACTAAAAACATATTTAAATCAAAACGTCAGTATAAAATGTGACAGTAAGATGTAAATACAATTTAACTTGCGTGGTATTTGATGTGGTGATAAATGAAATAATGTTGTACAATTTGTAAGGTGTCATGGAGGAGAATTTGCGGAGTTTGCTGCATCTGTTGCATAAACCATACATACTTACATTTATACATAATAACTGGTTTAATGAGTTTAAACGTGGTCAAAGCAAACTTAAAAGGACCTCCTTCGACGGCGACTACTGAAGATAACTATAGAATCTATTAGTAAGATTATGCTCGTGATCGAGTGCCGTTGATAGGGGCTGATCATCTGGGGACTGATACTTACTACATACATATGTAGTTATTCGCGTCACTCTTTATATTTTACAATAATCTGCTACAATATACATCATATTACTGATACTGGTGAATAATAGTGTAAAAGCAATACCTCGAGCAAGTCAGGGTCGCATACCTATAACTTGAACTGGCTGGTGCAGGGCAGTCCTAGCCCCAGTTGTTTGTTTGTGCTAGAACTAGTGTCGCGGACAAAATCTAGTAAGAATCAAGTCATGCTTCCTTCTTACCCGACGGTGTTAGTACGAGGGCTATGTTTTTAAGTATGTATCGTGTATGATGTTGTTTGCCTAGACACTCTGATGAATTACTACATGTTAAGTATTTGTTGAATCGTCTTAACAGAGGGAGTGATAAAAAAAAGAAAATTTATATATTTGTAACAATTTTACTTGTTAGAAGAACATCGTTCTGATTTAACTTTCTTTTCTAGAATATGCTGTAACTATTAAGAATCAAATGTCAAAAATAATCATAAAAGATTCTTAAAGCTGACACCAAATAGGTACAATTCCAAAAAAAGCTTAATCGTAATAGCAGAGGCTTCTTCAATGAGGTCAAGTTTGTTACGAAATGTGGTCTAAAGCTAGTCGTGACGAGACGATCACGAAAAACCTTGGCGACATGTCGGAACATGTGTGCTTTTAGAATCCTCATGTAGTTACTGCCCGAGGCTTTAACTAGTGTTCAGCTTTATAAAATATATAGTTGTTCATACATATTAGTCCTGTGGTTTTCGGTGGGGTAGAATATGACTACTCAATCTCCTCGGCCCGTTATATATCCGACAGTATATGCACAGTAACACAGTGCCCGTACGACGTCATAATGCTAGCCCCGTATAACGGAATGGAACTAAATTATTGTTGACAAAAAGTGGACCCCTAATTCGGTTCTGCCTACCCCTTCGGGAATATGGGTTTTGGTGTATTTATGGTTTAAACATATTAAATGCCATTTAATAAATTCTAAATTTGAATAAGGCTGATAGCCCGAGTAACACGTCATATAGTTACTGGTGTATCATATCCATACTTTTTTCTTCTGGATCAGGTACTTTAGTAGACCTTTTAACAATATATCTCCAGGCTGAATCGAAGGCACCGGCTGCGTCTTCTCCGACTGCCACTCTTCTTAACAGTATTATCCTCTCGGTCCATCTCACATTACTTTGAGATGCGTAACTATTTAACCCAAAACAAAAACAAATTTTAAAAATATCACTACTAAATATTTTGTAGAAGATACTAGAACATTCTATAATAATATAATAATCCATAATCCTTAAAATGAAATGGGATCATGGATTCCGAGAGGTTTACTTTAATATGTTATTAATTTTGAAACAAGAAGTCTGGTAACTTCTTGAACCACTTTCTTTGCTGTTTACCACGTGATAAAAGCGTCGCCAATAAGAATTTTTAGAAACATAAAGCAAAATCATATTACATACAGCTCTTTTGGTCTAGCGGTCAGTGATCCTGACTGCTGAGCCGGAGTTTCTGGGTTCGATTCCCATACAGGAAAAAAAATTGTTTGTGCCACAAATAGTTATTCCGAGTCTGGGTTTTATTTGTGTCCGTTGTTTGTAAAGTCACTCGCGACACAGGAATCATTCCTGGTGCAGGAGTTATCTAGAGCTGTTGTTGTGTTGAATAGTGCAGAGTTGTGAGAAAGAAGAATGGCTTCAGTATCTTAGACGGCTCACTAATAATAAAATGTTAAATTCTAATGATAGAAATCTCTTAGTAACTCATCTGTAAACCACAGCATAGCTGCTTCTGTCGAATGTCAAAATTAATTATCGGATTCATATTTCAACCCTCCATTTAACTTCAAGGTAATTGTTTTCAATTAATATAATAACCGATAATCGTGTCTTATGTAATTAATACATATCAACGTTGCAAAAACTACTTTTTACTTCCTTGCGAAGGCCAGGCAGGTAATGCCGGGGGGCAGGCTAGTGCATAGTGTGTATTGATAGCAGAAAGTATTATCATATGTGTGTCAAGTGCAACCTGTAGGTAAAGGTGTGTACACAACGTGTGATTGACCTTTTAAGTACATACACTAAAATGGCGGTGATTTACAGGTGGAACGGCGGGCACTCCTGTGTGTGGAAACAAATAACGAAAATTAATTTATTCATACAGTAATAGTTGTGAAAGTTAGTGTCTGTACTTAAATTTAAAAAAAAATAGGTTTTCTTTATGAAAAAACACGTCAAAAAGAGTGGTACACAATCAATGTAGCCAGCGTTAAATCGTTGCCTCTATATAGTTTTAACTAATTGAAAATAAAATGGTGGAAATTTATCAAGAAGGAACACCTTCTCTTTTAGGTTAATTTTGAATACATTTTGCAATACATTTCGCTTCTGCCACAAGTATTGTACAAAATAAGCGTTAAACATTGCATTTAGTTAGCTACCGCTATAAATGCGAAAATTTGGAGATAAATTATAGTCTGAAATAGCACATAGGCTTATAATCCCCGCACAATATGCGGTTTAAAATGTAACTCGCGGACAACAGCTAGTGTTAAATAAATTCTTTTTGCTGTTAGTTAGAGAAATTTAGAGAGAATTTAGAGAATTAAAAAAAAAAGAAAGAGAGAAAGAAATAAAATTTATTGCTTATGTAGTCACACAAAGGCAAGATAAATATTAATTACTATACACATATTGCATAAAATATTACACGAAATATCGATTGATGGATTGTTTATCAGTCTCAGAAGGGAAAATGGTTGAATGGGTTTGGATATAATTTGACATACACACTTTACAGTAGTAAACGCAGTTGCGAATCAGACCTATTAGTTAACCTGCGAAGTCGCAGAATCTTCTCAGAACTATTACATCTCAAGGTAAGTACCAAAATGATAACCGTACTTAGATATAGATAAATCACACGAGTCTATTATTAGAGATATTAAATCATTTTTCAACAACTCAGAATTAAAGTTAGAGGTACCTGCATTAATAAAACTTACATAATACCTTTTTTTTTTTCGTGTGAACGATTCCCGGGTCATCACCTCACTGGAGCCAACAGTGAAGTGGTATGTCGGACTCGAACCGACTAAAATCACACGGTGTTCCGTCACGAGTCTATTGCAGAGGACCCGGGTATACACTAAGAAGGAAGCTTCCGAGAACTCCTGCAGACCTTGGTCGCCTGGTGCTCAGGCGACCACACCATGGTACATTATCTTAAAAAAAATATCTTCATGAAATGAGTATATGCACCTAGAAGCATGTCGCGTTTTTTAAAGGATTACTCAGGACTTGCAGCCTATAAGAGACATAATTTAATTAAAAGATAAATAGTAATAGTAAAATCAAAGCAACTTCTTAAGCGGTACTCAAAGGGAAGTCACAAAAAAGTACTGAGCATTATTTTAATAAGCAGAATGACCGAGTTTACGCTCAAAGCTCTTCGACTGACGTCGAAGGAGAGACTGAGCCATATTTTTGTTAAAAATTTGTCAAAACATCGCACAAGTGTATCAAGATACGATTCTTAAGAAGGTGCTCAAGGCTCTGAAAGACACCATGTTCCATAACCAAGAATGGTCCTTTCAGCTAGACTCAGTACCGGGTCGTAAATATCGATTCACCGAAGCGTGATTAGAAACGGACCTTTCTGACTTCGTCAGTGCTAAAGACTGGCCGTCGTCTAGTCCCGATCTTATACCGCTGTATTATGATTTATGGTCAGTTTTAGAGAGTATGGAATGCTTTTAACGCCATGATAATTAGGAGTTCCTAAAACAATCCTTTAGATTGGCAGTGAAGTTTTTTTTCTTGGAGAGATTCTATGTTTCTATTGATAATTGGCCTCGACGTTTAAAGTACTGTATTAAAGACAATGGAGATCATTTTGCCTTATGTACAAACTAACACACATTACAGTAATAAATGTTTTATGCAATAGGAAAAAAAAATGCTGTGATAGCATTACCCAAAGTAGGTTTGGAGCCAAATGCAATTAGTGAAACTCTCCAACCGGTGGTGTTAATGACATGTTTGTGTACTATTGATAGGTACAATTAATCCTTCCTCGTTTGTGTCAAAAACAATCTGGCCGTCAACGTCAATTCTTTTTACCTATTTCGGTATAGTCATTTTATTCTGGGTACGTCGTTTTCACACATAATTTAATATAATTATTGTATTTAAACAAAACATTTTAAAATAGTAACGGTACAGTTTCTTGTCCATTCTTATCCATACAAAACAACACTTTGGAAGGGGCGACTAGTATTAGTTCTATTTCAAGGTAAATGTTGATGTTCAAAATGCCTTTTGGGCCTATTTAAAATAAATGCTTTGACTTTGACTTTGACGTAGTTTTCGTAGGAGTTTGGCGATCAAAGAAGTGAAGGAAAGAATTCGAAGAAATCCAGTCCGAAAGTAAAAGATTCTATCTCTGGAAACGAATACAACATCTATCACGTATTCGAAAAGATGACTTAGGACTTGCAACCGATAAAAGGTCTTCTCATTATTTACTGCACAAGTGTATCAAGATACGAATTTTGAGAAAGTGGTCAGCCACTTAACAACACCACCATGTTCCGTTACCAGGAATGGTCCTTTAAGCAAGACTCAGAACTGGATCATAAAGCTCGATTCACCCAAGCATGGTTAGAACGAACGTTTCTGACGTCATCAGAACTGAAGACTGGCCGTCATCTAGTCCCAATCTTAGTTCGCTGGATTACGATTTATAGTCAGTTTTAAAGAGTATGGTATGCTCTAAACGCCATTACAATTTGGAGTCCTTACAACAATTTTCCCATGGAGAGTGCGTGTTTCTATTGATAACTGGTTCAAGATTAGTATAGTCTATTTATAGTTTTGTTATGCAATTATTTATTTTAGCTAATGGGAACTTTTTTAAGTTTTTATAGTACACATAATATAAAGTAATATAACTTGACATATCTCACACGCGGCCGTCTGATGCCAAACTGAGCAGAGTTTGTACTGTGGTAACCAGGCAGCTGATAAACATACTTAAATACTTCGATATATGTATATACATTTTTTTTTGTTTTATTTATCTGTTTTTTTTTAAGACAACTCCCGCACTAGGATTAATTTCTGTGTCGCGGGGGGCTTTACAAACATTCAAACAACGGTCACAACGAACACCCAGACTCAGAACAACAATTTGAGGATTACACAAAGTGTTGTCCAGTGCGGGGATCGAACCCACAACACTCGGCGCGGCGGCGTATTGGCGAGGTGACCACTTAAACCGCTACGCCATCTGTGCAGTTGACTTAGTAGTATTGTAGTATTATATAAAAATTACACACAGATATATTTGTTCATCACACAAATATTTGTCCTGGGTGGTAATCGAACCCACGACCTCAGGCTCAGTAAGCAGCAGTCTGGATCACTAACAGGCCATTCCAAAGACACATTACCTTTTTTTTAATTTAATTACAATATATACAAATAATTTTATTACAATTTTTTTTAAACCAAGTAGAATGCTAAATGAGAAGTAATATGGCAATTTCACAGTTATCTGCTCATTAAAAACGTTTGTTTGTGTAATTTTACTTCCTTTTGCACAAAGATAGTCTCGGATTAATATAATTACAAATAACATATAACGTAATTAAACCACAGGGGTTATACAATATATATTATATAATTAAGCCACTTCATAGTCAGAGGTCATTCAGTACCTCCAGGCGATATTAAAAGGTAAACTCAATGACTCATTGCTTAAGGCATCGTTCTCAGTTGTCTTTTTATTAACTTTACATATATTAATATATTTTACATAACAAACTTAGTTTTAATTTCGACAATATATTATGTTAATGTTATTATTTTTAATGAGTTAGAGGTGCCATATTACAGGCAGCTAGTAGCCTGTATCAATAGACTATTTAAAAGGCTCTCGTTAGATGGCTGGATCACGGGACTGATGAAAAGCAGTTCTCCTTGACACGGCCCGCATTGTCAGGAGGTTCCTATCTATGAACACCGCTGTCTTGGCCCCTGTACCTAATGTAGACCACCGACATTTATTTGTTATATTTTTAAATGTTTTTTTTTTATTTATATGGTATATTAAAAATGTGACTAAAAAATAATACTATTTATTTAAATAATACACCGTAATAATAATAAATGGCTCATTAATTTATAAGTAACATACATTTGTTGTTTTACCGAACTAGATTGAATCTGTGTCTCGGGCGAAGAAGTGCTTACAAACTATTTCACCAATTTAAATTTCAATAACTACAATTCAACAATAACATTTTAATAACCTACATAAGCAACTAGCAGTACCAGTAATAAGTAAGTCGATTATAATGCACAAAAATGGGCCTAGAAAAGAAATAGCGAAATAGGTAAGGTCGGGTGGGCACTTTTAAAATCACTCTTTGAGCTCTTTCTAGAGGCAGTGTAATAGTTTTTAGTGCTCCAACCCACGAGGGTATACAATATTGGATGATTGGTTGACATAAAGATAAATAAACTTATGTGATCAATTTTAAATCTGCTGTAGCTCACAACTTTTTAAATATGTAAATTAATTTACGATCTCTATTTACTAAGCTTTTAATGTGTTTTCTAAAAGAGAGGTATCGAAATTTAAATGAACGCCTTTTTGGGATACTTTAAACGGATTGAAGATAGATATACTTTTTAGAAATACACACACGTGCTTAGACTCACGCCTGTATCCCAGAGGGGGTAGCTAGAAGTGAGTTAAACGCCTACATTTGGACGAGCATAATTTAGTCTTGCTCACGTTATAGGCGGCAAGCCTATTAACATATACCGGGCACTGTTCACCTTCTGATAAATCAAATAAACACTCCAATCTATATAACGTATAGTAAGTAAAAAGTATCGTAAAATATATGAATACAAGTCGGTCCCCGCAGTTTCCCTAGCTTTTATGCTCACTGCTCAGATCCTAATGCTCGGAGCTTGACATTTTCTAGCCTATATTATTCCTCTATCAATAACAAAATAATAACACACATACGACTATTACTAATGAAACGGAAAGCACAAAAACTCATCACCTTTCTTAATTTATTTTAACAATGGTAGAGCCATACTTAAGCACGATTAGGCCGATACCACGGCCTCACAGCAAACGGGTTGTGAAGTTAAAAGTAAAAGAAGCTTCTATTGCATTCCGGAGGCTCAACTCCCCCTCTTCCCTTTCTTCTACCCCCATCGCCACTCTCCTCTTTCCTAACTCCTCCTCTCTTCTTTCCCCTCCCCGCTCCCCCCATTCCTCATCACCCTCAAATTCGGGCAGCGCACTTACTACTCTTGAGTTGTAGTGAGTTGAGAGAGTTGTGTTGTATGGACGGCGGTTGACACTTACCATCAGGTGACCCGTCTGTTCGTCTGTCCTATACTATAGGATATAAAAAAAAACATAACAGTAATTTCTTGTTCGAAAGTCCGGCCCCCTTTGCTTTACTTATTACAAATAAATAAGTTAACTTAACGGAGTCTTAAAGATTAAAGTGCCGTAAAAATCCCGTTCATATAATAAATAGGCATTGAGTGCACACGTCGCGTCACCTCAGCATTTAACGCGTTATGGTCGTTTCGGAGGTTAACTTGTCGATACAGATACACACATGTACTGACCTCTCAGATGTCTTATATATACTTAATGGCTAGTATACACGTACCTATGTGCTTTAATTATGTAACTTATAAAGTTTACAATATTAAATAACGTTTTTTAATCTCGTATTATCTTCATACACATAATACGTTTCTTTTTTGTATATTATAGGGGGACAGACTAACAGACGGATCACTAGATGGTAAGTGACAACCTACGTCCATGGACAACTGCAACTCGAGAGTCGTAAGTGCGCTGTCCGCCTTTGATGGGAGATGAGGGTATGCGGGGAGAGGAAACAGAGGGGGATGAAGATATGGGAAACGAAGAAAACCTCACTAATTTCGGGGAAATGCAACACAAGTGTTGCTGCACAACCGGCTTTCTGCGAGGCCGTGGTATCTCACAGGACGAGCCGGCCCGTTCGTGCCTAAGCATGGCTCTACTATATAAAATTTAATCTAAACTTTATCTTGCTATTATCATAAATACGCTCAACAAAGCTCTCAACTTTCCATAGTTAGGTGTAATCTATTTCTCTTACTTTCTATAATAAATATAAAGAAAACCACCCCGACATTCTATCATCGCATCTACATTTTACCAGAGCGAGCTCTAGTAAAATGTAGGATTGTAATTAAACCTTTAAAAAAATATATTATTTAGACATCAATAGTTATATCACTACTGCAGTGATTAGAGAATGTTTTCGATTCTAAGAATGTTTTGATTGACTACTTTGATTGAAAAGCGGCTATTGAGACTTAACCATAATATTTAGACTTCATCAAAACCATGTATTTTTTAATTGCCAAAAGAAGAGTTTTCAGACATTAAGACTAAGTCAGTCGGAAGATCCTATGGAGAAGAACAGGCAAGAACCTCCAACATTATTGAAAAAAAAAAACTTTAATTTTGTATTATATTATTTCAAAAAAGTATCCGTAGTGCATGCCCGAATATGACTTAGCCTAGTTTTTGCCAAATTTGAGTTGCCATGAATGTAATTTTCGTATGGATCCTTAATCCTTAATTATTTAAAAAAATGTAGCTTTATTGTATACGCTTTAGCTTATATTATATAAAGGTGTGATATTTTTTCGTATCGGTGCAATATTATATACATACATACAATCACGCCTGTATAACGAAAAGGTTAGGCGAAGGCGTAAATAACGCCAAATTAGCTGATTATAATTTAGTCCGGTTTTCAAAATATTCGGCTTGCCGTCTCAAGCAAGTCAAACTCAAACTAAGGTTATCAGTACAAATGGTTCCTCTTTATAATCTTAGCATATTTTATATACATACATATACACAGAATTGTTTGGAACTAATAAATTCTTATGTTAAATTTTAAAAGAACTTATTAATTAGAATCCAATAAAAGTCGCGTCATACTTTAAGTGTGCAATAAACATTAAACGAGGACGACCACTTTCGTACTAAATACTGTATTTTTTCATTAACACCCAGAGGTTGTCAGGGTCCCTTGTTGTACTTGGTGAACTTGAGCTGACGGGCTTGAGGCGATTAAGTCTTAAAGATAGTATTATAAGAATCCTAAGTGACTTTTCAATTAGAGGCTCGGACTTCCAGGCACTAGCTAGTTCGAGTTATAATTATGCAACCCTGAATTGTTTGAGCTATTGCTCAAAGACTGAGGCTGAGACTCTCTTGCTATTAAACCTTTCCTGTCAATTTACATTTCACATACCGTTCATCATTTCTTTTTTTTTTTACGTGGGGAAATCCTCATTGACTATCCTCCGCTGGGGTTACCGGCGGATAAAACGTTCCTTCCTCGCACCTGCTGTCGAGGGCCGTGGGAACACAACATTCTTCCGCGACCAGCAGGTGACCGTCCACCGGAATGGACCCCATCTCGTTTTGAAGGGGGGAAAGAATTATGCCTCTCCCCCACCATTACTCCTTGAGGAAGGCGCGAGGAACACGACGCGCCTACAACTTCGGACCCGCTAAGCGATAGGGGCGGTGAACTGAATCCCGGGTTCACCGCCCTCGGGTGCCACAATTCATGCGCCCGAGCCTGTATCCCTGAAGGGATTGGCAGAGGTGTATTAAACATCTTAATAGATTTTGATCCCACTAGCATAAGTAGTATTGGGTAAGCCTATTGTCGTCAATCGGGATTATAGGCAGAGATATTGCTTATACGGATGTATTGCGAAGCGTAGCTCAAGGAATGGCTATGGCTGTAACCAGAAAGTCCGAGCCATATATATTTTTTTTATGCTATAGGGGGACAGACAAAGAGACGGGTCACCTGATGGTAAGTGACAACCTCCGTCCATGGATGGTCCATCCTCCGTCTCAAGAGTCGCAAGTGCGCTGCCCGCCTTGTAGGGTGATGAGGGATGGTGGATACGGGGAGGGGAAGAAGAGAGGAGAGATAAGGAGAGGGGAGAGGAAAGAAGAAGGCAAGAGTTGGGCCACCGGAAGCCTCACTCATTTCGGGGAAATTTTTCTTCACGAACACACTTCTTATAATAATTCAAATTATACGAACACCATGTGGATTTTATGTAAACAACCAAAATATAATTATTATTAAAAGCATTGTGATACAAGGTGTAGTAATGACACCTTGAGCTGAAATGTCAGCAATTTCAGCTTAAGTAGGCTACAGTATGTGTATGTAGTATATGGCTTAAGGTTCTTTAATCAGACGTAGGTACAAATAACTTAAGAATCCCTCTGCCAAAACAACCCCAAATATGTATATGATAGCTGACACACATCTTAAAAATAAAACCCTTAAGGCCCTTTTAAATACACCTCAAAACCAAACTCAAGCGAAGTGCAGCTCGTACTACCTTCTTGCCACCTACCGATATTACAGCACTTACGTCAGCAATTTTTGACGGTCAACAACCGTGTGTCGCGGTCACCGTGCCCGTTTTGATTGCGTTTCGTCCAACTTTCACTTTTACGCAGACGCTATTGAGACATGAGCGCCATCTGTGATCGAGTAGATTAACTAAAATAGTATTATTATTACTTAACTTTTAACTAGTGATTATAATTACATACACGCTTACATTTTTTTTATTTCGAAAATTAAAAATCTGTAAACGAACGCGGAAATTCAAATGGGCTCGGTATTTATTGCTTCATAAGACCCATTTAACTCTTTCTACTCGCCACTAGTGTTCAAAATGTTTTTGAATAGTATGCACCAAAACACTGCTAAGTCATTACGATTTTGCAACAAAAATAGCTTTTATTTTAGACATCTAATCCAAAAACACATAAACCTGACTAATTTTATTTTTACTAGTATGTGAAAGATAGAGTATATAGAAATCCCATTTAATTAATATGAAACCTAACTTTAAGAGAAACGAAGTCTAGATGCAACTGACCTAGATAAAAACCACCCCTACCCCTTTAATTACAAAACGATGTAACTAAACCAACAACTGAAATTTCTTGATTTATTAAATTAAAAAAATAATATTCGCTCAAATTATTTTTAACTTCTATATTTGACAAATTTTGAGCACAGATAAAAAAATATTTTTGGTCGAGTCACGCTTAGGATTCGAACACTACAATAAAGGCCGATAGGGAATGCGCAATATTAAATTTTGAGTAGGGGTGAAGGTAGGGCTGTAGTGCCAAGAGGTATTACGCAGTTATTCTTAACGGGGGTTGGCGACGGTAGTATGTTTCCTTTCGGGGAGACGCGGTGACGGCATTTGACGAAGTGCTGTTCACTGGGGCTTTTCGGAGCCCTGGTGCCTGACGAGGCGCTCCTCTATCCTAATCTTCGTTTACTCGCGACATCACGGCGGGCTTTTGTTTGAGACCTTACGACTATGAAATAGGTCAGTTCGGTCTCTCTACAGCAATTACCTGTCACCCTTTTGGCTCTTTTTGCTCAATAGTGTTCTATAGTACCTTTGTACTACTGTAAAAGCAACGGAGTTCATAATACTTTCTTTCTATTTTCACTGATAAATGATGATGAATAATTCGTGAATTTTATATATTAATTATGTTTTAGTGTACCTATATAATGTAGGAGACATAAAAGGATTTCTTTTGTATGCAGAGTTAGTTGCTGGTGGAAAAAAAAATACGAGTAATTGATATTTAAAAAATCTATGAACTTAAGACAAGCTGAAAGAAATTTGACTCATTTTGTATTTTATACCTAGGTCTGCATTTTTTAAAAACAATGTAATTTTTTCAAAAATCTCATCATCTTAAGCGTATATTTTTTATAAATTAAGTTTAAAATTAGTATACGACAAAGAAGGTAGACTTTTCTTTAAATAGTACTTCCAAACTATGCAGTATTCACACAGTAAACACCATTTTCCAACTAAACTTGACTTCGCACCTGTTAGCTTGGTAATCCTTTCAATCGCTTCGCTATTCGCGCATTCAAATGATGCTATTCATACAATTAAATATGAGTCAAAGTGCTTGAATAAGTACATCAACATACCGATAGCATTTATTTAAAATGTTATGATTTTAAATAAACAACTTATGTACACTGTGTTCGAGTACCGCCTAAAATACAATTATAGATTATAAGAATCGGACTTTAAATGAAGTGGGTTGAAAAGTAGAAAATCGACTTCAATGCGTATATCACAAAATTTAAGACTTATTTGGTTTTCTCATGGATGAAATTGTCACAACTAGACCAAACTCTCACCTAACTACCCTTGAAGTATATCTTATCCAATAAAAAAAGAATCATCCAAATCGGTATGCGTGATATAAAGTTATTCGTCCATTTGTCGCGCACATGCTTAATGCAAATTTAAGACTTATATGGTTTTCTCATGAAATTCACTGTCAGAACTGGACCAAACTAAAATGGTATCACATGGGAATCACCAGCTTCCTAATAAAAAAAATCGTCGAAATCGGTTCACGCAGTCGAAAGTTCTGAGGCAACAAACATAAAAAAAAACAATCGAATTGAGAACCCCCTCCTTTTTGAAGTCGGATGCAAAAAGCAAACTACGGTTTTTCAACCTTGGAAACTTTGATCTTTATGTCCTTATGTGCCTAACAGCCACAATAATGCTTTCTAATTAACTCTACAGTTTAATTTTCAAACTTCTAAAGAAATTTAACGAATAAAATATGCTGTGCTTGAAGGAAACTGCCTGTGGCGGAACACTGTGTATTAGTTGGAATCGATTCGATTCCGAGCTCAGTTGGTTTCCATACATTAACAAATAAATGGAAAAGTCCATCCGGTGCTATTTTTTAACATTAAATTAATTATTTGAATGAACAATTTCAAACCACATCTAAATAAATAAACAATAGAATAAAATTATATTGAATTTTTAAATTTAATTACATTTCTTAAATACGTTATTTAACCTTATTAATTTCAATAATTCCTTATACTGACATCCTATATTATATAAAAACTTACATACAAATATGTAATAAATATATCACAATTTTAATATAATTTGCCATGTCAGGATGGCCGAGCGGTCTAAGGCGCTGCGTTCAGGTCGCAGTCCACTTCTGTGGGCGTGGGTTCGAATCCCACTTCTGACAGACTTTTTTCTGGACAATACTACAATTAACAAACTTTAGTGTCATAAATGGAACTATAGTTTTTATAAGACTAATAAAATAAAGCCTAATTTCAGTATATGTAAGCCAAACGGTTGAAGTTTTTCTTTTATATTAAAGAGTATAAACTATAGTGGACATACATTTTACATGAATAAAGTTTGTTTATTTGTTATATTAAAGGTACCATTATGCTAATAAGTCATGTTAGACCTGAAAAACTAGCAATAAAAAAGGATTTTTATCCTCTGTTATAACGCCATCTGTATCAAAATATATACATTACCATGAACTACAGTGGTCCAGTATAATATTAAAATATTGCAATATTACAAGAAAATTGATGTGTTAGTTAGTAAGTGTTAGTTTAGTGTTATTGGTATAATAATAAACTATAAAGTTTGTTCATATAATATCAACATTGTTTTTGTATGACCCAGGAAGATCGTTCTTAACCTATAAATATAAAATTAATACATGTAAATATTTTTTTTATGCTCGCAACAATTGGTGTGCGCAGTTTCTAAACGCTCGTGACTTTTTATTTGACGTTTCATTTAGGTTATCTGTAGTGCCTTTTTCCCTCTCCGGAAAGTGGAAAGGAAAGAACAACCCATTTTACATAATATAATATTCAAATTTACTAAATTCAAAATAATGACGACAATAAAAGTAAACGACGAACAAGAACTAATTAACAAGTTGGCTTCTTACATAGAAAAGATATCAAACGACTCAATTTACAACCGTGGAAAGTTTTACGTCGGTCTTTCCGGTAAGTTTGTTTTTTCAAAGGTCACCGATATATTTCATGCTTCAAGTTATTTGCGGTAAGATATGACGAAATGTTGTGAAATAATTACAATATCATGAATTGAATACTTGCTAACATTTGGTTTCTATTAAATGTACTTGCATAAATTTTAATTTATTAACCGAATTATCTTCATTGTTATCGTAAAATGCATGAGAAAGTGCTTAATAAACCTATGCGCGCTATCTTCAATATTAAATTAGAGAAGGCGATAACGGCATATTGATATCATAATTAGGTGTGAACTTGTTTTTGCCGATGAAGTAGTTAACCCGTCACTGTCGTATTTACTTTTTAACGCCCCACCAAAAAAAGAGGGATTATTATGTTTTATGTGTACATGTCTGTCTTTATTATAGCGCCTAAAAGAAAATAAATCAAGAAAATGTATTGAGCCGTTCGATCATCAGCTCCTTCCTAATATTTGTTATATTTAACTATAACAGCTATCGCTCTCAGGTAGTCTCATCTCTCATGAAAGGTAACATAGCACACAAACACAGAACGTGATCGATTGGTATTCAAAAGTAAAAATTCAAACATACATACTAACCATTTTAATATGTATATCTATTACATTAGGCACTACTTCTGACCCACCACCCATATTTTCACCTTCACTACCAGCACCATTCAAATTGACGTGAAGGCAAAGCGATTACAAATACTATATTCTAAAATCGGGCACTAAATCTATCACTCAATTTTGAAGAGTGTAATAGTCCTACATATTTTATTAGGTCTTCCGTTTAGTTTTGAGGGAACGTGTCAAGTAGCTGTCGCGACACGTCGGTAAAGTTACTTAGGTATTCGATGCGGCAGGTTTTAGCTTGCACTTTAATTATTCAAAGTAAGTCACAGTAAACGCACGTAAGTTTTTAGTGTGATTAAATATGGAACGCGATAAATATAATTTTCGTCATTTACTACTATACTTTTTCGATTCAAGAAAAACAGCAGCAGAAGCTCACAGACTTATTGTAGATACGTATCATGAATCTGCATCTTCTGTTAAAACATGTGAATACTGGTTTCGAAGATTTAATGTGTAATTTTGATTTAGAGGATAAAGAAGGTAGTGGAAAACCAAAAAAGTTTGAAGGCGGTGAATTGCAGGCGTTATTGTACGAAAAACCTGCCCGCACACTACAAGAATGTAGGTAAATCATTTAATTCTTTTAATTTCTGATCGTTAACACGCAATGGGTAAAATTTAAAAGCAAGAAAAATGGTTCCACATGTTTTATCTGAAATAGCGATGCAAAATAGAGTAACCATTTGTGCTTCACAACCGTCCACGTCGACTCCGAAGCGTAACATTCACATAAATAAGGTATTGTTATGCATTTGGTGGGATATGAAAGGTGTTATTTATTATTATTGTTAAAACCAAATGAAACTATCACAGCTGAGCGTTATCAACATCAATTAATCGAATTGAGTCATGCATTGAACCGTAAACGTCCAAGAATTGCACATAGAAAACAAAAGGTAATTTAACTGCATTACAATGCTCGCCTACACATCGCAAAAGCTGTAAGAGATACACTTTCAGATCTTCAGTGGGAAGTGTTACCGCATCCCGCATATTCACCAGATTGTGCTCCTTCTGATTACCACCTATTTCGATCTATGCAGCACAGCCTTGCAGATCAGCACTTCAAATCTTACGAATGTATCAAAAAATGAATCGATGAATGGATCGCTTCAAAAGATGATCAGTTTTTTTTGTAATGGAATCCACTTGTTGCCCGAAAAATGGCAAAAGTTTGTAGCTAGTAATGGAACATATTTTAATTAAAATATAAATTATCTTTTTTATAATACAAGAGTATTTCATTATTAATAAATCCCTCAAAACTAACCGGAAGACCTAATACAATGATTACAGACTTTTTTTTTATTGTATTCCGCATTCATACAAGTTACTGGAAAGTAACCCTTATGCAAGTTCTTTCTTAGTCAATTTATACCCGACTACCAAGGCAGGGTTATGTGTTTGCGTGTTCATTTTTTTTCAAATTAAATATCTTTGTTTCATAAAATTGCTTAACAATTATTTGAAATCGTTATGTTATATATAGTAGACGCCGCTTATTGTGATCACGGTTAATGTTATCAGCCGGCTATTGTTATCGAAAATGGTCGGTCCCAAATAATCCTATAAGAAATCAATGTAAAATAATCCGCTTATTGTAATCAAAAGTCGCTTATTGTTATCGACATTAAGTAGTGAATTTTCATTTTGAGTTGAAATTTCTAATTTTGATGAGTGAGAAATGCTATTCTAAGAAATATTTTTAGGCAGAAAGATCTCTAGCCATAAATCCTTTTGTTTTCAAACAACAATCGATAAATATTTCAAATAAAGTTGTACATCATTCAACATTGTAAATAGATATAAAATATATTTGTAATAAAATTAATTTTGTATTAACTTTTGTATTATTAATAAACTCAAAATTATTATGATTTTCACTTTATCAAAAGTTGTTTCATTATATGCACTTAAATCCCGAAAAAATCCATATAAAAGTCCTATTCGCATAATGTTATCATTCGCTTATTGTTATCAAAATGTACCGGTCCCAACGTGATCACAATAAGCGGCGTCCACTGTATCAAGAGTTATAGCTCAATACACACAGCGTCACGGCAGTTAAAGATTGCCTTGTCAAATGTGAAATAAATATTAAAAAGATAGAATAATTAAATACTGTACCAATGTGATGATTTATAACCGCCCGTTTCCAAATGGTTGATTGGCTTTTGTGTAGAAATCGGGCAAACAAACTCATGTCCACTCTTCTTTTAAATTACCAGATAGATATTATATTACAATATTTCCTGTACGTCAACGTCTTAACAGCATAATGGATTTCGACAGTTACCGAATAGTACGATTCGTCTCTTCGAAAACCCAAATGTAGTTATATAGGTGTTTAAAAACAGTCAAAATAGATAATAAATTGTGAGTTGTTTATAGCTTTAATAATTTCGAATATTCGCGAATAAATAAGACGAAATTGCTTGGGATTATACGTTATCTATTCAATCTAATTGAATAGATATATATAGATAACGTAATATCCCAAGCAATTTCGTCTTGTTTATTACTTTTTTAAATGTTTGGTTTTGTGGTATTACTTTTTTAAATTTTAGATATATTTTTGTAAATCGATCAGTCAGAACAGCTGATAAGATCAGGATGTAATATGGCACAGATAAAGGTTTGGAATAATTTTTATGAATAAAAATTACACTTTAAAAATTCGACCTGACGATATACATATATGTATGCTTCAAAACAGAGGAGGGTAATAATGTTAAAGCCGGAGATGCCAGGTGAAGATATTAAGATGCTTATTGCAATTTACATGACAAAGTATTTTCAGCTTAACGTCTTTTTTTCTCAATAGTTATGTAAAATCGTATGTGTAAATTTCAGGAGGTTCTCTAGTCAAGTACCTAAAAGAAAGTCTGCCTAGAGTAGACACGGAATGGTCTGAATGGGTGCTGGCATTCTGCGACGAGCGCGTGGTACCCGAGGACAGTGAAGACTCTACCTTTGGCACATATAAGAAGGAACTACTGCCGTATACACCACTCAAAGAGAGCCAGTTTCTCACTATCAAGCAAGGTGTTTCGGGTAACTTTCTATTTTTACTAATTACAATTATTATTGATCAACTTTTGACCGTCCTATAGATTTGTCCTGAAACTAAGCATAACATTTAATGCAGTTTGTGTTTTTTGATGAGCAATAGAAAATAATATCCAGATAACCAACTCCAGACATTTATGCCGAGATCTGGGTTCTAGCGGTCCAGTTCATGGCAGTTCACATTCCATAACATTAAATTTATACCGCGATCTGGGTTCTAGCGGTCCAGTTCATGGCAGTTCACATTCCATCACATTAAATTTATACCGCGATCTGGGTTCTAGCGGTCCAGTTCATGGCAGTTCACATTCCATAACATTAAATTTATACCGCGATCTGGGTTCTAGCGGTCCAGTTCATGGCAGTTCACATTCCATCACATTAAATTTATACCGCGATCTGGGTTCTAGCGGTCCAGTTCATGGCAGTTCACATTCCATAACATTAAATTTATACCGCGATCTGGGTTCTAGCGGTCCAGTTCATGGCAGTTCACATTCCATCACACTAAATGTATACCGCGATCTGGGTTCTAGCAGTCCAGTTCATGGCAGTTCACATTCCATCACATTAAATTTATACCGCGATCTGGGTTCCAGCGGTCCAGTTCATGGCAGTTCACATTCCATCACACTAAATTTATACCGCGATCTGGGTTCTAGCGGTCCAGTTCATGGCAGTTCACATTCCATCACATTAAATTTATACCGCGATCTGGGTTCTAGCGGTCCAGTTCATGGCAGTTCACATTCCATCACATTAAATTTATACCGCGATCTGGAATCTAGCGGTCCAGTTCATGGCAGTTCACATTCCATAACATTAAATTTATACCGCGATCTGGGTTCTAGCGGTCCAGTTCATGGCAGTTCACATTCCATAACATTAAACTTATGCCGCGATCTGGGTTCTAGCGGTCCAGTTCATGGCAGTTCGCATTCCATTACATAGATTTATATTTAATGGAACCTTTTCGTATCCATCAATAGTTTTATTAAATTTCAGCTAGGGACGCTGCTGAAGACTACACAGAAAAACTTACAAAAGCCTTTGGTGGTGATGAGTTTAAGTTTGACCTATTGCTCCTTGGTATGGGTCCCGATGGCCACACCTGTTCCCTATTCCCTGGTCATCCACTGCTAGAGGAGAAAGATTTGAAGGTAGCATTTATTACCGACTCACCGAAACCTCCCCCGGAAAGGATAACCTTGACTTATCCAACTCTTAATAATGCGAGGAATTGTATATTTGCGATTAGTGGTGCTGGAAAGGCTGATATGATTAAGGTAATTATATATTACATAAATACTGTAATAATAGTTGTGTTTAATAGTAACATGAGAATATAAATTTTAAATGCAGTTGATGTATTATGATTAAGAATATGTATATATTATATATATATATATATCCGTCTTATAAGCACCGTTTTTATAAGCGTTGGGTATATATTTTCATTGAATTGATCTAGAAATACCCTATTAACCAGATTCATAGGCATGCACAGGTGTGTGGTACATACATACATATTTTTTTTCCTATCTAATAATAAATAATTTTTAAAGATAGATTATTGTATTTCATAGGCTGCTTTTCTTGACCCACGTTTTACAAATATTCGAGTGTTGTATTTAAACATTATGACATTTATGTCAATCGTCTAGCTGAACAGTCGGCCAGCCTTATGTCCCCGTGACGGAACACTGTGTGGTTGTAGTCGGTTTGAGTTCCGCACATACCACCTTAAAATTTTTTTTTGACTGATTCGCCATATCCTTCTTACTACTGTCTAACTGTATTAAGATACTTTTCCTTATACTCAGAACAGCATAATTAATATTTTAGCATATCCAATAGTTATTGTAGATTTTCATCTGTAAGTGGAAGAATGTTAGTGTGTTGGTATTTTTGTAAGTTAAAGTTAAATTAAATTGGTCCTGGTGAGGTGATGACTCGTGGTAGCTTCTACACATAAAAAAAAATCATTAGGTTCATGTTTTATCTACAGCGCATACTGAAAGACAAAGAGGATCTGCCAGCTAGTCGCGTGAAGCCTCTGGGAGGATCGCTGTACTGGATCCTGGACGAGGGCGCCGCGATGCATCTTTGACAACAACACTAATGTTTTTATTATGCAATACAGCAACAGACGACTGTGACCATTTGTTAACTAGATTTTTATACAATAATATGCTAAATATTATAGGGTAGTTGCAACAAAATAGACAGCGTTGCTATCTTGAAAGTCAGTTGATACTATTGTTAGCGTCCGAGCCATACGATATAATCACGGACGAACCTTTCGATAGGACTCTTCTTTAAATGTTGTAATGTAATAAGTATAATAATTGTACTGCTTACTAAATAAATTCTTACTTTGTTATTTTGTATATGAACTTAGGAAACTAGGAATGACCGTTGAAAACCGTTAGTTGATTTCATCGTCTTTGTCAAAATATTTCCAAACTAAGCAAATTGTTGATATTCGGTAGTTAAAGATAAATTTTAATTGAAAGTTTAATTAGTACGGGGTACGATGTCAGCTGCTGTGACGTCACTTTACAACAGTTGCAATGATCTCGCAACCGCTTTTGGTCAAAAATGGGTTAAAATATTGATACCACAAACTGAACGTTATGCTGATGAAACATAGGGAATGTTTGTTAGCAATGAATAAGTTAAACATTCCAGTGAGAGCACCGACTGTTGTAAAAGGACGTCACATGTGCATTGGAAGAAATTAAATTAAATTTATGATAATATCCAAACAATGAATAAAACAAAAACAGATGTATTTCCAGCCAATTAGGCTACACGGTCAAGGAGTGTCAATACATTAAACAAAAAAAAAGTTTACTCCTGCCTAGTATGACATAGTTTACATTTTGAAAGGATTGTAGTTAACCTGAAAATGACTAGTCTTAACATTTTGCTATATCATAATAAGCATTTAAAGTAATAAATACATTTATAAGTAATAGTAATATGAGACTCAAGTTTATCATGGGAAGACCCACAATAAGTAAAAGTTGGTCAAATAAAAGAAGAGAGGTCAGCTGAACTCCTACTAGAGTTATTCAGTGTCTCTTTATGCCTTTGTTAAATACAGGAAGTTTGTATTAATGTAAGTTAGTATAATAGTTAATTTAAGACATTCCTGCAACTTTGAAGACCATTTAATATCAGTAACCCACCCAGTGCACTACCGTTGTGAACCCACCCCTAATACAAGCATTTAACTAAACTGGGGGGGACGAGGTTAACGAAAATAGGAGTATTATGTGACCCACGTTACTAGCGTTCTTATAATAAAAATATCCGATCATAATTTTCAAGGAATAAAAAAATATAAAGAGTATAAACATTAACTAGAAGAACATATAACAGGAACTGTATTACGGTGATTCTCAAATTGATGTAACACTACTTGTCACAATAAAAAAAAAGGATAAATTGTTCAACAAAACGTAATTTAAACATTTGAATAAATAATATAACTGATTGGACTTCTTAGGCAGGTATATACAGTATTTTAAGTTGTTGTATTTTAAGAATGGAATGCAGAGCTGTTATTGTTGCTTTTTGTGATTTACTGGGCTATATTTATTATTAGTTTTTTTATTATTTATATGGGATTTTTTAAAATTAAATAGTGTTGAAACCATTTCGTTTTTACACTACAACTCAATTCTACAATATGTATACCCGAATAGTTTTATTTACCCGAACTAGATGCAATGCAATAAGAAAAATAAAAAAATAAAAAATGTGGTGTCGCCAGATAGGAACGAAGTTCCTTATTATGAGACAAGGTTCAAGTTTCCGTTGTTTGTAATACTTTTACTAAATGGCAATGTTACACCATGTTTTGTTTATTATCAATAAATAAAAAAAATGTACGTTACGTTTTTTGCCGGCTGGGGTTCCCTCTGCAACACCCCATAAGGAACTTCGATCTAAAAATATTTTCTGACGAAACTGCTCCGCTCCCGATTGCAGTTATAATGATTACCGCGATCTACTATAAAATGAATATTGTACAGAACACGTCAAGACAGCATCGGCAAATTGCGAAGATAGCATTAATACTGTGCTCATATAGTCAACAAATTCAATTTTGCCTTACCTGAAAAGCTTCATCGTTTGCCTTAACATAAATATAGGTGATAATAAAAGTCAGTAAGCAAGTTCCAATATGTGTAATCCCTCATACTTTCAAATGCCCGCGAGATCATCACAACTGCATTCTTCCACATATAAAAGAGCTCGACTATTATACTCGTTTACATTAAGATTATCGTCCTATGACATCTCTTTAATCATTTTTAATAATAAGTGTTAATTACAAAAAGTATGTCAACTAAATAAAAAAACTTCGGCGCGCATAGCGTACCAAATGCTTACATACATATACATACTTTATAAGATATACATAGCAACTACAGGTAATTTAACTCAACCCTACACAGCGCTCCCGCAGAACAGGGGGGCGCCATATTGCTTCGTTAAACCTAATCTTAATCTCTCAGATTTCGTGTTACAAAAAATGACAAAAAAATGGAGGCGCCTGCCGACGTCACTTACACTATGAATTTATAACATAATTATTAACATAGTTGTTTGAGTGAATTTCGTTTATTTTACAAGAGTGTGGGTGTTGTGTATTAATGTATACGTAGCTATACTATACTATCGGACGCGCAATTGACTGATGTGAGGGGCTCGCGCCATCGCTATGTACATTTGTCACTCGACCGACGATCATTTGGGATTGTCTGGAAACAAAACAATTACCTTGATTATACTTAGAACACTTGAATATTTATCGTACAACTGTATTTTAGAACATACATACATACGACCATGCCTGCATCCTTGAAGGGGTAGGCAGGGACCTAATTAACACCCTTTTGCAAACTATGACTTGGTCGCGTTTAGGGTTGGGGAAAAGCCTGGTGCCGTCATCCGGGCATTATTAGAAGTAAGATGGGAACATTTTAGGTATATTAACAGGAAAGGGTGCAGCCTGACTTGCTTGAGCTATTTATTGCTTGTACTCCCCAATCCATCTGTATAAGCAATATTTCTTAGGTTACCTATAACTCGAACTGGCTGGTGCAACACCCACACCGCTCACGCTACATACACATACCTGTCGGTGGTGTTGTCTAGTTGGGCGCCCAGTATGACTGCGAGTAGCTGGGTTTGCTCGCGGCCGGCTTGCTCGCCGCCGCTCGTCCGCCGCCACCGCCCGCTACGCTCTCCTGTAAATACCAACACACCATCACTATTATGTGCCCACATAACCCACCTCCCAACAACCGACACTCAAAGCTTTAAGTACTTAACAAGACGAGTCATTGATCTTGCTAGTGCTATTGGCATTATACGGAAATACTATAAGTAACAAACTCGTAAACCTCTGTACAACAGCCACCATGGAACTATAGATAAAACCATTTCCTGAACTGAATTGTTCTTTTTTTTATGGGATAGGAGGCAAACGAGCAGACGGGTCTCCTGATGGTAAGTGATTACCCCCGCCCCTTTGCGTTGCCAGCCTTTTGGGTATAAGTATTTATTTTTTCAGATTAGCAGCATTTATTGCTATGTGCACGATAGCACGGATATATAAATAGGGCCTAAAGGGCATCCTTTATACCGGCTGCGCTAACATTTCTTGGGTAAACGTAATCTAGAACCGATCCAAACTTGTGTCTGAAATCGAAACCTCTTTAGAAAGTTTCAGATTGCTGATCAGCCTGTGGAAAAAATTGTCGGCTGTCGTATTTCCGGACCGGTACGACCTTCAAACCATTTTCTTCCTATTAACCTTGTTTAATCTAAACAACGTTTTAAACTGATACACGTGTAACTCAAGCCTGAATACTCAGAAGAGTCCTATTCACGAAATAGGGGACAAGCAAAGTTAACGTCGAGTCGAGAATATAGGAAAAAGTAGGTAAGATAAAAAGGGAATGTAATCTGAACTGGCCGTGGACTACAGTGATTAGACAGGAGGCATTACACAATGATAATTTATGTATGGGTGTGAGCATGTTGGTTCACATCCGCCTCAAAGGACCATTATACTCCTAAACATAGGTGTTGATGTTGATACCAAACACACACACACACACCAAATTAACGAAAATCATAGTCCAGCTTCATATCAATGCATAGTATCTCGAAAAAATTTAGTAACTTCCGATAGCGGTTACGTTTTGTCTCAAAAAATTTAATGCTTACAAGTGGTGAAATTGGGGCAGAAACCTTTATATTTACAAATCACAGACACCAGCATACATTGTAACTCGGTAGAGGGTCTAATAGACCAAATCCATTGTCTGTTAACTAATCTTGAGATGGTAGTATGGCAATACTGACCATTCTTCTCGCCTTAAAAGAACAGTTGAGATCAGAAGTCCGAGCCCTCTTACCGTTCGAGTTACAAGTATGCGACCCTGACCTTCTAGCATATATAGCATTCATATTTCAATGCACTCTTAATCCCAAAAGTACCAGGTTGACAAATAGGCTTGCCGTCTATTATGTGGCTTTCTGGGAGAGGCGTGAGCGTATACAAGATGTGTATGTGCGTTTAAAACAAAGCTTTAAACGTAAGGTTGCAGTTATTAAATATATATGTATGTATGTATAGGAAGAACGTAGTTCTTACGTATAAAAATTATGTTCTTTCCGTAAAGACAAAGTAACAGTACAGTATCAGGAAATGTTTTTAAACTACTTTAATCCGAACTTAATCCAACCCGAGCTATATGACTCTTAAGTCAGGAATATAGATATATAAATGGCGGCAGTATGAGAAAATCACAGTCATATTCTAATGATTTTGCTCAAAAAACCGATAAGTAGACATGCGCTAAACATTCCTCTGAAAGTAATGTGATGTGGTATTTTACGTTTCGTACCGCGTAATATGGCATCACACTCTCACTTCAAACATCACCCGCAGTACGCGGTTCGCACGTTATGTGTAATGGTAGGGAATGTATGATGTGTTGCGTGTGATTTAATGATTACATGTCTGGTCTTATATTACATTACTTGAGAGAGCGTATTAGTAATTGTGTAAATGTGGGCCTAGTTGTGATGCGGTGACAAAGACCGTCGCGTTTATTAGTATGAACAGCTGTGGTTCTTGTGGTCTTAGTGATGTGTTTCTTTTTTTTTTACTACGGTCAATAATGAAAGTACGATGACACTAAACTATTGGTATATAATATGTAACGTTGACTGCGGGCGATGTCCGAACTGCTCGCTCGTGTTCGGTCGGTCGGACTCGGCATCGCGCCATGTTTAGTGTGATATGTAATGCTATATTTCGGTGCGTACTGTATAATGCCATATTGCGCGGAAATGTGATATTACGCGTAATGAATCAATCTCATTACTTACACATGTCTACCGATAAGTATCGTATTTATCTTAAATATAATAGGTGCTAAATTACTTTGTTCATTATGTTTATGTTCTTCAGAATTGATAAAACAAAATGAAAGGTATATTATTTTAAATATTGCAAAATTTTTCTAAATTATATTAGAAAAGGTAATAAAACAATAAATGTAAAAATTTTATACCTAACAGTTCAAAAAGCTAGTAAAACGATTAAGAATCATATTAATGAATCTCTAAAGTTATTATATTTTAACAGAATAATATTAAGCGTTGTTTATAATACAGCATATTATTATACATCATATACATGCGATATTGTGACAAGGCGGGCAGTACACTGTTATTTAAACTCTATAATAGATATTATATACATATGTATATATATAATGCAAATATGCTTTCATTAACAACTTGAATGAACTTGAAACACTAGACTATATTTTGTTTATATGATTGCTGTTTATGTTATTTACTATAGCAGGTCAGGCAGGTCAGTTAGTAGTTGGTTCTTGAATTAAGTACTTTTGGAGGCTGAGAGAAAATAAGAAAATTATTAGTAACTAGGTGTTTTGCTTTGCATGATTCAAAGCAATGAATATAGTATTGTAGTAAACGGAATTTAAATATCTTAAATATCCATAGAGCCATAGAGCCACATTCAGTTAACAGTTTTAGAAACACTGAAATCCGTTACATTACGTCAATAAGGATAAAATTCATAACGATCGAAATAAGAGTGCTTTATCTGGCCACACAAAGGGCTTTGAACTTTCTTGGTTAAAGTCCTTTAGTTGTTTGACTTACATTGAACTTACACGGGTAATGCGATCTTTGGCGCATTGCATACTGTTATGAACAACCACAGAGTCTCAATGAAGGCTCGTGTGTTGGTGCCAACACTTATTGTATGGTAGCGAAAGTTGGGTATGGCAGAAGAAGCACGAAAGTAGAATTAATGCGGTAGAAAGAGAGCATTGCAGAGTATAGCTGATGTGAAATTGAGTGACAGAGTGAGGAATAGTGTGATAAGGGATCAGTGTGGTGTGAAAGAGGATGTAGTAACTAAAATAGCAAAAAAGTATGCTGTACTTGTTATGTTCGGGCATACCGAAAGGATCAATGAAAGAAGGTTTACAAAAGGTATTTATATGGCAGAGGTAAATGGAGTCGTCGGAAGAGGAAGACCTAGGCGAATGTTCTTGAAATAACTTCAAGAAAATCTAAGCAAAGGCCAGGTCAAAAGTACCTTTAACTCACGAGCCTGTATGCGGAACGGAATGAAAGTTGAAGAAAGGTATGTCAGAATCGTATTATAGAACTGACTCGTAAGGTTACATTTTTATTAGACAAAACTGCACTTTAATAAACATAAACAGCAATACAAAATGAACTTAATACATATATACTTTAAGTTTATTATCATTTAAAATAAATAAAGTTGACTTGTATATGGCTAAAACACCAGATATTTCAGGTACGCATTCAAAATGTTAACACAGTGCAAATAAACATATAAAGGTGCGTTAATAGATATGTATGTATATATTACTTACCCGCCTATTATGACTACTGTTCACCCGTACATCCATCTACAAACGAAAGTAAACTCTAAGAAATATATAATAACAAACATAATTCAACTAAGGATGCATGCATGTCAACCAAACTTTGTATTTGTTTTGGGTTTTTCTTGAAGTGTATCTACGAGAAGGATTAATATATAGGCATAATGTAATATATAACAATTAAATAAAATATTTCGTCAGAGGAAAGCTCAAAGTGTAAGGATTTAATTTTTAATTAAATTATATAAATTAATTATATATTTAATAATAATTAATATAAATTAATTAAGTATAGTTTATTAAACGGAAATTATTTGAAAAGAGATATATGTACTCAATACCTTAAAATTATGTACGAGAATGTACCAACCTACCGCTGTGAGGTTGAGCAAGAACTATTTTTTTTTTAAATACATCTTACGCATTATAAAATTAATCATGCATTTTATGTAATCAATCAAAATATTTTTGTTACCATGCAATTATATAATTTATATATATTCACCTTATCGTATACACACTCCAAGCAAAAGACAAATCACTATAAGAAATGAATGTCGTGACTATATCATGCTACATTCGTGATGTTCACTCTGCAGTAAAATAACTTGTATACATTTAGTGTAGGTGTTGTGAATATTCTGGACCTATATGAAACCTACAGCTAATGCTACAAACAATTCTGATCACAATTTTTACAGAGCTAAAGATGAATTTTATAGGATGTGGATAAAATATTGCATCATTCTATGTTTATTTTACTGGATACTAGTTTTTTTTATAATTACATGGCACTTAATTGTGCCTGAATTCCCCATTTTCTGGGCAAGTTTTTAAGTTATTATTCTTAAAAATCTTATTCGTATTATTATTAACATATAAAAGATAGTGTAAGTCAAATTGGACCTGTGGACATTTTAAACTTTATCAACAAACGGCCTGTCATGTTTATTTAATTACATGTACATACAGGTTATTGCTTTGTTTTGTATGATGTGGTGTGGTGTGGTGTGGTGTGGTGTGGTGTGGTGTGGTGTGATGTGGTGTGATGTGGTGTGGTGTGGTGTGGTGTGGTGTGGTGTGGTGTGGTGTGGTGTGGTGTGGAGCGGTGTGGTGTGGTGTGGTGTGGAGCGGTGTGGTGTGGTGTGGAGCGGTGTGGTGTGGAGTGGTGTGGAGTCGAGTAGTGTGGTGGTTACCTGGTGCTGCTGCGGCGCGTGGTGGTGGGGGTGATGGTGCGGCGGCGCGGGGATGTAGAGGTGGGAGGCGCCACCGAAGGGGGGGGGCGTGCCGCTGTGGAACGTCGCCTTCTCGTAACTCTACACATCATTTATATTTTTTAATAAATATAGTCACATATCTTAACTTTTAATTGTGTGGATGAAAAGAATATAGTTTTTCAGGTAAGCAAAATACTTTCATATTTTGTATAACATATACATACATACATACATTTACGACTATGTATAGGCAGAGATGTATCAAACATTTACATCTTTTCTGTTAATCGGGCAGAGGAAAACAGATAGAACATTGTGAGTGTACTGAAAGAATGGAAGGAAAAGAGTATTGTTTATACACATGGATCAGGGAATGTAAGCAACAGACTTGAAGGTGTCAGGATCGTACACTTGTAATTTAAAGTGGATGTAGAGGACATTTTAGAATTGTAATATAACCTTGGAAGAGCCTTGCTTAGGCACAAATGGGATAGCTCAAATGGATATATAGCTCAAAATGATTGCCAAAAAAGCCCCCTCCCCCCCCCTTCATCACCCTCAAAGGCGGACACTTACCATCAGATGACCCCTCTGCTCTGATATGCCATAAAATATAAAAAAGGAAAGTGTGGATGGAGTAGGGTAGGTGTGGGCGAGGTACTAACGTTGACCTTGTTGAGCGCGACGTGTCCCTTGGCGTAGACGGCGCTGGCGAGGTCTGCGCCGGGCGCACCCTTGCCTGCGCCGCCGGAGTACGCGCCGCCTGCATACGACACACTACTTATACATCTTTCAACATGGCGCATAATACGCACAATACACACAACACACAGAATTTTCAGCTTTTTTGCTTTTTTCTCTTTTCTTTCTATACCTAAACTACCCATATGTTGTTTAGCATCTTGGCTTTTTCTGTCCATCCAAAGGTTGCTTGGCAGAAATTGCATTAAGGCTATAAGGCAGCCCAATGTACATTTCTTTTTAGGGTTCCGTACCCAAATGGTAAAACGGGGCTCTATTACTAAATTTCGCTGTCCGTCTGTCTGTCAGTCTGTCCATCTGCCACCAAACTGTATCTCATGAACCTTGATAGACAGTTGAAATTTTTCCATATGATGTATTTCCGTTGACGCTATAACAACAAATACTAAAACAGAGTAAAATAAATATTTAAGGGGGCTCCCATACATCCAACGTGATTTATTCCTCGTTTTTGCTCGATATTGATAACGGCAACAGGTAGACGCTTTTGGAATATTTGCAGAATATTTAGTTATATATTCACTTTAAAAATAAATAATTAAATTAAATTAAAATTAATATTTAAGGACCAAAACAGCAAAACTGCAAAAAAAATCATGTCTGCCCCTTCGTGCACGAGTCCGACTCGCACTTGGAAGATTTTTTGTACGAATATTGTGAATTTTGTTTAAAGGTGTACAATAAAATCTATTCTATTCTATTTGATTCCAGCCCCTCGCCGCCACCCGCGGCAGAATCTGCAAATTCTCGTTCGGCCAGTAGACAGAGGCACTCGGGTATCGAGATGTTAACCCACTATATTCCTAATCAAACGATGTAAAGATACTACATTATTGAAGGCTAAACATTTTTTTTTAATTTGAAACTGGCCACGATGCGTCCGTATGTTACTTATAAAGTAAATATCACGGTATATTAAAAGAACTTCATTGTTTCTTCATGATATTAACGAAAACTCCGGATCTTTTCTAATCAGTTTAGACCTGCTATTGAGTACAAACAAATAAGACATATTTCTCTTCCGTCTGCAACAACTAATTAAGTCTTACTTTAGTGAAATGTTTATACATTCGCGAAAAATGCAATAACGATTACACTAAACATAAACTCGGAAAAGTTATACACAAGTACATAAATACGCATACATACACTCACACATCATTACGGTATGATATGGTAGTCAGAGACACTTACAGTACGTATACAAATGCTTGTTTACAAATCTTCAGACACCATATCATAGCAGATAAAATAAACATGGCCACCATGGTTCTTGTATGTTTTTCAAGATTTTAAGTTTTGTGTTGTTCACTCAATAAATTCTATTTTTACAGAAGACTTATATGCCAAAGACTTTCTTTAAAAAACTGTCAACCAGTTTATAACAGGTAACAAGAAATACTAGTTGCCGACCATTTAAAAAACTTTTGTACTTTTAATAGATATTCATAGTTAAAGAAAGAGAAAGAGAAATGACTAACCAGGTTTATATGAGTCTTGTGCGTCATAGGGAGGTTGTTGTTGCTGTGCGTACGTGGACACTTTGCCTCCGCCTGAAACTCCGCCCACTCCGCCGACACCACCAACTCCGCCAACGCCACCTACGTTAGATCCACCGCCATACTGGAATAGAAAGATAATTCGATATATTTATAAATAATATTCAGGTTAAGGCTTAAAGAAAGCTCTACAAGTTCTCTTAATATATCTTAAAGTGATTCTATAAATTAGATAGTCAACTGGTATTTCTTCAAAATATTATCGCTTCGTTCATAAAAAAGGTTTAAATTCAAAGTATAAAGATTCCCACCAAAGAAGTAGAGGCCATTATAGTGTAGTCATACTAGCCGACAAACTTCAAATCTGTTCAAATTTTGTAAATATAAGTAAATCTCGTGTTATATAACAAAATAGTATTAAATTTGTTTTTCTTAAGGTGATAACTCTATAAACTTCTTTATTCATTGTGTTTTTAAAATACACTTTTATCAAAGTACCAGAGCCCCAGAAACTCACGATTCCTCGAAACCAAAAGGATACCATTGACTCTAACAGTTGATAATGTAACTATTTCATGATATGATTACTTACGTTTAACCATATCATAAAATGGCTCATATCATTAAACTAGGAATATTCAATGTTCCTTCAGTAAATAATTGTGTTAACGGTCTACATTCTATCTAACCATGTCAAATCTTAATTAAATTAGATCGAATTTTCGTTAATTTGTATCACTATTACAGCTAATTCATCTAAACTTGTCTGTAGAGACATTAAAAAAATCGTAGATTTATTCTAGTAAAATGAACTACTTGAAACTTACAAAAATGGTATTACATAGAAATAAATTATTTATATAAATTAATTAAAGTTAGTTAAGGGGGCCAGTACCAGCCAGTTCGAGTTATAGGTATGCGACCCTGGCTTGCTTGAGGTATTACTTATACCCTGCAAATCCTGTCCATATACTCAAAATTTTCCCATCCAAGTCCCAAAAGTGGTCGGAAGACCTCAATAGGCTTGCCCTTTAATATCTAAATGGTACTAAATTATAATGGTCTAAATGTGGGCGTTGCACATCCGCGAGTGTATCTCTGTATATATGTATGTAACAATTAAAATTAGATATTTGTTTCAGGGATGTCTCAGTAATTGAGTACCTTTTCAAGAAGCGACTACATGCGACACCTTGCTGATGAACCCCTGATGATACGTCCTGTAAAGTTCAAAACTAGACGTGATCAAGTCTAGTTCTCATGACGTCATAAGAGCCTTTCTTGGACTTCAACATATAATTGAAAATTAGCCGATTTCGCATGTTGCAGGTATTGAGCTTAGCTAATCATTTATATAGCTCATATCCTAGGTGGCACAAATATGTAACACAAGAGAGTAGTACACAGGTACACATTATGTTAGACTCACCGTGGGATAAACTCCGTACTGGTAGGTGGTGGGGGGAGGCTGGTATGCGAAGTACGCGTACCCGGGAGGGAGGGCGGCCGCTGGCACCTGCGTACACGTACACGAGTACTGTTTATTGTACACACAATACTGATACACATTATACACAACAGACATTAGTCAATATTAACTTTTTTTAAATTTTCCCTTGAAAAGAAACTAAATTGTTATAGTGAGTGGGTTCAAAGCAAGTGTTTTCTCAATTCAATTTAAAATTATTTATTACAACTAAACGAATTTCATGAATTTTTGAATCGTCACGACCAGGAGTAAGTCAGCCATGAAGTTTTTTTCCAATAAGAAGATTCTATGGGGAAGAATAGGCAAAAAACTCCATGTAAACTCTTTTTCAACATGTATTTTACAAATGACTAGTTATATTGATTACAAGCGCAAAGAATGTGTGCGGACCATGTAATATTTGTTGTTAAATATAACAGTTAAAGTAAATAACAGTCCGGAAATGACCTGCCCCACCGACGACAATCGTTCAAGAGCATGACGAACGCGTCATTTGACTGATTAAAAAGAGCCAAAGGCCCCGACACATGCAGGATATCTAGGGGAGTTTGTGGGTGTGTGTTTACCTGTTGTGGTGATGCAGCATCAGTCCTGCCGAACCTCTCTCCTGCACTCAGTCCAAACGCTCCCTCCCGACCTCCGTAACCTACTTCATAGTATCCTCCCTGAAATTTAAATATTTATTTTATAAATACACTCCAGTCACATTGTAATGGAAGTAATTCTGACTGTCCGATATTAAATAGTATATTTTCATTCTATGATATAATCTAGGTTAGGTAGCAGTACGACAGTCGATAAGTATCATTTCTATTGGTTGTTTTTCTTATACAACCAATAGAAATGTACGCCGATAATAATTTTGAATGTTTATTAAATTGATCAACTTAATATTTTTAAAATCAAAGTGCAACATTGTAATTTCACTTTGATTTTTCTATTTGCACACTATTAATTCCTTTTAAAAAATGATCGCCTGTCCTCCTGATAAAGTATCCTGGGTGTTTCAGTAAGGTGTGGTTATATTTGAATGTCATATAGTTCACCTTGTCAATAACGCCAACCGCTGCCAGTTTTAGAAAAAAAATGTAATTTTCAATAAAGAAATCCTATTGTGAAATTAACAAATGATCCTCAAAAGTTATCTATGAAGCAAGTGTAAGTATTTAATACCAAGGACATTGTTGAATATTTTCGAAAATGACAAAAAATAAAATGTTGTGTTCATACCAAAAAAAATTACTTCACAAAAACAATAATTAAATAACAATTTCTATTCAAACTAGATCACCTATTTGTCAGCCTCACAAACCGGTCCTCAATTTGGAAACACCTTTTGGTTGTACCCTATGTAGACAAAAATCAGCCATTAACGGTGCTATTATGAAGTGATCATTCATATTTACAGTAATAAGGAGTTATTTGACATTACAGAAGGTTACTTCGATAGAAGTAAATGTCGGGTGTTAGGTGTAAGATGTGAGGTGTGAGGTTCGGAATAGATTTAAGGTGAAGGTGTTACCATGTGGTGTGGCAGTGTGGAGCGCATGAGCTGGTCGTCGTAGGGCGCGTAGGGCGTGGCGCCCGCGCCGTACAGCGCGCCGCCAGCGTACCCCGAGCCGCCGCTCACGCCGCCGTGACCCGCCACCACTGCAAAACAACGTACGAACACTTTATATAGTGCAAGACATTCATTTTAGTCAGCGACAAGTGAAGCCTGGCAGGTTTCATTTCATTTATGGCATAAACAAAAATAAATTTGTATCGAAACTTAACTATAACTTTGTGTGTAACAAGCAATATCCATCTGCTAGTATACAGGGTATTAATTAATAGTTATTGGTGCGGTCGCTAGTTCGGCGCAAGCGAGTCCTTGCGTCAGCTGTTTGTAAAATGATGTATTATTTTATGAAATTAATGTTTCATGTAGATGTAACTAACATGATTAAGCGTGAATAACGCTAATACAAGAAGAGTTTTTTCTGACCCCAATACAAGCAGGGATCTCAGATAATCAGGGAATTCGATGTTAAAAATGTCCAGACATTCCACACATTTTTTGGATTTTGGAATAACCTTGACAGTTCTTATCTATACATATGTATGTATATGTATGTCTATCATTTCATTTTCATTCCGTTCAATTCATAGATTACGAAAATATTATAAAATTAAGTATCGTGTATTTTTTTTTTTCTGTTTAATAAAAACAACTGCATCGCGGGGAACTTTTCAGATATTCAAATAACAGATACAAAGAACACCCAGACTCTGAACAACAATTTAAGGTTTACACAAAGTTTTGTCCCAGGTAGGGTAAGGATACTCGGCGCGGCACTGAATTGGCGACATGACCACTTCGCCACCCATGCAGTCAATCACGTTGGTAATATGTATATATAGTTTAAAATATCTATCGTTAAACCTATACCTAATAGTAAGTACACCACAAGCTACCCGAGATGGAAGATCTGTTAATATCTGTATAGATTGTCTGAACAAGATCATCGCAATTATTGTGACCGCCAATTGTCATACCATATCTGTATTACATTTTTTTGTACTAGTGTGCAATAAAATGATATAAATAAATAAAATAAACTGTACCAATCAACACCAAGTTTGAACATAATCTACTTAACATCCAAAAATTTACAACATTGCACTATTTACATTCAATCGCGTATTTTCAGCCGACTGGGCAAGATGAAGGGTTTTTCTTATTACGAGTAAACTGTATGTATAGCTGTTAAACTCACCTGTGGTTGTCGCAACTTTGGCCGTTGACGTCTGTGTCGTCGTTGTGTTCGTTAAACTGTTGCTTGACGCCACTGAACTGTCATACTGAAAATGACGAAATAGTGTATCAGGAAATATAACATTGTATGTTACAATATATAAGGTGTACACTAACGTGTGGTAATTGTATGTGTTCCTTACAATAGTAATAATGTGAAAGTATTCATACTAATTAACGCAATTACTGTTGCCTTTTTGTCAACTTGTTTGTTGTTATTTATAAAATGTTCACCTGTTGTATCACTTATTAACATCTCTTTTGGTGTACATTAATGATTCTATTATACTATATACTACATTAATTTTATCACAAGTCTCTGGAGAGCCTAGTAAAGCTTCGAGTTTAGGGCTAGACAGAGCGGATTTTATACGTTTTTAAACATAGCTTGTGCTACGATTGCCGAATATACATATATATTATATACAAATTACCATACTCCTGATACAGGAAATAATTTAGCTCATCACTCATTTATTCTCGGTGGGTATCAGAACCCACGACCTTTGGCTCAGCATTCAGGATTACTAACCATTAAACTACAGCAACATGCCAGTCGAACTGTTTAACATCTATGTGTCAGTGTTTATTGGCTTGTATGTATACCTGTTGTGTTTCTTTTGGTTGCACTTTAGGTTGTGCTGTTGGCTGGTAGGGCGTGTAGGGCGCCGCCGTATAGAGCGCACTGCCTCCGTACACTCCCGCCGACGACGATGTCTGCTGAAATAAACAAACGCTAAATGTTCAATTATCCTACCCATAGACAAGGAACAGATATCTTGGCCCTCATACAAATTACCTAAAACAACACTATGAACAATATATGATATTAGAGAAACAAAGTAAGAGAAAATTACTCTTATATATTTTCAATCTTACGCACACACTATCTCGATGAGGGAGGGCTATTCCCGCCAACACAGACAAAACAAAGTACACATTGTATTTCAAAGACCTTAACCTTAACATAGAAGAGTAATTACCATAAACATATTTTAGAGTTATGTATTGCATTGTCCTCACATATTTTATGTGCACTTGTGAACTGACACAAGAAACTTAACTAAAATATTTCAAAAAGAGTATCCTTGGAGTTTTTGCTTGTTTTTTTCCATAGGATCTACATATTGGAACAGGCAACTAGCTTCATGACTGACTTAGTATGACCAACTTCCTCTCTTGACAATTCAAAAATACCAATGATTGGTTCAGTTTAAATAAACAATTTTGATTTGATTTGATTTGGCCTGTATTGAGTACTGAACATATTTAACCTTAAATATTTTTAGCTTTGCTTTTTTTTTGTTATAATCTTTATCGCTCCTACTAGACATTTAAAGGACACCCTAGGACACTTTTAGGCTCTAGGCCGTGGCAAAAAACCATCCCACTACTCACACACAAACATCCCTGCTTACATACACTCGGAAAGCATATTTTTTTGAATTCAGTTAAAAAATCTAAATTCGACTGTTAAGTTGTTCAACGAAAAATCCCTTAGGATTATTTATGTTAGTATAGAATATCATGCGTGTCAAATATAATCGTTAACAAAAATTTATTGGGTTATCCATAAAGGAGCTGTGATGCCACCGTCAGACATACGGATAATCACTTTTGACTTATGACCTTATTTTAAATGTCAGTTTGACAGCACATAAGTTGGATTATATTATGGTCGGCAAAAAAGTGGGCTTAAGACGGTTCTGCCTACCCCTTCAGGGATAGAGCCATGAGTGTAGAGGTAGCCTACCTGGTAGGAGTTCATCATGGGCTGGTACTGTGTGAGCGTGACGCTGGAGGGGTAGGCCGTGGCGGTCATGGCGGACGCGCCGGTTAGTGAAGCGGCATTCGTTGAGTTCACCTGCAATACACCCCCCTACGGTTTTAGTTAGGCTTGTAAGACTCACAAACAAACAAACTGTTAGATATTAATATGTTAGTTAACAAAACTTTTGGTGAACCAAACCTTAGACAGTTAAATACACTTAACTTCTTTACACGTATTCTACCAGTTTGCTGTAGTCTTCTACACATCCTTATACTATCCAAAGAAATATGTATTATATTTCTTTTCACTAAATAGTTGACCTAATCAATTTGCAATGTTTATAAGTACTACACTACAATGACATCAGAGATGCGATGCACAGAAGCCGATGTAAACAAAAAATCTACTCCAGGTGCAGACCATCCAATGATAACCACAATCCTCAGTCAGTAGGAGCCAACTATAGAGAGACAGATCGATATAACAAATATAATATTTTATTACATAATATATAGAAAATAAAACGTCGATGAATTACAGCTTGGAAGGCTCGTCATAAATGTCCTGTCAAAGTAATGTTATACACCAAAAATTGAAATATATTTTGATAGTTTGAGGGTCTTTCATTAAAAAAAATTATAATTATTTAAGTGGGGATATCCTTTAATAAAGGAATGAGCTTGATCTTTTATTTATCAATATTAATTTAATTGGACACACGATAGACATGACAGCGATTAATAAAAAAAAATAGTTTCAATTAACAAAAAGAATATCAGTTGATTATGTTTTTAGTTCACAATTGGTTAATGATTTAACAACTGGTTAATGTTAGTGGAATTAGTTAGTAATAGAGCGGTGTTAGTAGGTATTAGTAGGCTTAGTGTGTGTACACACCTGTGGCGCGTACACATTGGCCCCGTACACGGGCGGGTGGTGAGACACCGCGTGGTGGGCCGCGTACACATTCTGTTGGCCTACAGTCTGTAAAAGACAACAGCTTGTTTCACATGCTTTATCATTCTGTAAACCATTAACGGATCATTTTTGGTAATGATGATTTTTTGATGATATAAAATGATTGGTTGAAATGTTTGAATGTGTTTACAATGAAAACCGAAATGTTCGGCAGAAGTCCATTACTTTATCAACTAGTTTTAATTGTAAAGAAATACTCTTTTTTCGAGCTATAAACTCATTTTCTTTTATGGAAAAGGATGTCCAATGGATGTATTTTCACAAAACAAATATCAATACCTATTAGGTTCTTATATTATTATGTAAATATCCGATTGTGCTAACATAAATCTAAAGTAGTCGAGCAATTGACTCGAATCATTAAACATGTGAAATTTAAAACATTTTGTATCTCATTCTCTCTCAATGTTATCTCACCTCAAGGAAAAAAGCAAGATTATTCACTTCTTGAGGTTTCATTACTAATTATATGTACAGTCTTATAGCGGAATTTTTAGTTAACTTACGCAAATTATTATTGAAATCAGCTCTGAACACATGTACGTAATTGATATTAGCCCAGAAACTGAAATAGTTTTACTAATAGCCTAAAAATTGCTTAAAATTTACATCTTGTGAATAAGTCTGGTGTACATGCGATGACTGATATATCAAAAAATTCCGACAAATTTTAGCTTTACGTATATGTACAAATCATAATTATCCTATAGCGTAAAGGAATTAATCATCCTATAAATATGAATTAGATTAACAAAGCAAACGAGTCAGCAGTTATCATGTACTCTCACAGAAATGGGGCTGCTAAAAACCTTTTCATCTTCAACAGCTTTCCACAATCAATAAAGCCCAATAAAAGGATGAATTGGTACTTATCCATTCATACTTAAGTTTCTGCATCTAATAATTAAAGCAAGAATTTCTTTGTTCTGAATGGTATGCAGTTATGACATTTAATGAAAATGATGATGATTTTGAGTCATCCATTGCAGAGATGATAACGATAAGAAGCTAAAGAGCTTCTATTATGTAAATGGTATTTTAGGTAGAATTTTGGACTGTTTTGTGATAGAAGTAACTGGGAATTATCAAAAAAAATATATTAGTAATGACAATATTACTCATGTAATTAGATTTATCATGTTTTTTTTTTTTCAATATAACTTACACATTAAACACTTTGAAGGAGTCTTAAGTGCGTGATTTGTAAAGAAAGTTCGTGAGCAGTCTCGGGAAATAATTTTGACCAACAGTATGTATATTTAGACTTGTCGCAAATAAATATTGCCTTTTTTACTATTACATAAATTATTACGAATTTCCATTATATTCATAAACAAAAAATAATTGAGACATTTTTAAAATTATTTCAATTTTATCTATAGAGTAATGGTGATAATAATTAAATATAAATGTAAAAGGTTTATAGCGTACCTTGAACCTGTGCTAGTAGTGGTGCCACAGCTGCTTCATGGACGGAGTACAGAGTGGTTTATAGCGTACCTTGAGCTTGTGGCGGTAGTGGTACGACAGCTGCTTCATAGGGCGGGCTGTGCGGGGTGCGCCGGTGGAGAACTGCTTCATGGACGCAGTACAGTGTACTGTGTGACGTACCTTGGGTCACTGTGCGGGGTGGTGTTCGTGGAGGTCCGCCTGTGCGTCGGGGGCTGTGCGGGGATGCGGCGGTGGAGAGCTACATCATGGACGCAGTCCAGTGTGATCTGTGACGTACCTTGGGTCGCTGTGCGGGGTGGTGTGCGAGGGGATGCGCCTGTGCGTCGGGGACGGGCTGTGCGGGGGGCGCGGCGGTGGAGAGCTGCTTCATGGAGGCCGCGAGCTGCGCCTCTAACGCCGTGGCTGCCACTGGAACACCACACACTTGTCAAGCACTCATCATTAATATTACATTTTTATGATGAACTCAGTAAGACGTTTGTACCTTTTGTTAGGTTGTTCATTACACTGAGTACAAGGTTCAAATATGGATATGTGATTTATGGAGTATGATATGACACACACACATGTGTAGTAGTCAAATCAAAACATTATATAAAGTTAAATATAAACAATGTATGGATTGAACCATTTCCAGTATCACAAGCAACATTGGACTACACAGGCAAGCCATCATGTATACTGTCGCACAGACTTTACACCGATATCGACATAAAAAGGCCGACTCGCTCTAGCGTTGTGCAAAACGTGTACACGCCAAATATCGATTAAATTATGTTGTAATAATTCAGGGAATATTGAGTTCTGTTCCACTACGTAAGTTCAATGGGGAAGAACAAGCAGACATTCTTTTTTAACAATATTTTTCAATTTTCTTTTCACGTTTACCCCATTTACACAAGCCTTTTTACTATTTATTAAAATAAATGAAGGGTTTTTATCACAGATGGACGCGGACTAGTCAAAAAACAACCACTTTTTTTATGTGTTATATGTTAACGAGATATTTGCTAAAAACTGTATTTGAGTCCAAGTTGATTTCGGCTTGTAATTTCAGGTTGCAAAATTATATGTGTAATCGATAGTCCAAGAGATACTCTGGCAACGGAAACGAGATTCCGCAGTCAGAGTCGTGGTGGACCTGGCTATGAGACACTATCAATTATGCAAACCATTAGCTGATGGTTTTACCCGCACTGAAAGAATAGCTGACGATCGTTTTTATACTTATTTTTTATTTATATGATGAACGTTGGTTCCGTTTTTATAGATAGGGACTTCTGGGAATTTTATTAAAACCCACAAAAAAAGGTTCATGTATTCCTCTAAATTTTAAGAAGTGAAATGTCTTAATTAGCCAAACTATAACAGTAAAACACAATCATTATCGCCATATGAGCACAATATAAAAAGAAAAAATATGCTAAATAATAATAATGACACAGCTCGCTATAAAGTTATAAGAATTTCAAAGTTATAAGATATCACTGAACGGTGTACCGAAGCCCTGGTCGACAACTAAAGCGATGACACAACACTCATATCGCGCGCGCGTGACAAATTTGTGAAAAGAAATAATATTTTTCTCCCAAACATACCACGATTTAAAACTAACTTGATGTCTATATCTACATAACAAATCAGACACGAAAATCGGTTAAACAAATTGAAGTGATAATGTTATAATCTGAGCAAATATTATTATAATCAGTGGATGAATTTTAAAATTAGGGATATTATACATTTTTCGTTAGCTAGGCAGTGGTGTAATTATAGATGTACAACTTACACGTAGGGTTGGTGACCGTGGGCTCTGAGGTAGTGGAGGGCTGGCTCGGCGGCGTCGTCTCCACCGCTGATAATGTCTCACTTAACTGGAAAACAACTCTATATCAGCACATCCCTTCAGTGGCTAAGGCATCGAAGTATTCGTGGTGCATTGCTTGTAATCGACCCAACCCAGCTTAGTACAGATAGTGTACAAACAACGCTAGAAATGTGTGTATATTTTGTATGGTACAGAGTGTGATAAGCGATCAGACAGGTACACCTGATGTTAAGTGACAACATAAATCCGGTTCAGCAGTCAGGATCACTAAGCAGTAGACCAACAGGCCCGTTACCATAGTATAATACACGTTACATGTAACCGCTTACATTGCTAACCATACTGTTGCTGTTGGTGGGGTAGGAGCTAGTGGTGGGCGGGGGCGTCGCGCTGGGCTCGTGGTTGACCGGCGCAGCTGGGACGGGCGCCTCGGCCACTGACGTCACCGGAGGGGGTTGTTGCTGAAACATCATTGACACAGACTATTAGTAGTTTTTATAAGATCATGAGTCGAACTTTATTGTTGGTCGTCCTGCGGTATGTTTTGTTTTAAAAGCCTTATTCGATAAGGATTTAATTTGAATTGAAACCATTTAAAAGTATAAGGTAAGAATTACACAATGGTGAAGGCACGTGTACATTTGACAGAAAAAAATTCAATTTCCAAGTAATAATTTTTAACCAATTCCTTGTCGAGTCGCTTGTCTACGCCAAATGAAATAAATAGATACATACACTCACGGCGGTATTCACTAGAGGGTAATCAGAGCGAAGACTGCTGTTAATAAAGTAATAGAGGACACGCCTACTACTGTCATCCCCTGTCATGTACTGTCTGATAAATAATAATCCGACCCTTAGTCGCCTTGTACGACACCCACGAAGTTAGTGATGAGTGAATGCACCATGACAGAAGGACAAAGATAACCACCGACTGTCTCCAACAATAGTAGAAAAAAGAAGAAAAAATATTTATTTAGTACACCTATTAGATACAAAGTGAACACAGTAATTGTTGGAACAGCAAATGATACACAATAACTAAAACTATGACATAAATAACTTAAAACTAACAGGGAACAAAAACGGTTCTAAGCCCAACATTGAGCCGCTTCTTAGTTGAGGCGGCGCTGATATTGTGCTAAAATCCGATGTAATGACGCTCACGGACAACAGGCGGTGTTCATATAGACTCTGTCTATGGTATATATAACATTTGAAATAAACAAATAAATAAACTAAGAGCACATTTCAGACCCGGAACGCGGTTTGTTTAGAGCAAAGAAATGATAAAAAAAATACACAAAAATACACAAAAATAATAAAAAATACAAAGTTTAGGTTGTGATACATAATATACATTGTCTTTCAACTAGGGTGGGGTTCTCAAGTTTAAATGTTCTGTGAGAGGTGAATCATAATACACAATCATGTATATGTACTATACAAAAGATTGAAAAACATAAATTTGATGGTAGCAGGAAACAAGGTAAGTTCAGGTTTGTTGATAGTAGACAGGCTGATGCCAACTATTTAAAACAAAAAGAAAAGTACCGGTTTAGGCGTGTGCGCGGTGTCAGCGAGCTGGTCGGGCTCGAGCGCGCCGAACTGCACGTCCAGGAACATGCCGGCGCCGCTCTCCGACCCGCCCGGCATCTCTACCGCCGACGACGGGATCTACGTACCACGCGTCTATATGTACTTCCACTCAACAGCAGCACAAAACATCTTTTTACTTTTTAAAAGTATATAACTAACTAATTAATTTAATAGTCATGCTTAGACTCAACCGGTGCGATACAGGAACCACCACGGCCTTATAGAAAACTGGTTGCATTTCCCCGAAATTAGTGACCCATCTGTTCCGTCTGCCCCCCTATATTATAAAAAAATGTCCCAACTCCCCCTCTCCTTTTTCCTTCCATTTGTTCCCCCTCCTCCACTTTTTCCTTCTTCTGATCCCCCACATCCCTCATCAACCTTAAAGACGGGCTGCCTGCCCGACTTACGACTCTCGAGTTGAAAGTTTCCCTGTGTTCGTCTGTCCCCCTAAGGCCTAAGAGATAAAAAAGAAACACATATACCTTTGAAGGTGGAGGTACCCTTGCTCTCTGTGTTTTCCTTTGACTAGTGATATCTGACGAGCCGTACACACCGTAGTTTGATGTGTAAACACCTGTAATATGCACCGTTTGATTAGTGACTGGTGAGTGCAGGGATATATCTAAGTGTTTCAACAATTACATTACAATCGGCTCGTGTAATTCACGGCTTATATATCATTATTTTGATATATGTTATTAATGTTTAATTTATATTTATGGTACAATAAAGAAAGTAGTGTACAATTAAGAATATTCTAAATTATTCAAGTCTAATTTGCTGATTGTATCAAATAAAAATGGCTGTTATTTTTTTTTAAATATAAACAATTAAAGTGTTAGGTGATTCAGTGTGGAGTGTAGTACGTACTGTTATCGTGCCGCTGCGACTGCTGCGTGAGCTGCGACAGGTACTGCGACTGCGCGGCAGTCAGGCTGCCCGACATACCCATTGGCTGCAAAGGTTACAAACATTTATTTACTTCCCTTCTGATACGGTATCTTCACAATAACACAAAGAAAATGCTTAATAATATACTATGCGGTTCAATTAAGATTGTCAAATAGCCACATACTGCTTGCAGCCTCACAGTAAATCTTTTTATACTTATACATACAGTTATAAAATAATAAATATATAATATACAATAAATTATATTTATTTATTTAAGGTATTCTAATTGATATGTATTCAACAAATCTAAAGTGAAGTTGGCGATTATTTGAAATCCACAATATATGCCAATTAGTTACACGTTTCATAATTCTTTGTACGTTAACTTTTTTATAATACGGGGACAGACGAACAGATGTGTCACCTGGTGGTTAGTAACAACCGCCGACCTTGGACACCTGCAACTCAAGTCGTAAGTGCGCTGCCCGCCAGTGAGAGTGGCGAGAGATGGGGGATGCGGGAAGAAAAAAGAGAAGAGGGGGTAAAGGAGATGTGGGATGAGGGCGTCAAGTACCCTCACTCACTCGGCAACACAATGCGAGCATTGTTTGTGTACCGGTTTATTGTTATGCTGATGAGACGATGACAGGTCAAGACACTTTTACCAAATAATGATAATGTAATAAGATCTTGTTAAAATGAATCAACTACAGTTCCTTTACAATACTAAATTGTAGTTTTTCTTTAATTTCACAAAAGCATTTGACTTCTTCATGGTCAGTTATAAAGGGCCCTTGTTTGTTAACAAAGGTAACTAAAAGACAGACAAAATATATGGCGTCGATATATCAAGCAAAGTCCAGTTTCGCGGTCACTTAGAGAGTAAGGCCATATTAGCCTCGAAGAAGCTTGGTGTGCTAAACAGATCGAGACAGTATTTCTATCGCATAAAAATAAAAAACTTTTCTTTACAGCATAAAATAATATATAATACTATACCCCAACTATATTAATATACATACGTTTTATTCCTTTCTTTCTAGAATTAGAATTATAAATCTTCAAAACTTTGGTATGTTACCTGGTGATGATGCTGGTGATGAAAGGAGTCTGCAGTGGGAGGCTGTGTGTCAGTACTGGGCGGTGGTGCCGTTACCGCACTCACAGGGGACTGTCGACTGCCAGGGTTCATTTGCTACACAAATCAAATGTATACATACATTCAAATCGAATTACCACTTACATAACAAATATTTCAAGTATGGAACAAGTATAACTGACAAGCGCCGCCCATGGACACCCCCAACTAGAGTCGTAGCCTGGCCACCTTTGATGGTGATGAAGGAGTGAAAAGAGGGTATGAGGGGAAGGGGTCGAGGAAGGGGGGAGTTGGGCCTCCGGAACCCTATCTTACTCGGCAATACAGTTGCCAGCATTGTTTGTCTACCGATTTATCGTAATACTGATGAGCCGACGACAGGTCAGGACACTTTCAAAAAAACATGACTCAGTTTACACTGACATAACAAGGAAAGACAACTTCATACATATGGGCTCATTCTGACTGCTTTTCACTACACCAGTGAGCCAAGCCTGTAATCCTTGTATCACAAGTGATATTTTTTTGTGGAGAATGAAAGAAAGTGCTTATATTAATAGATTGAATAATCTAAGTCAAAGCAGGACAGTACAAGTAAGCTAAACCAGATACCGATTTTTACCGGCTCGACCGGTGCGATACCACGGCCTCACAGAAAAACAGTTGTGAAGCAACGCTTGTTACATTTTCCTGAAATTAGTGAGGTTTATAGAGGCACAACTCCCCATCCTCTTTTCCGTTCCCCTTATCCTCCCCATCCCCACTTACAACTTTCGAAATGCAGTTGTCCATGGACGGAGGTTGTCATTTACCATCAGGTGCCCCGTCTGTTCAACTGTCCCCCTATATTATAAAAAAAACAACACTCATACACATAACAGATACTAGTGCTCATCACACAATTATTTGTCCTGGGTGGGAATAGGACCCACGACCTCTGGCGTAGCATTCAGGATCATTACCTACTAGATCAACAGACCAGACATTATAATCTACTTCTGTAATAGCTGGCATCAATACTCACATCATTAGCAGCTTTTGGTAGGAGTTTTGTAACCTCTCAATCCTCCTGTTATACCTATTACTACTCACCTGGACAAGTGATGGGTGATGTGGGTGAGCAGGTATGTGAGCGGGATTGTTGTAGGTGTATGTTGTTATGTGACTGTCCGTTGGACCGTTGACCTCGGTGCTGTCCCACGCCTCCTGCAATGACAGCTGTATCGTCAGTACTCACGACCATGAGTGACTGCTGGTGTTGATGAGCAGGTATGTATGTGAGCGGACGTGTAAGGAGGCGAATGTGATTCTCCGATGGACTGTTCATTATGATGACTTATATTAATTAATTATATAAGCGTCAAAGTACTATATATCGTAGTATTAGTATAGTAATTCTAGATATAAGAATTAAGTAATTAGAGGAATAAAGTAAAAGTATTTGAGATGAAGCTTACAATAACCTCGATCTTCAATAACTCTCTAAAACACAAGAGTCATATATACATTTATTTAAAAAGGGTTTAAATCTTACATCTGACCTACTGGCAATTAATTCGATTTTACCAGAAATGTTACTGTACCGTTTTTAATTTATTTTTTATTCATCAAATGAACATTAAAAGGGAATGATTTGACAATACATACTGTGACGTCACAGCTGTGTATTCAATACAAAATGTACCAAACCTCCCGTTTTGACGTTTATTAAAAAGATGTTGATTAGAGGGATATTATGGATACATAGAGATGTCAGTGACTCACCGCGGGCGCGGCGTCGCCGTCGGCGAGCCCCGGAGCCCCAGCGCTGGGCGTGAACACCTGCAACACACACCACATTACTCTACACTCATCGCGAACTGCTTCAATTCACTCATTCCAACCGTATGGCAGCTCAACTCCGGTAAGTATGTTGACCGCGTCACATTTAACGATATATATTTCAATATATATTTACAGCTGTATTGTCAATCCTTGGGATGTTCAACATCTACAACAAAATTCATTCTATATAGTTTTATCTACTCATATTGTATTTCTTTCATTTTTATACAAATATACAGACAGCCGAAACAAGCCAAACCATTTTATCGAGCAGTAGGATCGATTTCACTTCATCTTTCTAGAAAACACAAGTACCAAAGTGACCTATATAATTCAATATATCGTCATGACGTTAATAATATGAAAGGCTGTATTTTTCAAATACATGTTTTCGAACACCAGATTTTTTAAATCTTATTTTTATATATATAAATTACGCGTCACGTTGTTTGTCCGGGATGGACTCCTAAACTACTTAACCGATTTTAATCAAATTTACACACCGTGTGCAGTTTGATCCAACTTGAAAGATAGGATAGCTTACATTTAAATTTATATTTGCAATATTATTTTATTGCAAATAGTTTTTTTATTAGCCACAGCAACGTGGCAGGGTCTGCTAGTAATTTATATTTATAACTTTTTTAGTAGCAACGCTACTACAAACCTCTCGGTAACAAATTTTCCGACTCTAGATTCATACAAACGGAACCAATAAGACTGTCAGAAAACCGACATCATCAAAAATATCGAATTTGGTTTACAAAATTGACATGCAGTATCATAATATGCAGTAATCTTCTTGTCACATAAAAAATGGTATTTATCAATGTTATTTTTAGTATAAAATAAAAGCAATATTTTCTAAAACGTTAATGTTAATTTATAAGTATAAGTATTGCGACGACTAACAGTTTGGCCAACAAGCCGACTGGTCGAGTGGATATAGGCAGATTAGTCTGCCAAGTTAATTATATTACTGTTTTCATCGACGTTGGTGTACGATCGTAAGAAAAAAAAAGTTAAAATGTTAAGACTAAAAAAAATTGTTAAAGTTTCAGACTTAGTTTATTAAACTAAGTCTAAAACTTTAACAATTTTTTTTTTCTACCACGTTAAGTTTCTAAATTAAGTTCAATACAAAGAAGAAACTCATACCTCCATTTTATATTTATTGAAATAATTAAAAGTTAGTAGATAGAAGGCTCTTATTTCACAGCACCAGCAAGTAATAGTTATGCGACCTTGAGCTACTGTAATTATATACAATATATTTCATTCCCTTTCTATCCATAAAACATACTCCAAATTTGAAACTCTAATTCCCAAAATTGCCTGGAAGACTAAATTATAATCGGCGAAAATTACGCCGCGACCTACCCTTTCAGGGATAAAGCCGTTAGTGTATATATACATACAAACTGTAATTCTAAAATAAATAATAAATAAGAGATTACATAAGGATATTTTTTAGTATGGCCCAACTAACTAGTCTTGCTTTTTACCGACTAGTTGCCAACTATAATTTTTTATTCCTTTATAATATAAATATAGCCGAATAGTCGAGTCCTCCGAATAGTCGACCACTAGTCGGTACATCCCCATTGTAATAACCATAAGCATACAAGAGGCAGAAATAACTTTCATAAAAAAAAAGTAGGCCTGCTCTCTTTATATGTACTTCAAAAAAAGCATTATTTTTTTCTATTTTTAGAAGTTAAATATCATTAGTCACTTGGTCGTAGATTCGATAAATTTAAAGTTCGACTATTCAGCAATAAATGATTGACTTATTACCATACAAGACATGTATATATTAAGTACACAAACAATTAAATATACTTGGTTACTATGGTTAAAAGGTTTGTCTTGTTACAGCTATCAGATAAAATGTATTATATGTTTAATTACCTTAGTGTCTGAGAGAGATCCTGACCACTCCTCATTGTCCCAGTCCTCTGTGGCAGGGAATGGTTCTGCCATGCTGCTTGCTGTACATAATTTAAATCATTGATTAAATTAAATCATGCCAAGTTTTTAAAGAGTTCAATAGGGTAAGGTTATTAAATAAAATATTAATAGAATATTAAGTGATAGGCTATTAATTTAAAAACATAACTATCAGGATATTTGGTGCATCTAATTAAGGGCCATATTACTTTTCATTATACAACACAATCACTTATTACTTTTAATTAAAAAATAATAATAGCCAGTTGCACTAAATAAACAAAATAAGTTTGTTTAAGTTCTTTAGGATCCGACGAGTCACAATTTCACAAATTATTTTCATAACGAATTTTGTTACTTAATTAAAGTGGGTCCCTGAGGACTGGGTCATAAATGCATCTACAAAATTGATGTCTAAATTGTACGGAAAGAGTGTGGACAGGTATCCAGGTTGTGTGAGAGGTACGTACAGTTGGGAGGCTGGTCCTGCCATGGCGCGGAGGGCGGCGCTCGACCGGGGCGGGCCCGGCGCGCACCCCCTCCACGCGCTGCGCGCGCACCTCCCCGCCCTCGCCCGGAGCCGCGACCGCGCCACCCTCCCTCTCCCCCCCGGTCGCCCCGCTCACCCCGCTCACCACGCTCCCCGCGCTCGCCCGACCCCCGACCTGGCAACAAGCATATTTCAGATTTCCTGTTATTTAAAATGACAACTCCTACATTAAAATATACTTCTGTGTAGCTGAGGCCTTTACTAATATAAAACGGACAAAATTAAAAAATCATGAGGTAAAAAATACTACAAATATTTGAGTATACTGAAAGGATGTGTAATGTTCTAGTCAGTATGGATAGAACGAAAGACATATACTGACTAAATGGACTATATATAGGAGGTTAATTAAAAGCTTTCGTGAACAGGAAAGGTATTAAAAAAATATTTATTCTGTATGCCTGGGTAGACGAATAAAATATCAATAATATTAAATTAAGAAATTTTAAAACAAAAAACCTTATATCTTAATTTATGGTATACATAGACCACATGTAATTTCTACAGATTAGCGTTAAAACAAGTCCATTATTTTATCTATGAGACTTGTTGTCATTGACTATTACAAAAAATACATATATATATCATGTCTGTAGCCCTTCTAACATTGCTGCTGTACAAAATGTTTCATTGCTCCAATCCAAAAATCAAAAACTATTGACTATAAACACAAATTATTAAAATTGTAGAAGCTTTAAAGGATTAGTATCAAATACTCACGTGGACGGGGCCCGGAGCGACTGCGCGGGTCTCGAGGCGGGTCGAGCTCGCCGTTGCCGGCCGGAGCCGGCGGTTTCTTTTTCTTTTTCTCATTGGTTTGCCACTCGCCCTGTTCCATACGAATAATCACATATCACCTATAATATCAACTCAAAAGTAGGCTAAATAAAAACACTCGCAACTGTAATAATTTATACTATTGAATAACAAATATACGTATAATTCGATTGCAAGGTAATTGGCTAAACTGACTGGTCGTGACAAAGCGAGATATAAATTCAATAATAATATAAAATACACACTGAGACAGTTTATGAATCAACAAAACACAAACTACTGAATCAATATGATAAGATAAATACATAGTCTGAAATCATTAAATTCAAATCAAAGGTAATAAATTGAGTATTAGCACACAAATAAATAATAAAAATAGTTGTTAGGTTTTGTAAATAATTTATGTTCAATACGAGCCCCGATGCAAAAAAAGTTCGTCTAGTGTGAAATTTTCTCTGAGATTTTTTCGAACTTCATTATTTTTGTATATCTATATAAAATATTAAGCAATAAACTATTTTAGACTATTAATAACCAATAAACTATTTTAGCTTTTTAAATTTATACATATCCTGTTCTAAATTCGAAGAAGTTATAAGCAAAATAGTTCGTCTAATTGTTAATCGATGCAAAAGAGTTCGTCTATCGATGAGTTAAATAAGATTATTCCTACTTTGTACAATTGTACTTTGATTATTTATTTGTACCGTAATTCTGTGTCATTTGTCAAGTGAGACAGTATAAATTCTGAAAATTTCAGTTTTTTTCATTAGTTTTCAAAAGCGAATAGTTCGAGTTTTCAAAAGCTTCGAAAGCGAATAGTTTGAGGGGTCGATGCTGGCAAATCAAGTTACCAAATATCTAAAGACTTGATACTTCCCAGGTCTACAGTCCAATCTATCATTTAGCACTATATTAAGAATAGAACGACTTCTTGTTTGAAGAAAACTGGTCGACCACGCATCAGTAGAAAACAGAATCCTGAAGAAAATTATCAAAAATAATCGTCGTGCTCGAGCTGGAGAACTCAAGGTGCAATGGAAGGACATTATTCGCAAAGACGTCTCAGTTGACACTTGCAAAAGAGTCCTAAAAAGAATGGGTTACGGATTGTAAACCGCTAAGGAGAAACCACTGTTGACTGCTGTACAAAAGAAAAAGAGGTTGAAGTTTGCTCGTGATCATTTAAATTGGACTTCCGATCAATGGCGTAGTATCATTTGGAGTGACGAGTCTAAATTTGAAGTGACAGTCAGCGATGAAAGGAAAAAAGTGATTCGGAACAAAAATGAGGCATTTCATACTGATTGTCGCAAATGCAAAGTGAAGATTCCGGCGTCTCTTATGATATGGGGCTGCATGTCTGCACAAGGTGTTGGTGGTGGTATGCAGTTTGTGGATGGTTCTATCAATGCTGTAAGGCAGGGGTGCTCAAACTTGAACTGCTGGCGATCTACCTCAATATTTTTAGACTGCTTACGATCGACTTGAGAGGCTGCAAGTATGTGTGATGCAGGGTTGTCGTAAATACACGATACACCCTACCTACCTAGGTAGGGTGTACCGTAGCATATATAGATATTAGCTTACCGCACAATTTACATTATCTTAGTCAAGGTTTGGGTTAGGTTTACTTAAGTTCTTCTCTACAATATCAATGAAAAAACTCCTAGTTATTCAAAATTGCGAGTTTATTCGTTGTTACAAAACAAAAGAGTTACATATGGTGTTAAACTCAACTAAGGAGTGACTTTGGATCTTGAAGCGTGGCACTGCATGTCCTCAGCATACTTTTCATAAGATGGTGCATAACCACAGTGCATATCGCAAGCATGATGACATATGATCGTCAGTTAGTCGATTGCGATATTTTGACTTAATTATCTTCATTTCAGAAAATGCAGACTCGCACAAGGAAGTTGACCCAAACATTGCCGTCAGTTGAAGGGCGATTTGCCTTAGATTCGGATATTTATCTTCAGATATAAAACACCAGAAATTTGTATCTGATGCTGTAACTTTGAGATGTATATCTGATATAATCTGCACCAACTCATTTTCAACAGAACATGAGTTCATATTAAACTGACTTGCTACTTCAGTGGTTAATTCCTCAATGTTTTCACATGAAAAAGGATAACTCATAAATGATGCTATATTTGCCAATTTACTGCAATCATAAAAACGCATTTTGAATTGTCCCAAAATATTTGATAATTCAGCCTCATACGTATCATAATTCAACTGAGGAATCCTTGCTTTCAAAGACGGAAAATGTTTCAGATCCTTTCTTTTCAGTTGATCTATCATAAGTTGCAATTTACTTTTGAATGCGTTTACTGCGCTAATCATCTCAATAATAGTTTTTCCTTTACCTTGAAGCTCCAAGTTAATGGTGTTTAAGTGCATTGTGATGTCAGTCAAAAATGCCAAATCAGTCAGCCATTTTTCGTTTTTCAACATCTCAGTGTCATCACCTCTTTCGTCTAGAAAAGCTGTTATTTCGGGCAATAATTCTTGAAACCTTTCTAGGAATTTTCCGCGACTCAACCACCTGACGTCCGTGTGAAGAACTAAATCAGTGTGTTCAGCTGACTCCCTATCTTCCAACTGCAACTTAAAGAGCCGCCGTTGCAAGCTACGTGCACGGATGGAATTCACAATTTTTGTTGCAATGCCCATAATTTCCTCCGTGTTTAAAACTTTTGAGCACAAAACTTGTTGATGTATAATGCAATGGAATGAAAAAAATGAAGGGAATTCTTCATTAGCTCGACACAATGCCACAAAACCTTTCTTGTTTCCAGTCATTGCTAGTGCTCCATCGGTTGTAATGCACACTAATTTATATATTGGTAGCTTGTAGTTTTTTACAAAATTCATGAAAACGTCATATATATCTTCGCCACGGGTCTTCCCCTTCAGAGGAATGATTGTCAAAAATTCTTCCTTAGCCAACATGTCATTGAATACCATCCGAATAAAAATACACAGCTGGGCAGTGTCTGTCATATCGGTGGATTCGTCGAACTGTAAAGAAAAGTATGTACATTCCATGATATCATGTTTTAGTTTATCTGCGATGTCCTGACTCATGACTTCAATACGCCTTGTGACAGTCGGACGAGATAACTGAAGTTCTCTAATAGCAGACATGATTTCTGTTTTATTTTTAAAATCTCCAAATAAAGTCTCACCCGCTTCAATAAATGCTTCCTTCACAACCGATCCATCTTCGAATGGTTTCTTGTGTTTCGCCAATATATGAGATATTTTAAATGACGCGATCGTAGCAGCTTTTGATTGTTTGGCTGGTCTTGTGAACATGGTTTGTTCTTTTTTCAAACAAGATATCAAATTACTTACTTTTCGTTTTCTTAATTCACTCTGTGGCGGAAAATCCTTTTCATAGTTTTTATGAACCGTTTTATGATGCCTCTCTAAGTTACCACGCTTAGGTATTGCAACTGACGCACGACAAATAACACAAATGCACTTATCCTTCACCATACAAAAGAAAAATTCTTCCTCCCAATCGTTATTAAAATAATACGTTTTAGATTTCTTCACTGCACTCATTTCGCACTATTTAATAATAAACTTTGTATCGACGTAGTATCGCCTTCAAGTTACAATTCAGAATGACTCCAATTCCTGCAGGCGCAACATTTATATCGGCGTGAACGAAAGTCTCGAATGTTCCCGTCAAACGCGCCGCCCGAAATGGTCTAGTACAGTCTAGTCTAGAAACAACGCGGCTTTTCTTTGACAAGTACCGCGCGTTCCTTTGATAAAGCCGCCTTTGCCGCAAGCAGTGTTATTACGTAATAATTTTTTGTAGTTTAGTTACCTACTTATTAAAAATTTTTTTCTTCTCAAGATCTACTCAAAAAGCACTCGCGATCGACTGGTCGATCGCGATCGACCGTTTGAGCACCCCTGCTGTAAGGTATCAAAACCTTTTGGAAGAGAATTTACTGCCCTCTATACAACAAAGACGTGGCTACTGGCGAAAAGCATCCCTACAATCGAATGGCCATCTAACAGCCCGGACTTGTCGCCGATCGAAACCCTATGGTGGAAAATGAAAAAAGTTCTCCGTAAAAATCCATCAAGATTGAAGAGCGACTTAAAGGCTTAACTCTTGGCTGTCTGGGAGTCAATTACGCCAGAAGAGTGTGCAGCGGTGGTTGCAACCATGCCTCTTGGCATTAAAGCTGTAATTGAGAGCAAAGGCGACACAACTAAGTGGTAGACGAACTATTTTGCGTGAGTGACAAGGGTAGACGAATACTTTTGTGTTATGTTTTTTAGAATATTTGTTTAATTTTTTATGTTATATAGCTCGTATATAAGTGATTCTGTTGTTATATATTATCAAGAGAAAATCGGAATTTAAATTTATTTAGAGTAGTAATGGGTGGGTTGGAGATATTTAGTCACCTGTATCCGTTGACTTTCCTCTAGTAACAAGTTGCAAGCGGCTACCATGTCATTGTCCGAGTCGTGAAGTGCCGAGCAGACTTCCTCCTCGGTGCGACACGTCATCTCCATTAGCTCTAGCACCTGGAACACCATAAAGAATTACTACCATCTTGCACACATTTTGGTACAGTTGTATCTGTTCAACCACAGAGGTTTTTATTTAATAATTTATGATAATTATTTGGGTAGTGCAAAACCTCAAAACGAAGACAAAAATGATGTGGGTCAAAGCTATACCTGAGATAAAACTTCCAAATCAATCCAATTCGGATTTATTTAATATTAAAAAAAAACTAAATTGAACCCATAATTTTTTTTCAGGGAGACTGCACCAAAAAGGACAACTAAAAACTTACGAGGCAAAAAAAGTCAAAGTTATCCTTTAGCCATAAAAATAAAAAATCTACTGATGAAGTTGATTCAAAAATAAGATACTGTGCTTGGAAATCACCTATTGATATGATAATACAAAAGTGCCTTGTAACATGATCACATTAAAAAAAAATGAGTAAGTTAAAAGTGATTTAGTGGACGAATGCGAATAGAAAGCTAAGTTACCACTGATTGTAAACGCACAGCACATGAAGGGCAGAGGCTTCACTAACAAATTTAAAAGAAAGACGAAAAAAGAAATAGCATTCTTAAGTGTGGCCAAATATCCATTAAAAAAAGATTTTGTAGACTTGGAAAGTACGGCAAGCGGTAATCGGTGCTTCTAAACAACAGCACCATAAATATGTAGCTTTTTAAATATCCCGTTTAATATATATTCCTATTAATATATACCCACCGACGGAATAAAGTAAATACTTGACATCCAACATCCTTGCTTGAGACAAATAATTATCTCAAGCAAGGATGTTGGTCAACACACCCTTCAATTATTACCCTTTAGAAATTATAATGTAAGTTTGTTTACTAAGGTTTCGTAGCTTATTTACTCGATGTATCATTGAAATATTTTTTAAACATTTTCAGGGGTACACAAGACATGGGGAAAGGCCAGCTCGATAGGAGTAATAACCAGGGCCGGTTGTTAAGTGAGTCCGGTCCTCAAAGTCTCTTACTAGCTTTATTCACTGCTCGTTTACAGGATATACCAATTGATTGCAACAAAACTAAAACAATGCAAGCGAATTTGAGATCAAAACTACTATCATTATACAGTAGTACATTGTTATACCCAATATTATTCGATTGCTATCAAGCACCTCTGTTTATAAAAACACACTAAATGCTGCAGGCTTTATAATAAATAGCAACGCCATGCATATTCACATTACATTGTAATAACATGCATTACAATTGACAGCAGTGTCCTGTATGCACCTATATATGTAGGGGGTATACAATTTGATGATTTTAAGGGGTGTTGTATTTGTATTATATGTAATATATTATAAGTGATGTGACATTTTAAAACTATTCAAAAAATATTCAACCTGTGTGTGTCAAAAACATCTCGATTTAGTAGAATAGTCACACTAAATCTCAAATCTTCACTAGTTCCTGGGAGCGGTAGTCACTTACCAAGTAAGGTTAGTGGGTTTTCTATCAGACTATTTGTGATCCATCGGATGTTTACATATATATATATGTTTATAGTGATACAGTGCCCGGATGAGGCAATAAAATTGCCTTTTATGAAATGAGTGGGATTAAGTGGCAAAAAGTACCCACTTTTTTGAGCACCCCCAAACACCCGTTTGAGATGATAAATGTAAAAGTACTCAACTGAACAACTTAATGTTATGTTCATTGATAATAAAACTTAATTTCTGAGGATTTGCCAATTGGTCTGTGATGTCGAGGGGGGGGGTCTTAACAAACATTCAAACAACGGAACACAGAAAACACCCTCAGAACAACAATTTGAGGATTACACAAAGTGTTGTCCCGTGCGGATGGAAGTGGAAGTTCTACAGATTAGCTCTTTTAAACAAACAAAAAACTAGTTTAGCTTTAATATAATATTATAGATAACAGTACGCTTATATAATGCACCGCTGCTCCCGTGGCAGTAACTGTTAACAGTACTAAGTGTAAGCGACACCGTTACTCGATTTCCCACGGCTCGAGAAAAATGACACGACCAATCTATAATTACGTGTCAAATCTTACTGACTGTGATAGTATTATATTGGATTAAAACTTTGAGAGTGAGACGCTTGCATACATACATATGTATGTACTGTACTGGGCAAGAAATAATGCACACCGACCTCTAGAAAGGGACATCGGCGACTTTCGGCTTTGTAGAGCGTTGTCCCCTCCAGTACTGTACATATATACAGTCAGTCTTATTGACAAAACGTGGGTGATTAATACACCTCTGTCTAACCCTTCAGAGATACGGGCGTGAGCGTATGTACGTATGAAGATTACAACAATTCGAGAAGAAATCAGAAATCAACATTTCAGACAGTATGTATACAAATTCAACCGGGCACTGTAAGATACAGTGCCCGGTTGAATTTAATGGGACCAAATTCTTAGCGGCAAAATGCAGTGCTTGATGAATACACCTCCTCTGCCTACCACTTGGGGGATACGAGCGTATGTATGTAAAATTTCAGATTTCTTCTTGAATTGGGGTCAACTTCATACATACACAATAGGCCTATTATGAGAACTATGCCTATTATGCCAACTATTGAAATCAATTACAAAAAAAAAACTATTTGTCCAACCGGAAGAACCTCGAAAACACGAAAACCCAAAATATTTAATTTTAATTTTATATACAAAATCAAAACCTACAATTTCATATATACGCAACGTTATTTTAGTAAATTTTTAAGACTCCTGATAAACTCAATGTGGCATTTTTTTATATTTCTGATAAATTAAACATTACTAGCTTTTAAACAAATTCGTCTCCCAATAAATAATACACATAACGTACACAACAAATAATAGCATAGCAATAACAAGGTATAGCCACGGGACGGACTTGGTGCATACTCAGACCATGGTAACATCACGGTTGTTTTTACTAAAAATTACATAATAGAAAGTAGGTACACAAGACATGTCAAAAATATAACCTATTTAAGCACTTTCTTTCAACAGTGTGTGATCATTTAAAAGTATCTTAAAACAAATTTACTAATAAATTCCTATATTTACGTCAGAAAATAAACTACTCGCATTTTTTTATGAAACTTTCACCATACAGCCATCAGATATTATTATTGCAGTTTATTGTAGTGCAGATGTATTTTTGTTTTTTTTTTTTTATACTATAGGGGGAGTTGGGCCTCCGGAAACCTCACTCATTTCGGGGAAATGCAACACAAGCGTTACTTCACAACCGGTTTTCTGTGAGGCCGTGGTATCGCACCGGTCGAGCCGGCCCATTCGTGCCTAAGCATGGCTCTACCACTGTTATATATTATTTTAAGACTAACTTCAAATGTTAATTAAACCAGAATTTTAATAGAAAACGTCTCACTGTAAGTCTTGAGACGTCCTAATGACAGACAAAATGGTTTAAGTACCTATATTGTGGCAAGTACTTCTCACCTACTGCTAATACATAATATAATTTCATTGCATTGATAGTAGCAAGAACCTGTATGCGCACTAACTATGGAATTTAGTACACTGATAAAAATTAATTCTACTTGCTTTTTCAGTCGTGGTATCTGTGTCGCGGGAACTTGACAAACATACAAACGGACACAAAGAGCATCTAGAGGGACAAATATTTTTGGGTAACATGATTTTCGTCGCGTAAGGCAATCGAACCCACGACATCTAGATCTGCAGTCAGGATCACTAACCGCTAGACCAACAGGCCAGTCTACGTGTATACATAATTTTAATCAATAATTATATTTATAATATATTAGTTAGTAGGAAGTTATGTTATGACACTTTAGGATTACAATCCAATCAGGCAAACCGTACCTAGGTTTAACAATAATAAACAACATTTAATTCGGGAAATCCCCAAGCTATTTAAATCATAGATAAGAACATAAAAACAGTACTAAAAAATGACAACGATCATTAGGTCTATCTCGGTGCCACTAGAATTACTTATAATTCAAAATATTGAAAAAGGAGAAAGGATGGGTTATGCGCTCTTCTACATATACATGTACATACACTCACACCGATCTCCCCAAGAGGTAGACAGAGACAAGAATATTGCCGTCATTCGGGCACTTTTAGAAATTATTAGATTCGGAAATTTGTAGCATAATATATTTAAGGTAGAAAACTGTATATTGCTTAAACAGATGGATTGGGGAGTGTAAGCAATAGCTCAAGCAAGTCAGGGTCTATTACTGGCTGGTGCTTGATAGACCGAGCCCTCAATTAAACTAAAAGAAGCGATATCAGTATTTATCTATCTAATATTATTGTTATCATAACTCAACAACTTTGTGGTGAATTGTGCAACGTCATCGTCCTATACATCCGAATTTTAATTCCATACTATGTAAGTCGATAGAGATGGGGGGTCATGTCTTACTCGTCTACTTCACTTTTGATGAAATACGTATAGAAATAATATAGATATACATATAATACTAGCAGTTTCCAAACTATATTACGCGTCACCAAATACTTTATCCGATAGAAAAATGGTAATTCAAATTCGATTGAGTCTCAGAAATTTAGCGCGTTTACACAAACAAACAAAAAACTTGTACAGCTTTATTTTTATAAAATTATAGATAGGTCGATAAGTTTAGATTACATGACAATATAATTATATAATGTAAGATAAGCGAATTTTTGAATGAATTTCATGTTAAATTTTAATTTCAAAGAATATTTATTTGCAATTCCTATCAACATCAGCGATAATGTCACGGTTCATAGCCGAGCCATTGATCAAGTAATACACTATAATAAAATAAAATAACGCAACAACGAAACAACTTTTAAAGACTTCTGTGAATTTTCTTAAATTCAAATACTTGATGGGAAATCAATTGAAAAGAAAAACTTATAAATTTGAAATGCTTCACGTTAGCTACAGTCAAAATGAAATGATTAAGCTATGAGTTTGTTAGGGTTCCTTAAAATCGATGTATTTATTAGAAACTGCATATTTCTTTTACCTATCGCTATAATCTGGGTTTAAAGTATTCAATCTATTATTTTTATGTTTTACTCTTATGAATATTTTACTGAGTTTATGATGTAAGATTTATTCTTTTGTATTTTATACAGCTTTATTATTCAAAATTAAATTTAAATCATCACTTCAATGAAACCAATTACAAGAATTTTTAAATCAGTCAGTGCCACAATAAGTAATTTGTGAAGCTGATGTCTGTTCCAATGCATATCTCATGAAGAAGAACATGCAATAAACTCCAGCGACACTATTTATCAACATGTGTTTCTAACAAATTTGCCTATAATAAATCTAACATGAATCTTATATAAAACTCCTATATATAACCTAATATAGAACTGCAACATGGGTAGGTTGTTATCATCTAAACACCCCCTAAAATATAAGGTGTTATATACCTACGTTCAGTAATAAATAATTAAGTAAATAAATAAAAGTGTGTAATTAAAGCAACGAGAAATCAGTAAAGTTTTTGAAGTTTACTCTGGTATTATTGCTATTTTTTAAATAAGAACTTTGTACAATAACACATGTTTTACATATATGTGTTTTTGATAGAGTGATTGCCGACTTTGCAGATTTGGACTAACCAATATTATAATTTAAAAAGTTTTAATCACGCTATAACGACTTAAAGGATACTAATGAAAATTAGGACAAAGATAGATTATAGTCTGGATATTTTCATTGAGGAGCGGTGTGCAGGTACGGTTTAAAATTACATGGCAAACGAAGTTGCGGGCACTAGTGGTGGATAAGACGATAACGATAACAGCCAAATAAGATACATTGTATGTATACTCACCATTCTTCGAACGTCTGACGCGTCATCGCTTTTACGATCGATCATGTGTGCCATTCGGAGCTGTTCTGTTGTAGCCTGTTAACAAAATTAATAAATACATTTATTTCTCAGTTTACAGGGAAGACATTCGCGTAATAAAACACCATGTTACGACTCTTAGGAGCTCAGTAGTGACCATGAACACACGTGAAACTGAGCAATTTTTTTCTCATTGTAAAGATTTTTTATGCTATAGGGGGACAGACGGGTCACCTGATGGTAAGTGACAACCGCCGTCCACGTTCACCCGCAACTCAAGAGTCGTAAGTGCGCTGCCCGCGTTTGAGGGTGATGAGGGATGGGGGATGCGGGGAACGGAAAGAAGAGAGGGGGATGAGGAGATGGGAAAGGGGAGGAAGGAGATGAGGGAAGAGGAAAGGGAATAGGGGGAGTTGGGCCTCCGGAAACCTCACTCAATTCGGGGAAATGCAACGCAAGCGTTACTTAGCAACCGGTTTTCTGTGAGGCCGTGGTATCGCACCGGTCGAGCCGGCCCAGTCATGCTCATGGCTCTACCACTTACAAAGAGAGAAGAAAAGGTTGTTTAGAAAAGTATCTATATATTTATAGTAACTAATATTTGTTTGTAAATATTACACAAAATAAAATGAAATGATAACGTTGGACATTTAAAATGTCTTAAGTAGAATATGATAAATAAAATTGGAGACCCAATCTGAAACATAACTGCCATGTTTATGAACTTGATAAAAGTCTTATTTGCACTGAATACAGCTGACATACAGAAAATTTCAGTCGTTTGAGTACAGTGGGCTAATTTAAATTAAAGCGTTTAATAAAGAGAAGTTTTTGATCAGATCTCTCTTAGCTAAAAACCTATATACTCCAAACCGTCATAGCATAACGTATGAAAGCCAAGTTTTAAATATATCCCATAAAACCGCTATTTCACTACTGAACAAAAATTTAAAAATATTCAAGTAAATTAGCTTTCAAACGGTCATTGCACGCATTTTAGGCAATACCATGTCTAACTAATATTACCGGCTACGTTCACAGATATGATAAACAGCGGTTGACCTTGAATAACAACGTAGTGTCAATGACACCAACTTTAGCCTCAAATGGTCACAAAAAGAAATTGTATACATTATATATTTATCTGTTACTTCAACTATTTCGCTCGTTTATTCTTTGTAATGTAGTTTTACAAGTAGAAAAAAATACTTTTTTAAAAAATAAACACATTCTCACATTCTGTTTTACTTTTTGTTCAGCAGGTATATTATTTCTTTTATAATATAGTGACGATCGCCGACCATGGACACCTGCAACTCGAGAGTTGTAAGTGCGCTGCCCGCCTTAGCGGTTGATAAGGGATGGGGGAAAGGCGGGAAGGAGAAAGATGAGAGGGAGGATGAGGGGAACGGAAAAGATGAGAGGGGAAGTTGGGACTCCGGAACCCTCACTAATTTTGGGGAAATGCAACACAAGCGTTGCTACACTAACGGTTTTCTCTGAGGCCGCGGTATTGCACCGGTCGCGACGGCCCATGCCTATGCATAGCTCTGCCACGATAACAATTATATTATATATTAATTTTAATACTATTGTGTTTATAATAATTAAAAAAGTAATAGCGAAATAATAATTACTGTGTCGCGTGGTGATTTACACATATTAAATCAACAGACACAAAGAACACCCAGACTCAACTATATGTGAGCCGCGATATCTCTGGAACCATAAGGCGTAGAGACTTGAAATTTGGTAGGAATATTCCTTTCGCCGAGTAGAGGTCAGCTAAGAACGGATTTTACGAAATTCCACCCACAAGGGGTGTTGCGGGGGTGTCAACAGGTGTGCTAGTAGATATTGAAGAAAAACTAATATGGGGGTCTTCATTCGAGCAAAAAAGCCAAAACAACAGATTTTTAAGGCCAAAATAATGTATGGCATTAAATGTAGTTTCCACAGATGTATTTATAGAGGACTCACTTAAAATATAGGTACCAATCTACCGCGTTTCTTGAAATAAATATATATATAATTGATTCGAAATTCCATGCGTTAAAAAGCCAGACGCAATTAAAAAAAATATCTGGAGAGCGAAATAGTTTGATACATGTCTTGTTTGTAGTTACAATTGACGTTTTGCAGAAAGTCATATTAATATAAATACAGTAACGAGAATTATAACAAAATGGCCTTAATTTTAACTAACTTATTACAGGCAAGCAGGTAATTACAAACACGGAAATAATGAAAACTTAGAGCAAAGAACTGGGTAACTTCAAGCGGAAGTAGCTAGCGGAACAGACTTAGGCGTCAACAGCAAGCATTTCAAACGCGAACCCGTTTATATAACACAAGCTATTTAGCTTAGTTAGACGGATTATGGAATAATATAATGAATTATTAAGATTACTTAAATAAGCTAATAAAGATGATATTCGTACTTACTTTATGCTTAGAAATTTCAAGATTATTATTTACATGTAAATTTGCATTGTAACAGGCTGACAAGATTTAGCAATAAAAGTTTTACGTGGAGTAACGGGGATTTCTTTTTTTTATGGTATACGGAAACCAACGAGCAGACGGGTCAAGTGATGGTAAGTGACTTCCACCGCCCATGAACACTTGCATCTCAAGTCACAAGAGTGCTGTCCGTTTTTAGGGTAGGGGAAAGGGAGAAGGGGAAAGAGAACAAGGGAAAGGAAGGAGGGGAAAGAGGGGAAAGGGGGGTTAGACCTCCGGTAACCTCACTCACTCGGTCACACAAAGCAAGCATTGTTTACCAGCCGGTTTTCTGTGAAGTCGTGGTAATACTCCGGTCGAGCCAGCCCATACGTGCCATAGCGAGACTCTCCCACGTAAGGGATTAAATGTCTTTCATGATATGATAATGAATATACCATAAATAGTCTTCCTACCTGTGGTTTCACCTTTTCCTTGGTCTGGGTTTTTTCTGTGGTCTTTCGCGTGTCCTGTGCATGCTTGCCGTCTTTCGCGCCGCCCTTCGCACCACCTTTGGTGGCGCGCGCACCCAAACTCATCTTTAATCTATATACGTTATATTTACAGCCTCTATTTACAAGCAGCTGAAACAAAACAAAAAGGTTTATTTAAGTCTAATTCCAAATACATTATTCAAATTATCTCATTTATGTTAAGTCGAATCTAATATCTATTTAAAAAATATCGTTTTAAACTTGAATTTTTAATCGTAATCTTAGCAGAATTATTTCGTTAATAAATGAATTGGATTTCATAAAGTTATTTAATAAAATAATAGTATAATCTGAAAAGAACTTCCACAAAATATGTAAGCTGCCACTTAATTTTACTCACAAATGGAAACACAAATTAAATAACGAAGAGGTAGAATAATTGTAATTATATCGTGTTTAGGTTCGTCATTACCTTAGGCACATAATAATATGTATAAATATAAGAAAGTCTAATTCAAATACACCGATATCGATAACAATAGGTACAATATTTAAATCTTGGAAACTCAATGACTGAAAGTATATCGCTATTGAAAAACGACAATATGTGAAATGATACCATAAAGACTACACACATACACTCATGCTGATATAATCGAAGGGGAAGGCAGAGGTCTGAACCACCAAATTTAAGACTTCAATAACTCAGACCTAATTAAGTTATAGGCAACCGGGCACTAAATAACTGTTTATATACGTACACAAACGCAAACAATCCGATCCATTTTAAGACACCCAAGTGAAAAAATAGGGTGCCCCTATTCTACTACAGCGAGAGCCACACAAAACGCTGTATAATGATATAATTATGCAATACTTATAATACACACAATAGAACAAACTGTAAGATGACGTAACAATCATAATTGCTAGATTTTCTATCATAGGACTGTAAACTACGACCTTTTTGGTTCAATTCGCCAATGTTTGGAATGAACTGCCTGCGTCTATTTTACCAAACAACTATAAATCTGCCACCGTTTAAAGGAGTATGAATATGCATAGGCGAGCTATAATATATATATATATAACGATACGTATATATACGAGCTTAATCTTCATCGTCACTTCTCATCAGAAGAGTTAGAATACCAACGCCAATAGCCAATCAAAATAAATAAAGCGACATTAACTAAAACATCACTTATAAGCAAACTGACATCACGAAATGCTATTAAAAACACTAAAGATGATAATGTTTTGTTTACAACCATAATAAAGGTATTCGCCTCGCGAAGAAGAAATACAGAAAATAATGGAAATTGCCAAACCATAAATTGCCTACCCATCCATCACTTAAATCATTTATCCTTCAGTTCGCCGGTGGATAGAACCATTAAGTGTCCAAGTTCGCTTTAGGTTCTATTAAAGATATGTTAAATTGTAGCTATAGATGTGTGTCATTCCCACCAATAGAACTGTCAAATTTTCAAAACCCAGCTCAGCGTAACTTCTAACTAGAACAGGTTTCAATGAAGCAAGTTTTCCCATACAGCGACAGATGTTTTCTGGGAATTCGTACGAGTACGAACGTACGTATTAGAAATTTGGGAGCTATGGAATGCAGTGTTATAAAAGACAGAGAAGAGCAGGCAGAACAGACTAGTGTGAATTAGTTAGAAATAGATTATATTTCTTTCTTTTCTCACAACGCGTAGTGCAGAAGTTATCGCGTGTTTCACACCTTAATAGTTTATTTCTATCTCTATTGAAACTTGTAGCTATAGTAGACATGACAAGTTCGTAGCTCAGCTTCACAGCTTAACCTTCATTGCACATCTCTAGTTGAACCGTAGCCCTAATGTTGTACAGCCTTGTCTCTAGAGATAATCAGGCAAGACATTTAACAACAATATTTTAAAATATGAAACAAATACGGAATAAGTAGAATTGTTTTTATATGCCAACAGCAAATGAATTTCGTCTTAATGTCGTGTTATGTCTGGCTAGCTTAGTAGTCAATAAAAAGGTAAATTAATACATCATTATAATCACAACACTAAGAACATACAACAAAACAATCAGACTGTTTTTACGTCGAAGTGTTAACAACAGAATGTTTTTTGTAATTACAATATATATACTTTTTGAGTGTAGACATTTTTACATGAAGTTATTCGTTAATTACGAGGGCCGTGATAATAGTTTTTCTGATGAATAAATTTCTCTGCTAATACTAACTTCTATGCTAAAACTGCCGGCAGGAAGATTATTAGCAGAAAAAGTGACAAAACTATAATAAGTCGTTCTCCGCTGTTTAACCTGCGTTGATAATTACTGCTCCGCTGATAAAGTTCGCAGCGTGATGTTTTATAGTATGTATATTGTGTATTCGTCAACAAACTCTCTATCCAATACAAAAATAATCATTCTAATCTGACAGATAGTTCTAGAGATAAGCGTGTTTATACAAACAAACAAAAATCTCTTCCGCCTTATTAGCTCAACATAGGTTTGTTTGTTAATTAGGTAAATTAAGATGTGCAAATGATGATTCAAGAAATATCAATATATGGAACACAACAAATGTTTTTACTTATGTCCGTTATAGACTCTGAAATCATCCAACCGATGTGCCAGAGACCGGCTTCATTAGAAAGGCAATAATGCGAGGATGGTTTAAGACCAATAAAACTACGCATTAGGCATATTTCTTTTTTAGCACATAAAGAGATAAAAAAATTTTGTTTGTAGTTTTTAATCTCTGGATCCAGCAATACAATTCTAAACAAATCTTTACTGACAAGAAGCTAGACTCTTTCTGAGTGACATAGGCTGTATTTTATTATGATATATGTATTCCTTATTTTAGTGTAAAATTTCCGCATTTGTGGACCAATGGAAAAGTTTTTTGGTCAACGGTTCCAAATAAAGAAATTAAATGTACAGGAAAAATATTATACTTTAGTAGATCTACAATAAAGTCTGCAAAACCATATATCCTAACTCTTATATCTAACACAGAATAATTGTTTTTGTTAAACATAGAAAAAAAAATCTAAAGAAATGTTTAGGTGAGTTGATAAGACACTATATGCATTCATATAAAATAGTTTTATCACCACAGAAATTATGAAGACCAAAATTGCTCTTCACAGCGTTTAACTTGGGAAGCTAGTTAAGAAGATAACTTTTATAACAATTTCATTGCAATATACAGATTATAACATTATATTGGTCTAGACCCAGCGTTTTTTTAGTTTATTTCTACAAGTAAAATTTTATTTGCGCAGGGTATTGAGTTGGGTATGCTGAGGTGGTATAGAAAGGAGTGCAAAATGAATGATAAATCAAGTAAATAAGTCATATATGAATGATAAACGCTGGTAGGGAAGGGTCGACCGTGAAAAACATGCTCTGATCAAATTCAAATGTCAGATCAGAACTATCTGAAAACAGGCAGACTTATATGAAAGATTTAATGATTCTAATATAATTTAACATGAACAATAAATTGTATTACAATTATATTGCGTCACAGAAAATTCAAGCTAGTTACGTCTAATGAGCAAATCGAAATATTTCTTTGTTATTCTTTTACTGCAGTACCACAAAAATAATAAATTATTTGAAGTTGTTATAAGTAAAATAACCTTGTATAAAGGTTCAATAACTCTTTCACCAATATGTAAATGATAGTGTTAAGGATATATCCAATATTACATTATAGAGAAACTTTAATGACATTCATTTCATATACAAAATTTATGAAAATAACTAATAGCAGAAGAAAAGATTGTCAATACATTTGTATAAGACTTTTTTTGTTATACTATTTAATTTATTATTATATGAATATATATTACAGGTTATATGATAATGACTTGACAAGGATGACGGAAGTTTCCAAGCAATCAACTTTTAGGTTATTGATGAATAAACTAGAACCGTGGTTCCTCTCCTTCCTTAGTGATATTCCAATGATATACAGTTAATGTCAAGTGACTATATAAGAAAAAAAGTTTAATACGATTTCTGCGTCCCACTGGCTCTTTGTAGATGGATTTACTAGCATAGCTAATTAAAGCAAAAAAAAAACTTTATAATATATAAATAAAGTAGAACTTTTGAAACTTAGTTGAATTTTGCTGAATGGAGTTTTTGTTGGGGAATAATATAGATTATAAAGCATTCAAACTGTGACTCAATGCAGATGAAACAGAGGAATGAGTAGTGTACTACAAGATGTACATCTGAAGTTATTGAACATACTTCATTATAATAAAACTTAATGAAAAAAGCAATCATATTACACTAACATTGCTGTGTGGTTCTTGGTGGTTGAAAAGGGCCTCACCATTTCGTACAAGTACGACACCTGTGAGACCCTTAGTCGCCTTAGACTAACAGTACAGTGTTGTTGTTAATGGGACAAAATTCTTCACCCCAATGTAGGTGTTTGATACACTTCTGCCTACACCTTCAGAGATACAGATACAATTTTGCACAAGATTATTTAGAAGATAGTTGGCCATTATTTATTTATTAAGCACTTATAATGCTGCTCACTTCATTTTGGAGAAATGAAAAAAAAATATCCCTATTGCTATTATTTCTGTCAGATAATACACTTCTGTATCTGTCAGATATTTATTTCTAGAAAATGTGTTTCAAGTTTAAGGATAGTGCAGTTGTGTAAATGGTCACTATGCCAATACACTGTATGATTTTGTTGTGGTTTCATTCATCTTTTTCATGCGGGATAAATAAAACCATATATCTGTCATCATCAGTCTGGTGTTCTTTGTGCCTGTTGTGCATCTTAATGTAGAGGCCCATATGACACATGAATATTCCTAATGCACAGCTATAATTTTAAAATCAACTACACAAACATATTTAACATACATAATTTATAGCTTTGATGCTTCTGCCTTGACTTATTGGTTATTTCATTTGAATACAGAAAAAGAAAACAATAAGTCTAACCCGTCTAAATATAGGTAATATTTGTCTGAGGTTGGACATTAATTTTAGAAATATTCCTTGAAACTGAAGGTTACAATTTATTAATATTTGAGGGTAGATAGTATTTTTAAATTTAAAAGAAATACCTTACATAACTGATTTATCAAATCAATCCAATATAGGTCAAGTAAAATTCTGTTAAAACTACAACCATCCTCAACCATAAGCAAATAAAAATTTAAAAACACCCAAATAAAAAAATTCTACAAACAATACTTATTTTAAACCCTGAAAAATTATATTTACAGGTAATCAGATACCCAATTAATGGCTTATCTTTTTGGAAATATGCACACTAGTGATTAAATTCCTAATAGTACATAAATAATTATCACATACATAATTATGTAGTTACGGAATACTTGTAACAATAATGTATGAATGAGGAGCATTATAAAATAACCAAAAGGTCATTAACCTTCACTTCAGTGAAATTTAATTGTGATTTATTCTAAATGAATAATAGATATCATAGTTAAGCATTATTGAGGTATAAAAGTGAGATTTATCATATATGTACGGGTTAAATAAATAATGCCGAAAATTAAGTGTAATAATAAATGAGGGCACTGTACAAGATAATTAAAACAATATTATCAAAAGGTGCCACGAAGTATGTCCAATGTTTTGTAACCGGAATCTAGTGTAATCATTGCGTTTGCGATTGTTTTGCTTATTAAATGTGCATTATATCAAAATATCAGCATTGTTGGTCTCAAACGATAAAGTAATCGATTATAATGAAATCAATATAAAGACAACTGCGAAACACACCTACAAAACAAAGATAGACAAGTTTATAGAGACATGACCGTTCCCGAACTGAGGGGTACGCGGTAAATAGGTAAACAAAACAATTGGGCGGATCGCGCTAAACACTGTTTTTACAAAAAGAGTACACAATTACAACAAATAAATTATATTACACCGCTACCGTCACGTCCTTACTGACACATCAAAATGATTTTTTAACGTTTTTTTCGTAAAATATTGGAACAATGAATCACTGAGTGTGGCAGTGCAAGGGCACCAGTCAAACATGAAATTTTAGACAATTTCTACCGGAACATGGGTGGAAATCGACGTATTAGTTATTCCAGGCAATTCCAATAGCTCACGTCATCAGAACCAAACACCACCAAGACGAAACTCAATAGGCCAGCGGCACATGTGGGGGACGCCATTCTTGAAGCACCTTTCTTGGTATCGAAATGACAGTCTGTTGACGAAATAACCGTGCACACCACCAATTATCACCTCATTTATACGCACATCAACACATAATAACTATAAAAAAATATTTTTTACCTTGTTTCTACAATAATATCCAAAATACAACTAAATTTCTAATAAAATTTACTAATTTCCATACCTGTTAGTGCGCTCAAACGCAAGCTGGTCACGTGACTATCTAGTGTTGGGACATGAATGTTAAAATTTTAAAACCGGTTAAAAGATTGGCCAGTTCTACATACAAAATGTTTCTTTAATGTAAAATTATTATATAGAAATAAAATATTTGAGTTGTAACAAAGTCTAGATACCGATCAATTCGCATATAAAATATCTGTTACTTAATTATATTGTAGATTGTAAAGAGAACTTCTTAAAATAGTTACTTTGATTAACGGAAAAGTACACAAGCACAACTTTTATATATGTATTTGTATCATAGAGTTGATGTAATATTTCGGATAAATTTGAACAGTAGATAAAACTACGTTGCTGTTTACTTATTTATATTTATTCAAAAATTATATGTAATAGGTATATTAATACAATGGAGTATTAGTAAGGGTACCAGATTTTACAACTAAATGATTCTGAGTTACTTCCTCTTGCCAAAGAATGGCCGATTACATTGGTGTCACATAAAAAGTTTTTGTATTGTTGAGTACACGGAGGGAACTTGGAAAACAACCCACATACATCACATCATTCATATACAGTTGCGATATTGGTGTGATTAAACACAACTTATATTGAGTCGAGATGTGGTTGATTTATATTTGATTAATTTGCTGTGGTGTTGTTTTATATTTTATATACCACATTATACTCCTTATTCGGGATGAATTATATTATAGGGAAGGTCGGTTGTATATCATCTACTTTATTGACATTTATATCTTACAATAAAATATCGTTGTTTGTTGTTCTTTTTAAGGTCAAAACCGTTATTACCTATTAATATGTATTTCGAAAGGTTTGTTATAAACATTATAAAATGTACGATGAAAATATAGGCTGGGAGTATCGGTTTTTCATTGCCAATTGGATTTATTTACCGATACTCTATTATACTGTCCAGTCTAGGTATGTGAGGGCGTTTGCAGATAGTGTAGGAAGAAATAACGTTCAGAAACCGAACAGCCAGCTACATTTCTGTAGGTTGTATAAACTAGAGATGACTGACAGAAGAATTTGTAAATAATGATAAAATTATTTTTATAGTTTAGTAATTTTTAGTATTCGATAAACTAAATACGGAGATGTAACGAAAACTATAACTTAACCTAAGCTTACCGGAGTACTAGACGAACAGAATTTCCCGCTTTAATATTTGTCATATCAATTTATTTATAGTATTTTGTATTTTATCCTAATCTGCTAAATGGTTTTCGCCTTTTTTGCTAATTGGACAACTTCCTTCATTTCTTAGTCTTAAACAAACTAGACATTGGCTAAATTGTAGTGGCATCTTCACTAAGGCCACAATGAAGACTTGAATTGAATTGAGTATTTAATATTCATTGTAATGATTTAGATTTGTTATTTTTTTACTCCGTTAGTAGTTTTTGTCGTTTTCTGTATTTAATACGTGGGATACGAGAGTATGTCTCTTCTTGAAGATGTATTTCTGCAGGATGAGGCGAATGAAGCCCAAGAGCTAGAAAGAGTTATAGAAGGTGATGAATATGACGAACGCCCACTATCATTGTCACCTTCTAATTATGAAAGTGATGGTGGTAATCGGGAAGATGAAGCAGGTAGGCATTAAGCATTGCAACAACCTAAACTAAAACATGGCCGAGGTGTTCTCGGTGGAGTAGAAAAGTGCCCGATTGGCGACAATAGGCTTGACCCCTATTATGTTACTGAGACTAAATTCTTATTTGCTAAATGTTGGTGATTTCTACACTTCTGCCCACCCTTTAGAGGATACAGGCGTGAGTGTATGTATGTATGTACAATAAAGAAGGCTAGGCTCAGCATTTATCTATATCTTTAAGTGTTTCATTTTGGTTGGGCTGTGTGGGTCACAGTGAAGTAGAATAAGGCCCCTGTAACTTTTACTGTAGTATTATTTTTTAAGAATTGGGACTAAGGGATTGGAATGTTATCTATTAGATAATATATAAACAATACAGTGCCGGGTTGACAGTAATAAGCTTGTTAGTAGGCTAAAAATCTAATTGGCAAATATTTCAAGTGTGAGCATTTTGGTTATTCTAGTTTTAATGTTTGCATGAAATTGCACTTGCACAAATGATTTGTTTGCTATGTCCTGAAACACAAAGCTGACACCAATGCTGAATGTTACTCACACTATTATCAAATTGGGAGTATTGTACTCATACATACATACACTCAAGCCTGTAGCAAAAGGGTAGGCAGATGCGTTATCAATGCCCACATTTTGCGATTATATATATGCTTCTCTAGAAGCTTTTAGCCTCATACAACCAGCCTGTGGTACAAATTGTCGCCTGCCGTATTTCCACATATATACTATCTTCCAAAAAAGAGTGCACTCCTACCAAAAAGACTGGCAATGCACTTCTTACTCTTGAGTTGCGGGTGTCCGTGGGCGGCGATAGTCAGTTAAAATCAGATGACCCGTCTCCTTGTCTATAAAAAAAAGGGACAGGCTTGCCCCGTTTTTTGCCATCATCGGAACACTTTTGGAAATTAGATTAGAATGTTTGGAGTATATTGAAAGGAAAGGGATTATAGAAAGAGAAGGCAAGCGATATTGCTTCTTCAGATAGATTTGGGAGCATAAGCAATTGCTCAAGCAACTCAGGATTCCATAACTGTAGCTCCCAGCTGGGAAAGATTTGGGAGCATAAGCAATTGCTCAAGCAACTCAGGATTCCATAACTGTAGCTCCCAGCTGGGAAAGATTTGGAAGCATAAGCAATTGCTCAAGCAACTCAGGATTCCATAACTGTAGCTCCCAGCTGGGAAAGATTTGGGAGCATAAGCAATTGCTCAAGCAACTCAGGATTCCATTACTGTAGCTCCCAGCTGGGAAAGATTTGGGAGCATAAGCAATTGCTCATGCAACTCAGGATTCCATAACTGTAGCTCCCAGCTGGGCAAGATTTGGGAGCATAAGTAATTGCTCAAGCAACTCAGGATTCCATAACTGTAGCTACCAGCTGGGAAGTACAAGTCCTCTAACTTAATGTCTTGGAGTATTATTTATTACTTTATAACTAAATAACAATGTACTTTGATTGAGGATATAATGAAATGCTACAAACTGCATAATTTTAATATTAAGCTAGGGCATTAAATGTAATTCTTAAAATGTTGTAAATAACATAATATGCTTTTAAAAAACCAATCACATCACATATTTGGTACAAAAGCAGATACAATTCCACTATTTAAGTTTTCAAATAAAAGCTGTTGAAACTATTTTCCAGAGGAAGACAAAAGGCGAGTTGATCCAACATCAACAAAAACAAAGAAAATAACAAAGAACCCAAGATTTGTACTGAACCCTGCACGACTAACAGGTCCTAGAGGAATTCAAGTTATTCCTGAACATTTCAAAGATTTCAAATTTAAAGGTAAATGTCATAATGACTGAAATTGTAATTTTATTTTTTTATAGATAATATGAACTTATTAGCATATCTGTTTACATATTACAGGTAATATTTTTGTCAGGTCAGGTGTAGGTGTCAGTCAAACTAAGTCAGTCCAGAAGCTAGTTGCCTGTTCCAATATGTAGATCTTATAGAGAGGCACAGGACACACACTTTCAATTTTTTTTTTAAACTTGTGTCGTAATGAACAGGCTATAAAGGGATTATTGACTTGTTTGTTTAGTAGTTAGTGATCCTGACTGCTAAGCCAGAGGTCTTGGGTTTGATCCCATTTAGGATAAAAATTGTGTGATGACCATGATCATTTGTTCTGTGCCTGGCTGTAATATAAAATGTATGTTTTTACAAATATAAAAGTCTCTACAGATAAATAAGTTGGACACTATTTACATTTATACAGTCTGGTTACCATAGTAACAATAGACGCAGATCAGAAGGCTGTGTGTTATAATATTGGCTTTTAATATTAAACCTTCACCTGTACTAGGTAAGGGGCATGAAAAAGAAGATTTAGATATGGTTCTTAAAAAACTAGAACACTGGGCTTACAGACTCTATCCTAAATTTGAGTTTCAAGATTGTTTAAAGAAGATTGAAACTCTTGGCAGGAAGAGACCCGTAATGGTAAGTTGTTTAAAGTGTAAAAGAGTAACCTCGCTCGGACTTCAAATTTTATTTGCAAGATATTTTATCTAGCTAATTACTAAATCAAGAAACCACCCACAAATTGAAAATATAAGAAAAATAATTAAATTATCCATATAATGAATTGCACTCCTAACATTATAGGTTCACCTACACAAAATACGTACAGATCAATTTATGTCAGAAGAGACAGTTGTTCAAAAGGACTCAAGTGATGATGAGGCACAACCACCACAAGAAGAGGACGAGTTTGATAAGTTACTGCGCCAACAGATTGAGCTAGCTCGAGCTACACCAGCTCCAGACTCAACAAGAAAGGCTGCACAGAAACATGATCAGTGGGAACGAATTATGGGGACTCCAGTTCACGATGACAGGTAATTAACCAAATTCAAAAAAGTCATTAAAAGAGGTTCCCTAAACAATTTTTTTTTTAATTAAACCAGTCTCATGAAGATGCTGATAGCCATACAATAGGTGTACTACATACCTTTGAAAAAAAAGAAAAAAGAATTTTTAAGCAGTGATAGTTATCAATATAGATATACTATAATACCAATCATAAATCCTTTTCTGAACTTCTTAATTGTTATCACAAACCCTTATTCTTAGGTTTTATATATACGTAATATTTATTCACAGACCATCATTATTGATGCCAAAAGCAACATCATCTCCCTCAATAAGCGATGAACAAAAAGAAAGAATGCTCAGAAACCGAAAATTAGCTGAAGAAAGGCGTTTAGCAAGACTTAAACAAACTACAAGCAATAATAACATTGCAGTTAGTAACACCATTATTGAAATAGATGAGCAGGAACCAGTTAGCACAAATATTACTGATACAAGTAATATAATAAATACAAGTGATCAGGAAGATAAAATAAATAAGAAAAGTAACAGATCCAATGTTTTTGATAGTTCAGATTCTGATGAAGATGTATCCACAGTCCACCAGTCCATCATAGTAGATGTTCATCAAAACAGAAATGTTGATACAAATAAAAATGGTGATAAATTAGTACATGATGACAAAACTAGTCATAATGAAGAAGAAGAAATGATTGTTGTTGATCAGAGAACCAGAAAAAGTGATAGAGATGAGGAGGTAGATGTGCCTGTAAATATAACAAGGATAAGTCATAAACAAAATACTAATCATGTGATTGAAATAGAAAATAATGATACTATAAATAGTGATGATGGTGATAAAGGAGCTAAATTAACTAATAGTGATGATGACTATGTAAAGGAAAGTGATACAATTGTTATTGTTGACATGGGTGATAACCAAACTAAAGACACTAAATATTCTCTTGAGGATAAAGTATATCAAGATAACACATCAGTAAGTAATGATGATATTCAAAAACAAAGTATAGAAAATGATGATTATGAAAACACAAAACAGAAAGATGTTACAGATGTAATGGATGTTGACTTTAGTGATGATTTTTGAAATCTGTCATAAAAATTAAACTATTTATTTGTAAAACATTTTAACATATTTACTCATCAATTTCAAGCTTTACATGGTCTTTCTATAAAAATAAAGGAGGTTTGCTATTGCATTGCTCATGCCTATATGGTATGGTAAACAGAGGTGTATCCACCATCCACATCCACATTTTGCCTATTGCCGTCAACCGGGCACTGTCTGACTGTATACAGACTGTCGGATAGATAACAATCTGATTCCGTAGTCGCCTTTTACGACCTTGTAGTGGCCCTATTCTACTCCACCGGGAACCACACTGCACCTATGCTATTGATATAATAAGTAATAACTCGAATTTAATAACACCCACTGGGCGACCTTTATCAAAAGAGAAGAGACCTTGCGTGGCGCTCCTCGTAAAGGTTTCCCGTCGGGTCAGAAACAATTCAGGCATCCGTGAAATACATACGTGAGTAACAACGAATATTTTAATAATAATAATAGGAACTTTTACATTAAAAAAATACTCTAGTATATTTAAACATTTTGCAGTGGCAGAGCCATGCCTAAGCACGAAAGGGCCGGTTCGACCGGTGAGATACCACCGCCTCACAGAAATCCGGTTGTGAAGCAACCTTGCATTTCCTCGAAATTAGTGAGGTTGCCGGAGGTCCAACTTCCGCCTTTCCTCATCAGCACTCTCTTCTTTCCCTATACGACATCACCCTTAACGGTGGGCAGCGCACTTTCGACGAGTTGCAGGTGTCCATGGTCCCGTCTGTTTGTTTGTGCCCCGATTTTTAAGTACGTAGCATGTATTCACGTTATTAGTATCGATCGTAGGGCAAACCATGAATTCTAGAATCATCGAAAGCCCAGTAATAATTAGGGCTATGGTGTGATAGATGGTGTTACTATAGTTTAATCTGATAAGAATAGTGTCCGACAACAACGTGCGAGATGCTTCGACTCAACCGGAGTATTACCACGGCCTCACAGAAAACCGGCTTTTCACCTATGCCTGCATTGTGTGACCGAGTGAGTGAGGTTACCGGAGGCCCAACCCTCTTTCGCTTCCTCTTTTTTTACTTATCCCTCTCACCTACCTTAAAAGGCGGACAGCACTATTGAGACTCTTTGACTTGTATGTGTTTATGGGCGGCGGGAGTCACTTACCATCAGGTGACAAGTCTGCTCGTTTACCCCCCTATATTATATATATTTTATATAAGTCTGTTAGAAACACTTTATTGTACGACTTCCGTATTCTGGTTGCGATTTGTGATTATTGGTTATTGTACGTAATAATAAATATTATTTAGAAGCTTAGGTACTAAGTGCTTGAATTCAACGAAACTCAAGTATGCAATAATAAATGAAACATGTTAATTGTTTACATACTACAGGTATTGCAATCACAAGTTAAAATTACTAGCACACCTGTTGACATCCCCGCAACACACCTTGTGGGTGGAATTCCGTAAAATCCATTCTTAGCTGACCTCTACTAGGCGAAAGGAATATTCCTGTCAAATTTCAAGTCTACGCCTTGTGGTTCCAGAGATATCGTGAGTCAATATATCGGTGGAAATCTCTTAAATATATATAGAAGTAATTTTTTTTATATACAGTCGTGGTCAACTAATTAGGGACACTCTCTAGTTAATCCAAATTGTGAATTTATTTTTTATTTTCCAACGAGTCTAAACAATATTCCACATCTTTTACATGTAAGTATAATTAGTCATTTATGTGCCTAATTATACAAACAATAACAACTTCTTAAACATTAAACCTCTTTACAGTATAGCTGATAGATGATCACAGTGCTATTTGTTCAAAGAATGCTGGCTGGCCATTTAATTAGGGACACTGAGATATTGCGTTCTAGTTTCAAAATCTGAATCTCAATTATTATTTTCTTTCTTCTCCTATTCTTTGTGGTAGTTTTGGCGGCAATCTAGATTTGTAATTTCAAGTTTTGAGAGTTATTTTGAAGAACAATGGGCAAAAATAAAAGTTGCGATGCAACACTACGAAAAATTATCATGAAGTTTGTCGAGCGTGGTTGGTCATACCGAAGGATAGCAGGATATTTAAATTGTTCAAAAACTATGGTATGCAATGCAGTGCAACATTTCAGGCGCAATAACACAACTTTAAATGTGCCCAGAAAAAAAAGATCGAGAAAAACAACTCCGCAAGAAGATAGAATGATAACCAGGTTAGCTAAGAAAGATCCGTTTCTAGGCTCTATTTTAATTAAACATGAAGTGTTTGGGGCAGACGAAAGAGTCAGTGTATCAGCGAGGACAGTTCGACGACGTCTGGTAGAAGCAGGGTTGTTCGGAAGAGTGGCTCGCAATGTCCGTTGTTAAAGAAAGAGCATAGAAATGCACGTTTGGCGTTTGCACGTAAATATGGACATTGGACCTACGACCAATGGCAACATGTATTATTCTCTGACGAGACCAAGGTTAATTTGATATCTTCAGATGGAAGGCAATACGTACGGCGTCCTGTAAAAGCGGAAATGAATCCAAGATTCACAAAAAAGCAGGTGAAACATGGCGGAGGAAACATTAAAATGTGGGGATCATTTTCTGGACGTGGAGTGGGACCTGTGAGGAAAGTTCAGGGTAACTTAGACCAACATCAATACAAGGCAATATTAGAAGAAACTATGCTTCCCTATGCTGAGGAACATCTTCCTATTATATGGACTTTTCAGCATGATAACGACCCGAAACATACAGCCCGTTCAGTCAAGTCGTTTCTTAACAGACAGTCGGTATCAGTGCTAGATTGGCCAGCAAATAGCCCCGACCTCAACCCAATCGAGCACCTTTGGCACGAAATTAAGAAAAAAGTTGCCATTTATCGTACCACAACTTTAGATGAACTTAATGAAGCTTTTTGTGAGGCATGGGCAAACATTCCTGTTGAAATATGTCAGAAACTGATAATGTCTATGCCACATCGGTGTCAAGCGGTAATTACTAACAAAGGTTTTGCTACTGGGTACTGATTTTACCCGTAATAAAATGAAGTTGTTAAAGAAATTAAAATACTGCAGATTATTAGTTCTGTTTAACTCTATTTTTCATTTTACTTTACTGTTCTTAATTAAATGTCCAGCTACAGAATTGTACCTTAAATTGAATACATGGTTAACCTTTGATATTAAACACTTTTTTATATTTATTTAATCTTTTATTTACAGCCATTTATAGTATAATAATCGGATCAAATTATGCAAATAATAGTTACTGAGAAATCAACAGGGTTTTATATTTATATGTACATAGCCGGTTATTGCTGTCCACTATCTTGAATGTCCTTAATTAGTTGACCACGACTGTATATTTGAATCAAGGCACGTGGAACGTGGCTCCTAATAATGTCTAACATATGTATATACTCATATTCACAAATACGTCATTCATACGTAGGCCCACGCTCGCATCTCTAAAAGGGTTGGCAGAGGTGTATCAAACACCCAGATTTTGCTAATAAAGTAATAAAGGCCTATTGCCGTCAACTGGGCACTGGGAGTATATTAAAAGGAAAAGATAAGATAATGCAATGGAAAAAAGGAAATTGTTATAGGAGGTAATTTGGAAGTATAAGCAATAGCCCAAGGACCTAGCTGGAGGCGGGAGGGCCGTCCTCCACCCTTTTGATTATTATGAAAAGTTACAAAAAACATCAAATAATACTTAATTAAAAATCTTCACATGACTCTTCATCAGTCTGACAATCAGGCGCTATCTTTGTTCTCATACGATTGAACTTGCTACCTAATGTACTGTTAACTTTTGAACTTCCACCGGTAATTTCTTGGTTCTCTGTTTTCAATGGCATTCAATAACCACTATAAGTGTGATTGGTGCATATAGCGTCCATAATAAGTCTTTCATCCTATTGGCTGCAGACAACTTTAGTTAGAATTTGGATGAAAAACTTAAAATATGCAATTATGAATCAGGAGTCTCTGAGTTTTCTTAAAGCAAAGAAATGAGAATTACTTTCATTTATAGAATATTTCCGCCATTCCTTAATATAATATATTCCTTATAATTCCTTATACATACGCGATCTGAAAAAAAAAACAAATAGGTCAGCAAAGAGCGACTAAATTGTATATCGCTTGGTAGCCTAAGACAGGAGCTATATCATATTTTAAAATGAGTCTGGATACATGTGGATAAAAAAACTACTATGCCAAAATTTCAATTGAAAACAAAAAGTATTTTTTAAGTGCTTACTAAACCTATTATAATACAATGATCCTTATTTGAATTAAATTTTAAATAAAATAAGAGAAGAAGAACCTACCCCCTCCTAAAGTTAAATCCAGCAAGAGAAAATATTCGCAACACTAAATCATCTCTGATGCTGTAAAATTGCATTTAAATAGTTTACAGAAATTTAATTACTTTATTACTTCGCTTCATTACATCTTTCTGTCATTACTTTCGATGATTCGATTTTTTGAATTGACTGTCCACCTTGCTTGTTCTAGGCGACTCACTATACGACGTGACAATACTAAAACTACTACAATAATAACAGAACACAATATAGCCACAATTATTTATTATAAATCACAGATATAAGCTTTATATTGTAACTACACAACTTAATTCCGTCACACATTTTACAATTACTTATATATTACAGCACATTACTAACAAAACGATACAAATATTTTAGAAAATCGCAAAGCTTTTAAATATAAAACAGTTCTGTTGATTAGATACTTGTTTAGACATCGCATCTTTCTATTCAATCCTCATCTTTTACAAAAAAAAATCCTATATTGACAAGTCGAATGTTTAAAAGTGTCATGTTAATTATATCTAATTGGTCGTTATGACTCCTATTGTCTTTTATAGAAACGGAACGAGACAACGAATGCTTATCAAATTCAAATGGTACTATTAGAGACTGGGCTTGATAGAAAAACGCTGTCATTTATCGATATAAACAAATATAGAATCCAAGTTAATATGTAAATATATTAACGGTTAACATTCTATTGAATTGAACGAGCTGCAAACTCTTACAAAAAATACAGTGAAGAATCTTAAATTATTCTTTTAAAAGGTCATTTATAAAGTTGTTATTTGTATATACTAATTAGAGCGAGTCCTGTGCAATTTTCAAACGGATTAGATATTTAAAAGGAATATTAGATGTTTGCGAGTCACAGCTTCTAAAAATTGACGCCCTCGAAAGCTACAATTTTTGATAATTAACGCAATATCCTGATAATCCCCATTAGATAAGAATATTAGGAATTACTTTCCCTATAGGCCGACTGTAGTAGGACTTCGAAGGTATGTATACTATTTAAAATTCCCAAATAAAGTGCTAACCATTAATTAGTGTATTTTTTCTACTTAGTGTTGATTAAAAGACGAAATTTTGTCATAAATACGTTTATAATGAATTGCCAAGCTTAAATATTCTGAAAGGTGTTGCCCAATAATTTAAATAAATAATTCAATGACGGAACTACAATTACATACCGTAATATTAAGTTTTAAATATTATATCTACCTTTAAAAAGTTACATATAATTTAGGACTACTTTTTAATAATAACTCGAATATATAATAGTCGATTAAAATTTGGTAAGGACATGCTATTTAGAAAAAAATATAAGAATGTCACAATAGTTCCAAAAAGCAAGCCAATATTACATTCAGTATTACACTATTACACATTGCTGGCTTAAAACTAAAAGCTAATGCACATAAACAGTTTTAAGCAGTCATTGTATTTCAACAGAGTTGGGTATTGCAAAAAATTATGTTCTAAATTAGGAAAACTAAAATTAGCAAGAGAATATACAAAATATTTTTGGTTTCATGTCAGTACACCCAAAATGTTACTATTATTAATAAAATACAGATTCAGACGCACTTTAAGTTGAGTTTTAGGTTATTAAGCTGAATCACTTCACCAAGTTCAACGTTTAAATGTGTATTTTAGGTATCTAAATGAATCACATCTCGTTAGCCTTCACCAACTCCAAATTACAAAATATGTAATTTATTTTTAAACGTATATTTCAAAGAGTATCATCTTTTAGGTAATTCATTAATTATTAATATAAGAACAAACTTATATCAAAAATAAATATCTAGCTAACATTAACTATAAAATGAAAGAACATTTTATCATCTATATGAATATAGTCTGTTTCTATTGCAGTTTGATAAACCGCCAATTACTTTTTTCATGTAAGTAACAAAGGGGTAACAAACATTTTTTTGTAGAAGTTTGTTTTCTCTACATGACTGCATCCTCGCCTCCCCTGTACCAATAAATCGTGGTATTACAAATGACACAAAAATGGACAGATATAATTTTCTATCGTCGCCGTCGCTAACATAATACAAGGGGTCATTGTCCGTTTTACCGCTTGCAATAGAAACAGACGACAGTCATAATTGTTTAATTTTTGTCTATGAGACTCTAGCTGGCTTTCATAACAAAGGAGTGTAATGTTTTAACATTGGCAAAAAATCGTGAGTGGGATTTTACTAGTAATTAAGGCGTATGTGTAGCTAAGACTGTCCCTCTAAATTTGGTCATTCTAGTCAAGAGCAGAAATTTGGGATTTGATATACTGCATTAGCTCAAATTTAAAAAGCAGGTGAGGCCAGGAATGTTATATAACTGAAACTGCTTCATGTCATATATTAATTTAAAATTACTGGGTTTTTGTGGGTTATTTCTAAAACTAAACTGTCTTACGGCCCACTGTATTGGGAATCGTAGAACATGTTAAATATGGCCACTAGCACAACATACAAAGAAAACGAGTACTGGTAATAATAGTAGTATTAATAGTAATTGCTATTATTAGTATTTATCTGAACACTCAGACCCCATTAAATGCTTTTCTTAGTAGGTTCATCTGGTACGCTTTCTATTCCAGTAACCTGGTAGGGTTTTCAACAATAGCTTCTTTACAGTCGTATCAACAAACTTAAAATGACATTCTACTAATATATTAAAGACACACATATGAGGGTATAACCGACCTTGTGAATGATGTGCGCTTGCAATGTAGTACACTTTTAAACAGCAAAAAATCAATATATATACATATATGTAAATGTTTATTGAAGAAATAGACACGAAAATGTAAATGATGGTGGAGTAGGATAGGGTCACCCTATCACTGGCGGGGTTAGGCGACTACGGCATCAGACTGTTATATATCAGACAGTATATATACAGTCCTACAGTGTTCGGATGACGGTAATAGGCTTGTCTCCCTATTGTGGGACTAAATTATGGTTGGCAAAATGTGTTTGAGATATAATATATGTATGTTATTAACATACAAGAAAAGTAGGTAGAAATAATCATTTCGGCACCTAATTATTTTTATGGTCATTTATGTAGTACTTACTATTAAGCATCGTCAGATTTATTTAAAATAACCTACGTTGTTTATAGATATTGCAAGAATAGGAAATGCTCACCTCACACAAATGCGTAGGGTTCATGGTTCGATTCTCGACAACTTTTTAATGTTATTTGTTATTCTTCAATTCGGTGCACTTTGTATTCGTAAAGTCTCTGTCAAACGATTTTTCATTGATTTTTCTCGGAATACCTTTTATAAATTACACCCGGGCCAGGAGTATGGTGTAGTTTAAGTCAGTAATATAGACATAATTAACAATTAACTAAATGTGAAAAACCATAAAAGAACGAAAACATTATATATACCTACATTTTTGGTTAATAATAAAAGTGTGTGTAAGTCGGTACATAACTTTTTTGTTTATCCGACACGTTGCGATTCATTTGCTCTGACACGAGGCACGGAAGAAATAAAACAATTATTATTCTTAATTGTCATAGTAACAAAAGTAGACGCTAAGTTTTTACTTATAGAGTTGAAAGTTGTTTGCAAGGAAAGAAATTCCAGAGTACCGTCGACGTAAAAATTTGTAAATAAGACACTAAAACCATCTAACAGTTATTTTTTGTTAATGTTCTATTTTTTATGATATTTATCGTAAACATTAAAGGATTAAAATTTTATTAGCGAACGAAAAGAAAGTCGCGAAAATTTCATAAAATGAGTGTAACATATATTAAGAACATCTACAAGAATGCTGACAAAATTCATAAATATATTCCTTTACACTCGATATTTGGTTCCATAGACTTATCACAATACATTAGGAGTTAATTTTTCAATGTTGCAAAAACGCATATTTTTTAACCAATAAGAGTTTAGAAGTTAGAGGCACTTGTAAAACAACCGATGGATTTTGGATGAGAATCGTTAAACTCAATTTACCTACAGTGTTCAAGTTACAACAAATAACGCTAAATTGTAAGAATAAATTATATAAACATAAATTGTACCCTAGCGTAACATTTTACTACACGATGTTTTTAAAGTAATTCTTTCACAAAGCTTGTTAAAAAAACGCCATCAAGACATGACATAGTTAGAATAATCCCTAGCGTCACACGCTATAGTTTGACTAACATCGTAACACGACAGTCATGTCAAAAGGCAAGGCGAAGGAAAACCTTAAGACATTTTTTCTTCCAATGTTTGCCTCAGTGAAACGACACTCGGCTAAAACGACATCTTAAACTCCGAAAGCCAGAGACAACATTATCTTTTACAATTCTATAGAAAATATTTTTACCATTCTAAAATATTTTAAAACTACCCTCTAATTTGTATCAGGAATTAGCGATGCGAAAAACGACGTAAAAATCATCCACGTTACAGCTAATAACGATTGTTGGTTGTCGGTATTGGTTGTGGGACTGGTTGGTGGGGGGGTTGATCCTTCAGCTGGTTGGTTGCCGTTCTCGGCAGCCTGTTGCTGCGGTTGTTGTGGTTGTTGGGGTTGCTCCATGCGGCGATTTATGTTCTGTTGTGGATTTACGTGCAGGTCGCGGAAGAAGCCGATTTGATGTCTGTTACAAAATGAAACGGATTTATACAACAAAGTTTGATTACATTTTAATAAAAAAAATAATATCGCATACATATGTTAAACTATTATTTTTTTTCGTTCAGGAATCATTGCACAATCAGCGACAAAAGTTGACGAAGACATTGAAATATCCAAAACCTGACCAAAAGTATTTGCCATAAACATCTGTCGCATTTACAGTTCAAAATAATCTTAACTGATCACCAGTCTTCGCTTTCTTTCTTTTGCTTAGCATAAATATTTCAAAAATACATAAAAAAAATATCGAGTATATTAGTAGAATGTTCAGTAAATTTTCTCTTACATAAAATGGTATATCCTGTCCTTACTTCGTTGACATAATACTATAACTGAGAAAGTAAATTTGTTTCTTACACTTTCAAGTCTGAACTACTTAACTAATCGTCCTGAAATTTAGCATACATATTGCCAGGGGAACACAAGGCTTTTATTCGTTGCACAACACACTGTACGGTGCAGCTTTTATGCTGAAATGACCTTTTCAGACAAATTGACTTAAAATCAATTTACATATTCATGTATTTATCTTTTATTATTATTTAATGCGTGTTCTTGAATAAGTGTTTTTCTTTCCTTCTTATTTTCTTATCAAAAAAAGTACTGTTCCTGAGGTATAGGCAAAATAACATTTACGCCTGCGCAGGCGCAGACGAAAGCTACTCGGTAGTGAGCTGAGAGACTCTCAAGGTATACTCACAGGTATCCCGCAGCAGCCAGCAGTAGCACTAGCAGCAATCTGCCCGGACTGCCGTACAGGAACACCAGGAAGAACAGTATGGCAAGTCTGGACGCGGCGTACAGGTGGTCCAGCCAATCTCTGGCGAGGGCTTCGTCCTGCTCCTCGACGGGAGCTGCGGGAGCTTCCGCTGCGGCCGCGGGCGGCTCCGGTGGCGGCGGTGCTGGCGCTCCTCCAGCTGCTTGCCACCTGGAATAGGAAGAAAGAAAAAATATTAATTTATTTTGTACTCACACAAAGGTGCTACTTCATAAGAAGCAGCAGTGTCGCCAACTGTTTGAAAACTTTCCATAAACCGACGACAGTGGTAGAGCCATGCTTAGGCACGAATGGGCCGGCTGACCGGTGCAATACCACGGCCTCACAGAAAACCGGTTGTAAAGGAAGGCTAACGTTGCATTTCCCCGAAATGAGTGAGGTTTCCGGAGGCCCAACTCCCCATCCCCTCTTTCCCCTCTCCTCAGCCTCCTCTCCTCTTTACCAGCTCCTCATCCACCTCTCTTCTGTCCCCTCCCCTCTTTCCCAGCTCCTCATCCAACTCTACTCTTTCCCCTCCCCGCATCCCCCTATCCCTCATCACCCTCGAAGGCGGGCAGCGCACTTGCGACTCTTGAGTTGCAAGGGTCCCTGGACGGCGGTTGCCCCCTATAGTATAAAAAAAAACAACTTCAAAACCCACTAAATTCAAACTGAAACTCCCCCATTGTGACAAAAGTACATGATGAAAATTCTTCCCCCTATAAAACTCCCTGTATTGATTTTTTCCTCCTTAATTTAGGGAGAAAACCCCCAAGTTGGCATCACTGAGAAGCAGAGCTGGTATTGTGCTAACCTACAGTACATAAAACAGTCGGTGAGCCATCGCACTGTTTTACAATGAGTTCAAGCCATGTTTTTCGTGTTCAGTCAGTTCATGTATGTAATCTATTCATATTGATTTGTAGATGGCTCGTAATCCAAGTTACTGGTATGCGACCCAGACCTACTCGAACAATTGGATGAAAGGATTGTTGCCTGTGCTTAAATTAAATTATTTTACTAAGTCGGACAATAAGATTACTGAAAATAATTGAGAACTGTCGGTCTGATTTACTGTAATATTTATCATTATTTTTTTATTAATCAAGTACGAAAGTGTGACGTCACGCTCATACAAACCTACCATTTTGAAGTTTACTAAAAAGATGCTGATGCCTTGGCAATTATCTAGCCTATTGCTTACACTTCAAAACTGTCCGTATATTATATCTCTTTCCTTCCATCGACTTCTCTTCCTGCCTGCCTCTAACATTCAATGTACTCTTATTATTTTCTAGGCGGCCAGTAGCAAATAATAGCAAAATGCGTTAAATACGCTTCTGCCTAACCTTTGATTATGTATATTGTGCATACACTCACGCTTGTATCCCAAGCGTGAGTGTATGCATCTATGTACCCGCGCCAACATTTTGCCAATTAGAATTTGGTCTCACTAACGAAACAGAGGCGAACCTTTTGCCGTTAACCGGGGACTGTATATATACTGTCTGTTAGATAACAGTTTGATCCCTAGTCATTTTGTTTAATAAACCTCTGCCTACCATTTTAGTTACATAGGCGTGAGCGCATGTAGGTATGATTTGATTATACATAGCCAACACATCACATGACATCACATCATAAAGTGACATCATTATACCCTTAAGACGAAGTGTCTCGAATTTGCCACGCAAACACATTTATAGAATGGTACATAGCAGTAGGTGAGTAGGCGACAAGCCAACAGTCCACCATTTCGTTTACTACAGAAACTTTTAAATCTATTAAATTGTTGAAACTAATAATAGCAATGACATATTGTACCTCGTATATAAATTTACTTGTGTACGGTAAAGTACACTTAACGTGGTGTAAATATGGTCTAAAATCCAAAATCCAATCAAATAATGTTAACCGTTTTTAATAAAAAGGTTTATTTGAAACTACCTTTTTGTAGTAGAAACTTTTTACAATAATCGCACTAAAATTTGCAAAATAAATAAAAAATAGGTCATACATAGTTGAGTTTAAATGATTAAAACTATAACATGTTATAGTGACTTATCTAGTTTATCGAATCACTAACGAAAGACTTTAATCCACAACCTGTTTACAGAGTCACTAAATTACGCACTGAATATGTATTGCACCAAAGTTTTTTCTTAATTCTAGCCAGTATCTCTCGGTTTAATGTATGGAATCTAACAATACCACATACACCCTAACTTGTGTAGGTACTTAAACGTGGTGGATTAAAAACTACACTTTTTTCTATAACCCCTCTTGTTTAAAAAAACAACGATATATATGCCAGATTCTTATTATCCATTGATCGTTCGCTTAAAGTTCAACTTATTTACCAACCATGTATTGGTATGCCATCCAATAACAACACACGATTATCATCTATCTATAAGATAATTCAGGGTTTTGAAGTTACTAATTAGCGGAGTATTTTTTATTAGATTACCCATTTACACCTGCGTTTACCGACACTGCTCCGCGCCCAAACGTCGCTGCCTAATGTTTTACTGCCTATATTATTATTGAATAAATAGTTTTTTCAAGACAAAAATACTTAAATTTTCAAGACAAAAAATTTGAATCTGATTGATAACCCCGGAGAAGCGAGTTTAAAAACCCCTTCAATCTTGAAGGTCGGCCGTCAGCTCCTTGAATTCTTCCCTGTTTTTTCCAGGTATTATTACTATACTGCTACTACCGTTATATAGGTATAGGTGAATATTTAAGGATTTTAATAACCGGTCTATTTACACAATACGATACTTTTTTATTTAAACCTTTGTGGATTCGTGACTTACATACTGAACCGCGATAAATCCTGATTTGATATTTTAAAGTAATTTTAATGTACAACCCGTGAAAGTTTAAAAACAATATCAGACCAATGTAATATTTATACGACTTGTATTATTTATTCTATAATCTTAACCATCAAACTATATGTATATATTTTTTTTTAATAATAAACCAATCTTTGGTAAATTAAAAAACTCTTCAGAATTATTATATTAGCATAGATAAGGAAAATATTTAACCTGTAGCATCCTTGTAGTAACTTATCTGCATCAGAGTATGTAAGACCTTGAAAACTACTCTAATTATTAATTGTTATTACTACCATATCGTCGTCTGGGTGTAACGTACACAAGTTTTGATGCTTCTTAGACAATGACATCAGCAAGAGATAATGTAAAAAAGATATATTTACCCAACTGTGACCGACAGAATGGGTACATTTCCATTTTGGTATTTACGAAGTTTTGAAGTTTAAATTAACATAATTTTAAAGACAATCGCGAAAGTAATTTTGTAATTACCATGTTTTTTCGTGATCTATGATCACAGAGAAACACCTATAGAGGTAGCTAAGATAGAACGTAACAATATTCTTGTAATAATTAAAGTTATAATATGACCGCTAACTAGGATAAGACGGCCCATTGCAACCGATCACTGCTCAATTCTATTTTTATCGTACAATAGGTCACTGTTGATCTAATATCTTGACTTGCGATCAAGTGGTTGCGGATTCGATCCACCACCCATCCAGACCGTTGTGAACACACCCTTAACACAAGCATTTTAGTTTAGTTTGGGTTAACAAGAATACTAGTAGTATGTGACCCAATTTGCTAGAATTCTTTAGAAAAAATAAATAAAATAGTCATAAATAAGAACAACAAATATTTAACTATAAGCAAATGTCCATAATTGTCACATTGCTTACTTGAAAGATTTTTATATTGTCTTGTAGGGCTTGCTACTGTTTACCGCCTCGGACTTCCAGGCACCAACCAGCTCGGCTTAATTTATTGCTTATACTGGTCGATCTATCTGTATAAGTAATATCCTTTTTGGATACAAATGGTAATATACTAAAGCTATCTTCCAAATTTTCCAAAAAAAAAAAAAATACCCTTAACTGCAGTTCGAAAATCAACTGCCTTAGTTATTAAGAAATGAAACGTGAAATAATATACTTACATGTTGGCATATTGCTGCATATATTGCAAGTAGGCGTGCTGCATCATCATCATGTGGTTGGCCAGTTGAGCGGGATCATTCGGCACTGGTAGGTAGCCTTCCCCAAAATTATAATTTGGGTACGGTGGCACTCTGCCGTAGTTATTTGCGAAGGAACTTAAATAGTTCTGCATTTCAACATTATGGTTTTGGTCATTTTGTCTGGTCTCTGGTCTGGGGGGTTCCGTTGGCGTTTCTGTTTCAACTGCATTCGTAGTCTCAACATTTCTCCGCCTCAAGCCCTCTGTATTAGTCTCTGGCTGTGGTTCTACCCTACGGTTAGGCGTGCATACTAAATGCATTGTGTGAGCGATCTGGCTTTCGTAAGTCCGCAAAACGTCTTTTAATATCGTGCTGTCGTCTAAAAGCTGACCTGAGTATATTATTTTCTGTTCTTCTGTTCTCTGTAAGAGATAAAATAACATTAATGAGTTTGTGTACAAGAAGGCACATGATTTAATAATTACATATAGATCACGATCTTTCAGGTTTTGTGTTACTGCAAAGCAAATTTTGTCAACATAGCAACGTTCGCCCGCCTAAAAGTTTGCAAAATATTTGGTATTCGTTCTTAAAACAAGTAGCAAGATTTGAGATCACTGAAGAAGCCGTTTGAGATGTCGCACGAAAGCCTGCAAATATTTCATTATCCTCATATGTAATAAGAGAGTTGATAAGTTCCTAGAAATATATTTTTTTTTGTGTGGAAACCCCCTCGGGTCGTCACCGGACTCGAACTGACTAAAACCACACAGTGTTCCGTCACCGCGTCTTGTAGCCGGGACCTCTATACGGAACCGGGTATACCCTAGAAAGGAAAACTTTGTGACCCCGGCAGACCGGACCGCCTCTTAACAAGGCGACCCTACTATGGTGTGATCCTATATCTGATTTAGAGAGCATGCGCGGAACACGTCGCGCCACCATCTCATGCCTGCTTCTGCAAGGGTGATGGATTATCCCCCCATCGGAATTCAGTCAGAATAAGTAGATCCTATGGAGAAGAACAGGACTCTAAGGACACTGTTTTAGTTCGGTGTGCAGGGTAATTGAGGAGAGTAAGGGTTCTCATATAGAACCTTGTAAAGTGCTGACAATATTACCAGCGCCAAACACATTACTAAATGATGTTTTGATTGAAAGTTTTATATAATAGAATGGACATAATTCTGAGTGTATTAAAAAAAAGCATCAATCAAGAAGTCCTTAAAATTTCGAAGTCTTTTGCTTAGAAACGGATTGCGGGATGTGATTTAATTCATGTCAAATATGGAATCGTGTAACGTATACGTGGGACATACATATTATGGATATATAATAATAATATCGTGTCTACTTTTTTAAGGGATACCTCCATAGTGGAAGTGGTTGCCCAACTGTCACTGCTTAGTGTTGTCAGTTGGTACCCCACGTGTAGAAAATATTTATACAGTTAACAGATAGTTTACATCATCTTGACTTTGGGTCAGGACACTCTTGTTTTTCTCCTGGAATATGACCAACGTTAACCACTAGTAGCTTTTGATCAATATTTTTAGAACAGTAGTTTTTTCTCGACGAGAGGTACTATATGTATTTTTTTTCAGATTGGCTTGAGAAGCTAACGAGCAAACAAACAATCGCATTTAATATTAGTTAGGTGCAAAATATTTTTTTTATTTCATTTTTTTGCAATAATTAAATAATTAATCAGCCGGCAGCAGCCGGGGCCGGCGTCGCCGCCACACGTACCTGTCTGGTACCCACAATCTCACCAAACCCAATATATATGCATTGTGTATCCTGCCTCTAATAAAACCTAACCTACCTCTAAATAACCTTAAATAAATACTCTAGTAGCGTGAACTCCCTTCTAACCCTCAACTCATTGTATCCCACCATGCCTAGAACAAACAGAGTTGGATACATGAGAGTGGACAAATGATAACATCATTTCAGGAGTGCTTAATAAACGTTTATTATTAACTCTAATTTTAGGCGCAATATGGCATGCTATGTAGTTTTAGTCGGTTTTATTCCGAAACACTTTCGAAATTACGTTAATCACGTTAAATCGAAAAAGTAGATGGAATGGCGGTCCGAAGGGGTTTCAACACGATAAACATACGATCAGAAAACAAGTAAACGAATGAACTATTGTGATTGAAATAGGTATTAGTTACAAGAAGCGAGCGCATTAGAATTTTATATCACAAAGTTTTTAAAATTCTAACACTTTCGCTTTCTAATTGCCAGTGAAAACAGCGATTTAAATGCAGACACATTTCAATTAATATGTATCTAAATTAATGTTATGTTTGTGTTAATAAATGCTTTTTATATAGCACAGATTTAAGACCATAAAGATTAAAAAAATATAAATGAATTATGCGTTTGCTACGGTATTTTTTTTTACAAATTTTAAATGAAGTTGGCGCGGTGCAAATATCATCTCACCTTCCTATTAATTTCGCTAATATACATATATTTAAAACGGAATACCTAAATGTTCTCCTTTTCATCAATGCTATGTAATGAGCTCAACAGTGTAATTAACACCAAAATTAACAACAGCCACAATCAAAGGTGTTTTAGTTCATTTTATTCACGCACGTCATCCAATTCATATGTAAATGTTTTAAACAGGTGCAGAAAGATACACTATTAACATGTTGTATAAATATGTTATAAACTCGTACAAATATAGGTACATACTCGAACATACAGTACGGGAGGTAATGTTGATTTCAGATGGTGAGTGCAAGTCGCAAAATGTTATAATGCAGATGATAGCCTAGATTTAGTAATTGAAACAAGCGTCTGATGTCAATCATGGTCATGGCGCAACTGGCTGTAAGACAATAACAGGTGACGGACCCACAGGTGAGAAAAACCCACAGGTGCCGGACTAGCTCCAATAAGATTTTGAATAATAATTGTTGATAACACAATTATTTCTGGACCGAACCCACGACCACGGTTCAGCAGTCAGGGTCATTACCCGCTAGACCAACAGGCCCGTCAGGCCTTATCCTAATTTTATTTGGGCCACCCCAATATGTTCTCTTCTTCCATTGCACTTTATCATTCGACATTTCACTGCGGACTCCTTTTTTAGCCATATCCCCTTTACTCTCCTGTATCCGTTAACTTCATTGCATAAAACTGTCTTCACGACATTTCGTTCATGCCTTCGAAGCACATGTCCGTGACACAATATATTGCTCCTCAACTTTCATCAGGCTCCCTCTAATGTATTCACTCATCACCTTGTCCACCCTAGTTAAACCGCACATCCATCACAACATATATGCATATGCATATGTATATGCATAGCATGAAGTATTTGCAAAACAAATGTTTATTACAATGACAATACCACATTTAATAACATAAGTTCGATGAAACCAGAAAGGTGTATTATACGTCAGATGCTCATATAACCTTGTATGAAAAATAATTATTTTTCAACATAATGTAAAATTATTTCAGGTTCCATGAAACTTATATTGTGAATCTTTATCATTTTTTTTTTATTTCACCGTGGGATGCTTAGACAAAAATGGGCCGGCTCGAGAGGAGTAATATCACGGCCTCACAAAAAAACCGGTAGCCAAACAATGCTTGCATTGTATTGACGGGTGAGTGAGGGTACCGGGGGCCCCCTCTCATCTTAATTCTTATTATTAATCTCTCGGTTATCTTGAAATGCTATTATACAATTTAGAACAGACTGTTCAAGGCTAAAACTAGTTAAGTCTTGGACCAGTAAATGACCAAGTAAACTTTACGTCAGTTGATATTAGACAGCGTTAAAATTTACTAAAAATCCAATGAATACAAGCCACTTTGTTGATAATAGGCTTAATTTCGCACTTGCGTCACGAAGCTGAATAATTACATTATCATATGAGATTAAAGCAAAATTCTAATAAAATCTTGTTAGAAGTACGGTGAAAAACTAACAGTCGTAGCATTATTTTAATGCAACTACTCCTTGTGTACGAGGTTTTAATTAGCTAAAATACTAATTTTTTTTTTTTTTTATGATATAGGGGGCAAATTATATTGGCCTCCGATAACCTCACTCACTCGCCGATGTACAACGCATGCATTGCTCCATAAACGGTTTTCTGCATGGTTACTCCGTTCGAGCCAGCCTTAAGGTGGTTTACCCACGTTAAATCTTGTATCTTATACTACTATACTATATAGACTAAAAACAGAAAGTACTTTTAATTGTAATGATGATTCTTCTAAAGGCATGAAGCGTTAAATCCTAATTCAGGTTGAAATCTATCTTATATCTATATTATTAAAGCGGAAGACTGCCTTTTGTATGTTTGTTTATCTAAACGAGACAATCTACGAGATAAAACATAAAACTGCTACACTTAGGAGGGGAGCAGGGTGCGTAAGCGCAGGTTAAACTGCAAACGAAAAACGTATATAAAAACAAAATTAAATAGGCTATTCTACATTTTTTAAATATATTTTAAAATGATTGCATAGATGCGATAGTCAACGGATTTTAATTTCCTCAAAATAATATGACATTACGCAGATAAAAAATGTTTATAATTTAAACAATAAATGGTCGCGCCAAAAAGGTAGCCGCCATAAATATAATAGCAGAAATAAAGAAACTTAAAATGTGCTGTGCATAGTGCATGACCGTGACTGATGTTTTAAAACTAAAAATGTTAAATAAATATTAAAATTTAAAATCACAATGCATAATATAAACATATTTAAACTTTTCAACATTGTTTACAAAAAACTTGTTCCCGCTATAGTGACGTAACGTCGTCATCAAATTGTGGTCGGCGTTTTCGGCCATTTGACATACAGATATGAAAAAAAGGATTTTAATTTTGAAAATATTAATAAATCTCGTGTTTTAATAACAAAATAGTATGTATTAAATTCGTTTTCTTTATAAATTGCTACTCGTAAGCAAACGCTCTATGAACATGATACTCCTCTATTCTGAATATTCAAACCGTTCGCTCGAAGATAGCACTTGTTAGATTTCTCGTATCACAGTCCAAGGTTATCAGTAATCGGCCGATAGCACACAAGCATGCAAAGTAATGTTAAAATAATCATTATTTAATCAACATTATAAACGGTTTGTTTATAAATTGGTATGGTATATTTTTGAAAATGTGTTTTTCATTATAAGCCAAGCTAAGCAGAGCTTGTACTATGGTAACCAAACTACTTCCGGATGTCTTAATAAAGCTGCTCCTGGATTCCTCCTATTATAAGCGCAGCATGGCAAACCGTGTGGTTTTAGTTCGATTCCGACACACTGTTCCACCGAAAACCTTGGGGGAATTACGACCCGGGGGTTTCCACACGATAAAGAAATATGGTAACCATACCATACTGCTGATAAATATACATCATTATCACAGACCCTCACGCCTATATCCGCGAAGGCAGAAGCATGTCAAACGGTGATCTGAAAATCGTGATAGTAAGAGTGACAGGATATAACATTTCCCCATAAAGTCAGCACAGAAATTTGTAATATTTTTTGAATGAAGATGATATGATTTAATGTGTAACTTTACAAATAATAAAGCAAAGTCGCTATCTTTCTTTCCACATGATATATCACAACGTATTGCTAATTTAAACTTTATCCTTGTATCAGGTTATCTAATCAAAGATACTTAAAATCTGGACTCTTACGCAGTCATTAAGTTAGGGGCCGTCCATTAATCACGTGATGTTTTTTTAACATTTTTAACCCCCCCCCTGCCACCTTGGTGATACGTGGTGAGGTTTAAGACTAACCAAAATCACGTGTATTTTTTAATACCTACAAAGAATCTTAAAATTTTTAGAATATTATCTTTAAACAAAGGTTTAAAGTATAATCTAATTATATTTTGACATTAAGGACCATGATAAAATTACTAGATAGAAAGGTTGTGTTTGACTAGTATAAAAATAATATTAAAGAAATGGTGTAATCATGCGAAGCGACTGGCAAGCTGAGCCAGGCAGTTGTCCCGGTGTGCAGGGCGTGGGGACTTTGTTTGTTGCCTGGCAACGACGAGTCAAGTTCAAACTACACGCCGCTTTTAGGTTAAGAAATCGCACGTTTGACGAAAAAATAAATACACGTGATATCTTACTACACCCCCCTCCCCCCTCGTGATGTTCTATGATTTTTGGCAAACCCCCCTATCGAGCCTCACGTGATTAATGGATGGCCCCTTAACAGAATTCATATACATCAATGTTTACCTACATATTTACAGCATATGAAGTTCACACGAGATCGTTCGCCAACAAAATATGATTGATGAAAAAGTTATTCTCTGAAGGTTAACTGTTTCAAAACTATCTTATAAAACTCTCTAAACCACTAAATTCTAGTTAGCACAATGTGGGTGGGGTGTATTAAATCTCTGTCTACTCCTGCAAGGATACAGGTGTGAACTTAAGTATGTATGTGTAATACCAATCCAGCTTTAGGCAATAACATATCTAACAACTATGTTATACGCATACTAATGAACTTCTTTGTCTTTTTGGCACCAAAACTACCGATGTTTACCGTTACACTCCTGTCCATCCAAAGGTTGCCTGGAAGAAATTGCTATTAGCGATAAGGCCGCCCAATGTGCATTTTCTAGATTATGTATACTTGTTTTTTCTTTGTTTTTTGAGTGAGTATTCATTATTCCTCATACTTCATATTATTATTATTATTATTAACTATAGCAATTTTTACAGTTTTTACCCCTCGACGAAAAAGTGGGGTGTTATAAGTTTGACGTGTCTATCTGTGTGTGAGTTTGTCTGTGGTATCGTAGCTCCAACAAAGGGGGGACAGAGTTAGATTTTTTGTTAAAAAACCGACGTGATCGAGTGCTCTCAGCTATGTTTCAAGAAAATGTGCTTAACCGTTTGAAGATGATCGCCTCTTTTGTAATCTTTTTAAAATATTTTAAGTTTTATGTGGTTAGTCGTTTAGGAAATGCTTAAGGCTACAAACTTGAAAGTCGTTCTTCCGTATCGAGCAGTGTTTTTTCATTGCACAGGAAATTAACGCTGACTTTCAAACGGCCCATGTTTCTAGAATTTTGGAATATGCCTACAACATCATATGTAATTTTTCATTACTGTATACATAGTTCCTTTACTATAGTATATTCTGTGCAAATAATTTTGGTGCTACGAATATTTCTCACTATATTGTTATTTGGGATATATATACAGCGAAACGCCTCTGCCTACCCCTTCGGGGAGATAGGAGTGAGTGTATGGATGTATGTAAGTACCGAGATACTTTGAATAGAAGTGTTATTCGTGAATATACATTGACCTCTTTCTTCACTTTGACTCCACACCGCGTAACACAGTGTTGTGTTTACAAACTCAGTCATCGTTGTAACATTATTCATTATATGTATATCGTATAACTGTGTTGTGTTCTAAATAATCAAAAAAAGGTTTCATGACTATAGAAGAATAAATATGAGGTTTCACACTCACACCGTAATACAGACAGTTTAATAGGTAATTCAGTACATCTTTAGAACATACTTTTTTAAGACTTCTTATATTATCTACATATACTAATATTATGAAGAGGCACAGTTTCTTAGTTTGTACGCGTTAATCACAGGAACTATTAAGCCGATTTAGATGAGGTAGGCTATATCATTATGCTACCACCAAAAGGATTGAATCAGTAATTACAAATATCAACCAATCAGGTAAACTTCCATACATTGCTATACAACTGGAGGGTAGGTATACGAAACAGGCATACACTTACATACATATGTATGCATAATCAAATGTAAGGACGGGGAAACCGCAGGCTGACTTATAATATTTGTCAAATGTGACGCTCAAAAATTGCTAAACAGGCACGGGAATGTTGTTTATATAATACCTGGGTATAAATAACAATAAGCCACAAATTAAAAAAATACCCAATACCCGGCTCTGTCAAGTTACAAGCGTCCAGTATATTATAATACAGTCAACACATGTGTATTTTTTTTGTAAAATAGGGGGACGAACGAACAGAAGGGTCACCTGATGGTTAGTGATACCCGTCACCCATGGACCCCTGCAACTCAAGAGTCGTAAGACGCGCTGCCCACTTTTTGATGGGAGGGGAAAGAAGAGGTGGGGTGTGGAGATGGGAAAAATGAGAGGGGGGGTGAGGTGACAAGAAAGCGGAGAGGGGGTTTTGAGTCTATGTAAACTTCACTAATTCCGGAGAGATGCAACGCAAGCGTTGCTTCGCAACCGGTTTTCTGTAAGGCCGTGGTATTGCACCGGTGGAGCCACAAAATATACACATTTATATATATGTATATATATAAATATCATTATATTTTGTGGTTAGTGACCCTGACTGCTCAGCCAGAGGTCGTGGGTTCGATTCCCACCCAGGATAAATATTTGTGTTATGAGCATGACGATTTGTTCTGTGTCTGGGTGTAATTTATCTACAATATGTATGTATTAAGAAGTATATAAGTATGTTTATCAGCTGTCTGGTTTCCATAGTACAAGCTATGCTTAGTTTGGGATCAGACGGCCGTGTGTGAGATGTGTCCAGTTATTATTATTATTCTTTTTATTCACATTAATTAACATACAAAAAATATTCATTTATAAATATAAAATAAAAACAAAATATATTTAAAAATATCAAAAATAGTGTCCCACCGGTATCGGGTACAGGGACCAAGCTACCGGTGGTTAGGGCTCTAGAGACAGGAACCTCCTCACAATACGTGCCGTATCAAGAAGGACTGCCTTCTGCATTAGGCCCTTAGTCACCCAGCTGTGTAACGTGAGCCTCTCCAGATGTTGGTTATTATTATTATTATTATTATATATGAGATTACTAGCTTCCGCCCGTGGCTTCATGTAAGTTGTATCTTGTTTTGTGATAGCTTATGTTCCTACCCAGAGTTCGACGTATTCACATACAATAATTAATCAAGTTCATTCAGTCATTTAGCTGTTTTTAGTTAACAGATGAAATGAGATGAGATTACAAATTTTCGACACATACCTACTTGGGACTAAAACTGACAGGAAAAAAAGGAAAAAATCTCCGGAAGTTTTAAGTAAAATTAAACACAAACAAGTAAAAAATATTCATACAAAGGTAAGTATTTAAATATAATCACGTCAACAGTTCACACCACACGAAGATAACAATTACTTGCATTTTTTGCCGAAGTGATCTGTTTGTAATGTAAAATTACTTTATAAATAATTACATTTAAATAAAGTTTATCTACTTTATTTCAATTCAATTAGTTAAATCACCAATTCCAATGCTCCTATCATGATAAAATGTACAAAGATGAATCCATCATCTCTTCCAGCTTAGATCGTCGATTTCTTCAAATTAAAACTGGGCCAACCTCATCTACACGTGAACTTGAGGGTGGCTGTTATTCAGTTAAAAAAATATATATTTAAAAATCTATTTTTAACAGGGGGTCGTAGGTAGAACAGTCTAGCTTAACCGTAAATGGGCCCCGGCTGCGATACCACGGCCTCACAGAAAACCGGTTGTGAAGCAATGTGTTGCATTTCCCCTAATTAGTGAGGTTTTCGGAGGCCCAAATCCTACTCTCCTCTTTCTCCACCTCATTTATATCTGGCCGCTAGTTTATTAATAAACTATGTATTATATGTTGTTCTATCACGGAACGCGTTAACATTCTTTCAACGATGTTTATGTTTATTTTATTAAATATTGGGTATTTTAAACCATCCTTACTGTATTGTAAATTAATCTGCGGAGGTTCTTTCCCCTCCTCTTCTCTCCCATCTCTTTCTTTCCCCTCCCCGCATCCCCCAATCCCTGATCACCCTCAAAGTGCGGCAGCGCACTTACAACTATTGAGGTGTCCTTGGACGGCGGTTGTCTCTTACCATTAGGTGACCCGTTTGTCATATATAAAAAAAAACAAAAAATGAACATATTGGTCAGCATGTACTCCTTATTCTTTAATTTTCCACCTTATATAAATATTTTTTCCAAAGTTAGACTACAACAGAAAGTTATTCAGTAATCAAAATATGAAGAAAAACACATTTAACCAAATTGAAAACCTTCTTTTTTTAAATTGGTAAAATAGAACCAATTTGTTCTCAACATTTTCAGATATTGTTTACATAAAAGCAACAACTAAACTCTACTCCATTGTCGTTGGTTTGTTTTTGGCTGATAGGCCGATATTGCTACATCTGTTGCTGATGTTATTACAGATCAAGTCTTTGATCCAAACTTTTCACACAAAAAAATTTGACACTCACATTATTCTGTCTATTCATTGAAGATAAGATATGCTTGAGTATATGAAGTTATATTATCTAATACATACCTCATTTTGTGTAGATGCCTCAATATTTTTATTACAAGTGGAAAACATTCCATAAGAGCTCTATGTATGGAAGCAATTAATAACAACAATTATTAAAAAGTTTTATCAGCATATTTTTACTATGCAATAGTTACATAGCATGGTATATATTAATTGGTTGTTAAAATGCTAAGCCAAAATAAATGCACAAGGTGACTGGTAATGCATGTGATGGATAGTTTTGGATGTGGCTTCAATAATATTACTAACTGGACACATTTCACACAGCCATCTGATCCGAAAAGCAAAGCTTGTACATACTAGACTGCAGATAAACACACTTATACACTTCTTAATATATACATAAAAGATCATTGTCATCACAGGCTCAGCTGTCAGGGTCACTAACAAACAGGCCAATACTGTCAGGTCTTTATACCTATTATGTTGTATGAGGTATGTAGCTATCCTTGTAATGAAAGAATGATAATAGAAAACTATGAATAAACTGTAACATAATGACATCCAGTTAGAACTTTTTATAGTAGGAGAGCTCAGGCATGAATGGGCCAGCTCGACAGGTGCAATACCACTGCCTCACAGAAAAGTCGTTGTAAAGATACACTTAAATTTGTGAGGTTTTCGAAAGCCCAATTCCCCTTCTCCTATTTCCTATCTCCTTGTCTGTTAAGGCTATATCAATTAATCAGATGCTTTTCGTTACCATTGTAGGTAATGATGACCTTGGTTACATTACCCCAAAGGAGTTTGGCCAGTTGGACCATCACCAATCACCAACACCATCAAGCCCTTGGTGCTAGAGTGCTAGACAAGTTAGTACTTGTTTATAATTCAAAACTTGAGGTGGTACATCTTCCAATCAGCCATATTTTAGCAGAAGTCTGGATTGGTATTTAACAACAATAAAAATTATTCATGTTTAAAAAAATGCTATTACTACGGAATTTTTAATTAGAAAGTAAGAATATGAGTGTGTTATTAAAAAGTAAAATTAATTACATTATGTTTTCATGTATGTTTATGAAACAAAATAAAAATAATACTATTTTATGTAAAGGAGTTATTAAATAAGTGAATTAAGTTACTCCCAGTTTCTTTTCACAATGTTTCATATTATTTGTGTTAACTTTCAGACATGAATCTACTTAAATTGTAAACAACTAGTAGTTTAAATATCACTGAAAAATTGAAAGTGATACTGGAGATAGGATACATAATGGTACACACTCAGAATATCTTCTAGGTGTTTATAACACTAGGGCTTCACAAGCAAGTTAGCAAAAGACACTTAAAACTTACTATTTACTTACACAAACTGAGAGTACTGATTGGTAATAAGAATAGTTTTTAATAATGATAGATACTCAATAGATCATACACACTCATCACTCACGAACACTTTAGATAGTTCTCTAAAACACACTAGGTAGCTGTCTACCTAGGTAGTGTATGTGGTATAGAAAAATGAGACTAGCATTTATTCTTTTGCCTTGTTATAGTAAGTATAAGCATAAGCTCAATAACAAAGATTAGTCTAAGCCAGGGCTAAGAAGTTCCTTTCCTTGATGCTTATTTGAGAGAGAAGATAATTGATTTATTCTTATTTATTTTAGTATCTAAGATCACACAACTTAAATATTGATTCAGGTAATGCAAGTATGGTAAATGTTAATTATGAGAATAAATATAAAACTGATAAGATATAAAATAATTAGAAATCACTTACAGGTTTACTTGGGTAAACTTCTTCGAGATGCCCCTTCAATTGGCGCACGGTCCATGATGATTGACATTCTATATTTTGGTCATCAATCTGTTGGTTTGGCGCTTTTACAATTAATGTCACGTTATCTGGTATCATTTTTAAACATTCAACAATTCTCCACTATTATTAGATAACACCCAAAACCTGATATTTGAAAACACGCAGTTACAATAACAAACGATTTGCAAGGTGGATATAACTCTTGAAAATTTCGCTGACGCAATAAAAGAACAAAATTCTTATTTTTTATCAAGTGACCCACCTAAATACGCAATGACCAAATAATCGGTTTTGATGTAAATAAATACATAAGATAAATGGGGCTCGGCACTTGTCAAATTTGCCCATGAAATTATCTGTCGTTATTCTATTGGTCCAGCGTTGTACAATTGCGTCAATTATTGTTGCCAATTACACTTTTCAGTTGTGTAATTCTTATAAAGCCTTTAAAGTTCCCTATGGTTTTTAGAACTGTCATATCACATAGGTTAGTATTGGGAAAGGCTTCAGTTTATTGGTCATTATAATATTTATGATACAGGCAGCCAATGAAAAATCAGAAGTAGATATAAACGTTTTCTAATACAGAATGTTGAAAGAAAAAAAAGTTTGAATTACAATAAATGACGATGTACTCTAAACTTGCAGTTGATCATCAATAAGATAATAGTGTTTTTTTTTATTCTTCTATTGGTTTTTACCACAATTTTGATATTGTTTAATTAAAATAAGAAAACTAATATTTTTGAACGGAACACTGAAGTGTCACATAAAGTATCCGTAATGAATTATCTAGGGTTGTAACATTAATTATTGAGTAGTTGCTTCAGGTTCAATTCCCACACGAACATAAATTTTGTTGTCCGGTGTCTCGGTGTTATTTGTGTTAATGTTTGTAAAGTCCCCTACTAGACAGAAAACATTGCAAATGTAGTTAGTTGTCTTTAAAAAAAAATAGAATATTCAAAAGGACTGCACGTCTACCTTTACCTCTAAGGCTCTTCACAATCAATCCATTGGCTCCTATGACTACCAAATAACCTCGTGGCCCAAACCCGTACATCATTATTTTTCATATTAGTTTCTGGAAACTGCAAGGTTTTTTTTTTTTTTTTTATTTTTTATACTATAGGAGGACAGACGAACAGACGGGTCACCTGATGGTAAGTGACACCGCCGTCCATGGACACTTGCAACTCAAGTGCGCTGCCCGCCTTTGAGGGTGATGAGGGATGGGGAATGCAGGGAGTGGAAAGAAGAGAGGAGGGATGAGGAGATGGCAAAAAGGAGAAAGGAGAAGAGGGGAGAGAAAAGGGAGGATGGGGAATGGGGCCTCCGGAAACCTCACTCAATTCGGGGAAATGCAACGCAAGCGTTACTTCACAACCAGTTTTCTGTGAGGCCGTGGTATCGCATCGGTCGAGCCGGCCCATTCGTGCCTAAGCATGGCTCTACCACTGTTTATTCTTTTATTACCATTTTTTTTAAAATAACTAAGTAAATAGTCTAGTCCTTTATGTACTATTTTTTTTTAGTTAAAGGCATATAATAATAATATTACTAATTATATGAAAAAAAACCTGACTAAACTAAGTATCTACACCAATTTAGAGGGTAATTTTTCAGATACATGTATTTATTTATGTTGGTTATAATGACAATCACTTTTATATATATAGGTCTCGAAGAAAACTGGTTGGCAAACAATGCTTATATAGTTTTACCGAGTTAGTGGGGTACTGGAGGCCCATCTTCCCTTCTCCTCTTTAAAATCTCATCCCTATATTTTTTTAAAGAATTTTATTACTATCACCCTCAAAGAAGGGCAGCGAACTAAGACTCTTGTGCTGCAGCTGTCTCGTTGATCGTAGGTTATTACTTACCATCAGTTGACCCGTCTGCTCATCTTTCCCCCGCCATGAAAAAGAAGACAATTAAAGGAACAGATTGGCAGGTGTCAAAAATGTCCTATTAAAGTGGCCATACATACTTCAAGAATTGTATGATTTTGATTTTCTCGATAGACGTATACATCGTCCCAACTCTATTCTAACCTAAAAGGTTTTGTTTTATATTATTTGAAGTGTTTACCATGCTATTACGATTATAAAGCTGCATCTAAAAAGTTCAGCCTATTTTGTTATTATCTATAAGTAGCCCAAACTAAATAGGCACTGACGTATAGAAATGTATTAGAGAATAAGATTATGAATAAAATTGTTTCCATAAAAACATTCTCGTTTATAATTATTGCATTCAATAATGGGTGTAACAGTGTAAGTTTATATTATGTTAACGTCTAGCGTCTATTACACAATTTCTTTAATTTGTAGCAGATTAAGTTTTTGTTTTTTTTTTTGTAGTTTGCAGCAGTATCCAGTGCCGGATAACAAGACCGGTACTTACGTTATAGAGTTGCTAACAAAGCGTATCCTTGCTTTAGGAGCGACTCACCAAGGACAGTTTCTAGTCGACTGCGAGAGTTACCTGTCACATCCTCAAATGGGTAAGTAGCGATATATATTTTTTTAAAGTTTTCAACTTACCGCCTTCGCTAACTTCGCCTGCGAGTTATGTCGATGGACATAAGCATTTGTCCTGCCCCAGGATTTCAAGTATGTTGATACTATACCAAATTATATGAAAATTGGTTTAAGCCATTTAGACATAAAAAGATAAGAGACAGACATATACACAGAATTACATTTATAATATTAGTATATCTGAGGATAATCTAGAGATTTTATTTTGCATAACTTACTTGGGTTACAAACACCTGTGCTACCCTGTTAATTGCAAATGGTTTTGCATCCAATTCCTTACGAAACAAATGAGACACAGATGCTTAATGTATCACCCGGTATGTTTAATACATATTACAGTTGAGTGAACTAAAAGAGATTACTCTTTCAGCTTATGACCTTTTTTATTAAAAACAATGACTTCATTGATGCTGACTAAAATAGAGTTTTTTTTTATTTTTATGAGTTAATATCATTTAAATATAAACGTAAAACATACAATGTTTTAATTTATTGACTTTAAACCATACTTTTTTACATTGAAATAATTGATTTTATTTATCACTCTATTACAAGGTTACAAACATACAGGTGAAGCTGCAAAAAATTTGATGTAAAACCCTTTGCAAGGTTGCAAAATAAATTTATTTACATAAAAGAAAAGAATAACTCATGTAAAGTTATTAGATAATACTGTCTTTCTTCTTACAATTTTCAGGCACCACAAAAACTGTTCACATACTTCACAATTCTGAGCAACCTGCATCAGTATTCTCAATCCTAGAGAGTGGTACAAAAAACATTCATGTCATAGCTGATGGTCTATTTGACTTACTAATGATGAAACTATCCCATCAATATACTTCAAAGAAACAAACCAAGATTGAAAGCAAAGGTCCTCGGTTTGAACTCGGAGATTTCTGTGTGAAGCTGGGATCAGTCACCATGAATCAGAATTTTAAGGGCATCCTTGTTGAGGTTTGTGAATTACATTTTTGTTATAAATTGCTTACTGCTGCCTTTTTTGTGTGTTAACCTGTATATGTAAGTACACTCATGCACAAGTGACTGTGTAATAAATATAGATAGATAAATAGAAACTTCTTTATTGTACACCATGAAATTAAACAGACACAAAGTTAATAAAAAAGCGGCATGTATGTACAATGGGTGGTCTTATCGCTTAAGAGCCATGTGTTTGTAATGAAACATGGTGGCGTACTATAGATGTTAAGGGATTGAGAGATAATACAACAAGTATAGGTAAATAGTAATAAGTAAGTATAGGAGATACATAGAGTATTTAAATATACATACACAAACATACCAATATGTGTAAAAACACTGGATAATATATACAAATATATATTCATAACCACACATACATGAATATGTAACATACATACATATATAACATACACACATGTATATATACATATATATATGTGTGTACTTATAACAAGGTACTAATAAGTCACAGTAGCGGAGCGGACTTACAGTGCTAGGTAGTGCTTTTTTACTAGTGATTTGAAGGTGCATAGACTTTGAGCTTGTCTAATTTCCACTGTATTCCAGTGCACTGTACACCAGTGCATTCCACAAATGGATTGCAGTAACCGTAAAGGATTTTTCTAGGAACGAAGTAGTATAAGCAGGTACTTTCAGTTGTAGATTTTCTGATGACCTTAAAGATCGTGAATGTGTACAGTGAAGAAACTCGAATCGTTCTTTGAGGTAGGAGGGTAACGATGGGTTGAACAAAACATTGTATAAAAGGGAAAGCATATGAGTGTTCCGGCAAAGGCGAATAAGTAACCACTTGAGTTGTTTTCGAAATTCAGAAATGTGGTCGTATTTACGCAAACCAAATATAAATCTGATGCAGAAGTTTTGTATTCTCGTTTATCTAGTTGGTTCTTGGTGAGATCGGGATGGCTGGCATCTACATAGTTTAGGATTGGAAGAATAAGAGAGTTAGCAAGTGCAATTTTGGTGGCGGTTGGGAGAAAATGATAATCTATGATAGATAATAGTCTCATTCCTAAGTTGCCTTTTAATTTTTGAATTTGTGTACAATGGGGCCACCCTGCCATATTCCACACCAAGAACCACCTTCTTTTCTTTTTCCTTTTTTTTTAAAGGAAACTCCTTTAAAAAAAAAGGAAAAAGAAAAGAAGGTTAAAATTATAATTAATTCTCTATGTTGCGGGGGACAAACATTCAAACAACGGACATAAAGAACACCCAGACTCAGAACAACAATTTGAGGATTACACAAAGTGTTGTCCCGTGCGGGGATCGAACACACAACACTTGGCGCGGCAGTATGGTGGCGAATTGACCACTTAAACCCCTACGCCATCTGTGCAGTGTAACATGGTTAAATCTACAAAATTTACCCTAATAATTTTGTTGTTTTCTTTTTTTCCAGATAGAGTACAGGCCCTGTGTTATGGCCAATGCTGTTTGGGGATTGTTACGAGAGTTTCTACAGGGATTACTAGGACCCTCTGTTCCGGTCCAGCCCCCCCAACACCTCTTAAGCAAAATGAACGAAATATATACCCCAATAGATACCATATACCAGTATTTAGAACAATTTAGTGCTTACAGGAAAGTCACTGGAATGAGAAATGCTTAAGTTTATTTGAGTTTTAATTGTATATAAAAGTGAATAATTTCTATATTCTGTTTTAATAAATTAGGGTTAAGATATATTGTGTTAACTGTAGCTGGGCGCCATTTGTAATTAATATTAGTTATAAAACAGGAGAAGCAAAACCGAATTGTATTTTTGTGTTGTAAGTATAATAATAATAATACTAATACATTTTGGCGTAACATCTGGTCGATGCCTGTTGCTCATACTGAGGGTGAATGGATGCGAGATGTTAAACGTTCATGTGAGTCAATTAATACTATGGAGCCAGTAGAAATATCAAGTACAGATATAGCTTGTGCGGTCCGTTCGTTGCCGAACTGGAAATCAGCCGGACCGGACGGACTGCATAACTTTTGGTTAAAGTGGCTCCATAGCTCACATGTATGTTTGGCATTTCAATTTCAATCATGTTTTGAAGCAGGTTCGCTGCCCGCTTTTATGACAACTGGTGTAACTCACCTACTCTACAAGTCTGGTAGTGCCATGGATCCCAAAAACTACAGACCTATTACCTGTCTGCCAACAGTTTATAAATTATTTACGTCCATTCTGAGAGTGAAAATAACTACACATGTCTCTAAGAACAATATAATGACTTTCCCTCAGAATGGATGTAGAAGTGGGGCACGTGGCACTAAAGAGTTCCTTATTATTGACACGGCTATTAACGAACAAGTTCGACGTAACCGAAAGGATTTAGCGACATGTTGGATAGATTATAAAAAAGCCTACGACTCTCTGCCTCATAAGTGGCTCCTAAGGGTGATGGAGTTGTATAAGATTGATACAACTTTATGCACTTTCTTGGAGGCATGTATGCAGCAATAGAGAACAGTTCTTTGCTATCCAGGATGTCGACAATCTCAGGGTGACCCCGAATTTATAAATATGAAACGGGATATATTTCAGGGTGCCAGTTTGAGCCCCTTGTGGTTCTGCTTGGCTTTGAATCCTCTTAGGACTATGTTAGAAGGTTCGGGGCTAGGCTATCGTTTGCGGAGAAATGTTCAAGTTATATCCCACCTCCTTTTCATGGATGATTTGAAACTGTTTGCCTGCAGCAATGTCCAGTTGATAAGATTACTAGAGGTAACTGAACCCTTTAGTAAATGTATCAACATGGAATTTGGTGTAGATAAATGTGCAGTCATGTATGTAAGCAAAGGCAGGATTGTGGAATTTGAAGGAATTGAACTTTCAGATTCGACACAATTTAGACGTCTTTCTGCAATTGAAACGTACAAGTATCTAGGTATGACACAGGCGTTGGTTATAAATGAATTGACTATGAATCGCTAAAGGAACGTTTCTTTGGTGGGTGCGTAATATAAGGTGCGTGCCTATAACGGTTGGGTCATACCAGTCCTTACCTACTCCTTTAGCATACTTAGATGGACTCAGACGGAATTGGACGCCCTGGATAGAAAAGTCCGTACACTGCTAACTGCGTACCGAATGCACCATCCACATTCATCAGTAATGAGATTGTATATCCCGCGAAAATGCGGACTTCCTAAATGCCAGGACCATTCATAATCGCGAAGTATGCAATCTTAGAGATTACTTTCTCTCTGTCAACGTGGAGGTACAACGTTATGTAGTAGCAGTTGATAACGTACTTACTCCGCTTGGTCTAGGGAAAGAAAACTGGCGCAAACCTGTAGTACTTAATTTTACAGACCGTCGGGAGATATGGAGGAGCAAAGCGCTGCATGGACGTTTTTATCGGGCCTTCAACGGGCCCGATGTAGATATTATCATCTGTGTCTTGGTTACGTTTCAGTGATCTCTTTGGAGAAACTGAAGGTTTTATCTGTGCAATTACAGATGAAGTTGTAATGACGAATAATTATCGGAGACATATCCTGAAGGATGGCACAATTGACATTTGTCGGGCATGTCATCGCCCCGGTGAAACCCTCAGAGTGAGTACATGCACAGACATAACCAAGTGGTCAGGATAGTCCATCAGCAACTTGCTCTTCGATATAACCTTGTGGATGTCGAGTTACCGTATTATAGGTATGTGCCCGACCCAGTTCTTGCAAATAGTCGTGCAACATTATATTGGGATCGATCTATCATCACTGACAGGACAATTGTTACCAATAAACCTGATATAGTGGTGATAGACCGACTAGAGCGCCGAGTAATGATTGTAGACATTACCATTCCACATGACGACAATAATGAGGTAATGCGATCAATGGCGCATTGCATACTTTTATGACCAGCCGAAGAGTCTCAATGAAGGCTCGCATGGCTGTGCATAGAGGTGTGTTGGTGCCAACACTTATGTATGGTAGCGAAAGTTGGGCATGGCAAAAGAAGCACGAAAGTAGAATTAATACGGTAGAAATGAGAGCATTGCGGAGTATAGCTGATGTGAAATTGAGTGACAGAGTGAGGAATAGTGTGATAAGGGATCAGTGTGGTGTGAAAGAGGATGTAGTGACTAAAATAGAAAAAAGTATGCTGTACTGGTTCGGGCATATCAAAAGGATGAATGAAAGAAGGTTGACAAAAGGTATTTATATGGCAGAAGTAAATGGAGTTGTCGGAAGAGGAAGACCCTTAAGGGGAATGTTCTTGGACCAAGTTCAAGACAATCTAAGCCAAGGCCAGCTCAAAAGTACCTTTAACTGACGAGCCTATATGCGGAACGGAATGAAAGTTGAGGAAAGATATGTCAGAATCGTAGCAAATGGAAGGAAGTGGTCTCTGCCTACCCCTATGGGAAAGAGGAGTGATATTATGTATGTATGTATGTATGAACTTACACTCTGCCGTGTGTTTCTCAGTGAAGGAGAATAGGGTGACACCATCTGGTCCCGCGGGTGTCGTAAAAGAAGAATAATAGATTGGACTGTTATCTATCAGACAGTATGAATACAGTCATATAGTGCTTGTGACAGTAAGTCTTGCCCCTATTACGTTAGTGAAAACAAATCCTAATTGGCAAAATGCAAATGGACCAAGTCCAAGAAAATCTAAGCAAAGGCCAAGTCAAAAGTACTTTTAACCGACGAGCCTGTATGCGGAACGGAATGAAAGTTGAAGAAGCGAGAAAGGTATGTCAGAATCATAGCAAATGGAAGGAAGTGGTCTTTGCCTACCCCTATAGGAAAGAGGCGTGATATTATGTATGTATGTGTGTATGTATGACGACAATCTCATAAAGGCTGAAAAAGATAAACAAATAAAATATTTGGATCTAGCCCATGATGTGGTCGACCATGTGGGATGTTATCTCATGGGTTGATTGCCAAGAGCCTCGACCAACATCTGCAGAGGCTCACGTTACACAGCTGGGTTAAGGGCCTAATGCAGAAGGCAGTCCTTCTTGATACGGCACGTATTGTGAGGAGGTTCCTGTCTCTAGAGCCCTAACCACCGGTAGCTTGGTCCCTGTACCCGATACCGGTGGGACACTATTTTTGATATTTTTAAATATATTTTGTTTTTTTTTTATATTTAAAAATGTAATTTGTATGTTTATTAATGTGAATAATGAGAATAATAATAGCCTTTTATTCCTAAACATAGGGTTACAGAAGGGGTCCCTAAGTTCGGTGTGCCTATTGGCATAGGCCTTCTCCAATTCCTTCTAATGGATCCTGTCCCTTGCTACTCTCAACCAGAATGGTCCCACTGTCTGTTTCAAGTCATCTTCCCATTTCCCCTGACTTGACGAACCCTACCTCTTTTGCTGTCTCTTAGTTGCCAGAGGGTGACTTGCTTGCTCCATTTGTTAATGGGGTTACATAGCAAATGTCCAGCCCATCTCCATTTTTGGACGTCTATCCGGGTAAGAATGTCTGTGAGTTTTGTTCTTGTTTTCATGTCTACGTTCCTGACTCCGTCTTTAATTTTTAACCCTAGCATGCTTCTTTCCATGGCACGTTGGCATTTTGTTAGCCTTTCCCTGTGGTGAAGTGTTGTTGACCAAGTTTCACAGCCATATAAGTAAGAACTGGTAGAATACAGGTCTCGAATGTTTTCTTTTTTATGTTATTGCCTAGATCCTTACTTTTCACTATTTCCTCCAGTGATCAGTATTTTCTCCATCATTGGGCTATTCGCCTGTTTATTTCCCTTTTCATTTCATCTGAAGGGGATATTATCTGTCCTTAGTAAATATTTTCTTTGACATAATCGATCTTTTTGCCATCTACCATAACGTCTATTTCCCTCGAGTTTGACATCAATTTTGTTTTACTGGCATTGATTTGCAGACCAATTTCTCTACTTATATTTGCTAGGCTCTGCATAATTTGTTCTATTGCTGCTGGATTCGATTCAAGAAGCACCAGATCATCGGCAAATCTTAGATGGTTTAGGCGAGCTCCACTAATGTTCAGACCTAAGTGGTCCCAGTTTAGCTGTCTAAAGATGTGCTCGAGTACGGCGTTAAATAGCGTAGGGGAGAGAGCATCGCCTTGGCTTACTACCTTTTTGATAGGGAATGATTCTCCTGTTGATTCTAGTTTAACACTGGCCTTGCTAGATTTGTATATACTCTTAAGTATTTCTATAAAGTTGCTCTGGACCCCTTGTTGTTCAAGGCTCCGCCATATGTATTGGTGCCTGAGGCTGTCGAATGCCTTTGAGTAATCTATATCTTATACTTCTGTATCCACTTTTTAATGTGCGAATGTGATCTATTTTGCAGAAGTCTTTTCTGAATCCTGCCTGCTCTACGGGTTGACTTTCGTTTAGTGTTAATGATATTCTGTCCAGGATAACTTTAGCAAATACTTTATTTATGTTTGATATTAGAGAAATTGGCATATAGTTCCCAATCTCGTCTCTAGGGCTTTTTATGTAGTAGAATTTTGTTACACTCGGTCCATTCTTCTGGAATTTGCCTTGTTTGTAAGATTTCATTGAAAAGTTTTGCTAGCACAGAATTGATTTCCTCTAAGGTTCCCTTGAGCATTTCATTAGGTATCTTGTCCGGCCCTGGGGCTTTCTCGAGTTTTTGGGATTTTATTGCCTTGATTACCTCTGAGGCAGGTATGGCGGCAGGCTTGACGGGTGGAATGACGGCCCGATGGGGTTTCCACACGAAAAAAAAAAAAAGGCTTAGGCAGCTTCTTACCATACGGTGGTCTGTGTTAAAGTTGAGGTTTTTAACTATGTTGGTATCTGAGAACGCGCCTGCTTTGTTGGTTATAATAAAATCAGTTTCAGTTTTAAATTTTGCACCTGGGGAGGACCACGTCCATTTTCTTTTCGTTTTTTTTCATCATGAATTCTACTAGTATCAGTCCATTTTGGCTGCTTTTGCCATGCCCAAACTTCCCGATTGAGGATTCTTCTTCAATTAGCCTTTCTCCAACCTGTGCGTTAAAGTCGCCCATGATATTGTTGTAGTGTGGTTTTATTCTGTCTGATTTCCCCGCTTGTTCTGTTGGGGCGTATATTTGGCAGATGGCCCAGTTTTTCTTGTAACCCCGAAATTTTAAATGAACTACCGCAATTCTGTCAGAAACTCCTTCAAAACCCAAAATGTTCTTCTTCAGTTTAGACTTAAAAGGAAACCTACTCCTTTGTGAAACATGATATAGTCGTTCCTCCCTTCTGTCCCTTCTCCTGGCCTTCTCATCTCACTGATGCCCATTATGTCCCATTTTATGTTGGATATGGCTATTTCTAGTTCTTTTAGGCTCTCGTCTGTTCTTAGTGTCTGTGCAGACATGTATATGTTCCGTGATCTTTTTATCTTGTTTTACCTGTATTGTTTTCTTTTGTTCATATTTTTTCTAGATAGATTTGCTTTAGGGTGTACCGAATTATATTGTTTTTATTTAAATGGAGGGTGTTTGTCTTCTTCCCCCACGGTGACAAGCCGGCTTGGGGTGCAATTTATGTATATATTATGTAAATATTATATAGGAATGTAAATCTAAACAAACATGAATAGTTTATTTGTTTGTTTGTTGTAATGTTGTAGTTAAGAGTGAGCAGTTGATCATAAAAGCAGGTGAACTGCGGAGAATGGCTAGTAAGTAATTAGCTAGTTAGGGATTTCTGATTCCATGGGAAATGTTAGGAGGCTAAGAAAGAATTATAAGTTCTAACATATGAAAAAAAAAATAGTTGTAATAAAAATCAAAAAAGTCGGATAAAATAGACCTCTCAAATTAGACCTGAGCAGAGCTTCAGAGTCAGAAAGTCCAAGATGCAAAAAGTATGGAGGGTCAAAGTGGTGCCTCTACATTTCATGGCAAGAAGTATAACGGCTGTTGTGATTATGTACTGAAAAGCATTTAAAGCTCATTAAGAAAGCTAACCGATAACAGTTCAGAATAGAACCGTAACGAAAGCTGTGTTACTTATAGGTTCACTCATAACGGAAAAAGTCAGTATTCAGTGTAATGTGTTTTAAAAATAATTATCCCTAATGTAAATGAAACACCATATAAGAAGAATGATGAAGAGACATGATTGGTCTAATAAACAACATTTTTGAAGCTTAAATAGAATTTCATCTTTAAACGTCATTTGCAGCACGTCACCTATGAAACTTTATCAACATCGAAGTTCGTATAACTCGACCAAATGCAAAAGTATCCATATTCGATATAATGTGTTTTAAATAGAATGAAAATGGAACTAACCGGATTTATTATTTAATTGTCACGCACCTACATACTGCACCGACACTGTTTGTTTTTGATATCTTATTGTTTAGAATGCAATTAGTTCCTATAGCGCGTAATTTGTAATAAAGTAAACATAACTTATAAGCTTCAGAAACTTGAACTTTCTGACTGAAGGTGAGCGTAATAATTAAAATAAAAGTTATTTCAACTTTTTGAACAACTTAAAAGTGCAGTATATTTTGTAAAAACTTTGTAAGTAGACTCACGAGACCACATTACACCAGCGTGATAATAAGTAAAAATAATCTTATACGCATATGTATTATTACTGTAGGCATGTATTAAGTATATGCCTTTCTAAAGCTCAGTTACTTACATGCTACATAATAAGTACTTTGTTGCAAAAGTAGAAATAAGAATAATTGTATATATTTCAATCGCTTGAATTAAAAATGCTACTTTACTTATCTTTATCTGTCTGATTTTTGTTCTTGACCATATACATGTAGCATACATCATTAAGACAGAATTACTAAACACAGAACTTAAACGAGTTAGGTTTGCAAATTTGCATCTTGTACTAGCTAATGCCAAAAAGTCTAAGATAGTTCAAAAATTTTACAAATAATGTTTATACATTAGGTATATTTGCAAACAAGTTTTAAAAATGTTTTTAACATTGATAGGAAAACCTATTTACGTTGCTGATAACTCAAGAGTACAGATGTTTTATCATTTTTACCTAACAATGAGGCTAATAAATACCAATAAATTGATATGCAAGAAACAATTTTATTTCACAAGTCCTACATTTTTAGCAACATTAGTCATTTGAATTGTTAATTTCACTATGTAAAATTTTAGATCCAAGGAAATAACTATCACAACTGAATTAGAGAAAACTTTGTGTCATTATAGCATTCAATCATTTATTTTTAATTCATTTTCTTATGGCATATGTTGTGGTTTGATTAGGTGACAGCTAATTAATAGATGTGTAATAGAATAAAAACTTCTTTGAGCTGCTATATATATTTAAGCCTAGCCTTTGCCCACTATTTTATATAGTGTGATGTAAAATCAAGTATCTATATTTTATTGATATAGAAAAGCTGTAAAATGTAGCCTATATTTTAAGTTAGACCTCTCACTATACACCTGTGAAACCTGTATTCAATTACAATAGTTTTTGCATGATACATGTACAAATATAGTGAGATACACTTCTAAAACCTGTTGGTTTGTCTTTAATTCTAATATATCTATAATTAATATACAGACATCATCCTGTTATAAGTTATTTATATATATGTATAGACATTTAGTGTTGTGTGTATTATGAGGATGTTCTGGACTCAGTCCTTTATCAAAGAGTGAAGCAACTGTTGTATTGCTTGGTGTATTTGAAGATTCAAGAATGCGACTGTCAAAAATTATGGAAAATTATTTCACAGCCGTTAGATTAGACAAAATTGAAGTCTGTATATTTCAGTCTGCTTTCTAAATGAATATCTACAAGGTTTCTTTGCAATGTAAAAGGATTATGTAGCTATGTACATACACTACGCCTTTTAACGTCTTTTTTGAAAAGCCTTTCGGGATCAGCTGTTGAGGTAGCTGACCTGATAAGCTGTTACTCTTAACAGCTTATCAGGTCAGCTACCTCAACGCGTAGCAACGCGCAAGTACTTTCCCTACGTCTGTGCCAGCTGGCTGATCGAGGTGAGGATACCTACTTAGTCGGCCAAGCTGTCGAACCGTAGCTAAGCAGATAATACTAGGAGCAGGAAAAGGTGCCTATGTGAGTCGGCCAGACAGGTTAGCTCTTGAACCGTAGCTATTGAAGTGAAACACCAGGGAATGGTTGGAATCGACTTGTATGTCGTTTAAAGTATGCCAGTTATATGTACACTTGACCATAGGTAGCTAGTCAGTTCACCGCACAGTACATTGATTAAAAAATAAGATTTCTAATCCTATATTTACAATAATCGATGTGTAGGCAACCAATCAGATTACGTTGCTGTTTTCGTTGCCTGTATGCGTGAGTATAAATTATGCCACATATAAAAACGCGGTGTTGCGAGATTCGCGTTCTTTCGACGCTTGGTATGCAGTGCGAGCGGATGCGTGCTCCTTAATGCGTCTAGGGCTCCACAGTACGTGGCATGTGTACGCCGTGTAAGCTATACTGTATTGTAGCATTAATAGTTGCATCCTATGAAAAATGCATAAAATGCGAATCATTTTTTAAAGTGTACAATTTACTTCTTGTTCCAGTTTCAGTTCAATCATGTCCGAGGACTTTACTTCTCTTACCCATGTGTGTCCGTTAGTTACGAACGAACGACTTAACAAGGCACTGACATACTGGTTTAAAGAAGAATACACATTCACTCATTGGGAGGTGAGATATAACTATTTTGAGCTGCCTCTAGCTCTGCTTGGTCAACGAGTATAGAAGCTATATAATTATATACTGTCTTAAATTTAACAATCAGTATTTATTAATTCCTAAGTATGGCTACCACTATCAAAAAGTTAACTTAACTTTTTTGCTTTAAGTAATAAGTGAATTCGAGTACATTTAATCTAAATCTTTCACTTCAGTATGTTGGTGATACAGGTAAAGGTGATGCGTACCACAGCGAAGTAATCCGTATTAAAATACACGGCGTCAACAACTGTTGTAAACAAGATTTCGTCCAGGTAGTCCTCAAGAACATGCCTAAAAGCGTCTCAAGAAAACTAACGTTTCGAGCCTACGATTTCTATAAAAACGAAATTGAATTCTACGAAGTAGTCCTTCCAGAATTATTAAAGTTTCAATCCACAAAAAATGTTAAAGAACCTTTTGACAACTACGCAAAATTAGTATTTGCTCAATCCGATGGAAGTAATGATGTCATCTGCCTTGAGGATGCTAATTTAGCAGGATTTAAAGGCGCAGTTCGACAAGAAGGAATCGATTTAGAACATTGTAAATTGACATTAAAAGTATTTGGTCGCTTTCATGCCTTATCTTTCGCAATGAAAGACCAAGACCCAGAGAAATTTGAGAAATTACGAAATGCAATTTTCGAAACGTACTACGACGACCGTCTTTGGGATTGGTACACTGAATTTTGGAAAAGAATTTCTGGAATCGCTATCGACGCCGTCGAAAAGGAATACCCAAATTCTATTTACGTGGAGAAAATCAAGCAGTTCGCTGTACCAGAAAGGTATCAAGACATGATTGATGCAGCTACGAAAACTACTGAGAATGGGGTGATATCTCATGGCGATTCTTGGACGAACAATTTTTTATATAAATATATAGATGGACATCCTGTGGATGCGAAAATTATAGATTTTCAAATTACAAGATGTGCAAGTCCTGCGCTGGATATATCCTTTATTATCTGCGCTTGTACTTCTCAAGACTTAAGAGATCAGTATTATGACGAGTTGCTGAAGTTATACCATGACACCCTTTCGAATCAGATCAGGGATTTGGGCAGTGATCCGGATAAATTATATCCTTGGGAATTATTCATAGCAGAAATTAAGAAGTATTCGTATTTTGGTCTGGCTTTTAGTTTTGAGTCCACTCCTTTTATCGTATTGGCCCCTGAGGATGCTCTAAATATGGAAATGGAGGTATGTATATGATTACATCGATACAAATAGCAGTTACTCAAAAGTATAAAATATATCAATTTGATAAAATATGTACTCATTTTCTGCCTTTTTTTATTACATTTCTTTCTTCTTCCTTTTTAAATTCTTTGTTCCCTGCCTAACTACATTACTTTAATATATTTTTAGTTTATTCACTTTTAGCAACATAATAGCACACGATAAAATAGTGTTTTATTGAATAATATATGTTGTACATGAAATATTGTCATATTCTGTTAATTAAAGATTTAACAGATGATGATAATGACATGACAATATTTCGTGTTTCATATTAAAATGTTTTTGTTCAGTCTTCAAGTTCAGTAGAATTTATAAAAATTCTGAGAGTTCCTTTTCACTCCTAAAAGTTTTTATTTATATCCATGAATTTCTTTTTATTATTACTTTTTAATCTGATTTATTCATCCGAATCACCACCTTCCTTATAGACTTAAAATTTCTATACTCACCTGGATGATTGGCACTCCACCACTGTGCGCTTCTCAAGAAGCTTTTTGCCTCGCACAATCAGCCTGTGGAACATTGTTGCCTGCCGTATTTCCGGACCGATACGACCTCAAAACCTTAAAGAAAAGAGCGTACCAATCTCATAAAACACATTATCACATATTGCAGACATAAAAGCTAAAACTGTGATAGATCGAGGTGCTAATTGTCTCGTTTAGCGACAAAGTATAAAAGCTCGTTTTATCAAAGTTTAAAATTCTTTTAGGATCTTTCAGCAAGATAATTTTTAGGTTTTTCAAACCACTTTCTAATACTCTTTTCAGTGATTACCGCTCTTCCCTGTGAAATTGCTTCAGGTCTTTTCATTATGATTGTTTTGCTTCATCTAAAAAAAGTTTTCCATCTACGAATACATGATGCCTACCATCTTCAAACATGATTTGTTGTACAGTATTCAAAAGATTGTCAGGATATTTTGGGAAATCCATAAATGCAAGGTCTTTGAGCCAGGCTGCTAGTTCAGCTTCCTCAAATTTTAGTTCAGTTCTATTCTGATATACCAGCAAGGTGACGAGCCGTGGGGGTTTCGACACAAAAAAAGGCTGAATACTAGTGCCATTAATCACTATATTTTTGTTTTCAGGGTGATGAGATATTAAACATTAATGATATATGGTGCGTGGGCAACTTCAAGACAAAAGAAGGTAGACTCAGAGAGGCGAACAATGTAAAACATTGTGTTGATCGAGGATATTTATGAGTGCTTTAGTGTACATCATATTTTAACAGTAAAATAATAGTGTAATAATTATAATAAATAATAAAATTATTTAATATATAAATGGCATTGTGAACAATAAATGTGATATGTTAAAATCAATTAGTTGAAATTGACTTCGTCGTTACATGTCATAAATGTTAATAAAAAAATATTTTAATCCGTCACTAGTTTTAATTTTAAAATGTATGAGGCTTATTTGACACAATCATAAATAATACATTGATTTTTTAGACACCTTGGAAACTTCTACTAGACTGTTTTTGCTTGTGGCAATGCATTCCACAAACGTATAGCTTGCACTGTAAAAGACTCGTTAATAAATGTCGTAGAATGTTCAAAGCTTGAATGCGTATCATGTAAGAATTTAAAGCGTTCTTTTAAATAAAGAATAGTATTGGGATTAAAAAGAATGTTCTATAAAAGATAAATTAGAGATTAGAAGTCTCATGCCATTAAATTGAATTGCTTTAAAGCACTAGACTCACACTTTAACAAACGATGCTATTAAAAGTCTTTAATGGCGTCTCATGTACTATCGGCTAGTCTTATGAGCATTCGCATTAGATAAACGCTTATTGAGGCATAATAAAAAAACTATTTATCATAACTACAACCCAATGCCGAGGAACAGTAATTACAAATGTCGGTAAATAGGGCAGACGTCCGTACATTCTAGTAAAATTGAACTGCAGGTATATGAAGCGGGCATATATGTATGTATAATTAAATTCAACGCTGGTGAAACTGGATTTAAAACACTTTGCAAATCACAATTTAGACGCACTCACATACTAGGGACCTATTGCTGTTATTCGGGCAATGCACGACTGTTTATATCATCCTGGTGGTAAGTGACAACCGCTGTCCACGGACACCTGCAACTCAAAAGTCGTGAGTGCGCTGCCCGCCCTTAAGGGCTATGGAAGGAGATGGGAAAGAGAAGAGAAGGGATTATGGGTGAGGGAAAAGTGGAGAGGAAGAGTTGGGTTGGAGACCTCATTCATTTAGGCGAAATGCAAGGCTGCTCATTCGTGCCTAAGCAAGGATCTCCCATGATAAAATTTACCATCATCGCGATGACCACTTATTTTAAGATGATGACAATAAAAAGTCTCAACCGTTCTCTGTTCATAAATTTTATTATATTAAAAAAAGGCTTAGGCTTGCCTTTTTACGTGTGGATGCTTCCACGAGTCATCGGCCGCAGCAGATGCAGGTGTTCCTGGGCGACGGTTGTCCCTTGCCATCAGATGACCCATCTGTTCTTATGTCCCCCTATATAATACAAAAAAAATTGAAGGTTGATCCCATTTAAATTGGAAGATAATGGATCTTCCAATTTAAATGGGATCAAGCTTCAATTAAGTTTCAATGAACACCTTTAAACGCGTAGTTAAATATTAAAGATCATAATAATAGAATGATAATATATAATTTTAAAATCGTTGAAAAACGTTTAAAAAAATGAATTATTACTGTAGATAAGTTAAATTCTAGTTGAAAACTATACTTATTTGGTAATTCTTTTCCTTGAAACTAAAATATACACTACTGATAACTTCGGTGTGGATATACAGCTTACATTCCATACCAAAAATGATAAGACAAAGTTGTTGAACTGGTAAAAATAAATGTTTCTTTTGCCGAAAACAACCAACATTTAAGCTCAGATTTAATTAATACGATACGACTATCCGAAAGGAACCCCAAGTTTAGCTTACTACACTTCGGGTCCCTTTCGGATAGTATGTTTTAGGGACTTAGGTTTTCAATTGGACGATCTTATTCAATTACAAAATTTTAATACCTTAAGTACACCGTCATGTATGTTACATTTAAAGAATATTACAGGGTGTAGGTTTGAAGGCTTTTATAGTTTAAGATGTTTTGTGTAGGTTGACAATTGTATTGATTTTTACGTCAGCTGTGATTCCTGATACGTGCATTTCACCCATTTGTATTAGGTTGGCAACTAATAAACCCGCCATCTTTGTACACAAATTTATTTAATTTTTTAAGTATATAAAATCAAATTATTTCTTAACCATATAAGCACCGTCGTTTTTTATCACCTGTCGCCTAAGCGCTGGCAGAGACTTAATGCCTTCCTCGTAGAAGTTATTAGGCTTTTGATAAAAAAAGGTAGCAAGGTCTATTTTAAGCTGGTCTTCATTTTTTAAATTTTTATTTGCTAAGTAGTGGGCAGCAGTAGTGAGAACGAAATAGATGATAATCTGAGGGCATAATATCTGGAGAGTACGGTGGGTGTGGAAGGACAGCCCAGCCAAGCGCAAGTAATTTTTCACGAGTCGCTTTTGCTACATGTGGTCGAGCAAAAAGTATACTTTATTTGGATTATTGGTAATCTCGCTGCTACTTTATCCAGTTGGTCACAATAAATAATGGCCGTGACTGTAGTGTTAGTTTTTTTTTTTACGTACAAAATCCTCATGGACTATCCTCCGCCGGGGGCATCAGCGGAGGGGTGTGACGGACTTGACCGGCTAAAACACCACGGTGTTCCTTCCTCGCACCTGCTGTCGAGTGCCGCGGGAACACGACAATCTTCCGCGGCCAGCAGGTGACCGTCCGGAGCGGACCCCATCTCGTGGACAGTTTTTTAAAGATACTCCCTACAAAAATTTGGGTTTCATTTTATATAGTGTGTATTCCTCAGGGTTCCATTTTAAGTCCGCTGCTTTTCAATCTTTTGATGGATATGATGATATAAAAAACATCTGAGAGCCCATTACCCTGGAATCTTATTTATAAGAATGACATTGTCCTTATCGGAAAAACTTCAATACATTAGAAAATGAGGGATTCAGGGTGCGTGGAATCAAAAACAGAACTTGTACTCAAGGTTGATTTTAATAAACTGATATTATTAGAACTAATTAAGGCAAAATGCTTACCTCAAAATCAGTTAGCACTCATTCGTCTTAACGTTTTTAATGATAACTGCACTTTGTTGTTTATAGTACTCTGGCATTGCAATAAAGAAACGGCGGTAAGAAATAATATAAGCAAATAACACGTTTATGATTAATTTACAGATGAATTATGTGCTCAACATGTGTACGTATGTAGAAAACAGATAAAAAAAAGATACTCAAATTTTTATAAATCAAGTTTTTACAATAAAATTTTACACGGACGATTGATTTCGTAATTAGTTATCTGCCGATATATTAACCGACTTTTGATGTGTGTGTATGGAAACTCACCCAAGGTTTGTGACTCTCCAACTTCTAATAACGTGATGCTACATTAATAATAATAATTTATTTATTTTTTCTCCGTAATAGACAGGCGATAAGAATAAGTGCGCCTCTCAAATTAGCAAGCAATATCCCTTACCTGTCAATATACTCCAAATTTTCAAATCTAATTACCAAAAGGGAAATTGAAAAGGTGAAGTTTGAAAATTTGGAGTAGAAAGGTATAACTCGAATTGGCTGGTGCCGGAAACTCCGAGCCCTCTACTAGAGGTGAAGCGTATAATATACTGGTACAGGTATTAAAACAAAAGTGCTTTCCAGTACGCACACAGTGCCGACAGTTCCTAAATCTGGTAAAGAAGAAGAGGAAAGATTTCATATCTCTTAACGCATATGTGGTTTCTGTACCGGGTATTTGACGATACCCGTACCTTGAAGGCCGGGTACGCAGGTTTGTGAGTATGTCTCATCCCTACCCTCTACCTAAAAGATTTATTGCTAATTTAGTGTTTTCAGGGACACGAAGCAGCTAACGTAGTAGATGTATATAATATAGATAATTTCGAGACAAAAGAAGGTCGACTACAAGAAGCATATGATGTAAATCACTGCGTTCAGAGGCAGGTCCCCAGATAGTAAGTGACAACCGCCGTCCATGGACACCTGCAAATCGAGAGTCGTAAGTGCGCTGCCCGCCTTTGAGGGTGATGAGGAATGGAGGGTTGTGAGGAGGGGAAAGAGGGAAGCTAAATGAGGAGAAGGGAAGTAGGAGAGGTGGGTGAGGGGTTAGGAAAGAGGAGAAGAGGAGTTGGGCCTCTGGAAACCTCACTTATTTCGGGGAAATGCAAGGCAAGTTTTTTTATAATATAGGGGGACAGACGAACAGATGGGTTACCTGATGGTAAGTGACAGCTGCCATCCATAGACACAGTCGGATATAAGCAATCCCTTTGCAAAACAAATAATCTTGCGTTACACATATTATATTCTTCGTATTTACGACTAATCTCGTTTTGACAATTATGTATAGGGTTAGTAAGTATTCAATATGTTGCTGAAACCGTTATCTTTATGGTTATAGTATCCCACGTTAAAACAGATTCATCATAAATTTACCTGCAAAATTATAATCTCGAGATGCGATAACCTAGACAGACATTAAAGCATATATAAAATGAGATATGTTTGTTTTCTAAATCATTTATACATCAGTTACTTACCGTGTGCTCTTGTCGAATGGTAACAAATATATTATACAGAAAGAAATATAACTTTTATGAGACAATCGTTGAATCTGAATATAGACTGTATGTAAGTATCTGATTAGGTCTTCGATTTAGTGAACATAAACGAAAAAGCTCACATGCGGAAAATGGGTCGTGTTTAAATGTGATGAAACAAGAACATTAGTAATTAATTTTAAACTTTCGCGGTTTCACGAGCTGACTACGGCCGGCATAACTCGGTCGAAACGTCGAGCAATTAACAGGTACTTATACCTTAAATACATACGCGATTAAAACATTAATAATAAAAAATTCAGAGCATATTTGAAGTCATCCTTTTACATATATATAATACATATATTATTTATATTTGTGATGCTATAAATCTGAAGCATGTTTGTTTATTTGTTTATAGCGCTTTTATTGTTTATCCTCGTAACTACTGAACAATAAAGGTGGAATTACGCGATTGCTTAGGATAGAAATCGTATTTATTCCTCATAACAATATAAAGCTACCGGGCGAACGTTTACGTCCAGATCAACATGATTTACTATTTTTTACAGAATAAGAAACATGGCCGAGGCTTATAGCACCCTCACTCATATCTCCCCGTTGGTGACAAACGAACGAGTCAGCAAGGCTCTAACAAAATGGTTCAAAGAGGAATACACATTCACGCATTGGACTGTAAGTTACATATGAAGTAAATTAAAAATATATAGGACAATGATAAATAACAGCCAAGTCAACTCAGCTGCTGCAGCTGCTGTAGACTCTAGTGCCCCTACTTTCTTTTGTTTTACTCATATAGCAGCTGATATTAACTTTCAAGCTGAATGCTGCTATGTGTGTTACTGGTGTATTAACTTGCTGTAAATATCTATTACAATCAGACTGGAGGTCATTTTTTGAAGCCGAATCATTTTCTAACTTGTCCTTACTTTTTACGACCCTTGACTCTCTGACTATTGTAAGATTTAACATATGAACCAGATTGACTAAAACACTTTTTTTTTTTAATTAATGCACGGACAATTCAAATTAAACAGAAATTTGTCATGTCTTTTCATTCTTAAATTATTTTATGATCAAATTATTACCTAATACTTTATAATCATATACAATACATATACAGTCCATCAGGTTGTCTGGAAGAAATCGCAGATTGTGATAAGACTATATGATCTACTGATATAAGTTCATTTTTCAGTATGTAGATGATATGGCTAAAGGTGATTCGTACAGCAGCGAACTAATTCGCATCCAGATACACGGCGTCAACACAAATGGCAACAAAAATTTTATCCAAGTTATATTAAAAAGTACTCCTAAAAACCTTGTCAGAAAGCTCACTTGCCGAAGTCATGAATTCTATAAAAATGAGATAAACTTCTATGAAAACGTTCTTCCCGAAATGATAGCCTTTCGAGCCAGGAAAAAACTAAACACTTTGAACAGATATTCCAAGCTGTTCCTTGCTTACATCGACGGAACTAATGGCGTCATTTGCCTAGAAGATCAAAGTATACACGACTTTGGAAGTGCTGTCCGTCAAAAAGGTATAGATGTAGAACATTGTAAGTTAGCGTTTAAATTATTTGCGGAGTTCCATGCTTTATCTTTTGCAATGAAAGATCAGGAGCCTACACGTTTTAAAGAGCTACAAAAGACAATTTCTGAAGTTTATTACGACGAGACTCTTAGAAAATGGTATTTAAATTTTTGGAACAGAGTCTCAGAAGTTGCTATTGATGCCGTTGAGAAGGAATATCCTAATTCTATATACGTGGAAAAAATTAAGAAGTTTGCTGTTCCAGAAAGATACCAAGACTTAATCGATGCAGCTACAAAGAGTACTGAAAATGGAGTGATATGTCATGGTGACTCTTGGGTACCAAATTTTTTATATAAGTATATTAACGGGCATCCGGTTGATGCCAGAATGATTGATTTTCAAATGGTCAGATTTGGCTCTCCTGTCCTAGATTTATCAGTAATGTTGTATAGTTGTACTGACCAAGACTTACGAGAAAAGCATTATGACGAGCTATTGCAGTTTTACTATGATACTCTTTCTAATCAGATTAAGGATTTGGGAAGTGATCCCCAAAAAGTGTATCCCTGGGGGGTATTTATGGAAGAAATAAAAAAATATTCATATTTTGGACTGGCCTATAGTTTTGATACGACACCGTTCACGGTATTAGCTCCTGAGGATGCTGTTGATATGGAAATAGAGGTAAGATAATGATTTTAAAAAACGTTCATAAGAATATTAGCAGTGCTTGACATTATATTTATCTTTCTTCTTTCTCCCTTCACATAAGCCGTTAGTACTACCTCATTATAAATATATATGATTTTATAATATATCTCACTCACGTTTATATGCTCAAAGGGTATAGGTAGCCTATTAGACACCCACTCTTTAGCAATTTGTGTTGGCAGTATAAATCCTCTTATGTATTAGGGGGCAAGCATATTACCATTGTCTACTGTATCACTATGTACATTGCCAACTGTATAACAGTCTGATGACTGAGATGAGATTGCGTGTCCTTAATAAATAATGCATTAATAAATTGCTGAACATTTATAATAATAATAATATAACGTCGAGATGATATCAGATACAAAGTAAATTATATCGTTTCTATTAAGGCTTATAACATTTATTAACATAAAATGGTCATGATGGTGGGAGCAAATATTTTTAAAATTATCTTCTGAAGTTAAGCATTCGATTATCGAATGGCTTTCTACCACTACGGTCCCCCATTTAAGAATTCATTTTCATAAAAATATACAACAAAAACAATTTAAAGACAGCGCTTGTATAGCACATTTTGAAGGTGTATATTTGTTTGATATGTACACTTGTCCTTAAATTGGGGAACAGAAAAGATTGGATCAAAATTGGTTCAATTAATAATAATTATTGTGATGCGGACTAGAAGGTGTGACTGTTCAGGCTTCGTACAAGCGAATGTATGGTTTTATACTGAACATCTCATCACCTTGATAACATTGGGAGGCGTAACTAAACTACCCGTGATATTTTGTTTAATGTTAGTCAACGCCCATGGGATTTTTTTTAAATTTGTTCGCACAGATTCTTATGAATACACATTATATCACACTATTCCACTTATTCTACGATCCCTTAGTCACCTTATACGACACCTTATAGTCACGGAAAGAGACGAGTTGGTCTAACTCTACTCCAGTGCGAACCCCGCGGTAAACTTTATTTGTAATCAATATTAATCGTTGATGTTATTTCTGTTTCTTTTAGGGTGACAAGGCTATGGATATAAAAGATGTTTGGAAAATACCCAACTTTAAGAACAAAGAGGGAAGACTTAGAGAAGCGAATAACGTGAAACACTGCGTTGACAAAGGATTTATATAAAAATGTAAAATATCTAATTATATTTAAATTCAATAATCGATCAGGAATATCTTGTTCAAAGAAGTATACATTTTGATTGTTACATGTTGATCAATTGGCCTGGTTCATTATTGAAAACCTGTGTTTCAGAAGCGCCCGTCGTTTTGTAGTTTATGTGACATAATAGGCTTAACCTTCATAACGTTTAGTTTTTATTATTGTAATAAAATGTAATATTTAGCTAGTAATACAATTTGAGCAAATAAAAATATGTTTATTTATTACCTTTTTGCACATTTCTGAGAATGCCTTTGGCATTAAACCTGTCTATGTCTAGGCGGACTAGGCATTCTCTACCCTACTGGCAGATAATTTTATTGAATTAAATAAATAAAAGAGCAAAATTGTGCTGCTACTGCTATTGAATGCTGGATTTTTTCACGAGTCGCGTGAACATCTCGGTAACGGTCACTGTTACCAAATAATCGGACTTTAAAAAAGTAGACGACAGACTTCAATGCGTCTATTACAACATTTAAGACTTATATGGTTTTCTTATGGATGCCTTTGTCAGAACCTAACCAAACTCTCATCCTTTTCAGTAAAAAAAGAATCATCGAAATCGGTTGGCGTGATATTGAGTTATTCGACTATTTCTCGCGCACAAACTTAATGCATATTTATTTTTTTTTTTTTTTATGCGATAGGGGGCAAACGAGCAGACGGGTCACCTGATGGTAAGTGACTACCGCCGCCCATGGACACCCGCAACTCAAGAGTCACAAGTGCGTTGCCGGCCTTTTAGGTAGAGGTACGCTCTCTTCTTGAAGGTTTGAAGGTCGTATCGGTTCGGAAATACGGCAGGCGACAATTTGTTCCATAAGCTGGTTGTGCGAGGCAAAAAGCTTCTCGAGAAGCGCACAGTGGTGGAGTGCCAATCGTCCAGGTGATGGGGATGGATATTTTGTCGAGTAGGACGATGGCGGAAACCAGCAGCCGGTATAAGTCCGAACAATTCCTCTGAACACTCCCCATGACACAAGCGATAGAGGATGCAGAGTGAAGCTACATCTCTACGCAACGCCAAGGTGTCAAGTCGATCAGAAATATCTTGGCAGTCGATGATGCGAGTCGCTCTCCGTTGAATGCGGTCAAGAGGCAGAAGTTGGTACTGGGGTGCACCTGCATAGAGATGAGAACAGTATTCCATGTGCGGCCGAACCTGCGCCTTATTTAAGACTTATATGATTTTCTCATGGATTCCATTGTCAGAACTGGACCAAATTGAAATGGGCTTTCAAATAAAAAAAAAATATCAAAAATGGTTTACCCAGTCGAAAGTTCTGAGGTAACAAACGTAATCGAATTTAGAACCTACTCCTTTTTGAAGTCGGTTGAAAATAGCGGCTATTTGTAGTTTATAAATACATGCTGCATACACTCACGCTTATATCTCCAAAAGGTAGACAGAGGCGTTTTAAACACCCTCTCATTGCCAACCTTTTTTTTTTTTTTTTTTTTTTTTACGTGTGGAAACCCCCTCGGGCCGTCATCCCACCGGGGCTTTCGATGAGACGGTGAGCGTATGCTGGGCCGAGTCCTCACTGCAGTCGCAGTGATGGCAGACGGGACTCAATTCCCTCCTAGCGACCGAGTGCAAGTACTTTCCGAAGCAGCCGTGCCCGGAGAGAACCTGCGTCAGTCGGAAGGAAAGGGTTCCGTGCTGCCGCCCTGCCCACTCGACGATGACCGGCTGGAGCGCCTCCACGGTGGATAAGCCAGCACGTGGAGCCTCCAGCCGGGACGACCAATGAGCCATCGTGGCTCGGCGAGCGGTCTCACGCCACTCGCGTACCTCTTCGGGCGGGGGCTGATTGCCGCTACCCGCACGGAAATCAGTCGTCCGCCGATAAACTTCGGCGAGCACTTCCGCCTCCAAGTCCCACGGAGGAGTTCCGGCCAATGCGCACGCCGCCTCCGTCGACACGGTGCGGTAGCCACGTATGGCTCTAACTGCCATGACCCTCTGAGGGCGCCAGAGGCGTGCCCTATTCTGGGCGGTCAGAGCCTCCGCCCACACCGGTGCACCGTATAGTGCCATTGAGCGGACAACCCCCGTGTACAGCCGTCTTGTGGCGATGCTGGGCCCACCCAAGTTGGGCAAGAGTCGCCCAAGGGCGGACGCAGTGCCGATCAACTTTGGAGCCAGCTGCAGAAAGTGCTCGTCGAAGCGCCATCTTCCGTCGAGGATCAGGCCCAGATATCGTATGTGGGCCCGAACCGGTACGAGGATCGAGTTGACCATTATGGAGGCGTTAGGGGGTGGACCTCGACGGGGCCCATGAAATAGAAGGGCCTCCGTCTTATCCAGGGCAACCCGCAACCCTAGCGCCTCGATCCGCTCGACCGCCAGTGAGGCTCCTCTGGTGGCCAAGCGTGCCGCCTCTTGAAAGTTTGACCCCCGGGCTGTTACCAGATTGTCATCGGCGTAACAGATTACGCCCAGCCCAGGGGGGAAGTCACCTCGAAGGGCCCAGTCGTACCCCATGTTCCACAGGAGTGGTCCAAGGACAGACCCCTGCGGAACACCGCACGACAAATTCCCCTCAAATTTCCCTCTCTATCCTCGTACATGACGATACGCTCCTCCAAATAGTCTGCCACCAGCTGCCTCAGGTACTGGGGCACCCCGTGATAAAGTAGCGCTTCCCTGATGCAGCTGAATGGCAGACTATTAAATGCGTTGGCGATGTCCAAAGACACCGCCAACAGCACGCCGCCACAGCTCACTGCCTCTTCGGTCACGGCCCTCAGACGCATGACAGCACCGATCGTCGAACGCCCCGCTCGAAAACCAAATTGGGCGTCCGACAAGTCTGGACCAACCTCGCCCAGGTGCCGAACGATGCGGGCAGAGAGGACCCTCTCAAACAATTTACCCGCCTCGTCCAGCAATACAATGGGTCTGTAGGCCGCGACCGAGTCCGTAGGCCGTCCCGGCTTCTTTAAAAGAACCAGCTTCCCGCTCTTCCAGCATTCAGGGAAGCATCCAGACGCCAAGCATGCGTCGAACACTCCCCTGAGGCGGTCCGACATGTGGTTGAGCGCTAGGGCCAATATTCGGGCAGGAATCCCATCCAGTCCTGGGGCGGTGTTCTTACAACGGATTCGAAGGACAGCCGCCCCTACCTCTGCCTCTGTGACGGGTGGAATATGTTCCTCCTCGAACTCCCCGTCGTCTACGGCCGAGGGGGCCATTGACGGGGGCGAGTGGTAAACCCGTTGCGGGAAAAGGCCCTCAACCACTTCCTGCAGGAAGCTGGCGGCCCGGCGCGCGGAGCTTTTGTTGCGCCGCACGATATGGGCGACCCCAGGGATCACGATTGAGACCCTCCAGCATCTCCTTTCTTTTCTCCTCTTTGGCGCGGCAAATGGCCAGCTTCAGAGTTTTCCGTGCCTCTCGGTACTCCTCATGAAGCCGGTCCTCTTCCCCATCTTCGCGGTGACGCCGACGGCTGCGGGTGTAGGACCTCCGGTAACGAATGCAAGCCACGCGGAGATCCGACAACTCCTGGGACCACCAGTAGACCTCCTTCCTTGGAGGCCGACTACCTCGAATCCGGGGCATGGCCGCATCGCAGATATGCGTTACCACATCGCAAAAGCGGCCCGCCCCCATGTCTCCCTCCTCAGTCGGAGACTGCGGAGACAACCAAGAATAAATGATGGCTGCCTCCTCTAGGAGGTCCCTATCTAATTTTGAAACAGCCCACCGCGGAAAGCGGGATGATCGCCGCGCCGTGTGACCCCTTCTGGGGTCCTGGGTCCGGGAGAGCTCAAATCGAATATAGAGATGATCCGAGAGCGTCTCAACCTCTTCCAGGACACGCCAGTTCCTTACTCGTGCGGCAAGAGCAGGGGTAGCGAACGAAAGGTCCACTATCGACCCCCCCTGCTGTCGCACGCACGTATTAGTGGTGCCTCTGTTTAGAAGACAGAGGCCCACTGATGTCGCCCACTCTTCTACAGCGCCACCCCGTGCGTCCGTCCTGGGGGATCCCCATGCAACGGACTTAGCGTTAAATCCCCTAGCACTAAGACGTGCCCAGACGCTAGTCGCCGTATCGAGGTCTCCAAGTTGTTGAGGAAGATCTCGAAATCGCTCAGACTCCGGTTGGGGGAGAAGTAGACACCGTATATGGTGATACCCCCCCATTCAGCAGCAACATATCCAGTACCCTTGTCTTTCAGCGACAAGGCCACGGAGTTGTCCCAGTCACTAAGCCAATTTGGACGGGAAGGAACGAAATAAGGCTCCGCGGCTACGGCTACACCGATAGACCACTCCGCCATGCTTTGCAGGAAAAGGTCCTGTGCACTGGCGCAGTGGTTTAGGTTCGTCTGGACAAGGAGGCTAGAGACTTGGTCCATTATTGGATTGTCTCTACAGCCTCCTCCATGGGCGACGGTGACGACGCACGATTCACATCGGAGGCAGCCTGGGCCGATTGGCTAGCCACCGAAGCTTGCGGAGATGCGCGAGGAGGTTTACAGACAACCTGCCCCATCAGGTGATTGGCGGGTAAGTTACCCGCCGCACACGCTGGGCAGTGAGGGGCAGCCGAACATGCCGCCGCCTTGTGCCCCGGTCGACCGCAGCGGAAGCAGAGTCCACTGCAGTCAAAACAACTTTTGCACTTGATACGGGTGTGCCCCGCCCCCAGACATTTGTAGCACCTCGTCGGTCTCGCAGCCAGTATAGTGACCCTGGCATTTACGAAACCGACAAGGATCCTACCGGCATCGCCTAGACTTTTGGCGGTTGCCACGGGGCAGCTGAGCCACACTGCACCAAGACCTCCTTGACCGGGGCGGATGGTGCCGATCCTAATATTATCCGAGACGCAACCCGTTTTCTGTTGGATTGCTACTCGGACATCCTCGACAGTCACGGAGTCATCCAACCCCGATATGCGCATCTCCGCACACTTTGTGGGCCTGGCGATCCTTATTCCATCCGTTTCTGAGAACACTCCCCGCAGCTTATCCGCGAAAACATCTGCCGTCTTCGTGCCCTCAGCCCCGGGGAACTCGAGAACTCGAGCCCCTGTCTGGGCGAGGCGTAAGCGAACACCTGCGCTCCCGAATTCAGAGGTAAGACAGTCTCGGGCCTTTTTGAAGACGGCAGCGTAAGAGACTCCCCTATTTGCCGCCTCTGGCAGCACCGTAATAACTACAGCTGCTGACTTCGGCGGTTGGAGCTTCCGGGTCTTTTTGGTGGATACTGATCCTGACGGGGCTTGGGGCGTTGAAAGAGTGCTCTCAGCCTTCTTCTTTCTTGCCCGGGACTTCTTTTTACTACCCTCCATTTTTTTCCAACCGTCATTAGAAGGGCCAGAAGTGGAGGGGACAGATTCCGTGGAGCCTGGCTCAGGTCCAACATTCGAACGCAATTGAGATGCTCTTGTCCCTTTAGGGGCCAGAGAGGGAAGTGGAGGAAAGTTTTCCGCCACTTTGGTTGGGGCCCTAGAGGGTTTCCCGGCCTTTCGTGCTGGCGCCGACGTTGCTGCCGCATAAGTTGCAGTGACGCGGCCACCAGAAACAGGGAGCGGCTCTGATGTGGCCTTTGGCTTATTCACGGCCAGTGGCGGCCGAATCGTGGGTGCCGGAGGCAGCCTTGCCTCAAGTCCCGCCAGGCGCCCGTCCATCAGACGCCACACGGCATCAGTAATATGCCGCAAGTGAGCATCAGAAACGGGGGAGTGGGTGGGGGTTAAGCCAGGTAGCTGTGCACCCGGATTCGACTGCTGAGAGCTATTAGTGCGAGCTCCTGCCCGAAATTGGGCAAATTGAGCACTCAGCTCTGCAACCTGCTCCGTCAGGCGTTTGTTTGCATCTGTCAGTCGGTCGTTCGACTCTTGCAGGCGTAATACGTCCTCCAAGAGGCTTTCCATTGCCCCCGACACAGCGGAAGAGGAGTCCTTTAGGGCCCTAACAAAAGAGCCCTTCAGATTAGTGGATTTGGTGGCGACTTTCTGGATGATCGCCACCGCCGCGCTCGTCCTCTCCTTTAAAGCTACCGGTGTAGAAGGGACAGAACCCCTCTCATCCGGCACACGGATCTTCAAATGGAGATCCGCGATCTCCTCCTCCGCAACAACTTCGCCCTCGGCACGCGTCCGTGCGTAATCTTGCGCCCTATAAAAGACGGAACCCGAGGCGGCCGAGATTGGCGTGCGCGACCTCCCACGTCTGCTGCTCGCCACCTTCGGTGGCAACATTTCTTGCGACGTGTCGACCTCCTCATCTCGGCCTCTCTTGCGACTTTCTATGTCGCGAGGTTCTAGCTCCATCTCTTCAGACGAGTCAGCAACTGAACTGGCCGCTCTGGATCGAACTCGTTGTGATACCCTTCTGCTCCCAGAAGATGGAGTGACTTCTGGGAGCTCCTGCGATATAGGCTTTCCAAGTAGAATATCCTCGTTTTTAGACGAGATATCGCCCGCCTTACTACTCTTCTCCTTCACTTTCTCCTTCTTTTCTTCGTCTTTAGTTTTTTTGATTTTATTTAGCTTATCCATTGTATATCCCGCGAGTAGGGGAGAACTAAAGGTCCACCCGGGCAGAGATCCCCAATACCCGGGTAAGCGTAGATTTATGCCCAACCGAGGGGTCCGCAGGTGCCCCGGCTGGGAGTGCGCTCGCGACTGAACCACCCATCAGCCATGCATCCCATGGTCACGCACCAGAACACAGGATTCGGGGTAATTTTTTATAGAGGTATTCTTCCTCACAGTCCGGGTGTTGAAGCCAAGACCCTCGCCCCCGATCAGAGCCGCGAGACTTAACCACGACACTCCTTTCGGGATTACGATATGCCAACGGTGGCATCGAGACGAATCTCCAAATGCCTGCTCGGTGGCAGTGCGAGTGCACGCCGAGCCCGTCCTCTTTCTCCACTGTGGACAGCGGAGAAACTCCTCCCCATGGAGGGGTCCCACTTGGTGATTTTTTATTGAGTTTTCCTTCCTCACAGCTCCGAAGAGCAAAGAGCCAACAGAGGAATCAGCATAAAAGCCCGCTCTGTATGGCCAAGCCTCGACTTTGTTGTCGAAGAAAAGGCCACCTCTTCCCGCCAGAAGATTAGCCGTTGGCGACAATGCCCTCCTCAAAAGTAGAGGAGGAGAAGGCTGCGTCGTCGCCAACGTTGCCCAGGGTGCACCACGTGGAGGTTTTCTAGCCCGCACCCCTCTCATTGCCAACCATAGTCTAGCCTATTGCCGCCATCCGGGCGCTGTAGGACCATATATATGTACATATACTTTCTGGTTCTTGGTGGACTGCTATCTCAGCATTCCCTTTTATACCGCACCCACGGGATGTAATGGGATGTCTATTCTATTCTACGAAGAACTGCACGGCTGTATTATTTATGGTTACTACACTTACTACGAGTACAAATAATTAGGCAATAACAATAAGTCAGAACTCGAAGTGACTTATGGCAAAACACCATTAATGAATGAAAATACCTTCTGTAAAGCAGAAAACATGTTTAACTTTACCTGCAAAAATAAAAAACATTAAGTAGTGTCAATGAATTTTGATAAATGATCACTAAATGAGTATTTGGACGACAATTCTACAATGTAAAGCATTCTGATTATGATTCTGGAAAGTGATCTACGAAAAATGTGATGGCATTGAAGAGACCGCATTTAATATTTAATAAAAGATAAGTTTTTATGAGTTCATATTATTTAGTAGTTTGTTTATATAATGTTAGTAATGGAAATGTTCTTTGCTTTGGCAGGTAGGTAATAATTATGAGATTTAGCTGTTTACAGTTTTTACGTCTTTATCTCAATGATTAAATGTGTGATTTATGTAATAATTGTAAGGAATTCTCGACAAAATAATGTTACGGAACGAGATCGACATATGTAATTTGTTAAGATGTTGCAATTCATGACTTTGTACCACCAATGAATTCTACTATTGATAATGTGCACGTGACTTGGATAAATAAAAAACACACATAAATTTTAAAATAGGTTTATAAGTCTTCAATGCGCTGATAATTAATGCACTTGAGTGGTCACCCCCACGCTGCCGCTGTTAGTACAACACTAACAGCGGCAGCGTGGGGGTTCGATCCCCTCAGGGGACAAAACTTTGTATAATCCTGAAATTGTTATTCTGATTTTAGCTGTACTTAGTGTCCCTTTTTTAAATGTTTGTAAAGTACCCCGCGACACAGAAATTAATCCTAGTGGGCGGGAGGTGTCTTTCTAAAGAAAAAAAAAAACGAAAATGATAACTTGTAAGAAGCTGTAATTATCGTATTGATGATAACATCATCAAATATAAATTTGATATAGATATGTATGTTAAATAAAGACTTAGAATTAGACTACATCGCGCTCTACAGTTTTCATATAAGTCGTGTTCAAAATAACAGTAAGTAAATAAGATCGATCGATTACTTTCTTATTTGTTTGAGACAGTGCTTCCGAATTTTTTGTATCTCTCTTCTTTATTTAATTTAAGTTTAAAAAATTAAAAAAAATACATAACAATCCTCCATATGCTTTTTAGTGTGTAGAAAATAATTCTTATTATATTTAAACTCTATATTTCGGGTTTTCAGGACTAGTAACATCACATTTAACACTTTAACAGACCTGTTAAGTAGTTTTTAAATATTGTAAGTTCGGTGTAATTTTTAACTGTGTAGTTATGTTTATTTGAATAAACGTTCTTTTATAAAACGACTACAAATGCTTATTCTATGCTCTTGTGGCCCCGTAACGCGATAGCGTAGGATCTATCTGCACATTATGCAATGGGAAATATAAACAAGTCAGCCGATAATAATAAATATATACCGAAGTATTCCCGGGTTCCTTGCAATAGACTCATTTGTGACGGAACACCTCGTGGTATTAGTCGGTTTGATTCCGATTACCACTTGATCTATGTGAAAAAAAGGGTAACCATTTGAAGTTAAAAACTTTAATCTTTCATCACACAGGACATGACATATATAATCAATTGTGTCACATTGCACTTACGTTTTAACAGTTCTTATATTCATAAGATAAACAGAGAAGTATTTTAGAATAAAGGCTTCTCTGTTTATCTATGACAAAGTTAGTAAAGAAAATTCATATCATTGCATAAAATCTAATCTATATATATATGTTATATTATATTATTATTGACAGTTTAGAGCTCATTTTATATTCTCGTCAAAATTGGCGACCACATTTAAAAATTATGTACTTAACAATTTTTATTTAAAGTATCTTTATTAGGTAATTGTTTGCCGCAACTTGGCGGATTCTTTGAGAGCTTTTTTTGCTGGCAAGTTGGTCTAGTTATTGAATACTCAGCCAAAAGTTACGTTAAGTTAAGTTTAAGACATACAATTTATAGTGTTATTGTTCTATATATTTTTTTACGTGTTTTTACCCGGTATATCATAGCATACATTGAAACATTGTATAATGTGATATTATTGAAATTTGCACTGTGTGCCGGAACACTAAAAGCTCTAAAATAAAATAAATTATTTAAAAATAAAAAATGATAATCTATAAGCTATATTAACTCATTAAAAATAACGAAATGACATTCAGAATAGAAAACAGAATTCAAATAAAGTTAAGTCTAATACGATTTAACAGACTTTATTATGAGCTGAAAGCTTATTCAAATACCCGCATCAAGTTTGGCAGCAGGCGGGTCTCATTAGCTTTGGCAGCAGGGTTCTTAATTTTTTTTTAATGGTTTTACGTGAGTAGTAAGAACTTATAGTGGCAAATCAAGTCATCAATTCAATGTTTTTTATCTCAGTATGTTTTCCTAATTTTATCTGTATAATCTTAAATATTTGCTTGCTACCTAAATATAGCGAAATGTGTCTTGTGCTTTTAATACTGTAAACCACCTACTGTAACCACATTTCTGCAAATATTTTTTTTTATTATTATTATTATATTCAAGATCAATGAAAATAAAATCAGTACCAAAAAGTAAACATCACGCGGTGTTCCCACGCAGTCATAGCTGTTAACCGAGTACTTTTTTTTAAATATTTTTTTAAAAACAACAAATGAAGGATTTCAGAATCTATATTTTCCCACGAAATCTCTAAATTTGTAGAAATTCAAAGCTTTGACAGTATCTTATTACAGTTTTAACTTAGAAGCTTTATTATTTTACAGCTTCCAGGGACAGCAGATATACATATGTATGTACGTATTTGATGTTCTTTTTTTGTGATTTTTTTAAAGACCACTCTTTAATGTTAATTTAAACATAGTTACAACCGTGCGAAGGATCACAGGAAAAAGGAACTCTTAAGGGAATAGCGGTTTTCCTTTTCCTTTTTGAGGAACGGAACTGTATATTAGTTTTCATAATGTAGGGGTGTAAGTAACAACCGGCGCAACTCAAGAGTCGTAAGTGCGTTGCTCCTTTGAAGATGTCGTGAGTATAGGGGAAAGAGGAGAGGGTGGGAGGGGAGGGAAAGTTATTTAGGCGAAATGCAATTGGAACGATGCTTCGCAACTGGTTTGCTACGGTATCACACCGGTCGAGCTTGCCCATCCGTGCCTAAGCATGGCTCTACCACAAAAGATAAACTACAACGAGAATTCTGCTTCAACTACTTTTCTTTATTTACCCGTACTTAACTAAATTATTTCCTTATCATTTTACACACACTACATAATATTCTCTGACGATAAGCTTCTAACAATGTTGTCAATACATAAACACCTCAGAGATTATATTATACCTTCATTCGGTTGTAAACTCAGTACGTTTAATTGAGGTAAAATATATTAGATATTAGATAAATAATAAAAATACAGGTGAGTAATATATTAGAAGTAGAACAATGGGATTTCCAAAGGAGTCCTCATCATCTCTCATCCCTCATCTCCTCTTTCCCATCTTCTAATCCCCTTTCGCTTCTTTCCCCTCCTCGCATCCCCCATTCCTCGTCGGCCAGTTGACCCGTCTGTTCAGCTGTGTAGCTGCAACTAATAAATAAAACAGAATATCAAAAATATGATATTAATAAAATGTTAATACAATGACCGAAGTTGTTTGTTATTATGAGTTATTATTATTAATTTAATAATAACTCATAATCACAAAAAAAAAGTCTTAGTAAAGTTTTCTGGAAGTTCCTTTGGCTCATTCCATGACCTCCGGAAGGCCATGATGTACATACATATATACTCGTATAAGTGAATGTGTGTTGTGAAACTAAAGTAATTTTGAAAATTAGATTATTTTATATGAAATCCATTTCTAAAATAACTTGTTTAATGAAATAAAAAGAAAGCACAAGAAAAGTGGTTCATTTTTTATATGTTTATTTTTTTAATTCAATATCTTTTGTTTATTTTTTATTATGTCAAAACAATTTCAAATTTGTTTTGTGTTTAAAGAATACTAGCAACGTGGGTCACACATTATTAGTGTTCTTGTTAAACCCCCTGCTAAGCTAAATGCTTGTGTTAGGGGACTTAGGGATGGGTTTAAGACCGTAGTGTACTTTGTGGGGTTCAAACACGCAACTACTTAATCGCTACCGCTGATTCTCTCTAAAGAGAAGGCTGGGACTGAGCGGCAACAGCTAGTTCGAGTTCCAGATATACGACCCTGATCTCCTTTAGCAATTGCTGACTCTTCCCAATTCATCACCATAAAAAATAACCTCTCAATGTAATGTAATGTTAACAATGACAGTATTAGGCTTGCTTCTATTACGTTAGTGGGACCAACAACAAGTGAGAGTTTAATACGCTTGTATCCCTCAAGGGGTGGGCACCCGAGGATACAAGCGTGTGCGTAAATACAGTATGTCAAATTCATTTTAAACATTTCATGTTTTTTTTATACTATAGGGGGACAGACGAACAGACGGGTCACTGACTGATGAGAGATGGGGGGAGGGGAAAGAGCAGAGGGGGTGAGGGTAGTAGAAAGGGGAGAGGGGGAGTTGGGCCTCCGGAAACCTCACTCATTTTGGAGAAATTTCACAACCGATTTTCTGTGAGGCCGGTTGAGCCGGCCCTTTCGTGCCTGGCTCTACCACTGTGACAATGAAAAACAATCATATGACAAAAACACGTTAAAATACAAATTTATATGATCAATTAAATAATTACTTAACTCAAAAAACAATTGTACAGATTTTTTTTTATTTTTAATATCCACCTCATTTTAATTTTAATATTATAATAATCATATTTCAATCGTTTCTACTCGTATATTCAAAAGTGACTTATGTTTATTATGTACAACAAGAAGCATTCAAGAATAACATCATATTTTGTTAAATCTAAGTTTTTTAGACTGTATGTTAAAGTTCTCTGCAAGTGGAACTGGTGGGTTAGATGGTCCGGACTTGCCGGCACCAGTCGGCTCGAATTATAGGTATGCGACCCTGACATGCATTTCTCTTGCTTTCTGTCCTCCCTTAATTCCCAATTGTCGCGGATGAGTATAAGTAATAGGAATAAATTATATTTCGCAAAATGTGTTCATTAATTGTCACATCGCTTCTTCCTACCCCTTCGAGAATACAGGCGTGAGTTTATGTATGTACTCATATGTAGATAATAAAAAATTAAGGTACTAACAGCATCTACCCTTGTTATTAAAATAATTTCTTACAGTCAACTTTAGGATGGACCAAAATGATGCATTACAAAGGTAACAATTTGTAACTTAATGAAACAGATAAAAAAAAAATATATGCATTATATAACATTTTTATCTATCACACTATCCACATGTGGTATTATTTATTGTGGATAACGACATCTAGTTTAACAAAAGTAAACAATTACCTACAATTGTACAGCTGTCTGATGCTTATTCCCGAGTACATGTTCTCTCATTAAATAATAGATGTCGCCGTTCGTAATATTCCTGGAGTTGCTACTTTTACTATTATTTTGTGCAAGGAGGGTTATGCTTTGCGAGTATATATATGAATGTATGGTTTAGATAAATTACACCTGGTAACAAAGGGTGTATATTAGTATGATAAACTTTAATAATAAATATGATAATATTAGTCTACATCGTATAGAGTCGCTTTACACCAGGAGACGCGTCTGCTCGTTTGTCCCCTATCTCATAATAAGAAAATACTTTTCCTATACTACTGGTGAATAATATTTCCAATAAGTTTCTATGTATACAGTCGTGCAGTGCCCGGTTGACGGCAACAGGTTTGACCCTATTACGTAAGTGGGATCAATTTCTATTGGGCAAAATGTTTGTGTTTAATACACCTCTGCTTACCCCTTAGGTAATACAAGCTTGAGCGTTTGTACGTTAAGCCGACCGACTGCATTACAAACTTCCAATTGTTTGGCTAACCTTATCTCCAAACCTTTCTTCTTTGAGCTTACGTCACATGTCGAAATCAAGCAGTTTAGGCTCTAAGGCGTGACAATGTAACATCATAAATACATATGTACATACACAGATATTCTTTCAAATCATATCGATAAATTTCAAATAGCCATAGTGCTTCGCAATAAGCTTGCAACTTTACCAAAAAAGGTATGGTTAGAAGTAAAAATTAGCCGCCGTCTTTAGTGGTTCCAAATTTGGTTCACGGTGGAGCAGAATAGGGCTCATCTCCATCTCTTCTCGGTGGTGTCATATAAGACGACTAAGGGATCGGAGTATTGTCTATCGAACAGTATTTATATAGTCATACAGTTGACAGTTGATAGCAATAGACTTGCCTCTATTATGTTAGCGGGAACAAAATCTAATTTACATATTTCACTTTGAAAAAGTAGACATTCAATGTGTCTATCATAAAATTTAAGACTAATATGGTTTTCTCATGAATGCCATTGTCACAACTGGACCAAACTCTCATCTATCTACCCTTGAAGTACATCCTTTCCAATAAAAAAACAATCATCGAAATCGGTTGGCGTGATATTGAGTTATTCGTCCATTTGTCGCGGCACATGCTTAATGCAAATTTTAGACTTATATTTTTTTCTCTTGGATGCCATTGTCAGAACTGGACCAAATTAAAATGGGACCACACGAGAAGCACCAGCTTTTAAAATAAAATAAAAATCGTCGAAATCGGTTCACACAGTCGAAAGTTCTTATGTAACAAATATAAAAAAAGTACAGTCGAATTGAGAACCTCCTTTTTGAAGTCGGTTGAAAATGTGGGTGTTTAATATACCTCTGCTACTTTTTAGGGGATACAGGCGTAAGGGTATGTACATATATATACATATATATATATATATATATATATACTTACATATATATGTAAATATCAAAACTCTAAACAAATACTATTAAAAATAATACAGGCAACTGTTATTTCATCGTTTACATAGATTCATACTAAAAGCATCATTTATACAATACAAAGTAAATATAACGTTTTCATTCTACTATAAAATAATGCTAAAGCTAAACAGTGAAAAGGTCACTCACTAAATTTCTAACATGTTCGAAACAAGAAAAAGCAAGAGTAAACAAAGGATAAGGTCTAGTTCTGGAATTTTGTAGATAGTTTGTTTGCAGATAGTCAAGTATTTGGACGTCAGCTGCAAACATTTCGTGGACGAGAACAGGGCGTCTATTGCCCGCCCCATTTTTGTACTTTTATAGTTTTATATATCGTGCTTTATACAGTACTAGAAGCCTTAATTCTTAGATAACAATAACACTTACTTCACGCATATTACACACGGCCGTCTGATTCCAAATTAATCAGACCTATGTACGTTGGTTGGTATGGTTACCAGAGTGTGCTGATAAACATACCAATATATTTCTAAATACATACATATTATAGATAGATAACACCCAGACACAGGACACACGATCGTACTCATCACCCAATAGTGCGTCCTGGGTGGGAATGGACACCATGACTGCAGGCTTAGCAGTCAGGATCAGTAATTAATGGACTAACCGGTCGATAATCACTTTTTCACAAGTATATATAAAAATTGTACACACACATACATACATACGTTCATAGCTGTATCCCTTAAGGGGGAGGCAGAGGTGTATAAATCACCGTAATTTTGCCAATTTGTATTTGGCTCCACTAACGTAACAGGTGCCAAGCCTATTGACGTCAATCATGCACTTACGACTCTTGGGTTGAAGGTGTCCTTGGGAGGTGGTTGTCACTTACCATCAGGTGACCCATCTGTTCGTCTGTCGAACTATATCGTGTTGACTGTTAGCACTTGGTGGAACTTGCTACACATATTGAGTAAAATCACTTTCACAGTTCCACAATATTTTTTAATTGATACGACCTTTAAACCTTCAAGAAAAGAGCGTACTCCTGAGCGCACCTGTGACTCTTGAGTTGCGGGTGTCAATGGGTGGCGGTAGTCACTTACCATCAGGTGACCCGTCTGTTCAAAATAATTGAAGAATTTCAAGTACTGTTCGTTAAATAAAAAAAACATTTTTTTTTTAAATCAGTTCATCACACATATGCTCATACTGCATAATTAATACTATCGAAAGAAATATCGTCCAGCCTTTCTTTGCTCGTCACCCAATATCTTAGTTGTAAAACAGTCTAATTATGTATGTAAAACACAAGCGGTAGACAAAGTAATGAGGGAACTCAACTAGGTACTACGTGTAGCCGAAGTCTGGCTGAAACTGAACAAGAAAGTTCTGAAGTCTGGATCCTATTACGTATCTCATGGAGATTGCAGGAAAATCAAAATAATAGACATTATTTTTATTGCTAGATGATCAAATCGGCGATTTTCTCTCGTGAGGTATATGAAGTATTTAAGTTGTGGACTGCTGTCTCTGCCTACCCCGAAGGAAACTTTTAGTGAGTTTATATATGTATCTATAAGATTATTTCGTGTGTGGGAACCCCTACGAATCATCACCTCACCATGGGCCAATGGGTAAGGTGGTATGTTGGACTCGAACCTACTAAAACCACAGTGTTCCGTCGTCGGGTCTTATGGAAGGGATTTCAGGTAGCCTAGAAAGGAAGTAACTCTGTACCCCGGCAGACACACCTGTGTACCTATTTATTAAAAAACTAAAATTTTGATATTGCAATGAAACAAATAGATACTTAAATTTTAATTAATTTGTGTGGTCTAACGCTATATGTCAACAGTCTAACATAAAAAGCTTTCTTTCTTCTATTCTTTAACATTCTCTTTTTTAAATAAAGAATACTATGCTAGGAAAGTTGGCTATACATTATTAGTATTCTTGTTAACCCCAACTAAGCTAAATGCTGTGCTAGTAGCAGGTATCGATCGCAAGTCTAATGCCCTCAATCTTGCATAGCATTACGCTAAAACGAAGGAAGCAATTGACACGAATAAACATTCGTATAAGCAATGTCCCGAGATAGACCGCAATAGAGTCCAGAAAAACTAGCTAAAATATAAATATGCTAACTTCTGCAGTTTCAGTGTCGTTTCTACGTAAAAGACTTGCTGTACCCTTGCGCCAGGTTTATTTTCCTACACATTTTTCTTTTGTCATACTCTTATAACATAAAAATTTATTTAAATGAACAATTAAACTGCTGCACTCATTTAAATTACTCAATTCTTTCCAATTATGCACTACACATAGATAAATGTTTTTGTATGAATTAAAAATTACTTTATAATTAATGTCGAATACCACACAATTGTATTTGTTTTGCAAGAATCATTTTTTGTGCTCGCTCTAACTTGTAATTGTAGTCTTGCACTTAATTACTGTTGTTTGTTTAAAATAATTATTTACTATGTCTATCGTGGCTCGGAACTTATAAATCTTAATCTTAGAATGGCTTTATAGCTTAAAATTTTCTTTTCAAAACGTAATGTATTTTTGAACTCTTATGATGTTATTGCAGTAACAGAAACTTGGTTGTTAGATGGCATAAGCGACAACAAACTTTTTGTTAGTGGGTACTTAGTTTTGCGAAGTGATAGGGACTAGTAAAACAAGAAACCAATGGAGGTGGTGTGATGTTGGCTGTGCGTCGTGACCGATGATTGATGATATAAAAGTTAGTTCTGAGTGGAAATCTTCAGCTGAAGATCTATGGGTTACTATTAGTTATCAGAAAAGGACCGCACCATGCACAAATTTAACATTTGCACTCAACTATGTAAGGAAAATCTGGGGAACTCTTACACACAATTGCATAATTTGACTAACAGTCTTTCATTGATTATACACGTTTGTAATGCTAGATTTTCACATCAGGGGTACTATATTTTTACAGACTACAGTAAATGTTTCGACGGTACTAACCATAATACATATACTTTTAAAGAACATTTTTTATGCAGGCATTCATGGTAACTTATACCGTCGGATGATATCTTATAAACCGAATCTCTACAAGGCTGCTGCAAAGCAACGGTGTTGTGTAGAAGTGACATATTGTCTCTTCAGGAGTTCCCCAGGGATCGTTGCTTGGGCCTTTTTTATTTAAAATTTTTATAATGACATTCAGACATGCTTTCATAATATTAAAAAATTCATAATACTTTCCTTAGATGTCATGAAAATAATATATAAACAGTGTCGAAGACTTCTTTACAACGAGATCACGAAAAACTAGAAAACTATTGTAAGCTAAATAATGTATATCTCAACGTATTTAATTGTTACACAATTACATTTAATCTCAAATGAACAGCATATCCCACACATACACTATAAAGAATGAACATCTGAAACGAGATGATTGCATATGTATTTTAGGTGTGATACACGACTCTAAACTTATCTACGATAAGCACATAGATCATATAGTAGATAAATCTAACAAAGCTATAGAGTCCTAAAAAGATCTTGCTTCCAGATCACACATGTCAAAATAATCTAAATATTGTTCTGTTTCTTTGTCCAAATTTCTTCTACAAATCTCGTCTGTTCCAGTATCCAATGTTTGGTTTATATTTTAAGATTGGAATCTATCTAGTGAAATTTTACAGGATATTTTTAGCACAAGTGTAAAACCCACGATCATAATTATGAATCGAGGTGCAAAAGGTACCATTGAATACCACGAAGAAAAGGAGTATATATGATATCTCTTTCCTCGTTAATTCAGCACAATCTTACACCGACGCCCTCCTACTTCTCTCTAAGATTCAGTTATGCGACTATGTCTGTTAGGGTACTTTTCTTTTTCTTAACGCCCCCTGCTGCAGCATAAATTGTAGACAGAATTTTTTCTTTATAAAATCCGCTAAGTGCTACAATAAATCGGTTGACTTTCCTGAACTTGACTTATTCACTACTAAGCCGCATGTAATTCAACAAATACTTTCTAAACATCGGTTCGAATTGGTTCAATAACTGTTCCTATTATTGTTCAAGACGCGTTGTTACGTGTGATATAGTATTTATTATTGTTCTAGTATACATCATCCTTGTAATCATATATATTTATATATTTTCCTAAATTAACAAGCTCTTTATTCTTATAAAATTTTCTGAAAAGCTTTTCGCATGTTGTGTGAATAGTTATATTATTTGTTTTATCTTTAAGTTGTTAATACTGTTTGTTTTCCTATTATAATAAAATCAAGGAATATTTAAAAATGTACTCTAATGGAGAATGAGTAACACATAAAATATTTAACGTTAGCTGAAATTCAACTCATACGTAATTAACACCGCGTAGTCTTCACAAGTTTGCCGTCAAATTGGCGGAGTCACTGCGGCCGCGTCAAGTGTCTTTCCATCTAAACTGACAGGAGGTTAATTAAAGAGAGAGACGGATGCATCCAATCAACCCTGAATAGAGAGAGACAGTTATGTTTTGAACAGGATATTCGAATTTCAATTCCCGGTTCGATACTGTCGAGGATCGCTCGCTCTTGATACGTTATTAGCGTTTGGTTCGGCAAGTGACACTTGGTTAACATTACGGTATTGCGTATAGTTGCGAATGGCTGCAGGACAATGGAGTATTCTGCTGCAATTTAAACAAATGAGGTAGCAGCTCGACCATAAAGATCAAGATAAATATATACCTATTTGTTTTCAACATGTGTAGTTTACAGGACAGGCATCCTATAACAATTCAATAGGTGGGGTGTTGTGTATCAACATGTTTCTTTAAATGTGTTTTTTATGAAAAACATGCTCAGACAGAACTGCTAAAGTAATGTTGTCTTCTTCTGAATATAAATGCCATTCCCGCCGATATTTAACTATGAACGATACACTACTGCTTTTATTTAGACTCCTCTGTGATTAAAAAAATAATGTGTCAATTCAGCTAAGCCCTTTTCTTGTAATATTTAACAACGAACATGTTTATTTGTATAGATGAAATATCTGCTAAAATATAGGGGGAAAGATGAACAGACGGGTCACCCGATGGTAAATGACAACCACCGTCCATGGACACATGCAACTCAAGTCGTAAGTGATTTGAGGGTAACCATGGATGGGGTTAATGCGGGGAGGAGAAAGAGGAGAAGGAGGATGAATTGAAGGGCAAAGAGGAAAAGGGGAGTTTTGCCAGAAATCTCACTAATGAAATGCAACACAAGCGTTGCTTCACAAGCGGTTTACTGTGAGGCAGTGGTATCGCACCCCTCGAGCCGGCCAAATTCTTGCCTAAGCAGGGCTCTACAACGATAAAAAATAAATTCAGTCTTTTCTGTGTGCTTTGGATTAGAGACCTGCTGGAGTTAGTGCTTCCACTTGTCAATTCAATCCTATAAGCAATATCCTTTTCCTACCCTTGCCTTATCTATTTCTTTCTTTTATATTTTAATATACTTCCAACGTTCCCCCCCTTGTCGTCTATGTCGTTAGTAGAGCCCAAACTCTGATTGGTCTACCCTTGAAAGGATACGTCGATACTTTCAGTTAAGATTTACAGTATTATATAAAATACTTACAACCATTTCTTCTTATATAAGAATATTTATAACTAAAAATTTAATTTACCTTTATTTTTGTTTGCATTAAAATTTATATTTTTATATACATACTAAGCTTTAACGTCGTTTCAAAGAGCTATTTAGCGTAATAAACTCGTAAGCAAACCAAACGGTGTGTGAAATAGAAAATAGCTCCCAACACCAAAGATGCAATGACGTCGATTGTAAGTACGAGTATAAACAGACGAACAAGATCGATACATCCCCGAGGTTGAAGGAGTTTTTGAAGCGGCTTAGCGTGTTGTTTTATAGCGTATATGAATCGCCAATAAATACATAGTCTATTCAACACAAGAAGAATCATTCATATCTGTTGGACAGTTTTAGATCGTTTAATAGAGACTCTTTAGCATTTTCTATATTATAATAGCATAGACATTTATAAAAAAGGCATTTCATTAAAAAGAAATAACTATTTACTAAAGAATCTAGTAAATTAACAGCGTTCAAAGGTATTGGGCAAAGAACTTTAAAAGCAAAGGTAAAAATAGACTGGGCCACAAAACAGAGCAAATGAAACGATTCAATATTTATTTGATAAATACGCAAGCCTCTGGCAATCAGACGACTGGCGACGGTGACGAAGAGTATCGTTTAGATAGATGAGGCAACTGGAGAAAACAGGAAACTGATGATGTAAAAGGAGATTTTTTATGAGACTATGTTTTTCATGCGTCCTTAGCACAGAAATCTTTCAGATGAACAGACGGGTAAGTGACAACCGCCGTTCATGGACACCCACAACTCAAGAGTCTAAGTGCGCTGGCCACCTTTGAGGATGATGTGATGGGTGGATGCGGGGAGGGAAAGAAGAGGGGGGATAAGGAGATGGAAAAGAAGAGAGGGGATGAGGAGAGAGGAAAGGGGAGACAAGGAGTTGGGCCTCCGTAAACCTCACTCATATCTCAAAACCGGTTTTCTGTGAGGCCGTGGTATCGCACCAGTTGAGCCGGCCCATTCGTGCCCTAGCATGGCTCTACCACTGTTAAAATTATGACATTATGTGTAATGTTTATAAATTACTTACAACTAGGCCTATAGAAAACTTAAAACTAAAATATACAATTATGTTCAAGAAAGCACTTGTATCTGTTTTATTTTCATAAGAAGTTTTTTCTTTTCACGCTCTTACTTTCTTTATGGTAAAAGGCAGATGGTGTACATGCAGACGGGTCACACAACTGAAACTCAAGAGTTGCAAGAGCGTTGTCTATATATGTATGTACATATGTGTCTATTATAAAAAAATAGAACTTGTCTTCATAGGACTAGTTAACGTTAAATACTTAATAAGGTTTTTAAAATAACAAACTTGAACAGAAAATGTTATTAGACGACTCGGACTTGACTTGCTTCAACTATTGCTTTTACTCCCCAATCCACCTGTACAAGCAATATCAATTTCCTTCTCTTTCTCCTGTCAACATACTCCCATCAAATTCTCAAAAGAGCCCTGATGACGACAAAAGGCCTGCTTAATATTACGTAAGTGGGTACTAAATAGTAATCGACAAAATGGCAGTGTTACTTAAATCTCCGCCTACCCCTTCAGAGATAAAAGCGTGAGTGTATGTTTTTAAAATAAATCCAAAGCAAAAACTTGTTATTTATGAAATTTTATATGATAATCTGTAGTTGTTCCCTCGAGAAAAATTTTTTTAGACTTTTAATACCATTTCAACATCTGCCCAGTACCGTGTATTATTTACCATTGTCAAAGTTAGAACGACTCTTGTAGTCCTCTCCAAAACAAAAGCATCTGTGTTTCAAAGACGGGGCTAGTCAAATTAGCCGAACGTGGAGGCCTTGCTAAATCAACCGTGTTATAGTGCGGGAGCTTCGAGCTTTGACGTGAGATGGCGCGCCTCGCGAATTTTATTTCAACGCGAATTTATTTTACTTTTCGCACTCGAACGAACATAAGCGCGTAATTTGTTCGATATTTGATATGATTTCCGATGCTGTTGATGGCAATATACGAGTGTGTATTTACGGAGGCGTCTTTGAGATCATAAAATGTTTAGGTTTCGAATTTGAAAAATGATTTATTAATATTTAGCCGTAAGAGGTTCTACCGAAGGTCTCACAAAAAATCGGTTGGGAAAAGCCTATAGGTCATAAGTTCAAGTCTTGAGATGCTGAGATGCTTCATGTCCATGAGAGGCGGTAGATATATGTACGTACATATGTATTAATAGAAGAAAGAATACAGTTAATTTTGGGATTAGTATAAAAGCAGAGCGCTGATTAAGCTCACTTTCTCGTCGGCACGCAAGAAGGTAATATCACTACAGCACATTGGTTATTATAATTGTTATAATTGTAAATAATGTATTGGTGTAAGTTTTGTTCCTAGTATTTGAATGATTTATTTTTTATAAATAAATATCTTCTGTATATTAATACGTGAAGCTAAAACTTTGTACGCCTTTTTACGAAAGTTGCGCGGACGGAGGAGTATTCAATATCGAACACGTACAGTTTATATAGAGAACGAGTGAAGAATGCTATTTTTTTAATTAAGAATAAAAATACATTAAATCAGTAAAAAATACATTACACTCCTACCATGTATTAGACACACGCACGCTTATATACTCTTTTGTTTATTGTTAAAGTCTGTGGTCAAATTGAGAATAGATTATTATAGATTATAGATTAATATTGTTTGTCTTTACTGAATGTTAAACATAACCATATTGAAATACCGCTCGCTCAATATACAAATATAATCTAATATTAAATCTTAATATAAAAAGAAAGGTGTGTAATCTGAATTACCAATATCATATAGGTAAAAAATATATGTCTCTATTGCTGATTCAAAGATCTTTTTGTATTTTTATTATTGTGGTGGCAACTAAAATCTTTTTCTCTTCTAGATTTCATTACTTTAATAAAAAAAATTTTCTGTTTTTATTATGCCTCCACATAGAACATTAACGGGTCGGAGTGAAAGACAAAGAAGAAGGAATCTACATTGACGGACTAATACGAGCCCGGATGCAAAATAGTTCGTCTACCACTTAGTTGTGTCGCCTTTGCTCTCAATGACAGCTTTAATGCGAAGAGGCATGGTTGCAACCACCGCTGCACACTCTTCAGGCGTAATTGACTCCCAGACAGCCAAGAGTTTAGCCTTTAAGTCACTCTTCAATCTTGATGGATTTTTACGGAGAACTTTTTTCCAACATAGGGTTTCGATCGGCGACAAGTCCGGGCTGTTAGATGGCCATTCGATTGTAGGGATGCTTTTCGCCATTAGCCACGTCTTTGTTATCCTTGCAGTATGGCAGGAAGCACCATCCTGTTGAAAAATGAAGGAATCTTGATGCTTAAATGACGGAATAGAGGGCAGTAAATTCTCTTCCAAAAGGTTTTGATACCTTGCAGCAAAGATAGAACCATCCATCCATGCATTTGCGACAATCAGTATGAAATGCCTCATTTTTGTTCCGAATCACTTTTTTCCTTTCATCGCCGACTGTCACTTCAAATTTGGACTCGTCACTCCAAATGATACTACGCCACTGATCGGAAGTCCAATTTAAATGACCACGAGCTAACTTCAACCTCTTTTTCCTTAGCGGTGTAAAATCCATAACCCATTATTTTTAGGACTCTTTTGCAAGTATCAACTGAGACGTCTTTGTGAATAATGTCCTTCCATTGCACCGTGAGTTCTCCAGCTCGAGCACGACGATTATTTTTGATAATTTTCTTCAGGATTCTGTTTTCTACTACACTTGTGATGCGTGGTCGACCAGTTTAGTAGACCTGGGAAGTATCAAGTCTTAAGATATTTGGTAACTTTATTTGCCAGCATCGACCCCACAAACTATTCGCTTTCGAAGCTCTTAACGACCCATTGTTATTTGAAAACTAATGAAAAAAACTGAGATTTTCAGAATTTATACCGTCTCACTCGACAAATGACACAGAATTACTTTTACAAATTTAAATTATGCAACATAATTGTACAAAGAAGGAATAATCTTATTTAACTCACTGATAGACGAACTCGTTTGCATCGATTAACAATTAGATGAACTATTTTGCTTATAACTTCTTCGAATTTAAAACAGAATATGTATAAATTTAAAAAGCTAAAATAGTTTATTGGTTATTAATAAGCTAAAATAGTTTATTGCTTAATAGTTTATATAGATATACAAAAATAATGAAGTTGGAAAAAATCTCTCAGACAAAATTTCACACTAGACGAACTATTTTGCATCGGGGCTCGTAATAATATTAATGAAAATTCAAATAGTGTTAATATTATACAGAATGAAGAAGTGAATTGGAGACATACATTTAAATGTGCACAAAATATCATTGCAAACGTTTTTTATACTTATGATTATGGATTAATTGATTTAGAATGCAGGTTTTGCAATTCAAAACGTTTTGAATCTGAAGTCACTTTAGGTGACAGAACTGCATTCACTTGATGTTGTCATAATGGTAAAGCAATATTACCGCCCTTAAGTCAAAATGAATATTTTAAATCATTGTATGATGGCCTTATTTCAAATGAACCTTCAATAAAAAATATTTTGTATGATGTTGACGCTGCTATTAATTATAGATTACAAAAACATTTTAACCAAACATGTAACAACAAAATAATGTGCGAAATTTCTCTCGACTTGGAACGCAGTAATCTTTTTCATTCAATGAAAATTCAATCCAAATTCATTGCAATGAAACATCATTGCCAATGAGTTGAAAATCAAAATAAAGAAATTTGTATGCTCATTAAAGAAAATCAAGATGTATATGTCGATGTAGCAGTAATATTTAGTACAATCGATAGTGAGATACCTTTTGAACGAAATATGGTTTCATTTTCAAAAGTTAATGGCATCATTAAAAATATCTCAGTTTTGGATTCATCATTAGATCATTTAGCGTATCCATTACTTTTCAAATGGTGATACTGGGTGGCATATCATTATTGCTCATAATGCATCAACTATGTCTAATTCAAGATCACCCAGAAATATATTAACCATGCTTCAGTATGCAGCCAATCGATTTGCAATAAGAGAAGATTTCAGCAAGTTACACCATTTACAGAAACTATTTCTGCAGTGGATTGTTGATATGTATGTGAGAATTACATTTTATTCGACAAAATCAAACAATTCTTAGGTCTGAAGTTTAAAACAATTTAACAGACTACTTAGAATCGAACAGCAAGTGCAGTAATGTTGGCAGAGTTATTTTACCATCTTCCTTCAATAGATCTCCAAGAAATATGTATCAGAATTATTTAGATGCAATGTTAATTGTACAATATTTCGGACAACCTTCTTTATTTATTACAATGACTTGCAATCCAAGTTGGCCGGAAGTAGTTAACAATATTGGTGTAGGTGAAACTGATAATTTTGGACCTGATATTATTGTGCGTGTATTTAAGTCAAAATTGAAAGCTTTAGTTGAGGGCCTTATACAAAAAAATATCTTTGGTAAAGTTGAAGCACTTATTTATAAAATTGCATTTCAAAAAAGTGGATTGCCTCATGCTCACATTTTACTCACTATAAATGAGCAAGATAAAATTGTTAATGGTATCGATATTGATAAAGTTGTATCTGCGGAGATTTCTAACATTCAAAGACATCCGAAATTACATGAATATGTTGTAAAACACATGATGCATGGTCCATGCTAAGTGCTTTATCGTAATTATGTATGTATGATAGATGGAAAAGTATAAAAAAATATCCAAAACGATTTAATGAATTTACATGTGAATCGTTAAATTGATATCCATTTTACAGAAGACGTGATAATGGTTCGCATGCATTTTACAGAAGAAGTTCGTGGTAGTTGCCTTGACGTACGTTGTACCATATAATCCATATTTACTTGCCAAATTTAATTGCCATATAAATGTTGAAGTATGTACTACAGACAAAAGCGTTAAATACATTTATATAAAGGTTATGGCATTGCATCCGTTTAACTAGATTCTGAGGGACATGAAGAAGGTCAAAATATAGAAATTAATGAATGTCTGTCTGTGGTCCAAAATCATTTGAGAATATTAAAACATACAATGGAATTATATACACTTCTTTTGTTGAAGCGTGCGAGTGTTTAAATGAAATAAAATAATCCATACACACAAACAAATGCGGAATTTATTTGGTTACATTTGTGCAATAAATGAGCCAGCCAATGCATTGGCGTTATGGAATGAGTTTAAATTATATCTTAGTAAAAACTTTAGAGACTTTACAACGAAGAAGCATCCTTTAATAGAGCTCTATTACAAACTGATGATATTTTGAATGTTCATAATTTGTCATGGCAGAGAAAGAAGAGAAAAAGAAGAAGCAAATACTATTGATATAATATAAGAAGAGATGCTGTTTTGTGAGTATTATGAAACGTGGTGTTTTTTGTTTAACCGCTCTTGCAGGTTGTGGCAAAACATTTACTCAAATAGCAATTATTCACAAACTAAATTCGCTTAATCTTCGTTGTATTGCATCTGCGTTCAGTAATAAAGTTGAAGCTATGCTAGCTTCAACTTTATTACTTGGAGGTTGGACTTTACACAATGTGTTTAAATTGCCTATACTTTATAAAATTCTGTAGCTAATATTACTGCAAACAGTAGCTATGGTCGTTACATAAATTCTTCATCATTGATAATGATTGATGAAGTTTCTATGTGCCCTTTGCAAGTGTTGAAAATCATAGACAGATTATTGCGGGATCTATGGGATGAAAATGATAAACATAAACCATTTGGAGGAAAAATGATACTTCTGTGCGGTGATTTTCAGCAAATCATACCAGATATCAATTAAAGTTCCACATGGATCACGTGGAACTTTAATTGATAATTGTGTCACAAGTTGGCATGAATTCCTTTATTTTCATAAAGTTACGTTTACTATATAACTATATTACGTAAATATGAGAGCCTTAACAAATGAAATAGAATTTGTAGAATTCTTAAAAAAGAATGGTAATGGTGAAGACCTACAATTTCCTCAGTTTGTTGAAAATGTTATCGAAATACCTCAACAATTAATAGGAGATAAAAATAATGTTATTGATGAGGTGAATGGAAATATTTCCGAAAACATACTCTCAGAAAACATATTGAACTCCGTCATTTTAGCACCTACAAATGATGATTGTACTTTGATTACTAAACTAATACTTAATCAAATACCTGGCGAACAGCTATCATATCATAGCTATGATAAAATAATTTATAACCGTCAGGTAGAGTTTTTAAATTCTTTGACTATTAGTGGTTTAACACCACATTAGTTAGTTTTGAAAGTTAATTGCACCGTTTTGCTGATCAGAAACTTAAATACAAAGGAAGCATTAGTCAATGGAACAAGAATGCGCATCAAATTTATACATCGAAATGCAATTGATTGCGAAGTTTTATTAACTGGGACCGCACGCAGTAAGAGAATTTTGATTCCACGTATCAATTTAACTCCGAAACTATTTTACCATTTAACCTTCAAAGAACTCACTTTCCTATAACACCTGCATTTGCGATGTCAATAAATAACTCTCAACTACAAACATTCGAAAATGTTGGAATTTTGTTGAATCGGCCAGTTTTTACACATGGGCAATTATATGTCGCAGCAAGTAGATTTCGATCATTCGACGATTTGAGATATTATATTTCCGAATATAACGGTCAAGGACAATTAGCAAACAATGAAAGTTTAAAAAAAATACAGAGAAGTTTTGTATCATTAATAAGATTATTGAAATATGTATTACAAGTTCAAAGAACAGCATTTTTTTATCAGAAGGTTTTTGTTTCAATAAAAAAGGTGTTTTTTTATTTTAATTTAAATTTGTTATAATTTGTTTGAAAAAAATAATAACAGTGCCATCTGTGATTAGAGAAGTGTAGTCTTTGACAACAGAACATGAACAATGTTCAAACTTATAATTTAAATTATTTATGGTCGAATTTGGACCACTGGGTGACCACTAGTAATAATTAATTTACGTGTCACCTCATGTGACGCTTTATATTTTTTTACCGACTTAAAAAAGTGGATTTCTTGGGAAATTGAGGGAAAATCACAAATTTTATAGCCCTTGAAAAGTAGAAAGTGAGAAATAATGGTGCTTACCTTTTGAAGTCCGGACGACAAGAACGTTATATATTGTTACAGTTTCATATTAGGTATTATAATTACTCTTAATGGCCAGTATAATTAAAATTTCTACATCAATAGTGGTGGTGATCTTACTTACCAATGATTTATGTATGAGTATGTGTGTATATTAATTATATTCTCGCTGACGTTAATCAAGTAATTAAATAGTATAATTAATATAACCCATAATTATACAAAATGAAATAATTATGTTTTTTTATGGTTTTCTTCCAACTCAAGCGCACTTCATGTCTCTTATTTTGAATAAATTATTTTATTCTCTTTCAAATGTTCTAATATTAATGAAACGTATATGTTTTAAACCAGAAAAGGACTTCTTCGCATAAAATATCGGGCATTAGTATTAAGATGGCGCAGGCTTTCACGTCAAAAATCCAACGGTAAAAGCTGTCCGTATACCGAAGAGATCTCGAGCGACATAACCAAGCATAGCAGAATAAAACTGAAGAACATGTGCACGAATTTTTACCAATTTATTACGAGGGCTTTTGAAAACGTAGTCTAAGAGGTGGCGGATGATTCTCTGCCAATAAAATAAAATAATATTTATATTTGACAAAGAGACGCATGAATACTTTGTTATATTGCTATTTGAGTTGTAGAGGGTAAATATTATAAATTAATTTATTTTGTAATATCTTGGACACACGTATAGACAGCTGATTATATTAATAATCTAAGGCTAATTTAAAGAATTCTTATTTTTGGCATATCTCTTGTAAGATGAAGTGTTTGAATTTATTTAACTGGTGACCATAAACAGTTGCACCCTACATTTATATCAGCAATACATAGAATTAAGGTTATAGTAATTAATGTAAAAACAACTTAATTATTAATTTTATGCGTTCTAAGTCTCATATTATTTAGAACATAGATATTATATATTAATATATTACATACACTCACGGGGCACAAGCGTAATTAATGCCCACACGTTGAATACTATAATCTAGTCCCATCTACGTAATAAAGTATATTGGTAGTATCGGAAAAATGGGAGTTGATTGAAAATATAAAGATATATATAAAATAGAAAGGCAAGAAAATATAGATTAAAAATTCTAATATTTTTGGTTAATGCCATTCATGTTACAAGTATTTTATAAAGTGATTATAATTTAAATATTGTGTAGGTACATTTTAATTAAATGATCCCATTAATACTGACAATTGTAATACTTCATTATAACGGTTACAGGGCTCAGACTTCCTGGCATCAGCCAATTTAGTTGTAGGGTATGCGACCCTGATCTGCTTGAGTTGTTAATTTCTTTCCTCAATCCATCTGAATTTTGACATTTACATCTCAAAGTGCCCGGATGACGTGCTAGTTAATAGACCATTAACTTTTTTTTTATTAATAATATAAATTCTTTATGTTAAGGATCAAAATCACAATCATTAATTTCAGTTAAACTAATCATATTTTTAAATTGTCTAAAAAAGAAATCAGTCAGACTAAATCAGTCGTGAAGCTAGTTGCCTGTTCCAATACGTAGATATTATGGTGAAGAACCTGCAAGAAACTCCAAGGACACTCTAAAATATTAACAAAATGACCAAGGTTATTCTAAAATATTAAATAATGTGGTTCTCATTATAGCTATTCAAAATATATAATAGTTGAGTGTGGAGAGCCTGATCTACTACAACTTAAAAAGAACAAACTACATCTGTCTCCTTAGCTACAAACGCGGGTGTTCCCAAGAGTCGAGCTTATACTTTCGTGATGTTCCTGACAAATGTACCATCGCGGGGCACATTTCTCAAATATTCGAACCGCACATTTAGTTACACTTTGCTTGTATTTCATTTTATTTTGCATGTTATTTTGTGCCTCAACGATTTTATTGACGCTTGAAAAATTATGGCTACGTCGATTTCTTTATAGCCGCGTTGACTATAAAGGGGTGGAGAAATATGTACACATAACTTTGAACTTTAAATTATTATGTTTAATACAGTGTTTGTTAACTTTACGGATATTTCTTTCGTAATGGAGGAATCAAATGCGGAAATTAAGTTCTAGAATGGCTAGAAAATGTAGAGTTTAATAATAGTGTTTTTAAAGGTACTGTCATATTTTAAGGTCAGGGCTAAAGTGAAGGGAAAAAATAAAGAAGAATTCATGATTTTTTTTATATATATACATCCTGTTTTATATATATATACATCCTGTTTTATATATATATACATCCTGTTTTAAAATTCAACCTTACAATTGATCTATAGAGCTAAAATAAGAGTTTGTAAGAGAGTTGATACGAATGAAACTATAGCTATTAAATATCGAGGACGTTGGTAGAAATATATAGGTGCATACACTGACGCTTGTATCTCAGAAGGACTTGGCAATTGCGTAATTAAAATGTCTGCCGATTACTATTGCCGTCATCAGGACATCTCGCGATGGGAAAATGTAGAGTATATCAAAAGGGATAGGAAGGATGTAAAAGTAAGGAAAAGGATATTCCTTTAGATTGGGGGTTGTATATTAATATTTTTATTTGAAAAATATTTAATTTCGTAACTAAGAAATTTAATGTATTGTTTCAACACAAAAATAAATGAATTATACTCGTATTATGACTTACAAGCAATATATCAAGCAAGTCAGGGTAGCATACTTACAACTAGAACTGGATGATGTCAGAAAGTCTGAGAATTCTGAGAACTTTAATGAATGGGTATAAATAAATCTTAATAAGTTGTCTAGAATATACTCCTGCATCAGAAAAAACATAACGCTTATAAATTTGACTACAATTTTTTGTGACATCTTGTATATACTTAATTCTATTTTATGAAACGACAGCAATAAAAATTTTCTAAACAGTAAGAAAGTACACACAAAATAGAGTCTACTTGAGCTGCTTTAGTTGTTCCTTGTGGGAAGCTACTAATTTGACCTGTAAATAAAATAATATTTATATTTGACAAAGAGACGCATGAATACTTTGACCTGTATTTTTGATCTGAAACCAGATGAAGAATACATTTAGCGATGTTGTTAACCGTCTTCAAAAATGATGAAGGTTCTATTTTTTTTTATACTATGGAGGGACAGACGAACATACGAGTCACCTGATGGTAAATGAAATGCCACCGTCCATGGACACCTGCAACTCAAGAGTCGTAAATGCGCTGCCCGCCTTTGAGACATAGGGGAATACGGAGAGGGGAAAGAAGGTAGTTGGGATGAGGAGATGGGAAAGAGGAGAGACAGTATGAGGGGAAAGGAAAGATAAGAGGGGGAGTTGGACCTCCGGAAACCTCACTAATTTCGGGGAAATGCAACGTAAGCGTTACTTCATAAGGTCTTCTGTGAGGCCGTGGTATCGCACCGGTCGAGCTGGCCCATTCCAGCCGAAGCATGGCTCCCCCACGTACAATGGATGATATTTGTGTATGTTAAACTAGTTCCCTGCCAAGTATCGACTAATTTCTAAAATAAATTAAATTTCTTTTTGTTCGAAAGAGTATCTTAGAGCAATGGTCTCACTCTCAAAAAAGTGTCAGTATTGAATGATAGAAGCCCATGGATATCGTGAGCGACCCCCTTATTTTATAGACACTTAGAATGTTTCATCCACATTTAAAAGCTATTATAAGAATAAGATAAGATAAGAATATTCTTTATTTTACACCAAAGACATACTGCTTAAAATTAAGTATAGAAGGTGTTATGCACAATGGTCGGCCTTATCGCTAAGAGCAATCTCTTACAGGCAATCTAAGGATGGACAAAATTGATAGTTGACTTAAAAATGATTATGTAATTGATCTGATGATGGAAGGTACAAGTCCTTAACGGCTTTGAGTAAGAGGATCTTTTTTTAAGTTACCCGGTTTATGTTTTATGATGATTTAGACGCGGTGGTCTACTTTTTTAAAGGCCAGTTGTGTAAAATAAACTGTAGGAACTTGTGTGTAATTTCAGATTCGTCAATATTAAATCCTATTTTTTACTGTAGTTATTTGTAGTTATATGGTACATACATTCATACCCTCACATCTGTGTTCTTGACGTGGTAAGCAGAGTTGTAGTTAACGCCCACATTTTGCCCCCTATAATTTAGTCCCATTTACGTGATAGGTTCAAGTCTATTTAGCAGATGGGAGTATATAAAAAGGGAAAGAGAGGATATAAAGGAAGGAAGGAAAGGAATATTGCTCATGCAGATGGATTGGAGTGTATAAGGAGTAGCTCAAGCAAGTCAAGGTCACATACATACCTTTAACTCGAGCACATTTTTTTTTTTTTTTTTTTTTTTTATACTATAGGGGGACAGACGAACAGACGGGTCACCTGATGGTAAGTGACACCGCCGTCCATGGACCCTTGCAACTCAAGTGCGCTGCCCGCCTTTGAGGGTGATGAGGGATGGGGAATGCAGGGAGTGGAAAGAAGAGAGGAGGGATGAGGAGATGGTAAAAAGGAGAAAGGAGAAGAGGGGAGAGAAAAGGGGGGAGGGGGAATTGGGCCTCCGGAAACCTCACTCAATTCGGGGAAATGCAACGCAAGCGTTACTTCACAACCGGTTTTCTGTGAGGCCGTGGTATCGCACCGGTCGAGCCGGCCCATTCGTGCCTAAGCATGGCTCTACCACTGTTAACTGTGCACATCACGTAATGATAAGTTACAACCACCGCGCATGGACACCTGCAATTCAAGAGTCGTAAGTGCGCTGTCTGCCTTTGATGTGGGGCCTCCGGTATCCTCACTCACTCGGTAATACAACGCAAACATTGTTTAACTACCGTTTTTCTGTCAGGCCTTAGTATTACTTCGGTCGAGGCAACCCGTTTCTTTCATGGCTATTTCTCGGTATAACATTAATATGACCTAGACTTATATATCAGCTGTTACTCGGCTATTAATTCAGCTGGGTATGGTCATGTTACGTGCACAAAGTTTGACCAGACTGGAACGTGTTTTGCATAAAATACAATAGGAATATGGATGTCTAAACCGATAATTTTATGCAAGGAACAATATCGCAGTTTTATTTAGAATATACTAACTTAAATTTTAGATTTTTTTATGTTTCATTATATTTTCTTCTATAAGTTATATATGAATGTATACATGTGTGTGTGGTAATCGATGGAATAGGGCTACATCAGCCCTTACCGCGGGAGTCGTAATAGGCGACTTGCGGATTGGCTCATATAGCACACAGTTAAGGACAATAGGCTTATCCCCTATTACGTTAGTGGGAACAAATTCTAATTGGCAAAATGTTGGTGGTAAATACACCTCTGATTACCCCTTCGGAGATACAGGCGTGAGTGTATATATATGGATTTATAATCCAAGTCCAAATTACAAGAAAACATAACACAAAACACGGATGGCGTAGCGGTTTTAGTGGTCACCTCGCCACTACACTACCGCTCTGAGTGTTGTGGGTTTGATCCCCGCACTGGACATCACTTTGTGTAATCCTCAAATTGTTGTTCTGAGTCTGGGTGTTCTTTGTGTCCATTGATTGAAAGTTTATAAAGCCCCCGTCGACACATCAATTATTTGTAATGCGGGAGTTATCATTTACATAAAAGAGAAAAATAACGCTGACTTATTGTTTTTAATAACTTTTACATTGTAAGTCCTAATTTTTTCAACCCAATGGATGCCTATTGCCTATATGCCTATTTGTGGGCCACAATTATTTTTGTGCCGTGTGGGAATCGAACCCAAGACCCCCGTTTCAGCAGTCAAGAGTCACTAAGAACCAGACCAAAAGGCCCGTGAAAATCTCAGTAGTATCAGTATGTAAGTAAGTCGGCGATTTCTACCATACCATGTATGAATACATGCTCATAAACATATACATATTACAATATATATGTATAGATATATGTATATATACATTTATTTTTATTGTTATGGGATAAAAGTCACAAATGAATTGCCGACCTTTCAGATAGGAGTACGCTTTTTTCTTGAAGGTTTGAAGGCCGTATCGGTCCGGAAATACGGCAGGCGAGCCTTCAAGAGCCTTCTTAAAAAACTTTTTTAACATGTGAAATCCTTCCATTGTCTTCTCCTGCAGGACAAGATGCATATATTCTGTCTTGATAGAACAGAAGAAAGGCTCAAATAATTTATTGGGTGAAGAAACCGGATCTTCAAGTGAGTTTTTGCTTGTTTCTCAATTAATCGCCATGTCATCGATAAGACGTGTACACTGCAACATTTTTAACTTACAATAAGACTTAAAAGGTACCTATATAAACTTTCTTAAACTACTTAGGAACGAGGTTAAATTTAGGAGCAGATTAAACCATATAGTTATGTCAATTAAGATATTCCCTAATCTACTTTCGAAGGAATACCTTCGAAAGTAGATTATAATATCCATGTTCATGATTAATAGGATATGTATAATGAAGTGACTATATTCAACAATGCCTACAAATAGGTTTCGGTACGTCAAGCCATCATTCAGCCATCGGATCGTCAGGATCCGTCATAAATCGTCTGTCACTGAGCGTCGGGCGGCTCAATCTGGTTGAAACCGACGACGTTAGTAACACGAACGAAATTGATGATTGGTCGGTAGTCACCGCGTGTGTAGGAATTATCTGAATATATCTAGGTTACTATGTTTTTTTTATACCAACTTGTCCCTGAACAACCAGTTGTCAGACTTAGTTATTACTTTAGGAACTAGCGGGGTGTTGATATAATAGATGAGCCCCGGTCTTTGAGCAGGACCTAGAGAACTATAGGTTCTGCTCAAAGACCGGGGCCGTTTGTGGAAAGCAAAAATACATTTCTACCATTACTACGCTAATGCTCTTTTCCAAGTAAGTTTATACTTTTTGATTCGTTTTTTTTTTATAATGAAGGGTGATCGACCACTGATGGGAAGTGACAACTGCCGCCCAATGACACCTGTAACTCATGCGCTGCCGACCTTTGAGGATGATGGGGGAGGGGAAGAGGAGATGGAGATAAGGAGAGAGGGAATAAGGGGAGGGGAACGAGGACACTGGGAGTTGAGCCTTCGGTATCCTCACTCCCTCGGCAATATTATGTTTGTGTACCGGTTATGTGTGTATGTGGGCAGTGGCTTCAAAGTATTTCAAGTAATTCAAACGTTCATACGTTTAAACCTTTAAATGTATGTACGTTTGAATGTGTGTTTTACAAATGTGTTTGTTACACACACGCAATTCACTTCATCCTCGGTGATGGTGAAAAAATACAGCAGCATCAAAGGAACCCACTCAGTTCCAATACGTTTATATATACAATCAAGCCCCGACAGTCTTTCTAGTCGTTTCTTATATTCCATTTATTGAGTAAATTGCTTTCCCTGTTTCTCGACCCAGATTATATTGATCAAACGCCGGTAGCGTGTGCAGACAGAAAAACTATTTTCTTATAAATAAAATATAAATCATTTAAGAAACTTAACTATCGGAATAAATTTATATAAAATTCATTACATACGATTGTGGAAAAGCGATGAGGTAATTTAAATAAAATGATGCCGTGAAAATGCTCCACTCACTGGGCGCTAGTACGAAATCTGACGTTCATAAGCAATGGACTGAGGGTTTGATGTGGCGTTATCCTTACTTTATTCTAGAGGGTTACAATTTTGTCCTATAGCTGCAGGAATGTTCAGAATCATTTACGTAGAATATAAATATTTGTGGCGGAGTACTAAGTGATTTTGAATCAAATTCTCACAGCATGGCTCAAGTCCATGAATTATGAACAAACTGAAAATTTACTTAATGTGGGTACTTAGACACACAAATACATACACACATACACACACATACACACACACGTCACGCGCACTCACGTATGCACGCATCTCATCGAACTTCTTGCACACACAATGTCTCTGTCTAATGTTTAGTAATAGAATGTTACATCCTTGAGCTCAATTGTTCAGAGTCTTGGAGAGACTGGTAATCTGTCATACAGGTCTCCTAGTACAGACACCAGTCTCTCACATAGATAATTATAATCTGTTATTCTTCTAATGACTACACCTATTAGTTTAAGTACTACCTATGTATCAGTCTGTGTGAGAGAAAAAAAAAAAAAAAAAAAATCAAAATCATTTACTTCAATTAAACCAATCATAGGTATTTTTGAACTGTCACGAGAAGAAGTCAGTCAGACTAAGTAAGTCGTGAAGCTATTTGCTTGTTCCAATACGTAGATTCTATGGAGAAGTATAGGCAAGAATAGGAATAAACCAAGGGCATTCTTTTTCAAATATTTTACACAATTATCTTGTTACATATTTTATAAGCGCAAATAAAATAGAAAGAAAGAACACGGTAATACATTGTTTTGTTATGTAATAACAGTCTGGAGATGACCAGCCCTGATCGAAGACAATTGTTCACGCACATGACGCACACGGTCTCGTCCACCTCAGATATATCATAGGGAGCCGAACAACCCGACACATATAAGTACGCAACTATTGATGGAACTTCTAGGTGAGCATGATATACCCAGAACTGCAGCGGCAGTGTCTGATCTCCGACGTCCCCCTTCAAGCGCTAGCATAGCACTCTTCTCATCTCTCGTAGCTCTATTAAACTTACCTGACGTTATTCCTATAACACCCTTATTAGTGGAGTATTTTTAAAGTACAGAAAGAGAGATTACAAATATGTCGTATATTTGTAATTTCTTGAAATAATAATGACTAATGAGACAGTGTAAACAAATTGTAAAGTAGTATTTAAAAATTTTAATCTCTGTTAAATCATTTACAACTGTATTCCACATTTATATATTAATAACTTTTTGAGTAAACAAACGAAACGTGAGGAAACAAAGTCAGCATTAATTATCAGAAAATAAATTACAAGAAGTATGTTTAAATAATAAAAAATATTAACAAACAATAAATAAATACAATGGTCTTTATATAAAGATTTTTTTTTGAAGATGTTTTTTTCTTTCATAGAGCTTATCAAATTGAGAGTGAACACAGTTATATTGCTTACTTATGTATACAACGAATTGGCCCATTCTAGTCCACTGTTAATATAGGTCTCTCCCAATGTACACCATATTACCTGGTTTCATAAATGTTATGTTCTAGAGCATGATAACGAACAATTATCTCTATTTAATAATGGAGTGTTTTAAAAAAAGCGATAACCCATTTCAATATGCTTACTGTGATAAATCGTAAAACGTGCAATTTAAAGACTTATACGTTACGTATTATAAACAATTATCATTCAGTCATAACCTTTAAGGTTTGTTTTGTACCTTCTACCATCAGCTCAGAAACATAAGACCAACTTCTCATCTTGTGAAGTCGTTTAAAAAGTAAAGATGTGACGTCACTCCAGGTAACCTAGAAACAGAAGATCGACAGTCTAATGTGTATAGAGGGTGTTCTTGACCCGGTTGGAAGCACGAGCTTGAATAATGAGGACTTGTTACGTCAGAGCCGTTGTGCGGTCACACTTTACTCTTTTATTGTTGTTCACTATTTGCTGTACCCTTTTTTACGTGTCTGCACTACAGAAAAAAAGGTTACATTTTAACAAATTTCTCGGTTGTATATACGAGTTTATGTAGCCGTTTGGCTGCCAGTGAAGTAGAATAAAGCCTCCTCATATCTTCCCGTGGTTGTTGTTAAAGGCGGCTAATGGCTTGGAAAGTTATCCATAAGATAGTACTCGTATATATACAGTTTACACAGACAGGACTATAGGCCTTATATAGTGGTGCTGGCCCAATTAGAGCCTCATGATATTATAATAAGATAAACAAATAAAATATGTTATTTGTCTCACGAGATGGTTGGCATGTGCAATATCGATTAGGCGATAATTGTATTAATACCTAAGAGCCTCGATTAACAGCTTAAAAGGCTCTAGTTAGATAGTTGAATCAAGGGACTGGTGCAGAAGGTAGTACTACTCGACACAGCCGGGATTGTCAGGAGGTTCCTGTCTTCGGAGCCTTAACCACCGGTAGCTTGTTCCCTATACCCGATACCAGTGGGACACTATTTTTTTTTAATATTTAACGATGTAATTCATATGTTGTTTAAGTGAAATAAAAGAAATAATAAAATTGTTAATTGACATTAAGTGTCGTACAGAAAAGATCTTAAAACAAGTACATGTTTCAAACAATTAGTCAAAAAATTTGACTCCCTAATATCTCTGGTGATCGTCTGATATTTAAAATGATGAACACAATTTAATTAAATTACAAAAAAAAATGCATTAGTTATTAGTTATAATTTATAATATATTATATCAGTGAAATTAAATTGAATTATGATAAGTGTGTCGATTATTTATAAATTACAGTTGAATAACTACGAGTGATATTCATATATACATATACATGAGAGTAATCCGGTACAACGGACCCCGCCCAGTACACTACCGTCGTAAACCCACCCCTAACCTTAGCTCGGGGGTTAACAAGAATACTAGTAATATGACCCACGTTGCTAGTATTATTATTAAAAAAAATGATAATATATATGTATATATATTCACAAATGGAGTAAAAAGATTTTACAATTAGCCATTTTCTTAATTGAGTAGTAAATAGACGATTTGATAATCTTTTTATATCATTTGGTAATTTGTTATATTTATAACAATATATAACATGTATATATTATAACATTTTGTTTTAAATAAGATTGTTCTTAAAGTTCTACATGAGACTGATCTATCTGGACCTCTAGTATTTGTATGGCATAATATGGTATGATTACAGTCCAATCCAATCGCTTCGCTTTTTACGACACCCACGGCTAGAGACGGCGTGGCCTTTTTATACTCCACCGACATCATTAAAATAATTAGACGGCGGTAAAATCTTGATTCAGGTTCATCAAGCGAAGGCAAGCAGGCCTTTATTATTACAATGTCTCGGAATTTTTTCGGATACATGATAATACTGTTTTGTTTACTTTTATTACTTTTTTACATTTTTGGTTATTCGATAGTAAGTTAATATTTTAATGTCGGTTTTTTTTTTATTTATATTGCACACCGCGAACGAGTTCGTCATCATTTTTGTTATTCGAAAGAATATCTCCTGCGATTGGTCCATTCTAATCAAATCAGAATTTGATCATATTACCAATGAAATTACGTTTTTTTTAGATTTAAACATTTAAATTTTAAAGGCGGTTATCTACTTTTTAAAAGTCAGTTTAGATCACGGACACAACACAAACAAAAAACACAACACAAACAATGATTTGATTTGATTTATTATTTAGTGGTAGAGCCATGCTTGCTTAAGCACGAATGGGCCGGCTCGACCGGTGCGATACCACGGCCTCACAGAAAACCGGTTGTGAAGTAACGCTTGCGTTGCATTTCCCCGACATGAGTGAGGTCTCCGGAGGCCCAAAATCCCCCACCCCCCTAATGATAGCGCTGTTAACGTAAAGGATACCCCAGGGGGGTACCAGCGCTAGCGTTGGAGAATCCCCCCCTGGACGTCCACCCTCAGTACGGATTATGCCTGAGCGTGGACGCCCAGGCTGCCCCTCGTACTCTGGGGGGGGCTCAACTGCGCTCTCAAAATCTGCTCAGGGCAAGAGAAGGCATACCATGGCACCCCCTGTCACGTTTACCGTGGATTTTTGTAACATCAGGGGCTTACATTCGAACCTCGACACTGTCCACCACCACCTTGAGACAGCAAAGCCGGCCTTGCTCTTTTTAACCGAGACGCAGATATCATCTCCAGCGGACACATCCTACCTCTGCTACCCTGGCTACGGACTGGAACACTCCTTTGTTCCTAAGGCTGGTGTATGCGTGTACGTTAGAGATGATATCACTTCTCGCCGCCTCGGTAATCTTGAAGGTAGGGACCTCTCCATCTTATGGCTACGTGTAGACTGCGACGACCATCCCCGCATCTACCTATGCCTCTACAGGTCCCATAGCGGTGATGCCGAAACGGACCGACTCATCGACCACGTCCAAATGGCTACAGACTCAGTGCTCCAGCAGGTCCCATCCGCAGAGATCGTGATTCTTGGCGACTTTAACGCCCATCACGCCGAATGGCTTGGTTCGCGCAAAACCGATCATGCGGGAAGATCTGTTCACGATTTCGCCTTGGCATATGGCTTGACGCAGCTGGTAGCAACGCCTACGCGAATCCCAGATGCAGAAAGCCACGTGCCTTCACTGTTGGATCTTCTGCTGACCTCACATCCTGACGGCTACAAAGTATCCGTTGAGGCCCCTCTTGGCTCTTCGGACCATTGCCTGATTAGGAGTATGGTGCCACTCGTTCACTCGCTGCGGCCGCGAGTTACAGGCAGTCGCCGCGTATGGCACTATAGGTCAGCAGACTGGGATGGAATGAGAACATTCTTTGCATCCTACCCATGGAGGCAGGTTTGCTTCTCGCCGGATGATCCCAATGTCGTTGCTGACTCTGTCGCAGATGTTGTGCTTCAGGGTATGGAACTTTTCATTCCATTCTCCCTGATTCCCACAGGTGGCAAGTCCCAGCCTTGGTTTGGTCGAACCTGCAAAGCGGCGTCCCGCCGAAAGCAGGAATGTTACCAAGCATGTGCTAATGCAGCGACAGCACGGGATGTAAAGACCAGCACATTAAAGAAGCAATTTAACTTTGCCTCCAGGTCCCTCAAAAGAGTAATTGCTGGGGCGAAGTCTGCTCACATCGGCAGAATTGGCGAGAGACTAGTTAGTCTCCCCTCCGGAACTCGTGCATTCTGGTCTCTTGCCAAAGCTGTCCAGGGGAACTTTTGTAAGCCATCCCTTCCACCTCTGCGCATAGGAGATAATTCGTTGGCCCACGACGCTGACCCTGGACGACGGGGGAAACGCACCGCCGACCATACCGCAGTGCGAGACCCGCATGCCGGAAGTCCGGTTTACACAAAGGGCAGTGCGTAAAGCGCTTCTTTCCCTCGACGTTCATAAGTCGAGTGGGCCCGATAGAATCTCTCCTATCGTGCTGAAGACGTGTGCTCCAGAGTTAGCACCGGTTTTAACGCGCCTTTATCGGCTTTCCTACTCTCTTGGCGTAGTCCCGAACTCATGGAAGACAGCTCTAGTGCACCCAATCCCTAAAAAAGGAGATCGCTCGGATCCGTCCAACTACAGACCCATAGCCATCACCTCCTTGTTCTCCAAGATAATGGAATCCATTGTTAACTGCCAGCTCCTCCGGTACTTAGAAGACCACCAGCTCCTCAATGATCGACAATACGGCTTCCGTCGGGGTCGTTCAGCTGGTGATCTTCTCGTATACTTGACTCACCGGTGGGCACAGGCGATCGAGACCAAGGGGGAAGCGTTGGCCGTTAGTTTGGACGTGGCGAAGGCCTTCGATCGGGTCTGGCATAAAGCGCTCCTTGCGAAGCTTCCTTCCTATGGGCTTCCCGAGAAACTGTGCAATTGGCTCACCAGTTTTCTTACAGACAGAAGCATCAAGGTCGTTGTTGACGGTGCATGCTCCGACTCGAAGTCTGTTAATTCTGGTGTCCCACAAGGCTGTGTGCAATCACCCACGCTGTTTCTTCTGCATATCAACGACATGCTGCAGATTAGCAGCATCCATTGCTATGCAGACGATAGCACGAGTGATGCCCTTTACACCGACCGCGCTAACATTTCTCGGGTAAACGTCATCGAAAGCCGATCCAAACTTGTGTCTGAAATCGAAACTTCTTTATCAAAAGTTTCAGATTGGGGTCGACTTAACCTAGTCCAATTTAACCCCACGAAGACACAGGTTTGCGCGTTCACCGCTAAAAAGATGCCATTGGTCGTATCACCTCAATTTGAGAGCACTTCCCTAACTGCATCAGCCAGTATCGGAATCCTTGGCGTCGATATATCAAGCGAAGTCCAGTTTCGCGGTCACTTAGAGAGTAAGGCCATATTAGCCTCGAAGAAGCTTGGTGTGCTAAACAGATCGAGACAGTATTTTACTCCGGCCCACCGCCTGCAACTTTATAAGGCGCAGGTTCGGCCGCACATGGAATACTGTTCTCATCTCTATGCAGGTGCACCCCAGTACCAACTTCTGCCTCTTGACCGCATTCAACGGAGAGCGACTCGCATCATCGACTGCCAAGATATTTCTGATCGACTTGACACCTTGGCGTTGCGTAGAGATGTAGCTTCACTCTGCATCCTCTATCGCTTGTATCATGGGGAGTGTTCAGAGGAATTGTTCGGACTTATACCGGCTGCTGGTTTCCGCCATCGTCCTACGCGACAAAATATCCATCCCCATCACCTGGACGATTGGCACTCCACCACTGTGCGCTTCTCCAGAAGCTTTTTGCCTCGCACAACCAGCTTATGGAACAAATTGTCGCCTGCCGTATTTCCGAACCGATACGACCTTCAAACCTTCAAGAAGAGAGCGTACCTCTACCTAAAAGGCCGGCAACGCACTTGTGACTCTTGAGTTGCGGGTGTCCATGGGCGGCGGTAGTCACTTACCATCAGGTGACCCGTCTGCTCGTTTGCCCCCTATCGCATAAAAAAAAAAAAAAAAAAAAAAAAAAAATTCAATCTGTCCACGTCCCTTATTTGCGAATACGTTAATAAATAATGTTTAAGCTCATTGTTGTCTAATAAACGTTTATTCAATTGATAATTATATTAACATAAATTCATAAAAAACACACCATTCATAAAAAAACTTACAATTGAGAACATTAAAGCATTTTTAAGACCGTTCGAAAACATGTTTGTGAAATATCGCAAAAAGAATTCATAACATTTAACAATAACGAGTATTTACTTTGTATCGACAAGGAACGGTATTCAAGATAAGAAATAACTTGAGTTTTTCGTGTTTCATTTTTTCTTTAGTAACTTACTTGTATTTATTAGGAAATATTTTGCCGCGTTACGTTTGAACAAGAATGCTTTAAGATTTTTTATCGATGCAGAGAAGATGAATGAAATGTTGAAGGCATTAGGGTAATTCAAAAATAATTTAAGGTAAAAAACCTTAATATTACAAAATATACTATAGCGCTTCATAATAAAACTTTAAACATTTCCTCCAACTAAACATTCCTAGACGATAATGTTAAAATTTACTAAACTTATATATGAATGAATTTACCGTTACAATGAATGAACAGTGTAACAAAAATTGACATTCAAAAAGATTGCCTTGGAGTTGCTTGCCCGTTTTCTCCGAATGTACTTCGTATTGGAACAAGCAACTACCTTCATGAAACCATGACTGACTTAGTCTGACTGACTCCCATTCCTGACAGTAAAAATATATGTATATTTTATTTAATTGAAAAATCCCTATATTAATAATTTTATTTTAATGTTGCACAAGTTTACTTACACAACAACTCAGTGTGTGCTTATCAACCATTTATAGCAGAGGAAAAACCTGCTAATTCTACAACTGCTTTTACAACAAGATATTAAACAAGCTAAGTGACTACATATTGTTAACTTTTTTATGCTATAGGGGTTCAATGAATCTCATTGACGTGGTGACAAACAATGCAACCATTGCTTAAAAACCGGGTTTGTTTGAGGCATGTGCTGTGGTCGAGCCGGTCCATACATGTTTAAGCGTGGATTTTCCAGATTATCGTGTTCATTTGATGTCTAAAAAGTTATTCATAACGAGAGATCATAAACTTTATAACAGTCTACAGAATTAAATAGCTTTTATGGCTTGTTTCGTTCCGTTACTAAAATTAAAGATATTCTAAAGATTTTATTTACATTTGATAGTTGATCATAAGAGTTATTGAAATTTGAGCAAGCCCGTGATGTTTTTGTACATCTGATCTGTCTGTTATTAAACTTTTGTTTATAATTATATATATATATTATATTTCAATCTGAGTTCAGATGCATCTCTTCGGAAGTGTGGTCTTTACGTCTTAGCCATTTTCTACTATTAGCTCTAACATAATGTGCCATAAAAAGTTAATTGCATCTGTAACAGTTGCTGGAATAATTTCTGTTTACACAGGTAAGTGTAATAGTTAAGCATATGAGATTATATAATTGTATACTTACCACCACTACTGTAGCGTACACTGTGTTTGATGTCAATACTTCTAATTGTTTTTTGAATTAATAGTATCTGAACTGACTAGCACTGGGCGATACAAATTGTGCATTACTGTGTAGGAGGAAAAGTCGCTATTTTGATACCGGGTCTTTTAAGAGGGGCGTGAAAAAGCAGCTCACCAGGCGGTCATAGTGTAAGTCTCATTCTGCATTGACTAGACATGCAATGAGACGGTAACACCATTGGACTCCCTTATTGCTTTCCATTAGACAAAGTGAAGTCATTATGGTAGGCTTATATATATAAAAAAAACATTTGCCTGAGTAGAAATACTGTACTAATACTAATATGTATTCGTATTAGAGTGCCGAACGCTCAAAGCTGTTGCTCTATTTATTGAGACTTCAAGAGCTAAGCTAGCTTTTCTTTGTTTATTTAACTAACCCATAGTGCTAAAGACTTTATTTTATTTCAGATGCCACATTTCTGCCAAAAAGGTTAACTGTTAAACAACATACCTCACTGAAGTGGACGCCTGTACCCTGGCTGGGAGTTCTAACACTTAGTGGAGAATGTAAGTAAGAGAATTAACTAAAAGATGTTTAAATAAATTTTTTAAACCGGTTTTCTGTGAGGCCGTGGTATCGCACCGGTCGAGCCGGCCCATTCGTGCCTAAGCATGGCTCTACCAATGAAAAATTTTTTTGCAACCACCAAAGAAGCCTAAGCAGTTGCCTTTATAATATATAATCTTTGTGTTCAATAAAGAATACAATATAAGAATTAAGAATGTACAAGTTGCTAAGATTTTCACTGTATGATCATTGCTCTACATTGTTTAGACAACTTGTGAGCTCACCGGCAAAAAGCCAATTTGAGTTACAATATGACCCTGACCTACTCGAGCTATTGCTAAGACTCCATAATCCATAAGTATAAACAATACTCCTTTCATTTCATCACCCTTCCTTTCTGTATATTATTAACGTCATACATAGACTCAATCCGGTAATTTACTTTCTAACCTTAATGCCACCAAATTACAAATGATAAAAATCAGGATGTTCAATTACTTCTGCCTATCCCTTAGGCGTAACTACGTTTAAAAATGTAAGTTTATTTTCAGATAAAAACACATCTATTGGCCTGATTCCTGTGATCATGATATCAGATAAAAAGGGAATTGCAGATGCGCGGGGCCTGGCCTCGTTAAACAAGTACAATTGGGAAAATATAAGGTGAATTGTATTGCCGTTCCAGGCGTGAATACGTTGCTCAGTCGACTTGCATGTATTTTTTTTACATCATAATAAGCATTAGGATATCTTAATTGATGGGCTAACTAAATGAGTAAGCCAATGTGTCCTTTTTATTGCACACATCAAACTAACTTAAAAGAAGTCGGTTGAGTAGAATAGATAGAACTACAGATAAAAAGTAAACCTAACAATTCACTTTAAAAAGTAGACAACCGACTTCAATGCGTCTATAAAAAAAATAAGACTTATTTTTTTTTTCTCATGGATGTCATTGTCAGTACCTAACCACACTATTATTCAATTACCGTTAAAGTACTTCCTTTCCAATAAAAAAAGAATCATCCAAATCGGTTGGCGTGATATTGAGTTATTCGACCATTTGTCGCACACAAAAATTAATGCAAATTTAAGACTTATATGGTTCTCTCATGGATTCTACTGTCAGGACTGGACGAATCATCAAAATCGGTTCACCCAGTCGAAAGTTCTAATGTAACAAACACAAAAAGAGGTAGTAGAGCCACGCTGATTTATTCAGCAGGAATGGGCCGGCTCGACCGGGGCAGTACTACCCTCTCACAGAAAACCAGCCTAAAGTGACAACATTCGTGGTGTCGCCTTTCGCTGGTGAGTGAGAGACCGGAGGCCCATCGATGCAGGGGTGACAGTTATCGTGGTATGTGTGTGAGCAGTGGAGTGCTGTAGAGTCATTGTGAGGGTGGCGTGGATCGAACCGTCGGCCAGGGAGACCCGTAGAAACGGTGGTGCCGCTGGCCGCCCGCGGCATAGAGAGGGGCCCAACCACGGCTAACCACCCTGGGAGGCTGCCCCGTCAGGTCGCGCATAATCCACGGAGTGGCTCGTCGTGCCGGTTGGTGACCGGATGGTGGGACCCGGCGACCACTTCCGGGAGGGTACGGGGGCCCTTCCGTCCGGCGGTTCGGTCACCGTCATGCTTCACCGATACATGATGACACAGCATTTTTAGTCTCAGTTTACATTGCCACGATGACTGTCATGCCTTTTACGCCCCCTTCCTCTTCTATCATGGCAGCACAAAAAAAGAAAAGTGGTCCTACAGCGGCATCCTCCTCTCCCACCAACCCGCTTTTTGAGGTGGAGTTCACTAACATACGTGGACTCCATGCAAACCTCAGCGCCGTACACCAACACCTCGAGACGGCTCGGCCGGCCATGCTCTTTCTTACGGAGACACAAATACGCCGCCCTGCCGACACGGCATATCTCCACTATTCCGGCTACGTGCTCGAGGAGTGCTTCCTCGCAAGGGCTGGAGTGTGCCTTTTCATCAGGGCGGATGTTTGTTGTCGCCGTCTGCACTGCCTAGAAGACTCATCCTTCTCCATCCTTTGGCTCCACGTGGATTTTGGCTCTACGAGCCGGATTTACGTGTGCCTCTATCGCTCCCATTCCGGAGACTCCGAGACAACTCGACTCTTTGACCACCTGAGTCAAGCAGCGGATAAAGCGCAGGAGCAGTTTCCGACCGTTGAACTGGTGTTTTTGGGAGATTTTAACGCCCACCATGAGTCCTGGCTGGGATCTTCCAAAACTGACCACGCTGGTCGAACTGCCCACGCATTTGCTCTCACGCATGACCTTACCCAACTGGTACTCCAGCCCACCAGGATACCAGACATAACGGGTCAAGCGCCCTCTTTGCTGGACCTACTGCTGACGAATCACCCAGCGCAGTACAGCGTATCGGTTCTCGCCCCTCTGGGATCCTCCGACCACTGCCTGGTGTCGACCTCAGTGCCTCTTGTTACGCCTCCACGACCTGTGGTAACAAGGCGGCGGTTATGGCACTACTCGTCAGCAGACTGGGATGGAATGCGGGAATATTTTGCATCCATCCCGTGGGCTCAACGCTGCTTTAAAGATAGGGATCTGTCGCAAAGTGTGTCTGCCGTGACTGACGAAATCACTGTCGGTATGGAGTATTATATCCCCTACAGTGAAGTCGCCAGCACGAAGACCCGTCCCTGGTTCAATCGCGAGTGCATCCGGGCCGTTGCTCAAAAGCAGTCGGCCTACCGCGCATGGATCAGGGCCCGCGCACATTGCGACCCAGACATTGATCGCCTAAAAGCAGCACTAAACAGAGCCACTAGGGAATGCAAGAGGGCTTACATCAGAGCAGATGCTCAGCGCATTGCACGGTTTGGTCAAGAACTCGTCGCGTACCCTACGGGTAGCCGTAAGTTTTGGCGATTGGCCAAAGCCGTGCAGTCCAACTATTGCCAACCTTCGCTGCCGCCGTTGAACTACCCTGACGGATCACTGGCCCACGAGCCGCAAGAGAAAGCGAATCTACTAGCTGACCTCTTTGCGGCTAACTCCCGAATCGATGACCGTTGCGCGCACACGCCCACCATTGCGTCCTGCGACTCCGCAATGCGGGATATTCGCATCCGACAGAGGGATGTCCGTGCGGAGCTTCGGTCACTCGATGTCCGGAAAGCCAGTGGACCCGATGGTATTCCGGCGGTGGTTCTTAAGAACTGTGCACCTGAGTTGTCTCCCGTACTAACGCGCTTGTATCGCCTGTCCTATTCCTCAGGAATTGTTCCGGAGGCCTGGAGAGAAGCGAATGTTCAACCCATTCCCAAAAAAGGCGACCGCTCCGATCCAGCCAATTACCGACCTATAGCCGTCACTTCCATACTCTGTAAGGTGTTCGAGCGGATCATCAACACCCAACTAATCCGCCACCTAGAGGATCACTCCTTGTTAAATGATCGGCAATATGGTTTTCGGCCGAACCGATCCACGGGTGATCTTCTAGCGTACGTCACACACCTTTGGGGTGAGGCTATGGATAGGCATGGGGAGTCCTTGGCCATCAGCCTCGACATTGCCAAGGCCTTCGATAGGGTGTGGCACCGCTCGCTTCTCTCCAAACTTCCTGCATTTGGTCTGCCACCTAAACTCTGCAACTGGGTTGCTGCCTTCCTCGAAAAGCGCCGCATTAGGGTTCTCTGGGACGGCGCGGCCTCAGACTTCCACGAGGTAAGCGCTGGTGTACCTCAGGGCTCCATCCTATCGCCTACGCTGTTTCTTCTGCATATCAATGACATGTTAACCCTTGGTAATATACATTGTTATGCAGACGACAGTACAGTGCACGGGCGATATTTCGGGCATCCTACTGCCAAGCTGGCAGACGTTGAGGAAAAACGACAGGAGCTTGTCGCTGAGCTCGACCGGGTCTTGAGCCGCATTTCCCAATGGGGCTGTGAGAATCTGGTCGAGCTCAGCGCCAAGAAAACACAAGCGTGTGTGTTCTCTAACAAAAAGTCTCCATTCCTTCCCCTTCCTACTCTTTAGAGCACTCAACTGCCACTGCAGGATAGGCTTAGTATTCTGGGTATGGATATTTGCCGGGATCTCAATCCGCGCGATTACATCGAGAGTGTCACTAAGGCGGCCTCGCGTAAGCTCGGCGTTTTGAACAAGGTGAGACGGTTCTTCTCGCCCGAGCAACTGTGTCTTTTGTACAAGACCCAGGTTCGCTCCTGCGTGGAGTACTGCTCTCATCTCTGGGACGGCTATGCGCAGTATTTGCTTGACGCTCTCGATCGGTTGCAGCGGCGCGCAGTCCGCATTATCGACTGTCCTGAGATCACCCAGTCTCTTGAGCCTCTGCAGTTGCGAAGAGATGTCGCCTCTATGGCAGTCCTCTATCGCCTACATCACGGGGAGTGTTCTGATGAGCTCTTCCAATTGCTCCCACCTTCTCCCTTCCTCTACAGGACTACACGTGCTGGCCTGAGGAGTCACCGTTTGTGCGTCGAAAATATACGTACCCGAACTAAACGGTTTGGCTCTTCTTTCTTGTGCCGATCGGTAAAAGCCTGGAATTCTCTACCAGCGCACGTGTTTCCTTCCCACTATGATCCCGGGTCTTTTAAGCGGGGCGTGAAAAAGCATCTCACCAGGCCGCCATAGTGTGGGTCACCATGCTGCATTGACTAGACATGCAATGAGGATGGTGACCACCACTCTTTGACTCCACCTATTGCTTTCCATCAGGCAAAGTGGAGTCACTATGGTAGGCTAATATAAAAAAAAAAAAAGAAAAAAAAAATATAGTCGAAAGAGAACCTCCTCTTTTTTGAAGTCGGTAGAAAATGGTTTATTCACGCTTTGTAATCAGTCAGTACAGAGTTTTTAATAATACAAAATAAAACGGCTCTCTTGAATAAAAGTGTTTAGTGTATGGTGTCAAGAGTATATAACAAATTGAGCCGAACCGATTGAACTGTGTAAAATAGATAAAAATATGTATTTAAACACAAACAAAAAAAAAACATAGTGATTAACAAGGCGTACTAAACTGTTAAAAAATATTTAGATATGTTAACATGATTAGTTTATATAATTTCATTATAAAATTTGACTGTTTATTAGTTGTTTTTTGTCTGTGTTTTACATCTGACATTTTAAATTTATCTTTGGGAAAAAGAATTGCTGAGTACATGACATAAACATCATATACATATATGGTGGAAGATGGAGAAACTTTGTTCAATTATAACACCTTTGTACCTACCCATTCTCGCAAATAAAGGAATTATTATTATTATTAAAAAAAAAACTAATTTTAAAAAATGTACAGTAAAAAATTTACTGTTTTCATTCTTTTTATATAAATTACAGGAATTATACATATGTGATGTTTTTGACTAAGAAAAGCGAAGCTTGGTACGCAAAAGTAGAAAAAATTATTATACATCCAGAATATAACGAAGATACACTGACAACTATAGCTTTCGTAAGTCTTATATACGACTTGAGAAAGTTTGAAGGTAATATTGATTTGTTCTTAACTTTTTCTCACTTTCAAGACTTCTACACATTTTAACATAAATATGTATACCTGTAACGGTAAATTCATACCTACTAATCAAAGTAACAGGTCGTGGTCACATAAGCAAAAATATATCGCGTTAAAAGATGACCAATAAAGGCAACGTAAGCTATTTAAGATGACAAAGTTTTGAACTATTTTAAATTAACTAAACCTTTTATAAATACTGTCTTAAGGCTTAAATGTATTAAGTAATTGTTCGATCAAATTTAATCAATTCAAGGTACATACATTCATATAACTAGTGCTTTCAATTAATAACGAACTCATTTACCGATACTTTTGTTTTCATCTACGTTACAATATAACTTACTTATAGCAGTTTCACTCTCCAAAAACATTGAAACAAATTATTACCCCCTCCATAAACTTAGTCTTTTGGGTATAAGGAGCAAAAGAGCAGACGGGTCACCATATGGTAATTGATGAACTCCTGAAGTCAAGAGTCGTAAGTGCACTACCCACCTTTAAGGACGGGATTAGTTGATAGTAAGAGGAGAGGGACAGTTGGGCGTCCGGTACCCTCACTCACTCGGCTAAACAATGCTCGCATTATTTGACAACCGGTTTTCTGTTAGTTCAAGCAGGCCCATTCTTACCTAAGCGTGGCTCTCTCACGGTAAAAGTCTATTTGTTAGTGACCCTGACTGCCGAACTGGAGGTGTTTGCTGTGAATTTCTGTGATCCACAAATAGTTGTCCCGAGTATGTGTGTCCCCCCCCTCTCCCACCCCCCTACACGAATTATTCCTAATGTGGAAGTGGACTTTTTAAAAAGTATAGGTAACTTAATTGTTTGTCTTGCAGGTAATATGCTGAGATGGCCATTTACGTTCACTAATGTGTCGAATACGAATACCGAAGTATTTGTGATTGGGTACACAAACAGTGAGTATACGTATTAATAAGATGTTAAAGTAGATATGGAGAGTATGAAACACTTAACGCACCAATTTTTTTTATTGCCGTTTGGGTAACGGATGAGTAGAACAAGGCCACTCAATTTCTTCCGCCTGATGTAGGTGACTAGGGGATTGGACTGTTATCTATCAGACAGTACGTATACATAGCAGTTATACATCGCCCGGTTGGCAATAGGCTTTACCCCTAGTTCGGACCAAATTACAATGCGCAAAATATATATATGTATGTATATATGTATATATATATTTTAGACAATTCCCGCACAAGGATTAATCCCGGTGTCGCAGGGGACTTTACAAACGACACACAAAGAACACCCAGATTAGGAACAACAATTTATGAATTACACAAAGTGTTGTCACGTGCGGGGGTTGAACCCTCAACACTAGGCGTGGAAGCGTAGTGGTGAGGTGACCACTTAAACCGCTACGCCATCCGTGCAGTCAACTTGTAGTATATAAAGAAGAAAGGGAGGACAGAAAGTTAACGAAATTGATGTTGCTTATACAGGTGGATTGGGGAGTATTAGCAATAGCTCAAGCAAGTCAGGGTCGCATACTTATAACTAAAACGGGCTGGTGACGGGAAGTCCGCCTCCTTTAACTTATTAATTACTCATTTACAGTTTTAAAAATTTAAGGTGGCTAATAACACGATAGCGAGAGAACTATAAACATAAGAGACGAAATCTTTTCGTTATGGGTGCTGATTATATCTAGTCTTTTAGCAGGTTGGAGGTACCATTCTACACATAATTAACGACGAATGGTAGTCGGTTGTTAAACAAGCACATTTGGACGATGAAATTAGGCATTGAAAGAGGGGGTTCTGACTCTATACTAGTACTAGTTACGTAATAGGGATTACATAAGTGGTAAAAATTTGGTTACGTAGGTTAAAAATGTTACTCTTTTTTATAAAAATGACATTATTAAAAGTTTTTAAGATAGTATAATAAAACATCGAACTTCGAACGAATTTAACATTGTTTCAGGAAGTCATATATTTGAGCAAATGCTGTATCGGATGGATCATGTCGCGTTGGGCGAATGTAAAGGTTTCTATTTTTTAGAAGACGTAAGTATTTGCTCAACTGATTCATCTCTTGATGCACTGACTACAAATATACCATGCGTCCTACCTTTTAATTTGGTTGGCAATTCGCATATCCTTCCCATCCTTTTAATGCCACCCTAAATGTAACATTTAAGATGGAATTTCAGAGTGATATTATTTATATTTGTAAACCACGGCCTCACAGAAACCCGGTTGTCAAACAATGCTTGCATTTTATTGACAGAGGCTTCCCCTCTCCCAGATCGGCACAAAAAAAAATAACTTAGAATCTTAGCCAAAATACTCAGCACATGCCACATACAGGTGCCAGTGTAATGCAGCATATTGTAAGGATTCTAACAATCTGTACATCTAAATCTGTTCGGTTCTAAATGAAGTCGTGGTGAAATAAAGAAACTCATAATATATGTACATATAGGAACCCTAAAAACATAGCACTCTTTTTTCCGGTAAGCTTCTGTTTTCATTTCAATTCGGAACTTAATAACAGTTTCAAGAGTTACTACAAAGAGTTATGAATATACATTTTCGTAATAATAGGTCACTATCGTCTCAGCTTCTAAATTACTAACTTCTACTCACAACGTCCTACGTGTGGAATTCAGAATCAAGTATCAATATTTTAAGTTCGACCTCTAGAAATACATCTGGCTTCTTAATTAATATATAAAAAAAAATACTAACCACTAAACACGTTTTTGCTTTAACGTATCCGGGTCCTAGAGAATGACAGCGAATGGGTAAAAGGAAGTTAGGACGCCCCCAGTCAAATGGACTGACGATCTGAGGAAGGTATCTGGGATAGACTGTGTGTGAAAGGCTGTGCAATTGCGCTATAAGTTTGGACACGGTCATTTCTAACAGTGGGCTGCAATAGATTGAATTAATATGATGATGATATCCTTATTCAATCGAATTCATCACAATATTGAAATAATTCTGTAATATTTTATATATAATACATAATATTTAAGTTTAACTTCATGTTTTAAATATGATCATTAATTTCAGCTGGATACAAAATGGATGCGTCCAAAACGCTATCATTGCTACAAAGTTCGTTTCTGTAAAGAAACATGCGTTTTTCAACCCGGTATGGCACTAGTTCAATACGCTGATGGAAAATACACTCTGGTGAGCATCTATATAGTTTTAATAAATATATACAATTATTTTTATGTAATAAAGGGGGACAGACACCTAATGGTAAGTAACAACCGCAGTCCATGGACAATTGCAACTCAAGAGTCGTAAGTGCTCTGCCCGGTTTTGAAAGTGAAGAAAGATTAGGGAATGCGGAGGGGGGAAAGAAGAGATGGGAAAGAAAAGATTGAATTGAGAGGGGGGGGGGGGGATAGAGGATATGGGGAAGTGGGCTTCCGGAGACCTCACTAATTGTGTGGAAATTCAAAGCAAGCGTTGCTTCACAACCAGATTTCTGTGACGGCGGTTGTATCGCACCGGTCGAGTCGGCCCATTCATGCCTAAACATCATGCTCTACCACTGATGAGTGAGCTTTCACTATTATCATGACCATTACCAGTAGGTGTTCGAACCTTTGTGGTGAGATGATTAGTCAGCCTAGACACTACGTGACCGTGAAATACATTTTTATCTAACAAATGTAACTGAAAACTATAAAAGCAGTTCACCAAAGTAATTGAATACATTTCAGATGGGTCTGAGTGTGTGGGGACCTGGGTGTTCGCTGCCAGCTCGTTTTATGGACTTTGAGCCTTTTGTACCCTGGATTATGTCCAATATGGAAACCCGGAGGAGCTTTTTGCAACATGAAACTATAGGTAAAAGGCCTGACAAATTCCGAGACAAATGGATGTTGCAGAGACTTACTGACAACAGTTTGGCTTTAAGGCCGCGTAAGTACAGACTGGCCATTTTATTTTTCTTTTTAATACCCTGCACACAAAAGGAATTAGATGAAATACAACTGCCAAATGATAGCGATACTATCTATCTTAATGAGCACAGATGTTACAAAATTATGGTTCCATAAAGAAAAGAAACTCACATACCATGAATGAACCATGAAAGATTACATTTATTTTTTGGCAATCGTATAAAAATCAGCCCACTTGTGCGTGTGCGCAAATATATCTAATAAGCTTGAAGAGTTTATATGCTTGTTTGTTATAACAACTAAACAAAACAGTTTTTGCGTGGCATAATATTTAATGAGATCATATACCTTGGGAGCGCAACATGATTATAAACTCAAGATAAATCTGCGGGGAATGGTAGGTGGGTGGGTAGGTTATCAATCGTGTTTTAATCATGGTAAATTACAATATCCCGTAGGATAAGTAATAAGCTATTTATTCAATATAACAGGGGATGGCCCGATTTATACATGAAACTAATTATTCATTATACTTATAGTTAAACTGATAGGCGATCAAGAAGAAGAAACAGTTCATGGTAAATGTGATGGTAAGAACATGAGAAAAGACCAGCTTATTTACAAGGAGGTGACGGAGTTCACTACCAACAGGGGGGCACACAAGGGAAATATTAAAGGCGTTGGCGTTTATGGAGTAAGTTTCTTATTACCATATGATAAGGTTTGGAATCTCAATATAAAACTTATTAAGATATCTATGGATAGAGAAGGACACTTAAGGATAGGATATTTGCTATGTTAGTGATATTTGGAATAAATCTTCGGTAATAAACGGCCGTGACCTTGAACCGATGTACTTCTTCGCGTTTCAAAGGTGTATAATCGCTTTACGTGATATTGAGTTATTTGTCAATTTTGCGCCCACACACTTAATGCAAATTTAAGACTTATGTATATTCTCATGGATGCTGTTGTCAGAATTGGACTAAATTGAAATGGGACCACCTGGGAAGCACCAGCTTTCAAATAAAATGGCCACCCAGTCGAAAGTTGTGAGGAATTAAACATACAAAATTGTACCGTTGAATTGAGAACCGCCTCCTTCTTGAAGTCGATTGAAAACAACATTTTGTGTTTATTGCTCATTTAATAACATAAATTACCAATACTATGCTTACTTTATCATTTGTAGTACAAACTAAGGTGGCTAAGCTGCTAAACTTTTTTAAAATCAAAATTAAATTGCTTTCTCCTTCTTCTAGTATTAAACCTGAAACCGAATCGATACATATAGTGAAATAAAATTATATCCCTTTGCTCCTATGTCCAAATCATGTGTTTCCTACATTTAATTTGCCAATCATGATTTCGTGACGTATAGGAAGGTAGCAGATAAGGTCATCGTTGAGCTTCGCCTCAAACGGCCCCATTTGCAGACAAATAATGTCGTTTCATGACGTATTGAATTGCTAACAATTACAACATGTCATTATGTTATCTGGAACAATAAAGTTTGTATACCTACCTACTTTTGGTAAGGCAATATATAATAATAATAGATAAATATAATTCATAGATATTGTTACATGATGCATGTTGCTTAGACCTTTTGATGTGTGTGTAAAAATAAAGTTATAACGTCTACATGTTGTTACTATGTATATCGTATGTATCCAAGGCAATAATGACATCATCGACATAGCAAAACCATCTGCGAACTAAGGCTATAGAATAAAATATCATTAACATATTATTTTCTTTGTAGCTATCACTATATGATCGAAACTTTAATAAAACTCATTATACATGCATCCAAGTAATAGCAAAATGCAAGCAAAAATCTGATAGCAAACTAGAATACACAAAAGGTTTTGAAGAGACTGATATTTTTGAACCTTATGTCAAGACATTGCCTGTAGACCCTTCAACATATAAAGATGTTTATCCACCATATGTAAAAACTATAAAGGACAGCTGGGAAAAGTATGAGTACGAAATAATCGGCACCGATATTACTCATCTTATCTTCAGTTTCGAATTTGACAGACAAGGTCTCATTGAAGTGGCATTCTTTGGTAATCGAACTGATTCATACCCACCTCTTGAATCGTCAAGTAAGTTTTTAAACGTAAAAACGAATGCTATTCATTTTATACTAGTATACACGGTAGTTTAAATACATTCATACATACATACATAATATCACACCTCTTTCCCATAGGGGTAGGCAAAGACCACTTCCTTCCATTTGCTACGATTCTGACATACCTTTCTAGTTTCTTCAACTTTCATTCTGTTCCGCATACAGGCTCGTCGGTTAAAGGTACTTTTGACCTGGCCTTTGCTTAGATTTTCTTGGACTTGGTCCAAGAACATTCGCCTAGGTCTTCCTCTTCCGACAACTCCATTTACCTCTGCCATATAAATACCTTTTGTCAACCTTCTTTCATTCGTCCTTTCGATATGCCCGAACCAGTACAGAAACCAGTACTGTACTGGTTCGGGCAGATCGAAAGTTTAAATAAACCAATTAATTACTATATAATAATAACTTACTCATGCAAATGGCTATTCTCGTGCATACGTGATGAGAAAGAACTAAAAAAAATTACTTTGGGGACGGCACTATTTCCGGATATAAAGTGCCGCATGTACTGTTCCGGTATTCCTCACAACGTGTACGTTAAATTTTATGATGATCAGCTGAGACATGAATAAGTCACAAATAAAAAAAACGTATATCTGTTAGGATCCTCAAACATACCTTTTAAATATGTATATATAAATAAAGAAAAAACAACAGTACAACTAACCACTTCTTCTTTCGATGCCTCTTCAGTTTTTGAAGGTTTTCCATCAGGTTACATATTTGGCCTTGTCTTTGTCTTTTTTTAAGTTCTAACTCATTATTGTTCCGTTACAGCAAAACTGGACTACCACAAAATTTACAGTTGCACTCGTTGGCGTCGACCTTATAGGACACGAACACTTGTTTCTCATGCACCCTATTACTATAAAGATACATGGATGTGGTTTATGAGTTATTGGTACACTACAAGATCTAGAACGTATAAGAAGACAACAGTGACCACGAAAAGACCGAAAGGAAAAAACGCGAGTCTGGCAACTGTTCATTGGTGGAATAAGTGGTGGCATTACTATACCGCTGAACCTCCAACTCTTGACAAGGATTGGTGGAAGGGATAGTTTTATAAAACTATCAAAAATGAAAAATAAATATATATTTTTTTTTCTTGGAAGAGAAACGATTAAGCACGTAAGTGGGCCGGCTCGACCGGAGCGAGCCGGCCCACTTTTGATTTACTTTGATTATTTTTGATCACTACTGTTTTACAGAAGCCGGTTTTTGAGTGTTGCGTTGTGTTTCCCCGTATTAAGTGAGGCCCAACCACCCGTCTCATACTTTTCTTAGTTACAGGTGTCCATGGGCGGCGGCAGTCTCTTAACCTATACAATGCAGCAATATATTTATCTAGTCCGTTCGTCCACTTATCCAAGTACATACACTATATATGGTCCATAAGACAACATGGGATGGTATTCATTATCAAAAAGTCTTCTAGTTGTAGGAAGTAACATTACTTCTGTTCTAAAGTATTCTGTTTAAATCCGATACAATTAGATAATTGTATTGGATTTAAACAGAATACTTTGAAACTCTTAAGCCAAATTAATAAATATTCAATACTGATGATAGTTATTCAAAAATGCTTTGGAAAATAATTTGAGTTAAAATTCTTAAGCTTTTTGTAATTATTTAAGCTTTCTAATATTTTCCTAGTACTATCTCGAGTAACTGAGACATTCGTTACTTGATTGATAATATTTTCGGTAATTATGAATATTTATAAAAAGCTATTGTGAATTATCTTCCTTTAAATAGTAGCCTGACTGTCTCCAGTAGATCAGAGAGAAGGTGCAAATTTAGACAGATAGCATTTGAAATTCTAAAGAAGTTTTTATGATATTTTAAATATAAAGTTTGCTTTACTTGATTGCAATATAATTAATACAAATATTATCTACACTGTTTCTATTTCAATAGTGCCCAATAAATTTTATAATATCTTTTAAAATAAAATTAAGAATGTGTAACCCAGATTTGATGTTCAGAGTAAATGATTTCATCAGAGACCAGCAGTGTAAGTCCTTTAACTACACTTAATATTTATTGTTAACTAACGTGAAGTTATTTAATGATACACTAGAAATGTTTTATGTAGAGTAAGCAATATCAATGAATAGAAAAATATTGAATTTATATAAGTATATCTTTTGAGGAAAGATAAGGATTGGAAGTGTGTTTGAAGTACTTTATTTAATATTATGTTTATTGCTTGGAAATTTTGCGAGTATTAATAATTCTATTTCTACTCCTATTTATTTTGAGACATGTTATTAAAATAACAATAAAAGTTTTCATAAGTAATATTTTTGTTTTAATTATGATATAATGTTGCACCTACACGATGCCCCGTGTGCTTTGTCTCACGTAGTTGTTTGCAGTGCCGCGAATATTGTCCTAGCAGTAATACCTTAACTTGCACTTGAATTGGCACTCCTTTGAGTCCCGTACCGATTACCTACATGTAATGGATCTCTAAGCAGGTCGAGAGTGAAAGGCGAAGTAATCGTCGTCGACCTCGAGTACAGCGCGAGCGGTCACACTTCGTCTCTGGGCTCTACTTGTCAAGAATGTGCACTTTCTTGATTTGAATTGATTAAACATTAGAACAGAAAACGAATACGATACTGCCTTAGACCACACTCGGTTAGTTTCGTAAGATGTATTGATCAGAACACCAGCAATGTTCCTTGTTTTTGCGTTGGTTTCAATACGAGTAGATAATTTACTTACCAACTTAAAGAAAAAAAACAAAGTTTTTGTATGGTAAACGATTTCTTCCCAAGTTGTGTACTGTTTTTTTTTTTTAATTAGAAAATGTATACACAAAAATAATCTTTTTCTTCTTGGAATTCGTTAAAATAATAATTAAAGTATTATCTACTCGTATTGACACCTACACAAGAATGGTTTTAAGTTTAGATGACGCTGATACAAATATCCAAGAACATTATTTTTTAACCAACTATATCAATATGGCTTACACACGAATGGACCGACTCAAGGAGTAATAACCAAGGTCTAACAGCAAACGTGTTTCTCAATACTTGCATCGTATTTACCGAGTGAGTGAGAGTACCGGATGCCTACCCCCCACTCCTCTTTGCCCTTGGCAGCGAGCAAGCAGCGCGATTACAACTCCTGAGTTTGAGGTGTCAATGGGTGCCGGTTGTCTCTTAACATCAAATGACTACACGTTTGTATTCCTAAGTAATATAAAGTTAAGTGTCATTTGAAACGACTTAACGGTGAGAGTGAAAAAGGAATTTAGTATAATTCACTAGGGATTAATAGTTGATTTTCTAAACTTACTTATCTTTAAAAAGCTTGATACAGCATAACTTCCTCAGTAATGGACCCCTAAATAAATATGCCACTTCTAATTTAGATAATAAAGAGATGAATAATACATATTACGCGATGTACTGTTTACTTTTAAACTTTTTTTTTTTAATTTTTAATTTGTAAATTTGATGACGTAGGTAGATTGAAGAAATACATTTTTCTTTATTGAAAGACAACTTTTGAATTAGGAGTTATTTATGTGTCGCGCTTGACTTTACATACTAGCATCGGAAGGAAAAGGCCCTGACTGTGGATGACACAAATCGTTAGCCCATGTGAGTATCGAACACACGACCTCCGGCTTAGCAGTCACTAGCCTCTAGACAAACAGGCCAGTCATATGTAATTTATTTCAATAGCTAAATTATATATACACTTCAAATATATAAATAGTAAATATAAACATTAAATAAATTATTTAATTTGGAAAAAAATCAACAAAAACAAAACGTTTCATTTGTATTATCACTTTATTATGCAGTCTTAAATTCAGTGTGTGTTTGTCTAAAACGATAGCTTGTGTAAGTATTAAACACTGAGCAGAGTTTGTTACTAAATTTTCATGATAAATGATCAAAAGGGGAATAATACAAAATTTGGTTGCCTAATACACCTCTGCCTACCACTTCAGGGAGACAGGCGTGAGCTTACGTATGTATGTACTACACGACTTAGTAAAATAACAATTGATTTACCATGTACATATTAAAAGCTATTCATTTTAACAAGGATATTTTGTTACGGACTTCAGAAAGAAAAGTTCTTATTTCATTCAGATTTTTTGTGTCTTGAGTGATATCCTCTCTGTTTGTTAACATATCTCACATTTGTTTTGATTGTAAGTAAAGCAATTGTACTTGTACTCCCAAATAAGTTTACTCCCAATTAAATTTAAAGAAAATATTCTACCACTATATAAAGAATATATCATCATTATCAGCCCTACTGGGTAAAAAATACAAGTGAATACAATTCATAATGGTAGGCTCATTGAAATTGCTTGAAGACTTTTTAAAAGTTAATAATTAACGCAGATATCTTAAATGTGTGTATTCGAAACATTCAAAGCTGGAAATAAATAGAACTAAAATATTCTGAGGACTTGTTAAAAGGACTGTACCAAAGAAGCGGTTCATAGACACATTACACTCCCGTCATCCGAGCGCCGTCATACCAGCCGAATATATGAAGGGATGTACATTTATATCACTGAACGATCGCCGCCTTGTCATTTTAAAGTAGGCTTGAAGTACCTCTTCTCTTTTGAATTTATTGATAACGCCATAAAACTTACAAAGCAACGTGTTCATATTCTTTCCTTGTTAATTGAGATCAGTATGATTTTGTGTCATTTCACTATCCCTTGTACCATTCCTTATGATCTTCTTGATTGAATTTCCACCATTGATTCCACCAGTAAGCTGTGTTTGTCGTTTTCCTCGTCTTCGGAGTCGTTCCGTTTGTTGTGACTTTGGGTCCTTTTACAAACCACCAGCCATCGTAGTAATAGTCAGGTGCTGGTGTTGTAACAAACACAGTCGTATAGGGTCTTAGAGTTCGGGGAGTGGTTTCGACTGTTGTTGTGATTTCTTATTTCATTGTAGTTGTTACGGAATAAATATACACATAGATTAGTATCAGTTAACCAGTTAACCTTTGTACATTACATTATATAATAGTTATCTTATATACTTTCTTGTAAATATGTAAAACGGTGTACAAATAAAGAGTTTCTATTCTATTCTATTCTATTCTATCAGTGAGTGAGAATTTAACTAAACTAAATTAAAATAAATTTAATCTTGAATTCTTAATCTTCTCATTTAGGAGATCAATGCTACTGTTGCTACCGTATCGGGCGCAAAGAGGTCTAAACCATCTATTTACGATGCTAAGGCCAATTGAATGTTTGAATAGAATATTTGTTGTTAGCGGGAACGCTGCCAGCACAGCACATATAAGTAGCTGACCAGGCTAGTTGAACTTTATAAGTGGACCTAGACTATTATAGACAGACGTAAAAATAAACTTACCTGTGGTTGTCGATTCGGTTGTAGTAGTCGGTTCTATGCGCTTACCAAAGAATTCCACTTGAAACTGTGCATTCATTTCAAATTGAAATCTGAAGGTCAGATGAGTAATCTCAGAGCCAAGGATTTCATAATCATATGTTTCCCAATTCTCTTTGAGTGTGTGTATATAAGGCTTATAGATATGTTTTTGGAACGAGGAATGTGGCACAGGAATCCTCTTAATATATGGCTCAAAAGAGCCCTGTTCGAATCCTTTTGTGAACTCTAGTTGGGAATCCGATTTTGTTTTACATTTAGCCAATACTTGAATGCATGTATAGTTTGATCCAGGAAAGTTCACATCGTAGAGGGACAGCTGAAACCAAACAAACCAAAAGACTGATTTTATTAATATTTTTCATTTATTTCATAAATATATTGAGGATTATTTTATATGCATTATTAAAAAGATGTTGGTTTTAGATCTCCAAAAAAAACCATGTGATTATCCAATAGCTCATGACACTTTTGATTTAATTTTTCTTTTTTGTCATCAATTTTGTAGACCTTAAAACTGACCACTCTGCTGTTACGAGTTTGAGCCATTTTCTAGTTCGTAACACCAGTATATTCACTTTTGAGTTGCTTCCTTTATCTTTTGCACTTCGCAAATCTTAATGTCTGCAGTAGAACTGCTTTGTATTCGTTTTTAGTTTTTCTGCTTACATTTACATTTGAAAGCGGTTAGCCTTCAAATATGATCAATATTTTTTGCCTCCTCGCCCACGGAAGCCACCCAAGTCGTGGCGTTGCTAAATTATCTGATTATGCTGGTTGTCGGGAAAGTGGTATGTTTACTCGCTGTCCAGAATCTGGTAAATATCGAGTTACGTCGGCCAAAAATGACCGGTATATTGCGTTAGTTTCTCTAAGAGATCGTCAATTAAAATCTATTTTTAAGCGGAGCGTGGCCCGAAACCTTATAAACTAGCTAGTTTGGCCACAAATTAACGAATTATGGACATGCCAGCAAGAAGCCCGGATATGAGTCCCATAAAATACCTATGAGATGAGTTGAAGAGACGAGTCAGAGTAAGAGATCCTGCTCCTGAGACACTATGCCAGCTTGTAACAGCAATACAAGAAGAGCAAAACATCCCACAACCTAAGAGTGTGACTCTCATCTGTTCCATGAGGAACCGCATGGAAGCAGTTATTAGGGCCGGAGAGCAAAAATTGAAACCTTCCTAACATTTTACGAATTTTTCTTAAAGGGTGAAGAAATAACTGTTGAACAAAAATGATAGCTAAATAAATCTAATTTTAATTTGAAACATTTATTTTCGTTGAATGATACTTTATAACGTCTACATTTAACTGGCATTGTAATTACTTTACAAACTTTAACAGTGTTTCGATTTTTTAAATAAGAAGTGTAATTAGAATCTACAACAAGCTCATGATAGGTATGTGCTTTTCTTCCTTCTTTGATAACAAATGACGTGTAGTGGATAAAAAGCTTATAGACACTTACACCATAGACGGCTAAGGACACTTCATGATTATTTAGATATTTATCCGAAAATGAGAAGTCTGTCACCTCCCTGTAAATGAGTTCACCATCTTTCGGAATATCACATTTGCCGTGAACTACCTCTTTTTCAATACCACCCAAAATGTTCGGTTTAACTGTAAACATAATTGGTACAAGGAATACTTTTAATGATATTTGTGTATATTGCATGTATGTATATAACATGCTTAGGTTGCATGCGAGTATATATGACATGCTTAGGCACGTATTGGCGGGCTTGAAAACCAGTTGTGAAGAAATGCTTGTGTTGTGTTTCGCCAAACGAGTTGTTGTGTTGTTGATGAATATGTATATTTTTTGTATTTAGCATTTTATTTAAAATTTATTTTACAGTTCGGACTGTCTGAGTAAATAATAATATATATGTATATGTATATAATATAGGACTATCAGCATATTCTATCCATCTATCTAAAACTCTGATTACCTAGGCAAATACCTACGGGGTCTTAAAGTCAATCCTTTTTCATCTTTGATTCTCTCCAGCATCCATTGATCGCGATCAGTACGGTTTACATCCGTTATTTCGTTTTGCATTACTCTTCGAATTGACCTTTTTGGCATTTTGGATCTAACCCATTGTGCATAAGGTTCAAAGTCAAGGAAACGTGTCGGAAGCGAGCACCCAGGGCCCCATGTACTTATTCCCATCTGAAATGTAATCAAAAGCTATTCCATATTTTTTGACGAACTTAAGTTACTTCATTTTTTACTTTAATAAGATTAAGTTATAGTTAATAATGACCAGAGATCGGAATAGATAGAGTATATTTACCTAAAGTTCGAGAAAGTAAGTAACATAGAGTTGATAATACCTTCTCTAAAACTAAATTATTATGTTGAAGAAGCTTATTCCGGTTTCAAACTTCCGTACTAAAAAATGTTACATTATTTATTTTCAAGAAACAAAATATGTTGGAGTCACCACATTTTGAGTCAATGGCATTCCAATTTACAATGTACTATATCGTTCTAAAAATCTGTTGTTCCGTCAAGTGAAATCCAAAGCTTGTTATCTCCGATACATCATGAATAGTTTTCATTTAAATTGTTATTTTTTGTACGATGGATTCAGAGGTATCCATACACCACACTTACGGTGGTTACATTACACTACACTTACAGTTTAGCAACGAATGAGAAGGCTCGACCACTGGACTGGCCTCACAGAAAACTGATTGTGACATTCAACAAACATTTCCCCAAAATTAGTGAGGTTTCCGGATGCCCAAATCCCCCTCTCCTTTTTCCTCTGCCTGTCCTCCCTCCACTTTTCTGATCTCCTCATCATCCTTCCCGCAGAACGTCATCCCTCATCACCCTCAAAGGCGGGCAGTGCACTTACGACTCTCGAGTTGCAGGTATCCATGGATGGCAGTTGTGACTTACCATCAGATGACCCGTCTGTTCCCCTGTCCCCTTAATACAAAAATAAAGAAAAACCAATTAGTAGAAAATTTAAACAAAAATATTTGTCAAAGAATATTTTGAGTGCTTGGTAACTAATTTGAGACCAAAGTATGTGGCACAGTATTAACATTTCATATACCGTAGGACGCCCACAGGCCAGGTAGAGTGACGATTTGCGCAAGATGGCAGGCAGGATCTGGATGCGAGAAGCCGAAAATAGATCGAAGTGGCGTGCAATGGGAGAGGCCTATGTCCAGCAGTGGTGATGATGATGATGATGATTAACAATTCTACTAAATTTAAGTAAACTTCTTCTTGACGTAGTTGTATTATTCTCTGATACCCCGGTCTTTTGATGTGCCGATTAATGTCACCTTTCTGCGTTCCCTTTATTTGAGTTTAATAAATATTTCCTTGAATACCACTTTCGTGATTGTAAATTAGCTCTAGGTTAGTAACAATCTAGCCTGAACTAATTCAGGTTTCCAAGTGAGCGTTAATTAAGCTTCTACCTAACCGTTCAGGGATACAGGCATGAATATGACAGGATGGAGACTCTACTTACTAGATAATATTTTCCTTCGGTATAGTGAACTAGAACCATACCAGGCTCAAAAACACATGTTTCTTTACTATAACGAACATGGTAGCAATGGTAGTGCTTTGGGCTCATCCATTTAGAATCCAGCTGGAAATGAGAAAAAATTTAATGTGAATTGAATGTGAATACCTTACACATTTGTCCTGTTTAGATGTTCTCTGTGCCCTTTATTCAAATGTGTGTAAAGTTCAAACACATGAATCAATCCTAGTGGAGAAGTTGTCCTTTTAAAAAAAAGAAAATGATTTAGGTTACGGGTCAGCAGTCAGGATCAAACTAGGCGGTTATGTCCAAAATACACTAGTGAGTAAAACCGATTTTTTTTAATAAGTAGTAAAACTAACGTTGCAACTAATCAAAACTTATTAAAAACGATTCCATATTGCTACGGGCGATGCAGTAGGGTGATATTGTCAGTAGTAGTTAATGACAGAAGATAGAAGAAGTTTTTGAAGTTTAACAATTAGCACGTTTTTCTTCTTCAGAAGTTTATAGTTCTTTTCACTTTAAAAACTTTAAACCTAAATGAGGATGACAGGAAGACGATATTAATAGTATTTTTTATACACGATTGATAAAAAAGAACCTATTACTCACCTCCTCCTGAATGTAGAATCTTTTACACTCCTTGAGTTCGACGTAGTCCATGTGATACTTCGTTTGCTCTAATATATTGTTCCCTAGAATAATAATGGTAGTTAAATTATTTCAATGGCATATTTAAAAGTGCTATAGTCAAAATTCTTTATTCACCTACACTGTTTTATTCTGAAGCAGCCATATCCATAAAATTAAGGCAATGCACCCAAACAGAGCAATTATATTCTGGTTACTTATTTGTACCACATATTAAACTTTAATCGCCCAAATTGATATGATACCACCATAGAACCATTTATATGAAATGGACTTTCTGGGCAAGCCAGTCCATTGTTTAGCTTCAAAAAGTTCAATCATACATACTCACAACTACATCATATCCTCATCACGAGTCCGCAGAGGTGTCTCGAACGCCCCCTCATTTGTGATTGCTCTATTTATGGGCTAGGCTTGCAGTTATCCGGTCATTGTAAGACTGTATATATATACTGTCTGATAGATAACAGTCCGATCCCTTGGTCACACAAGATTAAGTGGCCTATTCTACTACTTCGAAAACTTCGAGAAGTGGTTGTTCTTATTAAGGTCCAGGTTAAAAAGCATTTAGCCGTTTTTCCTGTTAGTGAATAGAAATGCTAGGCCCTGAGGATGGCTTCGATATTAAAAGAAGAAAAGAGACAGCACTGGTGGCACCAGTTTACAATTTAACCTTCGAAGTTTTTGGAGTATGGTTATTATTCGCCAGATGCAGTGATGTTAAGACATGTTTAGACTTTGTCACGATTCAATTATAGATTTATTAGTTAGTGCCCTTTGATCAAAATGGACTTACGATTGGTGTACCCAATAGTTAACACTGGACCTTTCATGGAGAAGGGATTATCATAATTAAAAGGCCACATCAGCTTATTACCTGAAAACAAATATTATATCTTTGCATATAACAAGCCTGTAAAAAAGAGTCATACGTGATGCAAAGAGTTTAGCTAAACTTGAAACAATTTACAAACATAAGTTACTGGTTTGTTTTCCTTATATCTAAAATATATTATATCAAAATGTAACACAAATTTCTAGTAAATTTTGTAAATTTTGCTTAAAAATCTGGGTTATCATTTTTAAAGAGAATTCAAAACATAGTGACTGTAACTGAGATAGCCCCTCGAGCTATTGATTAAAACACTTACATACACGAACACACTATTATGCATGGACGTGAAATGTGTGCCTATATGGCATAAAAAAATTTAATAGCATAATTATCTATAATTTGTTTGTATTTAGAAATATATTATGTAAGAATCTTTATTAGATTGTGTCTGAAGATATACATTATTATAAAGAATACTTGATTTGTCGTATTATATATTAAATTAAATTCTCATATTGACTGGCCTATTTGTCTAGTGGTTAGTGACCCTGACTGCTAAGCCAGAGGTCGTAGGTTCGATTCCCACCCAGGACTAATATTTATGTGATGAGCATGATGATTTGTTCTGTGTCTCGGTGTAATTTATCTACAATATCCGTGTATATAGAAGTATATGAGTATGTTTATCAGCTGTCTGGTTACCATAGTACAAGCTCTCCTTAGTTTGGGATCAGACGGCCGTGTGTAAGATGTGTCAAGTTATTATTATTATTATTATATTAAATTAAACATTAAATTAAGCTCTACGCATGTCTTGTATTTATATAGCCTTCCGTTATAATTATGTATTATTACTAATATAACTGCACTTAAATCTAAAAAATACCTTCAAAAAAATTCTTCTCATGTTCTATGTTCAAGAATGCTATAGTTGTTAACGTGTCATCAGTATATTCAGGATGCAAAATGTAGCTTTCTACGGTTGCGTACCAAGCTCGTTTTTCTTTCGACAGAAACATGACGTAGGTATGATTCCTAAAATTGATAAGGTTAAGTACTATGATGTTATTTATTCCCAAGCAGAGCGTTATTATCATACACAAAGAAAGGATCAACAGAGGGAGGACGTTACACAATTTCCGAATTTCCGTTTGCTCAGAGTTAAGAAGTTGTATCATATCTAACACTTATCGGCACGAGGTCACATATTACTCGAAGCAGGACCATTAATGGATCCGCTGTTGAACTTATCGTTGCAAACGGATACTAGAAACTTTGCAAACAGAGTACCTTTGTATCAAATTAGTAATTGAGTAACTCAATATTGCTCTTAACGCTGCAAAATATATTACAAATGTAATCCTAACATAAGATATTTACTTGATAGTTTTCCAATTGTACTTGTTTAACAAGGACATCAGCCTTGCATCTGCAATTGCCGTTTTGTCTGATATCATAATCACAGGGATCACTTTCTCAATTTTATCCTTATCTGAAAACAAGCCGAAAGGAAGCAAAAAGAAGTATGAATTAAGAAACATCGACTGTGACAAATCATGGAGATACTCTAAGGGAATTAAATTGAAGCGAACCACAAATCTGCAACAGGTACAACTGAAGACTTAAGAACAAACTTATTTGGAGACAGCTGATGCTCTGTGAAGTGAAGACATAATTTACATATATGCAAAACAGTAATAATTACATTTGACTCTATCAAAGGATCCTTGCAGATAATAGTATCTGCAAGGATCCTACACATTTTATGATATTTTGGTATAAATTCAATCGCCTCTTTTGACTATACTGCTTATAGTAAAGCAAATAGACAAGGTAGAATATATATATATATATATATACATATATATATATATTATTGCGATACATTTTATGGCGATTTGTTTAAGACATATTTTTCCTTAACTAATTAAGGAAACAAATTGTAAAAACAAGTCCATTTCCTGCCCTCACATGTCCCTTTTGGTTCTGAAGAGTAGTTTACTTTTTGCGAAGAACCTTTTTGAATGTCAGTCTTAAAACAGCCTATATGTTATAGCCTCTTATTATATTTTATCAATATGTAACCTAACATTTATAAAATATTTAATGTAATCCTAAATTTATTCTTTATGGTTAATATTAAATTCGTTGATATTCATATTCAGAAATGATTAAGTACTTACATTCTTTTCCAAATGTCAAAACTCCAAGAAAGGGTACAGGTGAACTAATCTGTGACTCTGAATGTTTTTCAATTCTATTAAATTTTCTGTATTGTTGTATAGCAGCATCTAAAATCAAAACAACGGTAGTCCTGGTATCTTTTGTGTTATCTCATACGTGTCCACTTTAATAATGATTTAAAGAATTACTTTAGATATTAAAAATTTATTTAAATAAAATTAAATTCTTAACTCCATCTCTTTCCGTGAGTTTCGTGAATATCGAAAAGGTTTGCCCCTATTATGTTAGTGGAACCGGATTCTTAATGGCAAAATATGGGTGTTTTATACAACTCTGACTACCCCTTAGAGTATACAAAACTGCCTGAGCGTATGAATGTAAAAAAAAATCGATGGTGTCATCTGTACTATGAAAGATAACTGTTGAATTAATTGAAACGGTTTTGCATTTCTTTGTAACTAATAATGATTGTGCAGCGGTTTAAGTGGTCACCTCGCCACTACACTACCGCACCAAGTGTTGTGGGTTCTATCCCCGCACGGGACAACACTTTGTGTAATCCTTAAATTGTTGTTCTGAGCCTGGATGTTCTTTGTCTCCGTTGGTTAAATGTTTTTAAAGTCGCCCGCGACACAGGAATTAATCCTAGTGTGGGAGTTGTCTTTTTAAATGAGAATGAAAAATCATAGTCAGCCCAATCATTTTTGTTAACTACATGAATACATACAATCACGCTTGTACCCGTGAAGGGGAAACAGAGGCGTTATTAACCCGTGTTCGTGTGTCCCGATTTCGTCGTAGGTAGTAAACCTATTGTCATCGTCCGGGCACTTAAGTGAATTGGATGGTAAAATTTGGAGAAGGTATATTAATATGTAATAATAATATTAACTCCACACATCTTACACACGGCCGTCTTATCCCAAACTAAGCAGACCTGTATTATGATAACTAGACAGCTGATATACATACTTATATATTTCTGAATACATACATACATATTATAGATAAATTACATCCAGACGCAGAACAAATAATCGTGCACATCACATAAATGTTTGTCATGGGTGGGAGTCGAAACCGCGACCTCGGCTTAGGAAAATTATTGATATATATTTATTATTATTATATATAATATTGATAGGAAAGTTAAGTTAAATAAAAATTAAAGGAAAGGATATTGCCGCTAGATGGATTAGGGAGTCTCAGCAATGTATCAAGAAAGTCAGTGTCGCATACATATAACTCGAAATTGTCGGCGCCGGGAAGGATTCTTGGAAAATATTCAAGATTATAATTTTTAACATGTACTTAATACTATAAATGAGTTGAATTGTATTACTATTAAGCATTTGAGTGCCACAATAATTGTTACATATTTTAATTTTCCTTCTGTTACCATTTTAAATATTAAAAATATATTTGAAGAATATATGTGAAAATTTGTGTTAATAATGAAGTTCTGTAGAAATAAACAAACAAATCATATTTTTTAATATTGAAAATACAAATTTTAGAGAACGAGTTTTAAAAGAGGCTTTACTTGACATAACATATAATTAAAAAAAAATTGAATGGTTAAAAAACAAATGCATATTTTGTTTGTTTCAAAATAAATAAGTTTTATGCCCCGAGGCACGTAAACACGGCTTCTTATTTCGTGAATAAAATATGGATTATTTAGAAAAATATATAAATTAAAGTGCTTATTTGTTTTTGTAAACACAAATAGGTAAATTATGTTTAGAATAAGGTAGCTTGCACTTGAAAAGAGTTTATAATTTACTTGTAAACTCTGTTTTGCGTTAGATGCCTTTACTGCTGCTGTTAATATAATGTTGAAAGTAGAAATTATGAGCCGCACTGTACTGTTATAAGTAAATTACAAAATGACGCATTTTTTAACATAACATTTTTTTCGTACATCGAAGATTTTTAAATAAATGACTTTTTGCAAAAGTGCAGAACCGCCTTTAACCATTTTATGATAAATCTTAGAAACGTGCAATTTAAAGACTCACTCGCTAAGTAAAGTAATAATCGATACAGCCAAACCGTTTAGGAGTTGTAGCTTTCACTATCAGCTCAGCAACATGAAATGCTAATATATTAATAGCTTTAGAAAGTATCACAGAAAAAAAATTAAAGTGCTATAAAATTAGGGGGTTTCTCAATTTCCCTTTGATCCACTGATCCAATTTTGGAATTGGTTATAATGAGACCACTGCAGGAATTTACTCTTGAAAAAAAAAAAACTAAGAATCGGTCGATAATGGCCAGTCAAATCGTTTAACATACAAAAACCTGTTTGATTTCCTAACCTAAAGGTACACACAGCCAAACATGGAATCTCATAGAAAAGAATTACACTTACACACTAAATAAAGCGTGTTTTTACCTGAAGATATAAATAAAACCACACCAGCTATTACAACACCAGATATATCAGAACTTTTATGGCACAACATGGTAGAATTTTGTAATGGTACTTACTAACGAAATAACCCAATATATTTTGGCTGATCAGTTTGTTATTCTTAATGTAGAACGTTATAAAAACAAAGATCAAATAACAGTTATGTACATATCAGTTATATAAAAACAAACATAAATATGTAAGCCAAATATCATTGCTGATTGTAATTGAATATGGGAGTATATAACAGTGAATCATTTCAGTCGTGTTTGTTTTTAACACAATATAATTTAATATAATTTTAGAGGATATTATATTCTTATATTAGTTTACGAGGGCTTGGACTTTCCGGCACCAGCCAGTACGAGTTATAAGTATGCGACCCTGACTTGCTCGAACTATTGCTTAAACTCCTCAATCCATCTGTGTCCATCTTAAAAGTGCCTGAATGACGGCCACATGCGTGGCTATTACGTATTTTGGTCTAAATTATAAATGGCAAAATAAGGGCGTTACGTGCCTATCCGTTCGGGATACTAGCGTGAGTGTCCATTGTTAAATTCGAACTGAGAAGAAAAAACCCACTACTGAGACTTAGGTTTATAGACACTAACGATAACAAGAGACGAAGACGGCGCTTTAACGAATTGCTACAGGTGGAATCTAAGCCGAACAACCTCAATAGCCAGATATACTAACCTGGAGTGTCAGGTATCTCCACAGCCTTAATTTGGAATCCTTCACTGAATCCGGCCGAATTACGCCTTTAACTAAACGATATGGATTTCGCCTCTTCACTCGGCATCCTCAAAATTGGCAGTAAGTTTTACTTTCCTGTTGGTCTAAGTCCCAGTAGTTGTGGGTTAAATGTCCACAAGAGACAAAATTTTGTGCTGCGATAGGCACATATAGTGGTCCCGATTCTTGGTTTTATTTGTGTCTGTAATATGTATGTTTTGGAAGTTCCTCGGGACACAGGAATAGTTACTAATGTGGCAGTTGTCTTTACAAAAAGTTAGTTACAACAAATTAACCTTTTTTTTCTCGTTTGAAAACCCCCGCGGGTCATCACCTCACTAGAGCTAACACTAAAGTGGTATGTCAGACTCAAACTGACTAAAACCACACAGTATTGCGTCACTAGTGGGTCTATTATAGAGGACTTGGGTATACCCTATGAAGGAAGCTTCCGAGAACGACAACAAATGAACCTGAAATCTGTTACATTTCTGCATCGCGCTTTCTAGACCCATACCTACCTACCTATTTTAAACGTGTATTTTTATATGAAAAAACATACATAATATGTACACAGAATCACCCTGAAATAAGGCAGCAATACGTTATTTCTGTTAGTACCTTTTCTTCTTATTTGTCTTTCTAGTTAAGAATAGTTCCATTTACGCGATTCAATTCGGCAACAGGCTTGAATATTATACTAAACGCTTTTGAATATATACTTAAACTCATATATATACATAAATACATACATACATTTTAGCTTAGCTGGGTTAACAACTAGTAATGTGTAACCCACGTTGCTAGTATTCATATATAAGTGTCAAAAAACTTATTACTTCAGTGAAAACTTAAGCTTTCAATACTCATTCTTAGCCGAGGTAAAAGAAAATATACATAAAACTAATAATATTTTATTTAAAGTACTTACTATACTTATAGAACGGGATGAAACGTTAACTGCGGAGGTTAGTTTTTCGTCACAAATTCTGATGTTTTGTAGATAGTCTAGAATTAGCTATCTCTATCATATCATACCAGATAGCAAGGGATACAAACATCAGCTGTCAGTCTTTGTGGACATGACTGTAAGACAATATCAGTTATGTCAACCCTTAGCCGATGGTCTCGCCATCCAAAGTCAACGTTGTCTCCCATTATATAAATACACAATATACACATATAGTAAACAAAAAAATAAGCAGATCTTTTTCACAATAAAAATGATCCGTTTAAATGCATCTTCCATCTTTACCAAATCATATATTGTTATCAATTACCCTTTCCACCAGTCATTGTACCCTTTCGGCAATTTCTCTTTATGAAGACGCCACCATCGATTCCACCAGTATGGGTTTTTAGTAGTTCTTCTCGAACCCCTACTTCTTTTCGTACTTGTAGTTGTCCTTTTCTTCGTGACGGATAAAGTTGTGTATTTTATCTTGAAGCCCATAAAACCTTCCTTGTAATAGTAGTAAGGAGGTGGTGGGTTTTGGGTTGAGGTTTTGTAGGGTCGGCGATCTCGAGTGTGATCGTAAATTGGAATAGAACTTGCTGTAACAGAAATGAGATAGACATAAGACTCACAATAATTGATTTTTGAAAAATTTATATAACCTACTTCAGTTCGGCTGTCATGATAAGTAGTATTTTTCAATTCTTAATTTGCCACCATAGACGTGGAATATTTTCTTCGAATTAAAATAGGAACCAACTTCAATGTCCTTCCAATTAAAAAAGAAAAACTGTTTTCAAACGGCGGACATATCACGTAACATACAGTACAAAAGTAGTTGAATTGAGAACCGCCTTCGTTCTGAAGTTGGTTCAAAATTAAAGTTCAATGGTTTTATCCCACATGTATTCTAAGTCTTGAAAGAAGTAGACTCAATTGTAGGGAAGACCTCACTAGCTGAGATATACTGAATGAAACTAATCAATTATTTAATACTGTTATATGTATTTTAAACTTCTCTAAAACAAAAGGTGAAATGCCTTTAATCATTGATATATATGAACATAACACTTTTATAAGCTGTTTTAGAAACTTTGTTCCTTTATTAATGTCTTGAACAATCTTTACAGGTTTACAATTATGTGTATTGTTAGGAGGTCTTCAGTTAATATAACTGAATTATAACACTCACTTGTTGATTCAGCCGTTTCATAAGCATCTGTACGATTGCCATAGAAATTCACCTCAATGTATGCTTCATTTTCAAATTCAAACCTGAAGATTAGTTGAGTAATATCGGATCCAAGTATTTCATATTTTTCATTTTCTGGACTTTTCTCGATAGTATATACAAAAGGGTTATACACATCTTTGTATACCGAATGACGAAGAGGTAAAGTTTTAACATAGGGCTGAAAAGGGTTGATAGGATCATCAAACCCCTTAGTAAATTCCAGTATACTTTCAGACTTTTGTTTGCAACGGGCCAGTACTTGGATGCAAGTGTAATGAGTTTTGTTATAATTCGCGTTGTATAGAGATAACTGGAAACGAAAAGCTTTTGTTAAGTCTAATTTTATAAGAGATTGATTAATAAATGATTATGATGTTCCAAGAGGTTTTCTAAATATAAGTGTGTTTGTCCCGGTAAGGTTAGGTTAGGTAAGGCAGGGGCCGTGCTTAATGCCCCCATTTTGTCGTACTTGATGTGATGATGTGGCAAAGCTATTGCCGTTAATAGGGCGCTTCTGGAATAAAATAGTAAAACTGGAGGATCCTAAAAAGAAGAAGAAAAGTGATATGGGGTTTGGATGATTCGCGGTTTTGGATGCAACCCTGAATTATAGCTTATAAACAATAATTCAGGGTCGCATACTATGTTACTTGAACTGGCTGATGCCGGGAAGTTCGAGTCCTCTAACCAGCTTCTTTATCTCATGGGTTATTATTATTATTTAAAACCAAATGCTACTGCTCTAAAAGACTACGTGAATGCCGATAATTTTTACGATAACAAAATAATTAATTAAATTTGACCTCCGTTACACAAAATATGTTAAGTCAAACACTGTTTTACTTACATTTGAAGTATGTAATTAAAAAAAAACAATGGAATCATCATCAAGAAGATCCTTGTTTAGTGTTCGTAGCCTCCCAAAGTTACCGATCCACAGTAACAGTGGTAGAGCCATGCTTAGGCACGAATGGGCCGGCTCGACCGGTGCGACCGGCCTCACAGAAAACCGGTTGTGAAGTAACGTTTGCGTTGCATTTCCCTGAAATGAGTGAGGTTTCCGGAGGCCCAACTCCCCTCTCCCCTTTCCTCTCCTCTCATCTCCTTTCTCCTCATCCCCTCTCTCTTCTTTCCGCTCCCTGCATCCCCCATCCCTCATCACCCTCAAAGGCGGACAGCCCACTTGCGACTCTTGAGACGGCGATTGCCATGGACGGCGATTGTCACTTACCATCAGGTGACCCGTCTGTTCGTCTGTCCCCCCTATAGTATAAAAAAAAAACTTTGCCTAAATAAACACTGTTTACGGTCATACAGAAATCTGGTATCCGAACGCAACTTTGACTTCTGCTGTATCATCTGCTAATTAGAAAAATTTAGAGAACTGGAGTGGATAAAACGGGATAGAACGGACGTTGCAGCTGTTGTTGCCCAGATCTTATCTATAAGGATTATTGCTAACGAAGCAACAATGAACACTATTACCAAGAAATGGTTTGTATGTTCAAATACCATACAATGAAGCTGTGAAAATCACGATTATGTTACTCAACACTAGTTTTAAAAGAACTTACAGCGTATACAGCTGTAGCTTTAATATTCCTATTAAACGGTCTCTTTCTAGACTTGAAAGTCATCGAGTCTCTGTAGATTAGTTTACCGTCTAGCGTGTCATCGTTTTTGCATTTTCCATGTACTATTTCCTTCGCTACGGTTTCTCCTTTCTTTAGATTAACTGCAATCATAATTAATATATCAATATAAGCTTGGAGAAATACTATTTTAATTTAATATCACAATCCCTTTTTTTGGGCCTAAGGAAACTGCTATCTCAGGTCGGGCAGAGTATTTATGTTGGCCCTGATCATGCTTTCAAAGTCGCCAAGTTCTGGACCGCGACAATTTAATATTATAATAGTTTATCAAAGAAGCAAAAAGAAGAATTTTGTAACCATAAGTTTAAGTACTGTCGAAACAGATAGCTAATTAGTTTACTACAATTATACATGGGAAAATACTATATTATAAATGTCAGAGCAGCAGAACAGATTTTAATGAAATGTGGCGAAGACGTAGATTATAGTTTGGAATAGCATAGTAGACACGAGCAGCTAGTAGATTGTACACAAATGTACCGTATATTGCATAAATAAAGTATGCTAGCATGTATAATTTTAAAAGAACTTATGATTTTTCATTAATTACGTACGCGGTCTTAAGGCTAATTCTTTCGGATCGTGTAGTCTCTCCAGCATCCATTTATGTCGATGTTTCAAATGGTGAACACCAATATCTTCTGTCTCTATAAATCTTCGAGTAGGCATTTGCGACATAATCCAAGGGACATATGGTTCAAAATCAATAAAACGAGCTGGTAGTGAACATCCTGGGCCCCATACGCTAAACCCTATCTGAAATTACCATTACTACTATAGATATCACTAAAAATATAGTATATATTTATACAATTGCCAATATTGTCATCTATCAGGAGATACTCTAATTGGATTCTCCAAAAATAACAAAGAAAAAAATATTGTACCAAAGTATACTTTCCTCTTGAGTAGCTGACTAGAGGCATACCGGGGTCAAACACGCATGTTTCTTTACTGAAACGAACGTTATAGCAATGATAATATTTAGGTCGAATCCATCTTGTATCCAGCTGAAAAAAAAAACACTCAAAATTTTACTGTCGTCACTTGCCTCAGACGTATTTTTTCCTTTTTATTAACTAGGGGGCAAACGAGCTTATGGGCCACATTATAGTAAGCGACTACTGCCACCCATGAACGCTTTGCAAACCATTTTTTTAAACTGATCTTGTTTAGTGAATTGGCACAAATTCCATTTTCAAAATTTTCCTCAAATTCATTACAAGCCTTAGCTATATTATTAACCTTGAACACCGTTGCACATTTCGTAACTTCATATTGTAAATGCCAAAGAGCTTGTTGACGTCTTATATGCAGCTCTACAGTGAAAGCCCTCTTGGTACTTTTGATAGCTTTAAAATTTTGTAGAAAATACTATAGCATAAAATTTGTAATACTTACATCCTCTGTGATATAAAAGTATTGACAGTCACTCAGTTTTACGTAGGCCATGCGATATATAATTTGCTGAAATGTACGATGCCCTAAAAGAAGACTTGTTTTGTTATAAATATAAGGGGAACATAATAACCTCATTAGTTAATGTGTGGTATGGTATGTTTTCAGAGAAACTAAAAGTTTAAGTAAAAGTCATACCAGCGTAACTGAACTCTCCCGAGACTATTAACACAATTGAACATAACTTTAACTAACTCTTAATAGTGACTAGATGAACTTAAATTCGGTGCAATGCGATACGTCATTAATATAATACCTCTGTAGGTAAAGAAAGGTTCAATAAACTCACGGTCAATGTAGCCAACTGAGAACAGTTGTTCATCCCTATATGACGTATTTTTCATTTTAAATGGCCAATCTGGCAAAGTACCTGCAACAGATATACTATTTTCCCTAAATAGTCTGATTTACTCCAAAAGTGAAGAAGGATAAATATGGATCAATAAACCTTAACAATTTATAAAATGAGCTGTTGTTTGGCCCTGGTTTCAGTTAAGTTCAAAGAGAATTCCATTCTTAAACCCCTTTAAAACATAAATCAAATTGTTTAGAATAGTGGCAATTTGTAACTATTTGACACACATCTTCTTTAGGCCCTCATATCTTCGAATTGATAATGACTTTAATATTGACGATATTTCTTAAAGTTGCCCTTTAAATAGCGTCCAGAGGTTAAATATAACAATTTTCACAAGCTGGAGAAAAAAATACGTCATTGCTTTTTAAAAATAATAAAGAAAACGAATGTTGTAAGTAATAATAATGCACTTGTTGTCAAAGCCATTTCTTTGCGTTAGTAAACAATAGATGGAACCTCTATTAAACAATAGATGGAACCTCTATTAAACAATAGATGGAACCTCTATTATGGAGCCCATTCTCATTTTATTGGTATTACTGTTATCATTAATTTCTTCAGTCAAGTGACGCCTTAGTTACTTATACATATAATAGTTCTAATACCTTTAAAATCTTTTAAGTCGTACTCTAAATTTAAAAAAGCTAAAGTTGATAATGTATTTTCACTGAAATCTGGGTGTAAAATAAAGTTTTTCACTTTTGCATAACAGGCTCTCTTATCTTTCGTCATGAAAATCACGCGTGTGGCATTCCTGAAATAAAGAGAATAGAGATAAAGGCTTGATTAATGATTTTGAAAAACCTAACTACCAATTTATAACTGCAAAATTGTTAGTTTCACTAGCATCACCAAAAAGTTCTAACAGAATTTTTCTATTAGAATTTTTTTGGTAAGTGTTCAAACTTTTATTAATGTTATGGACCTGATCTTTTTCCAGTTATATTTATTAAGTGAAGCCATACTCCTCGCATCGGCAATACCAGCTTTATCTGATATCATTGCTACAGGAATAACTCTTTTGGTTGCGTTGTCATCTGAAAGTAAAAAATTTAAACCAGCTTAAGCGACCATGCCATTCATTGACTTTTTTATGATATAGGAGATCAGACGATAATGGCGACGACAAACTTACGACCCTTGAGTTGCAGGTGTCTATGGACGACACTTTTTGTCACTTACCATACCATGAACAGACGGGTCATCCACCCGTCTGTTCATCTACCCCCTGTTGGATGAGGTAGGGGAAAGAAGAAAAGGGGAATGAGGGTAAAGGAACAAGGAGAGGGGTGAGGGGTGGGGAAGGAGCAGAGGAGAGCGAAAGGAGGAGAGAGGGGAATACGATAGGTGCAAAGTAGATGGCAAGCATGACTTAAAAAAAACGTATGTATATAACTGACACCAGTTCTACCATCAGTTCAACAAAAAACGCCAAAATCTTAATTACTTTTTTTTTTTGTTATAATCAAAACTAAACGAAACGAAAAATAGAATACTAGCAACGTGGGTCACACATTACTAGTATTCTTGTTAACCCCCCCAGCTAAGCTAAATGCTTGTGTTAGGGGTGGGTTTACGACTTCAGGAGGCGGCGCTCCTGGCCACCAGGGGAGCCTCACTGGTGGTCCAGCGTATCGAGGCGCTAGGCTTGCGGGTGGCCCTGGACAAGACGGAGGCCCTTTTATTTCATGGTCCCCGTCGTGGTCCACCCGCTGGCGCTGCCATCATGGTCAACTCGGTCCTCGTACCGGTTCGGGCCCACATTAAATATCTGGGCCTGATCCTTGACGGGAGGAGGCTCTTCGACGAGCACTTCCGGCAGCTTGCTCAAAAGCTGGTCGCCGCTGCGTCCGCCCTTGGGCGACTTTTGCCCAACTTGGGTGGAGGGTGGACCGAGCGTCGCAACAAGACGGCTGTACACGGGGGTTGTCCGGTCAATGGCACTATACGGTGCACCGGTGTAAGCAGAAGCTCTGACCGCCCAGAATAGGGCACGCCTCTGGCACCCTCAAAAGGTCATGGCGATTAGAGCCATACGCGGTTACCGCACCGTGTCGACGGAGGTGGCGTGCGCGTTGGCCGGAACTCCCCCGTGGGACTTGGAGACGGAAGTGCTCACCGAAGTATATCGGCGGACGACTGATTTCCGGGCGGGTAGTGGCAATCGACCCCCGCCCGAAGAGGTACGCGAGTGGCGTGAGGCCGCTCGCCGAGTTACTATGGCTCGTTGGACGTCCCGGCTGGAGGCTCCACGTGCTGGCTTAGCCACCTTGGAGGCGCTCCAGCCGGTCATCGTCGGCAGGGCGGCAGCACGGGACCCTTTCTTTCCGACTAAAGCAGGTTCTTTCCGGGCACGGTTGCTTCGTAAAGTACCTACACTCGGTCGCTAGGAGAGAATTGAGTCCCGTCTATCACCACTGCGCCTGTAGTGAGGACTCGGCCCAGCATACGCTCGCGAATTGCCTCGCTCGGGCGACGCAGCGGGCGACCGGCCATCATACGCTCCATGGTCGGCAGTGACAGGAATTTTACCGCGGTCGCAGCCTTCTGTGAGGAAGTCATCTCACAGAACACGCAACCACTTGATCGCGAGTTCGACACCTCAGTCATCACGCTACCGCCGCTTATATGAAACAAACATTGGTAGTGCCTATAAAATTTAAGCATTTCAATTCCCTGGGAACAAATTTTCCTGGGACCCCATCATCATCAAACCCTAACTTCTTGACAATAGGACTAAAGCAGGAGAATAATCTTCGGAGAAAAAGAAATGAAAAAATCGGTCTACAATTTGTGGAGAAATTGTTGGACATATATTACACAGAAAATACGCGCAGTCGAAAACTGAACCTCCTCCTTTTCGAAGACCAATAAATACTGTAAACTGTTTGAATGAATACATGTGAACATTTTTGATACCCTCTAAATTCCTGAACCTCACTTACATTCATTTCCAAGAGTTAGAGCAGCTACCCAAGGCACAGGCAACTTTACAGACATCCTTAAGTTATTTACTTCAGAAAATTTTATACCATGTTGTGTTGCGGCATCTATAAACGAATAATTATTTAATTAAATGCATGAATGTCGATTTTTTATTTCATGATTTTTGTTTTACACTTTTCTTTAAAAGCAAAGCAACCTCTAAAAATTTTCTTTGACTATAATACTTAAATTTTTTGAGATTGCTTTGCAGGAGTTGTATACAACATTATGTTCATCTTTCCAAAACAAATCTACTAACAACTTTTCTTCTTCTCTTCTCAGTTCTAAATGTCCTCTACGCAACATATATTAATATCTTTGTAGAATATCAAATAGTCTAAGCATATTTAACCTATTATTTTTCAGAAAATATTTTAACATATGACCTAAATTAATGACACTTGTACAAATTTCATCCTTTATGTGTTTTGAAATGAAACAGATGCCTAGTAAAAGTTGTATAATTATATTCATACTTGCAAATAAAAATACAGTCACAGCAGCTCCAGCAATAGCACATACAACGACACTTTCTAAAAACAACATATCACACTGATGAACGATAAAGACACTCGGTGTCACCCGATCCACTTTGCTTAGACTAAAACTATACTAATTGTAAGAATAGAAATTTAGATCACAAACAATATCATTGTTTGTATTTGACACAAACATGAATGTGTTGACCTGATAGGCGCACGAATGCTACAATAATAAATACTTTAGTTTAGCCTAACAATGAAATGTGAGATTATTACACATTGAGATTATTAGACAGATAACGATAATGCGATTATAATTGAGAATCGTGAAAAGGAGATCGAGAATCGTCGCATTCTTGACGGTGTTTCAGAAAATGTTGCAAAATAATGACTAGTACAGATATTTAAACACATGACAGGGAATTGAAGCCTTTGAGGGACTATCGAAAATTAGAATCTTGTTTGTAAATATGGCTTGATGTCGTCAAATCGTATGAATAATCTACTCATAATCTTTAGTTTACAAAACTCTTAACGTATCCCCTTTCTTATAAAATAGTAATGAATGAGATTCAACAACGTGTCAATTAATAAGAACTAAATATACAGTTTGAAAATATAAAACCCAATGAATTTCAGCATAAAATGTACCCTATGAAGTAAAAAGCTCCATTTGAATCGATTTAGTAAATTCAGCAATAGCAAAGCAAAGCAAATAGCAAGCAGTAAATGTGCAGGTGGGATACAGACAGACAGACGAAAATAAACTTTTGGGATCAACATCGATTATAATATCCCATTCAAAAAAAAAAATATTAAAAAATCTTTAACGGAACCCGTCACAGTTTTATCATAAATTTAATTGATATCTTAAAAGAAAATAACTCTGAAGCAATGTGTTTATACATTCATGCCTAGTAAAGAAATAAAAAGAGTTGTTTTTTATATGTTTTTTTATTTGTTTTTTTTATTAACCTTTATGACTTGTACGTGTATACTCAATTAATAATAATTCATTTATAAGAAAACATTACTAAATAAAACAGACAGGCAGCGCACTTACGACTTGTCACTTACCATCAGGTGACCCGTCTGTTCGTCTGTCCTCCAATAGTATAAATAAAAACCTGCCAAAAGTGACAACGTATCGTGTAAAACGTAGATATTATTCTCCGAATACCGTTTCATCTGAAGAAAGTCAACGTCTTCAAATTGAGTAAATCCTATCAATTGAATTGATAAAGATACGGTAATAGAATTCATTCTGATAATGAAGTGTCCGGAGATTTATTGATTTTGTCTGATTCGGTTCCTTTCAGACTAGTCCAATGACTCTTCTATTCCTTTCTTATCTAAGTTTTTTGTTTTTTTATTCCTTTGTTTTTTTTTTATTTTATGTAATTGCTCTTTGGTTATTAAGTACTATCTAGTTTACTTTATTCACGCGTATTTCCTAAACATGGAGATTTCAAATGTTGACTACCATTTATATATTTAAGAAATCTCCAGACTATAGATTGGAACCGTGGGATGTATAATCTGCCTAGAATAATACCACGGCCTACTACTACCTACTATGGCCGGTAGTCAAACAATGATTACTTTGTATTGTCGCGGGAGGAAGGAGAACCGGAAGAACAACTCCTCTTTTCACCCCTCCCCCCCCCAAAGTTGGAAAAAAAAATTTTAAATCTCACAATGCAGATGTTCATGGGCGGTGGTTGTCACTTGCCATCATCGGTCTTCTCATCTTTCATCCTTTGTCATAAAAAAAAATGTTTTGCAATTTGTCTGAACACAATTAACATATCTAAGCGATCTCAGCTGAGTGATATATATAAACATGATATGTAAATAGTGAAGGAGGTTTGCATATGCGTGGACATCGGTTCTTCTCATAAAAGAGATCTCGTTCCTGATGGCTGCAAACCAACTGATGTACTGATTGCAAAATAAATCAGTAATCGTAAAAATTAAAACAAGTACTTAAAAAAGTTTTGTAATTACGGGCGGGTGTAAAAATTACAGATATACGATCACTCATACCTGTATAATTGAACGTGTAGGCAGAGGTGTATCATAGTTAACGATTTTCGGATATTAATTAAATCTCTCTTACTAAATGGGGGCGAATCCTATAGCCGTCATCTGGGCACTTTGGGAATTAAATCTGAAATTTGGGAAAGGGTGGTACATGGGAAGGTAAGGGATATTGTTTTATTAAAGGATAAATACTCAAATTAAGAGAAATATCATAGTTCAATAAAATCGCTAAAATTAGCACTTTTAATAATATATTTTTTTTGCTGTCCATAATACCAAAAGTCCGTAGCGTGGAGATAGTGGCTCTCAATAAGCGCAGTCGAGTAAAATCATAATATGGAACGAACGGAACCAAATGGAACCCTATTTCATAACAGATAGCGTTTTATGGTACTTGCTTGCTGTTTTGTATGATAAGGCATATATCATTTGGAATAAAAACAACAATCCCAGTTATTTCTACTAAAGACGTCAATTAAAGGAGTCTTATATCTAGTGTATAAAGTGTGATAAACTGAAAACGTGTCTCTTGTGCGTGACACTGAAGTCTCAATTCAGAGACAGATCACTACAGTAAGACATCTAGGCTGCATGCTTAGTATAAAAACGATTTTTGGGCCTATTTAAAACAAATGAATGAAAAAGCTATTATTAAAAAAAGTTTTCAAATACTTAATCCAGTTACTATATAAACATTTTCCATCATAAACATATCTGGTAGTTCCAGCCTAATTGTTTTGAATAATACTTTAAATCAATAAGACGTGTGGAACTTCTAGCTTGAAAGTTTATCCTACTAGTCGATTAATTATCGCAGCAGTAAGTTATCGTGGTAGAGACATGCTAAGGCACACAACACAGAAAACACAAACCACAGAAAATCGATTATTAGGCAACGCTAGCATTGTATTTCGCCGAAATTTGTATGGTTTCCGGAAGCCCAACTCCTTCTATACTCTTTCAAATCTCCTCCCACTCACTCCCACCCGTCATTATACTCAAAGGCGGGCAGCGCACTTACGACTCTTGAGTTGCAGGTGTCCATGGACAGCGGTTGTCACTTATCATCACGTGACTCGTCTGTTTGTCTGTACACGCCTATACGCCATTTATATATATTTTTATATAAAAAAATATATAAATGGTCTAATAGATTCCACTATCTTTGTCATCCATAACGATATGTAGGAATATATCAACCAGCTTTAGTAATATATTTGTCTCTGAGGTACTGATGTTTTGATTAATTATATCAATGGGCTGTCAGGCACCTTGTACCGAGATTAGATTATGAGCTCTACTCCTACGAGTGGTTGATCTACGCAAGGTGTATATGTAACATTATATGTATATAGGCTATCTGGTCGTTAGTGATAGTCGCAGCTACCGCTGTTGGGTCATCAGGCCTTTTTAATTTCTTATTAATTTAATCATATATTTGTGTTGCGTGTAAATAGTCACAATTTTTTGGTTTTGTAATTAAAAAATACAGCAAGTTTTATTTTTTATTGTGGTTTGTATTTTTGTGTAAGATGTTTTCACTACTAAACCAAAAAATATAGTAATGGTACATTAAATCGCTAAGAACGCTAAAGCTTATGACTTGTTAACCTCCTTAAATATGAGCGGTTCTAGAGTGGACTGCGCGCTACGCCAGTAGGTTCATTGATCGAATAGATTTATTTATACGCTTGTGAATTCTCGATTGTCGGCATAAGTTTGCATTCACAAACCTCACATTTGATCAGACAAATAGGTGCAGAGTCAGATTGGTAGTAAACTTTTGACATGAAATAAACATAATAAATAGAAGAAAAGATTAATTATATTCTTTGGTTATAAAAATTGCTCAAATGCCGACTATCCTCTTTCTCTCAAAGGCGGGCAGCGCACTTACGAGGCTTGAGCTGCATCAGATGACCCGTCAGATCGTCTATACCCCTATAGAATAAAAAAGTTACAGTTCGAGCTAATAGTATATGTAATATGCTATATGTATATAGCTAATAGTATATGTAATAAAATCTCCTCCCCCTTGTTTTTATATTTTTCTTTCAATATACCCTTAATTTTTTTATCTTTAATTCCTAAAACGCCTGGGTTACGACAAAAGTCTTACCACCTTTTACCTTAGTTACGGGACTAAATTGTAAATGGCAAATAGTACGAGTTTCATACACCTCTGCATATCCCTTCGAAGATATAGGCGTCAAGGTCTATAAATATGTATTATCAATAGTTATTCGAATTCAAATTCAATTAATTATCTTATAACAATTTTTAGAGCCGCATTAAACTATAATTTACTAAGCAACCAAGCTCTTTTTCTATTTTCTTGTAAATAGTCTTAGTAAGAAAGAAGCTTAAAACATTACAGTAAATGAATATTACACTCAGCCTTTTATCCACATAGAATGTAACTACAATTTCTCGCCTTGTTACGTGATATGCTGCAATTTGTACACGGCTGATATAGCTACGAACTGTGCTACGGAGGACTTCGTATCGCTGGCCAAACATTAATTTTCTTTACCTAAAACTCACATAGACTTGGTCTAGTTTTTTTTTTTTTTTTTTTTTTATACTATAGGGGGACAGACGAACAGACGGGTCACCTGATGGTAAGTGACACCGCCGTCCATGGACACTTACAACTCAAGAGTCGCAAGTGCGCTGCCCGCCTTTGAGGGTGATGAGGGATGGGGGATGCAGGGAGCGGAAAGAAGAGAAGAGGGATGAGGAGATGGAAAAAGGAGAAAGGTGATGAGGTAGAGAAAGGGGGGGGAGCGGGAATTGGGCCTCCGGAAAACTCACTCAATTCGGGGAAATGCAACGCAAGCGTTACTTCACAACCGGTTTTCTGTGAGGCCGTGGTATCGCACCGGTCGAGCCGGCCCATTCGTGCCTAAGCATGGCTCTACCACTGAAGAAGACTAGAAGTTGTAAGTGACCCTGACCTCTAACCTCTGGACGCAGGTTTGATTCCCACAGACGCAAAAAAATGTGTGATCTACAAATAGTTATCTTGAGTTTGGTCCGTCTGTGTACTCTGTGTTCGTCATATGCATGTTTGTAATCCCCTTCGACACGTTGGAGTTGTCTTTTTAAATAAAGAACAAACTACTCATAATTAAAACATGCAGTTCACCGCTGAATATTTTATTACACAGCTTTACCACACTTTATAGGAAAATATATTTTTTTGATCTAAACTATAATTCGATAGCTACTTCGATTTGTATATGTCGTCATTATTTTAAAAATACGTCTTTCAAACACTCAATCCTGTATCTCAGAAGGCATATAGGCACAAGCGTCAAAAACGCCCACATTTGCATACCATATTATAGTCCCACTTCCTTAATAGGGGGCAAAGTTAGTACCGTCAGGCCTTGTATTTATACTGTCTGAAAGATAATAGTCAAAGCCTATAGTCACGTCAAAAAAAAAGGCCCTAATCAACTCCACCGACAGCCGCATAGTGTGTATTTATAATACTCCGTTTCTAAAACAAATGTAATATAAACATACAAATATTTTCTAACAGAATACATTTTTCCTCTCTTTCAAACATTGTTGGAAAAGTATTAACACCCGTCCCACTGAATCTTAAAACACAGTTAGACTGACTTTGGTTACACCAAAGTGTAACATTAAAAATACAATTTTATTTTAGGACGTTCTGGCAAACCAACATACCTGATGGAAAGTGGCTACCGCATCCCATGGACATCTGCGTAATGCGCTCTTTTCTGGAAAGTTTGATGGTCGTATCGTGCGGAAGTATTTCATGAAATAATTTATTCACATTATTCAAGAGATGGGGATGAAAGTTTAGGGTCAGTTTAATATTTTTTTTATATTAATAGCACTAACTTAATAGACGGGTCACATGATGGTAAGTGACAACCGCCGTCCATGGACACCTGCAACTCAAGCGCCGTAAGTGCGCTACCCGCAGTTTAGGGTGATGAGGGATTCAGGGATATGAGAGGGGGGATGAAGGGAGGGGAAAGAGGAGAGGGGGAGCTGTGCCTCCGGAATGGCATAATAGGTGTGTAGTGGTTTATTTAAACGACATTTTTGTGGACTGATAAATGAGTTGTGTCATATGACAGTTCGTCACTTTCCATTCACGGTCCGGACAAGCTGAAGTTGACAAAATACTCATAATGCCCAATTGATCTCCTTGTAGCATACCATACCAGAAAAAACTATGTTTTGAAGTAATGATTCATGGTGGTGTAACATGCGGCCACACTTATAGAACTGTATGGGCACACAAATAGTTTGCATATTGTCGAACACTAACTCTAGTTCTGAATGACGTTTGCACTATGTTTGCACTTACGTTATGGTATTACGTACAAGAAATAAGGTTATAACTGCTCACAGTCACTCTCCAAGTGTACTGTTTTCTGTGTTTCTGTGTTTTATTACTTTTTCGAGAGATTTTTTTTAATAAAAAATAAAAACGATTGATACCTTACACCATCAGGCTGTATACGAGTACAAACAATAATATACATATATATATAAAAGTAATAGTTTTTGGTCTAAGTACTAGTGTCAAACATTTTACTATCAAAATGTTACGATAGTGACGTCACTATCGAGCAAATAACGATGGTAAGGAGAAAACATAAATATCGAAGAAAGCTTTCACGTCGCTAATGATTTGTTCTCAGGGCTGTGCGCACTCACATTTTAATTTAACTTAGACAGTTAAACGACAGTTTCGACATTGATTTTATACATTGCATGCAACTGTTGACACATTGAAAAATAAAAGCCTCCTTAATTCGAATGGGACTTGATTCCAATAGGGACTCTATAAAGAAACGTTTCTATAAGCATTTTTATTCTTTATTCAAACAGACGGTATGCATTTTGCCACCTACCGCATGACTCGTTTCTCTCGTTGTCCTGTCGGTGAGTTGGGTGACATAAGGAGATGGATTCCTTTGCTCTTTTTAGGTTTATACCTGCTAGGAGAACTAAATAAAAGTCAGTGTACACCAATTTAGCTAAATGTATATTAAATTTCACACTATGCTATATGAGTCAGTTAGTACACACTATGTCTTTATCACAAAGTTATATATTGATTGCCAAAATGCTTAGGTGACCGATGCGATACCACGGCCTCACAGAAAACCGGTTGTGAAGTAACGCTTGCGTTCCCCTTTTCTCCCCCCTTTTCTCTACCCTCATCTCCTTTCTCCTTTTTTCCATCTCCTCATCCTTCCTCTCTTCTTTCCGCTCCCTGCATCCCCCATCCCTCATCACCCTCAAAGGCGGGCAGCGCACTTGCGACTCTTGAGTTGCAAGTGTCCATATACGGCGGTGTCACTTTCCATCAGGTGACCCATCTGTTCGTCTGTCCTCCTTTGTATAAAATAAAAAAATATTTGAAGGTCACTAACGTTCTTATACAAGTTTATGTTTAAGTAAAGTGTTACAAATTCCGACTGCTTCCAAGCGACTAACTCTTTGTAGAAATCATAGGAAAGAACCGTGTAAATGGAACCTTACACACACATTCCCGATTACATATACTCACACAGCCTTGCATGTATGCATGTGTGTCCCTACACTCTTTAAATACCTAACATAATTCTGTTAGAGGGTTCGGACTTTTCGGCACCAGCGAGTTCGAGTCATAGGTATGCGACCCTGAGTTGCTTGAGCTATTCCTTATGCTCTCCAATCCACCTGTATAAGCAATATCCGGTCCTTTAAAGTATAACTTTTGTCAAGTAAAAAAAGGTTTGTATATTTTATCACTTCAATATAATAAAATATATATTATTAAATTATTGTTTTTAATTTTCTGACAACCCTGAATGTATTTAGCTTCATTTTAAGCATCGCGACAGTTTCGGCATAATTTACAGGTGCGAGCTCTAAGAAGCAGGCACTAGAGAGCGAAAACTTATTTTTTTAGACAGCAGTGTTCTATTCCTTTTTGTAAAGAACATATAAAAGTCTAAAAAGACATGAAAAGTATTCTGACTTTATCGATAACTACACATACTTGTTATAAAATCCATCTATTAGAAACACTAAGACATATTAATGTGTGTTTGTATGTAGTAGTGGTGCCGTCGTCCATTGTCACCTATCGCTCAAGAGTCAGGGAGCACTGCCGGCCCATGAGGGCGCTCTGAGGGGGTCGGGGATTCTTGCCTACGTACCATACGTGCAAAACCAGACAAATAAGGCACATGAGTGCTAGCAAAACCATTGAAAAATTAGTTAATAAAAACAATTAGTTATTAATTAGTACTACTCTTACAAAAATAGATACAGTATCCTTTATCTATGAAAATAGTACACACTTTTTTCCTTAAGATATCGGAATTGAAGAAAAGTTAAAATAATAATAATAATAGTTAATTCCAGTTCCACCAATTTATATTCATTTGTACCTCCCTCAATAGGAATGATTGCATTTTTTTAGCAGAAACTTCACAAGAATCAAACCACGTATACTACTATTATAAATCATATATGGTTTACGGGGCAGTAGAATAGGGCCACCCCATCTCTTACCAGTGATGTCGTAAATGGCGACTAAGGGATAGAACTGTCCTCTATCAAAGAGTGTGTATACAGTCATTCTATGCTCGGTCGACAGCAAAAGGCTCGTCCACTGTTACGTTATTGCGACCAAATTCTAATTTCCAAAATGTAGGTATTTAATAAGCTTCTGCCTTGTTGAGCGTTTGTATCTATGTTCTTCTTACTTTTTAATTTATTTTTAAGTTATTTCGCGCGTTAGGATTGATTGCTATTTCAAGGACTTTACAAACATTCACAGATACAAATAAAGCCCAGACTCGAGGCAATAATTTATGAATCACACAAGTTTTTGACCCTTGTGGGAATAGAATCGACGATCTCTGACTCAGCAGTCGACTACATTTAGACCAACAGGCCAATCAAAGTTGTAAGTGTACGGCAATTCGTGTACGTTTGCATGTTTTGATGTTCAAATAGTTTTTTTTAACTTTGATTGTGCTTTATAGCAATCCAACGATGAAGGCTTATTGCTAGCAACATGGACACATGTTTATGTAGCCATAATTAACTTCTTTTTATCGGTTTGTTGACAAATTAGATCTAGATCTTTGATAGCATTATCAATGGTAGACATTATATCTTCCTTCGTGCAGTTATTAGAACACGCAGGGCACAAGGTGTGACAGGGCATCATTTTAAGAAGCTCAATTTGGAGCCATCACTGAATCCCCACCTGGACTGGACCGACCAATGAATAATCTGTAACCCTTCTTCTAGGGCGAAGAAATAAATAAATGACCAGCCCTAACCAACACTTGCACGGCACTTGTGTACATTCACACGAACGAAGACGTTTGCAAAAAGTGGTTAATAAATAAATTTTGTGGAAATATGGTTTCTATATTACATCACTAAAGAAATAACCGTGTTCTTCTGAATGAGGAGTAGTCTTGATCCTTTTATCGGCGTTCGGAAGCGAGTTCAAGTGGCACTTGTCGCCCCTCACTGAATTATCGTTTCTTTAACACAAAGGATTTGCGATAAAAGCCTTTGACGGTGTGAGGAAATTGTAGTCTTTTGATTTGTATATTATATATGTATGAAGAATACTGTGATTGTTATTTTATGCTACATGTAGTTGAATTCATTTTACTTATATTTAATACCAAGTGGGGCGCCTCAACCACAGAAATACTGATACAGAAATAGACATAAAACCGGTGGTCAAACGATGCTTGAGAATTTACTAAGTGAGTGAGTTTACCAGGCCCAAGCCGCCTAATCTTTCCGTTCCTCTTACCTTCCCATCACTCCCAAATGCGAGCAGTGCACTTACAAAGCTTGTGTTGGAAATGTCCATGGGTGGTGGTTGTCACTTACTATCAGGTCATCGAGTTGATTTTTTAAAGATTAGCCGAATGATTCTCGGTTGAGTTTGGACTATAAATGATCTATCAGGCAGTATGTATACAGTGACCGGTTGAAGGCAATAAGGTTGCTTCATTATGGTTTTTAAAATTTGGGAGTTTCAGATCCTCTGCCTACCCCTACGAGAATACATATATAGGTATGAGTGTAAATGTTATAATATTAAAAATATCATATAACAATTAATACTATCACATAATAGTTGAAAACTATTTATATATATTATAATAATATATTAACTTAATTTTTAAAACTATTATGTGATATTATACAATATCACCAGTAAGGCGTTGGCACTAAACTGTGTGTGACATGCGACAGAAGAGCTGAACATTGTGGTTGGGACCATAATAACAAAGATAATAGCCATTGCAATTTTTCTGTATAAAACAAATAGCGTACCTATGATTATTTAAAATCGACCTTATCCAACGTATAATAGTGTTTGGAATTCAGAAACGTATTACTCATTATAAGCTCTTCTGAAAGTTAGTAAGTTAATAATTGAGTGGTTTCAGTCGATAAGTTTTTTTCGCTATTAACTTTTAAACGTTCAATTTTGAGACTTTGAAATAAATAAAAGTTTGTATAAAATTTGATGTCGGTTAAATTGTTGCAGTGCAAGCTTAATATAAAACATAATAAGTTGCTTGGTCAAATGTAAAATTATGATTAAATATACAAGATAATTAAATATCTGTATATGTTGATGTACAACCGTCCGTTTTTCATATAAGAAGAAATCCGGAAAAAAAAACTTAAGGCCTTTCTTTTAAATCACAAGATACTGTTAATCTTGCCGTTAGAGATTCTGCCTGCAGAGTAGTCGATTCCTAAACGATGTTTTTTTGTGTGATGCACAAATATTCCTAGTTGTTCTGAGTCTAGTCTCTGAGAGGCATGCCTATTGTCTTCTGATAGATAATAGTCAGATCTCTTAGTCGCCTTTCACGACAACCACGGGAAATATATTAGGTTGCCCTATTCTACTCCACTTGAAACTAATAATAAAAACGTTATTCAAAAAAAACTTTATGATACTCTTAAAAAATTCCTCCATTCTTAAATCTACACAATGAAGGTGAACAAACTTGGTCAGACCACTCGGCAAGACTACTTTAGTGCAAGTGGAGCTATCTGATGTTGGAGCCGGAGATCGGCACGTTTTGATGGCGGATAATGGCTCGTCTGAGAATATTATGACCTATCGCGATTATGAACGTATAAATTCTGTTGAACGAGATTATATTTGCTTAACTATCAATATTACATATATATATTAACTTACGCTTGTAAAAAGAAAAGAAATAAAATATGTTTTCATTGCAAAACTTTAATTAAATTTTTGCAATGAAAACATAAAAAACTAATTATGCCAATGATCAATATTACAGAATGACTTTTTATTCTTATTCTTAAGGTGGCAACATGCGGTAGATATTAGTGCTTACTAGTCGTTTTCTAAAGTTTCGTATGTTCACTGCCCCGCTCCTAAGAGGAGCAACGTGGTGTTTTTTAGATTATAGCCTTCCTTCATAAACGGGTTACCTAAACAAAAAAAAAAACAAAGAAACAAACTGATCAATATCACAATTTCACAGAGCTAAAGAGTTTGTTAGTTTATGTATTCGTTTAGATTTGTTACATAGTTTTTATTTAATTACGACTATTTATTTGATACAGTGAGTACACCCAGTGTATCATTCTAACATTTCATAACATCACTGGGTGTGTGTGGTTACACTGGGTGGATATAAATCATTCTAGAATTGTTGTTCAGTGTCAATCACATGTATCGCATATCATGTATTACCAGCAGGCAATATACATAATTTCAATACAATAATACTTTAAAAATTTATTACAATATAGTTACTGTATCCCCGCAGGGGTAAGCAGAGGCGTTTGGCCAACTTGCCAACCATAATTTTTTCACATTTAACGAATGTGACAAGAATAATAACTTCAAAATAATATCTTATTTGTTATTCTTCTTTTTCGAAAAAAACTTAGTAACTTTACTCTTTCTTACAACCATACAATTGTAATGGGTGAATTTAACGCCTGCCTCTTAAAAAAATACAGCTGATACTTTTCGATACGCAGTGAAGTAGAATCAAATAATATATCGCTTTTAACACAACAGATCCAACGCAACACTTTCCAAATTGTATTCCTTCTATTATTGACTTAATTCTTGTATCTTCAGCTGATCATGTTATTAAACATGGTCAGACCCCAGCTGATGTTTTTTCGTACCATGACTAAGTTTTCTTTTTTTATGCGATCTCAAAGCGAAGTCAAGAATTACGGTGCAATGCAATTTTATTGGTATGGATGTTGCCAAACTTAGGGAGGACATCGCTAGCACAGAGGTTTACAATTTAAACGCATCTTTGAGACATATTTAAAAAAACACAGGCTTACCGTGGCTTACTGACAAGATAAGGCAGATTATGTCTCAAAACATGTCTGCAGCTGAAAAGGAGTATAAGCGTCGACCTACGGTCACAAACTTAAGATAATATATATCCCCGAGATCACTGCAATACGATGTGTAACCTTTTGAGTTGGAAAGTCACGCCAAAACGTTGATATTGACTCTTATTAAACATTTCTCTTCTTTGTCCGACTTTAATAATACAGTCAAAGCTTCTTCTAACCCAGTTCTCGACTATCTTCGTTTCTTTTTTGATCAACTGACCTCTTATTCTGTTAAGAAGACTATATCACCAATTTCATCTAATACAGTAAAAATTAACTGCATCTGTCGAAACATGATCTTTCCTACCCTTTACAAAATCGTACCTATTATATGTTCACATCAGAATGGAAAGATGCACAAATTAATCCTATTCCTGAAAAGCTGAAACCCTCGTCATTTTCTGATTACTGTCCTATATCTATTCTACATTCTCAATTAAGTAACTTCATCTCCAAAACTTCCATATTAAACTCCTTCCAATCTGGTTTCAGTCCTGGTCACACACATAGTGGAATATTACAATACCAAGTATTGTCTACTTGATTTTAGCAAAGCATTCAATACTGTTGATATCCATAATCTGCTTGGTATACTAAAGTCTCTCAACATATCTCAAGAGACAGTTAATTGGTTTCATAGTTAATTGTGAGGTCGTCGGCAGCGTATAGGCATTGAAGATTCGGTATCTTTATTGTGAAAATATTTCTGCTTGCGTACCACAGGGTACCGTATATATCCCTAACTCATCGCTGTTTTTATCAACTCCATCTGTAAACAATTACGTTCGTCCTACCATATTTTTGCAAGTGATTTACAGATATATACTCAAGTTCCACTCATGCTATTCAAGCAATTCTACTGATGAAGGATAGGTCTGCAACCTATTCTACATTTGCAACTGGAGTCGTAATTATTGACTTAAGGTTAACCCTCTAAAAACGCAGGTATGTGCTATTGGCAGTCCTGGGTTGGCCTCAAAAATACAGTGGTCACAACTGCTCACATTATATTCAATGATATAACAATAAAGAATAGCACAATTATTAAAAAAATAGGTATTTAAATCAATAGTAATTTATCATGGGTGGCATAGCTCCAAGAAGTCAGTCAAAAATATTTGCTTCAGTGGGGTCTCTGCGAACTGTAGGGTAGGGCTGCTCGGACTCTAGCAGAAGCAGGCCTGAAACGGTGGCATGACGTGTTCCACGCACGCCTTTCAAACTGGAAGGGGGGCTAGACCCCCATATTCCATGTCTGGCCGCCGCTCCGGTGAGGTGAAGACCCGTGGGGGTTTCTACATGCCGATAGGTCGAATATGAAAACAATAGCCTACACCAATTACTATTAAAAACACCTAAAAATTACAGATCTGTCATACTTTGGAATAACTGGTATATTAAATAAATACGACTTTCATACCCTTTAACATAGATACTTGTTAACTAACTCTACAATACTAAAGCTTATAAAATCTACATTCATCATTCACTACATTTTACTCCGGCCCACCGCCTGCAACTTTATAAGGCGCAGGTTCGGCCGCACATGGAATACTGTTCTCATTTCTAGGCAGGTGCACCCCAGTAACAACTTCTCCCTCTTGACCGCATTCAACGGAGAGCGACTCGCATCATCGACTGCCAAGATATTTCTGATTGACTTGACACCTTGGCGTTGCGTAGAGATGTAGCTTCACTCCGCATCCTCTATCGCTTGTATCATGGAGAGTGTTCAGAGGAATTGTTCGGACTTATACCGGCTGCTGGTTTCCGCCATCGTCCTACGCGACAAAATATCCATCCCCATCACCTGGACGATTGGCACTCCACCACTGTGCGCTTCTCCAGAAGCTTTTTGCCTCGAACAACCAGCTTATGGAACAAATTGTCGCCTGCCGTATTTACGAACCGATACGACCTTCAAACCTTCAAGAAAAGAGCGTACTCCTACCTAAAAGGCCGGCAGCGCACTTGTGACCCTTGAGTTGCGGGTGTCCATGGGCGGCGGTAATTACTTACCATTAGGTGAACCGTCTACTCGTTTGCCCCCTATCGCATAAAAAAAAAAGTTAGTACGAAGCACAAGGCGCCGGAGAGTGCAAAATGACCTACGACCTCTATGAACGCTGGCCTAAGGGCGACAGACTGGGCTGTCTATCGCCCTAGCAGAAGCAGGCCCGAGACGGCGGTACGACGTGTTCTACGCTCGCCTGACTAAATATGAGGAGGGGGGGGGGGAGGCGGAACCCCCATACATCATATTCGCCTTGCCCACGAGGCGGCCAGGTCTGCCGGGGTACACGGGGACTTCCTTTCTAGGGCACACCGGAGGTCCCGGCCATAAGATCCGTTGACGGAACACTAATAAATAATACAGTTTAATATAGAACCTCCAAATTTTTTTTGACTTCAATTAAAAAAATTGTGTAGATTTCTTTATTTAATTTAACATTTAAACAAAACTGTGCCATATATATAATTTCTATGATTTTTTATTCCAAAACTAAACAGAAAAAGCCTTTTCCTTATAAATATATTATCACCTCTGCTAGACAATAGTAGCACAATAATTTTATAAATACCAGGGTCATTATAGATAACTTTTTATATGCACATTTCATTATATATTACAGTCATTGGGCCAGTTCGTGTTATAGGTATGCGGCCCTGACTTGCTTGAGCTATTGCTTATACTCCCCAATCCATCTGTACAAGCAATATCCCTTTCTATACCATTATATTCTCCGTTTCCTGTCAATATTCTCCAAATTGTTACCAAAAGTGTCCGAAAGACTTCATAGGTTTACTCCCTAATTGTTATCGGCAAAATGTGGGCGTTAATAACGCCTGTGCCTTCCCCTTCTGTGTATCCCCAGTCGAGAGTGTGTGTTTGTAGATATGTATTATTTACATGCTTTAGTTTATGAAACATAACACTATCAATTAAAATATTGTATAAGCGTATACAATAAATATTTACAAATATATAGTAGTGAGATACATTGTAAGAAAATAATCTGTTGTGATTGGTCTGATCCGCTTTGAAAATACAATTTGAATCATCTGTTGAGGTGATCATAGCTTCGTGGTAATAAATAGTAGGATTGTATAAAAGTTGTACTGAAGTTAGTGAGTTGTGGTGTTGTATAATTGTTTAATCGTAATTAATTACAAGCTCTGCAGCCGTATCGAGCTTCAGAAGACAAGTAATTTACTACGTGTTTTGGTATATTTTATCTGCAAATGAGAACGTTTAGTGTCTTAATATTATGTTTGTACACGAAAAGGTTTCTATGTAAGTATCTTAATACCACTTTACATACATATATCACCAGTTTAGCAATGCCATGTGCCAATGTGTAAAGAATTTGGTTATGTAGGAATAGATTATTTGAGAACTTCCTAAGGAAAAATAAAGATAGTGAATCACAAATATACAAAAAAAAAAAAAAAACTAGAACAAGATTTTAAAGATCAACATGTTTTTTTTAATTGGTTATTAAAATAAGTGTATAGGTCTAGTATGATGTAAAACTAAGCGTTTGTCTTCTAATTCAACTGATGGGAAGTGAAGCGAATTTTTTTTTTATGTGGTGGGGGCCAAACGAACAGACGGGTCACCTGATGATAATGGACACCCGCAATTTAAGGTACGAGTACGCACTTTTCTTGAAGTTTTGAAGTTCGTATTGATCGTATAGGTACGCCTATTCAAGAGAAACCTGATCACTTTACAGTTGAGTGCAAAATAATTGCAATACTCTAAGAAGAAAACTCAATTACTTATATTAGTCTAATTATATCTGTATTCGCATCGTTGAATCATTTGGAATATAGTCAAGTATCGGTGTGTATAATTATTTTAGTCTTTTTAATGCAGGTAATATGGTGCTATATATGATATATATACATATATATATATATATGTTTAGGTATACATAATATAGTTCGTTACTTTAATTTGAAGTTTCATTTTGAATAAAAGGCTTGCATGAATGTTTTCATGTCAGTATAGGAAGGTCGTGAGGCCCAAAAGAAGCAAGTGGCTCCTGTCTTGGTTTACACCGAATAGAAAAAGGCAAGACTTTATGGTTGTATGTATATTGTATGTATCTTAAAATTCTGCAGATTTTTATTAGGTCTATGGCTCCTTTACTATTCGATGCCTGGTTTGTTAAGCACTAAGTCTAACAGAGCTATTAAGAACGAAAAAATACATGAGGTAAAAGCTGGCTTTGACTAAGTTTTATGCACGATCATGATCATCTGATTGTTTCTTTCCAAGAGAATTAAGAAATATGTGACAAAAATATTTGACATTGTACGTAGTATTTGATTGGAACGGATGTTATGTCCTTTCAACCCAAAGGAAGGTTCCTCCAGCCAGGCGAGGTGATCATGACTGAAAGACCGCGGCTCAACAGTTAATGTTGCATTTTGCGCGATAACTTTACTATCGTGATTCAAGATCGTACTATGTCATTCGAGACAAGTTAAACAACGTAGCAACTAGCTACGTTGTTTAACTTGTCTTCATTAGATGGTGCTGATATATGTTTTTGTTGCATTTGGAGGTCACCATAATAAGTAACAAAGCTCTTTGTAATAGATAATATATAACACTATTCTAATTGTCTTCATTCTTATCCAGCTGAAGAAATCAATTCATGTGGTACTGACAAGGCACCTGAGAAAACAGTCACCGAAGGGACAGCTTATGTAGAATGGTATCCATGGATGGGCTTACTAATATATCCTTATGGTAAGATCATTAGTTTATTTTAAACTGAATATATTGTAAGGAAATTAGAGATTACACGAGGACAAATAAAGTATCCTTCTTGACTTTTCTAGCAATTAGAAGATCTTTTTTTTTGTATTTATTTATCCAGAAGAATGTAAGTACAATAATTGTTACATAACGTGAATAACAATAGTCTTACTACATTTGACAGCGCAGCATGCAAAAGTTCAATTATTATTATTTAATTACGACAAATTATTCACAAAAAATGATTGCTGGAATTATTATTAAACCACTACACATCAAATGGAATGGCTGCTCAAGTAATTTTTAATGAAATATCATTTTATAGTAATAGTTTTTATAGTGTTTTTATCTATTTTTCAAAGTCTATTTCAATAGTAAATATTAAACTCCAAATTTTTTATTTTCTGTTCTTTTATCTCAAGCAAGTACACCTTTTCCTATCATTCGCTAAATGACATACTTTCTGCTTTCTGATTTACTGTTGTTCATTTTAGTATCCGTAATCCTAGTGACGGTGGTATCAGAACTTTGTAAAATTTTGACTGACTTAGTCTGACCAACTTCATCTCTTGACAATTCAAAAATACCTACGATTGGTTCAGTTGAAATATACGATTTTGATGTTGATATTTCTATGATACATACAACATAATATTACAGATACACAGGAGGAAATGCCACAAACGGCTACGGTGGTGCTGATAACCAGACAACTGGCTCTAGCAACTGCCTTGGAAATAGATAAATTTTCAAAAGTTGATTTCAGGTTAGTATTGTTCTTCTGTTTATCTAGATGTTTAACCTCTGGTTTTCGGTTAAGTAGAACAAGGCTGTCCCTCTTTTCGTGGATGTCGTAATAGTCTTCTAAAGGAGCTGGCTGTTATCTATCAGACAGTAAATATATGACAGCAATAGGCTTGTTCCCTATTGTATAAGTCACAATGAATTATGGTTGACAAAAAGTGGGCTTGTAAGCCGTCTCTGCCTACATCTCCGGGGATTCAGGCCTGAGTCATGAATACATACAGTATTCATCTATTACCATTTGGGTCGAGATGGTACCTGGCCTAGATATCATACTTATTGAAATTACTCAAATGGCAAATAACATAAATGGACCAGACACGTTGCCAGAAGATAAGTATTTTCTACTTTCTTCTTCTTTTTCTCTTTAAATGATCTTCAAATTCTAGGATGAAAATACTTATTATGTTTTAGAGAAAAGTCACGTGTAGTTTTGGGCCATAATTGCAGCATTGGGCCCCATCTTCGTGTTTTGGAGTATGCCTATCATCCAGACTTCAACAAAAATTACTACAGTGCACTAGCTATGGTTCAGATTAAAGGAACTATAAAACAAGGTAATTTTTTTTCTTCTGTTGGATCAGATTTAGTAAGAGAAAGAATTAAGTCCAGCCCTATGGACTTTATACTATAGTAATTTTTACCGTGGGAGTGACATGTTCATGCACGAATGGACCAGCTCAACCGGAATAATACCAACAATCTTCCACCACTTCCGCCATAAAAAGAAATCTACCACAAATTATGTATTCAGGTGACTTATTCGAAAACGAAATTCAATTTATCCAGTGACTTAATTTAAGTGTTGTATATATAGACTACAAATATAGACTACAAAACAGATAATCCCTTAGAGTGGAGTAAAGGCATGTGAAACTTCGGAGATTGCTTACTTTTTCATGAAACGGAACAGCCTTATTACAAGGATTACACACTTGATTGGAGTTTCAGAGATAATTTAAAATAATCAGTTATATTCTCAAAATATCTTTCGAAATCATATAGGGGGAATGACGAAGGGACGAGTCACCTGATAGAAAATTACAACTGACACCCATGGCCGCCTGTAACTGTAGAGTCGTAAGTACACTGTTCGCCTTATGAGGAAAGTGGGTGAGGGATGGCGAGATGAGAGGGGAGGGGAAGGACAAAAGGGGAGGTGGGCCTCGGATGCCCTTAATATTTCGGCCACACAATGAAAGCATTGTTTGTGTAACGGTTTTCTGTGAGGCCGTGGTATTACTCCGGTCCGGCCGGCCAATTCGGATCAAGTTATGCCTATTCCACAATCAAATATATTTTGTAGCTTTGTCTTAAGTGCAATATCAATACATACATTTTAATAACTATATTTATTATTTACTAGCTGCCCACCCTGGCTGAGCACGGGTCTGTTTATAAAATCTGTACATGTTTGGACAAAATGTTGATCAACCCACTTATTTCTGTCACACTCACTAAACCACTTTTCATAGTATACATTTTAAAGACTTCCTAAAAAACCTTTTAATAAAGAACATAATATAAAAAATAATCCAACTTGGAGCTACCGTTAGAAAGTTCTTGTATGTACTTATGTACAATGCGGCTATTTATTTTTATTTATATATAAAGATTATTACGACTATCCAGCAATACTTTTAAAATCAGTTATCATGAATCTGATTTTTTTTTTTTTTTTTTTTTTTACTATAGGGGGACAGACGAACAGACGGGTCACCTGATGGTAAGTGACACCGCGGTCCATGGACACTTGCAACTCAAGAGTCGCAAGTGCGCTGCCCGCCTTTGTGGGTGATGAGGGATGGGGGATGCAGAGAGCGGTAAGAAGAGAGGAGGGATGAGGAGGTGGAAAAAAGGAGAAAGGAGATATGGGAGAGAAAAGGGGGAGGAGGAATTGGGTCTCCGGAAACCTCACTCAATTCGCAAGCGTTACTTCACAACCGGTTTTCTGTGAGGCCGTGGTATCGCACCGGTCGAGCCGGCCCATTCGTGCCTAAGCATGGCTCTACCACTGACATTTGTTTGTTGCAGAAATAATTCCTATATGTTCGCCTCCAACAGTATTTGAAGAGCCCGAAATCTACGCTATGACTTTAAAACATGGTAATTATAGACCTAAATTCTAAATCATTATTCTTTATACTTTAAATTCCGCTAGTTTCTTTATATCAAACAGCAATTTAACCCTGATATCGCTACTTTTTTAAACTAACAACTACCTCCATCTGCGGTACTTTTTAATATTTGTGCAATGACGGTATGTGTCATTTCAGATTGCTCTAGTGCTATGGTCGGGGTATACAAAATGGAATATGTGGACTTAAACCAGTGCAGAGATTATTACAGACGAAACGATGTAAGTGTACTTAACATGTTTCTATTTGTAGAAATAGGCTTATATAAACTTGCCAGTGAATTTATAATCCATTAAGAATAGTAAAAGTTCGAAACATACACTTGTAGGTGTTTAGTACCTCTGACTAAGGCTACTAAAATATAGATAAGTAGGCGTCGATGTTCTAAATTCGGTAGTCAAATTTTAAGTCTCTTGGTAATTCCTCAACTGACTGTATACCTGCAATTCAATATTTAAAGACAAAAAACTAAATACCCAATATACCATTAAATAATAATGTCACATTAAATAGTCGTGGACATAAACATGCAGTTTATTAAATTTCCATGTCACAAAGGTAAAATATGTAACATATTTCTTAAAAAATAGGTAGTTCAATTAGACTTTAATTCAGTATAAATATAATATAATTTGTGCATAGAGGTGTGTTGGTGCCAACACTTATGTATGGCAGCGAAAGTTGGGTATGGCAGAAGAAGCACGAAAGTAGAATTTATGCGGTAGAAAGAGAGCATTGCGGAATATAGCTGATGTGAAATTGAGTGACAGAGTGAGGAATAGTGTGATAAGGGACCAGTGTGGTGTGAAAGAGGATGTAGTGACTAAAATAGAAAAAAGTATACTGTACTGGTTCGGGCATATCGAAAGGATGAATGAAAGAAGGTTGACAAAAGGAATTTATATGGCAGAGGTAAATGGAGTTGTCGGAAGAGGAAGACATAGGCGAATGTACTTGGACCAAGTCCAAGAAAATCTAAGCAAAGGCCAGGTCAAAAGTACCTTTAACCGACGAGCCTGTATGCGGAACGAAATGAAATTTGAAGAAGCGAGAAAGGTATGTCAGAATCGTAGCAAATGGAAAGAAGTGGTCTTCTTTAGCAAATGGTAATGTTATGTATGTATGTGTGTATGTAAATTTCTGTTAATTATGTATTCATCTATCTGTTTATTATATACCTTTTCATTAATAGACATTTAATTTTCTTCTTGAATTTGTTGTCATTGCTACTTTGTTAGGTACACATAAAATCGGTTATCAAACAGTGCTAACCTTGTATTTATCGATTGGGTAGAACTGATTATGGGAGTCCATAACCTCCCTCTCTTCTTTCCTCTTCCTTTATCCCCCATCTCCATTGCCCTCAAAGGCGAGCATCGCACTTATAACTCTTAAGTTGAGGTGATTGAGATAGGATTTACTTTCTGCTCGCTTACTTAACGCCTTAAAAAAACAATTATGTAATGTATTTGCAAACTTTTGCCTTGCCTGACTTTTTAATTTTAATTCCCTATATTATTGGGTTAGGTTTATAGTGCAGTTTGTGTGTTTGTTTATGTTCTAATATAAATTTTACATCAAAATTTCTGCATATTTGAAATTTTCACAGTTGGATGTAGAAAGTTTATGGCCGAAGCACGTTTCGTGTGCTAAAAGTTTAAACGGAGGCAGTTGCATGTGGAGAAGTGGAACAGTGCTTGTCACTAAGCAACAAGGCAAATGGAGATTGGTAAATATTTTTTTTTAAATATACACTATAACACGTAAATATTATCTTACTGATGAAAGATAATTTCGTTCGTTCCATTAATATTAATTAACAACCTAACCAGTTTCTCCTTACGGCGTTTTCAAAGTTTCTAATTCTTTTGGAAGTTAATGTAGAACGAATATAATAAATTAGATGTCGGTAATAAAATAGTCAAGCACAAAGAGTCTTACATGAACATTTAGGCGTCAGTAAGCTTTGTACTAGATACCTCATAATTTGACAGAAGATCAAGGAAACTCTTATTTGGTTTTGTGCCGCTCAATGCATGAAAAGTATGACGGAGGTGACTCAAATGCTGTGAGTCACATCGTCACAGGTGATAAAAGCTGGATATATTGTTACGAACCCGAAACCAAAATACAATCTGAGCAATGGATGTTTCCATGATGATTGCCTCATTCTTTGGACGGGTTATTTCCATACAATCATTTGAGAAGATAAAAGGACTGCTACTGTATGGCTGACTGGATATATATGTATGTCAATAATTGTTTACCAGTTGTCTTGGTTGTAAAATATTAGACAGCGCCGTTCGAGAAGCAGGATCCTCCTTAACCACGACATCGCCAGCCACTCCAGCTCACTTCGCCAGTTTTTTTTTATATATGTATAAGATATAGAATATTTAAGATAGGATAGTGTGAAAACAAGAAGCTAGTAATAAGATAATTAATATTATTACATCGTTACTGGCTTGTTAGTGTTAGTGCAGTTTTGATCCTGAATGCTCAGATTCAGTCAGATTTCCGCGGGTTAGATTCCCACCAGGGACCAAAATTTTTTAGATCTATAAATGTTGTTCCGCATCTATGTGTTCTTTATGTCCGTTGGTTTAATATTTCCAAAGTCTCCCGTGAACACAAGTATCAGTAAGTAAGAGTTGTCTTTTTAAAGAATATAAGCAGACATGTACTAATCTAATAAATATTAAGGTTTTTGCGCCATAATATCACAAGCTATAACAGCCAATTTACGTCATTTGGAAAAAATGTTTCTTTCACGGTTAAGGCAAGCATATGATATTTTCAAGACTGGCAGTTCAGTTTCACATGCAGATATATGTATATTCTTTTCAGCTAGGAGTTGGTGTTTACGGTCCTGGTTGTGAGGCTCCATCGAGATTTCTAGACTATGGTAAATACCACTTTTGGGTTGCCAGATCCATCGCTAGAATTGGCAAAGTAGCTGTCACCAGGATGGATCAAGGCCATCTTATATTACGAAGGTGTAAGTTTTATATAATAGAAATATTTTGGTTATGAACTAGTAATAAAAGGTATGAACTAGTAATTGTATCGGTGGTGTTAAAAATAATAATGTAAAAAGATACTTCTAAATCTATGAAAGAACAAGGCTCTAAACTTAAGGATTTTTTTTTCATAAAAGGGACAGACGAATAGACGGGTCACCTGCTGGTAAGTGACAACCAACCTATAATTTAAAATTCGTGCCGCTTTCGAGTATAATGAGGGGAGGGGGTGTGGAGAGGGGAAACACGAGTGTGGAGATGAGAAAGTGTTGTTATTTAGTTGGTTCAATTATATCACGTTATAATAATAACTTGACACATCTCTGAAACATGGCCGTTTTGATCTCAAAACAAGCAGAGTTAGTACATACCGTAAAATAATAATGTTCATCATACAATTATTTGTCTTGGATGGGAATAAAATCGAATCAGTGTTAGCACCGCTGAAGGAAATGATCAGTAAGGGTTTAAAAAAAAATTAAAGGTTTTCGAATTCATTGCCTTTCCATATCTACTCCAAAGTTAAATAATATTTTAGAGTATAGCGCTGCATTACTGAGGTATGGTAATTTCCTATTTTGACGACCAACGTTTAAGTAGAACTGTCTCAGTACAACGTTGTGTCGGTGACATCGTGTCGGTCACATTGTGTTGATGGCGGCGCGTCAGTGTCACTTTGACAGCGTGGCGGTGTTCTATGCCTGTAGACCATAAATTAAGAACAATGTTTTTTCTACAGCTACTGAACATATTCAGAGATATGGTCCGTGTGATATAGAAGAGATCAAAGACGAGATTTATACCGAAAGGACTACAGTTTTTCCCTTACCTGAATTGAGGAACGGGACTATAGGAGTAGCCAACTACAATGTGAGAATTATTTACATTTTATTTTTCTTTATACAACTTCCCCATATTTGAGGTCTTGTGGTATGTGATCGACAAATAAATAGTCTTTGTGTTGTATGTATACGTTTTTTTCATTGTTCGTAAAGGCGATTCAATAATTGATCATATTCTCTGCCAGAGTTGTCTTTAAAAAAAACAGGTTAAACCTATACGATCACTATAATGCCTGCCTGTATCTCCGAAGGGGTAAACAGAGCTGTCTTAAACCTCCACACTTTGCTCTGTTTAGTTACTCAACTTCTTTTTTTTTTATATTTTAGCTCACACTACACTCCAAATCCGATTATTCTTGCATTGTTTTACGTATATGGCATAATGGCAAAGCAACCTCAAAAGCATCACTTAAGCTTCATAAATGGTGTCGTAGCCCGTACATGATGTGTGGATCAGCTAACTCCCTCACCATATTTTTCAACGTAGAAATAACTTTTGAACATGCGCTAGAGTACCAAGTCAGAGCTTTTGGAAAAGAGTTTAAGTACGTGGACGCGAAGAGAATCTTATATTTCCTTAATCAGAAAAAAGCTTATCCAAAGATGCCATGGGACATACCAATTAATATGATTTAATAGGATTGATTTTGGCAAGAAGTTTATATAGTATATCGATATTACGTCATAGTCCTCCTCTGACCTGACCTCACCTGCTTCAGCATCTGAGCGAGAGACGTCATCTGATTATGAGCTTCAACTTTAGGCACGAGACATGGATATTGAAAGTGAGAAGATTTAGACAGCAGGAAATTGATTTAATTGTTTTCGCTTAATATGCGCTTCAAATAAGAAATCTAATGCCGTCTTCAGCAAAAGATTTTATGTTTGTAATTAAAGCTCCATAATTTAATGTACTTTATCAGTTTTTATTTTTTTTAAGTATACTCTGTGACCGTACATTTGAATGAATTTCCCAAGTGATAATTAACTAACGTTACAATTGGTCTAGTCGTTAGTGACCCTGACTGCTGAACCGGAAGAGTGGGTCCGATACCCATACGGGACAACAATGTGTGTGATCCACAAATAGTTGTCTCGAGTCTTTGTGTTTTTTGTGTCCGTTGATTGAATGTTTGTAAAGCCCCTTGCGACACAGGAATTATTCCTAATGCAGTAGTTGTCTTAAAAAAAAAAAAAAAAGTGCAGTCGCTTCGTTTGTTCTTGTATCTTTCTTATCTTTGTTTCTTTCTTGCACAGTTGCAATGACCGCCGTCAGGGATTGCAAATCTTTTATTTGCGAAAGTAAGGTCTGTTCTTGTACGCAGGAGGGTTTTAGTTGGCTTCTGTCACACGCCTTGTTTTGTTTGTTATTCAATTTGAAATCGAACAACATTCCATTCTGGGATGCCATATTGGCCAATCATTTTGCGGATGTAGTGAAATTGTTTCTAAAGATTTAGCGTTTTGTTGTCTTTGTATTATTGTTGTTTTATTATTTTCTCGTGTTACTAATAGTTGTTAAACTTTTAATTTAACAGTCATTAGTTTATTTATTTATATGAATATGAATGCAATGAAGCATGTTATAAAAGTAGAATAGAAATTAAGTAGATGAGACAATGAAGTAGATAAAAGTGTTTGATTGTTTTATAATAAATATGACAGGTGAAACATGGACAAGTTACACAATTTGATATAGATTATTAAACATTTATTTCTAAGAAAGACTATTTCTATTTCTTCTTCACTTATGATGCTTTTAATATTATAATGATTCTCATATCTGTTCAGTTGTATATCTCGTTTATACACTAAAAATATAAATTGTTTCGACCGAAAATCGAAATGGGACTAACCATTTACTAAAAGTTTGCAGATTAGAACTCTTTCAACATATTGTATAAACACCGATTTACTATTTAAATGTTTGTTACTACTGGCAGTAGGCACAGAGGTCAACGTACGAAATTCGACGCGACCAAGCTACAGTATCAATACATATATTAATAGTTTTTCAGACCGATGCATGTAAGTTACAATTATTAAAAAAAAAAAAAAAAAAGAGAGTCTTCATTAGTAGGTAGGAAGACAAAAACTGTGTTACTATTGCTGTTGTTTAGGCTTCTGCGTTAGCGTGATATGTGTGCGTGAACGGACTATTTCTGTTGTTTAGGCTTCTGTCCGTTCACGCACACATATCACGCTAGAAACTTTAAGCATCGATTTGTATGCAGTTTTCGTATAGGTTTTACTCAAGGTTTAACTTAGAATATAGGATATTATTTACCGCATTTCTATATAAATAAATAATAAAAATGATAATTATACACATCTTACACATGGCAGTCTGATCCTAAACAAAGCAGAGCTTGTATTTTTGTAACCAGATTACTGATAAATGATACTGATTTTTTGTAACCGATTGCATATCAGTTACACCTAGACACAGAACTAACTAGCATATTTGGCCTGGGTGGGAATCGAACCCACGACCTCGGCTTAGCAAAACGAGACGGGGTTCATCCCGGCGGACGGTCACCTGCTGGTCGCGGAAGAATTTCGTGTTCCTGCGGCTGTCGGCAGCAGGTGCAAAGAAGGAACACTGTGGTGTTTTTACCTGGTCAAGTCCAGCACACTCATATATATAGTCTATGAGAAATTCCATACGTAAAAATAAAACGATCGATAACCGCTTGACCAGCACTTGATGCTAAATTAAGTAGCACAAGACAGTATTACATACTATTTATTAAATAAAATTAAATAAAATTAAAAATAAAATACTTTAGTAAGTATATAGTTTCTTATTTCACATTAGTGAATTTCGAATTCTTCTGTATTGTTAGTATTGTCCACTTAATAACGATTAATACAAAAAAAAAATACATTCACGCTCATATCCCGCAAGGAGTAGTCAGGGGCGTGATAAATATTTTGCTTACTATAATTTAGTCATACTCACCCAGTAAGGGAGAAGCATGATACTGTCATCCGCTCACTTTGGGAATTTTGAGAAATAATTGAGACGATGTATAAAGTACGCCGTCAATAAATATTTATACATATTTCTGTTGTGTTGTTTTTATACAATCGTTAATATGGTTTATATTCGTGGTATTAAATAATATGTGAAATACAAAGCAATATTGATGTTTGTACATTAGTAGTAGTAATTATGAAATAAAACACTAGTGATTATACATATATTTGTTTAAATTTTACCTACATATCTTGGATGGATATGAGAACATCTAAAAGTAACTAGAGAGAGAAAGAGAGTGTAAACAAATATCTTAAACCTAATTGCATTATTAACTTGCGTCTCTTTTGCAGACGTTATTTCGAAATCCCAATTCATCGAATACCCTCAGTCACTTCTACTATTAAGACGATTAAAGGGTCACCCCGCATGTCAAAATCGATTTAGCTATATACAGTTATTTTTTTTTAACAAAAAAAAAACATACAAACATTTATATGTATACTAGCTGACCCGGCAACGTTGTTTTTCCGTATAAAACCTGCATAGGGTCACCCTTATCATTTCGGGGTATGAAAAATAGATAGTAGGTCGATTCTCAGACCTACCCGATGTGTACACAAAATTTCATAAAAATCGGTCCATCCGTTTCGGAGGACTTTGTAACAAACATTGTGACACGAGAATTTTATATATTAGATATAGATTTTAAAAACATAACCCTTCTTCTTCCACAGTAGGCTACCTATATAATAGATCTTCGTCTTAAATGTTATAAGATCGACTAATTTGAAACAGGCTGTTAACAGCAAGACAGATGCTAAAACATAGGTCATCTTTACGACTTCGGACTTCAAAGTTGTATTGTAATGTTCTTAACTCATTTTCAAACAACAAATGTGATTTTATTGTTAAATATGTAATTAAAACACCTGATGTTTACACGACAAATATTTTTGTGACTGCTTTTCAAGATCCAGTTTAACGGTCAACTTAATAAATATTATGTTTAATTAAGATCTTAGATTAAAGATATCTTCATTTTTAAACATATAACTAATATTTTGTATTCCAAACGCCAATTTGTATTCCAGTGCCACCAAAACAATATTATTTTTGAGTGTAACAAAGTAATACCCTAACAGAAAACAATACGTTGTGTTTGCGGAAGAACAACCCCCTCTACACTTTCCAATTACCTCTCTCCATTCCCCCCTGTACCCTCCCCTCTTTCTCCTCTTCATAAAGGCTCTTGAGTTGCAGGTGTCATTTGGCATCAGGTGACCCGTCTGCTCGTTTGCACACCCATAGCATACAACATAAAAATAAAGTGGCTTCTCTCAATGGTAAGAATAAAAAATTAAGGTTCAAATTCGCTATTAACTTTCCTTTCAAACAAGTAACAAGTTGGAGGAATCTAATTTAGTAAATCTGTCTCCTATAAGTCTGACTGAAATAGTTTCTCTGTTTTACTGCTGAACCGCTTATACGTAGATAATTAAACTTGCAATTATAACTTGAACCCTAGATATATGTAAATGTGGTTACAAAAAAGTTAATTAAAGCCCTGGTTATAATCCACAGTTTTCAATAGACTCGTATGTTACAAGCCAAGTCAACACCGTGGACTGTAGGGACTGAGTGGGATAGTAGGTATGTGTTGGAATGAGTAATTGTATAAAAATAGATATCGAGAATTTTACACATACACTATAATACACATACAGGCATACATATAATAACACTCATATCCCCGAAGGGGAGACAGAAGTGTTTCACATGCTCACTTTTTGCACAACACAATTTACTTCCACTTATTTAATGGAGACAAGTCCATTGCCATCATATGACTAGATACTAGGACACTATATAACTAGATAATAGGTCGGGGAAAGTTATTCCTATTATGTGTATTTTTTTTTTATATTAGCCTACCATAGTGACTCCACTTTGCCTGATGGAAAGCAATAGGTGGAGTCAAAGAGTGGTGGTCACCATCCTCATTGCATGTCTAGTCAATGCAGCATGGCCTGGTTGATTTTTCACGCCCCGCTTTAAAGACCCGGGATAAAGTGGATAAAGTTTTTGGTAGAGAACGCACACGTTTGTGTTTTCTTGGCGCTGAACTCGACCAGATTCTCACAGCCCCATTGGGAAAGGCGGCTCAAGACCCGGTTGAGCTCAGCGACAAGCTCCTGTCGTTTTCCCTCAACGTCTGCCAGCTTGGCAGCATGATGTCCAAAATATCGCCCTTGTCTGCAAAACAATGTATATTGCATTGATATGCAGAAGGAACAGCGTAGGCGATAGGACGGAGCCCTGAGGTACACCAGCGCTTACCTCCTGGAAGTCTGAGAGTCGCCGTCGCAGAGAACCCTAATGCGGCGCTTATGGAGGAAGGCAGCAACCCAGTTGCAGAGTTTGGGTGGCAGACCAAATGAAGGCAGTTTGGAGAGAAGCGAGCGGTGCCAGACCCTATCGAAGGCCTTGGTAATGTCGAGGCTGGTGGCCAAGGACTCCCCATGCCTATCCATAGCCTCACCCCAAAGGTGTGTGACGTACGCTAAAAGATCACCCGTGGATCGGTTCGGCCTTAAACCATATTGCCCATCATTTAACGGCGGATTAATTGGGTGTTGATGATCCGCTCGAGCACCTTACAGAGTATGGAAGTGACGGCTATAGGTCGGTAATTGGCTGGATCAGAGCGGTCGCCTTTTTTGGGAATGGGTTGAACATTCGCTTCTGTCCAGGTCTCCGGAAAGTGTGTATAAAATTTAAGAAAAACATAATAAAACAGGATAAGGGCAAAAGTGTACTGATTTGTTTGTTACGGTTACCCGTTGTGTTTTTTTGTTTGTCAATTCATAATAAATTATTCTATTTTTAAATAAACAAGTCATTTTCTCAGAAATTGAAAGAGGTAACGTTCATCCAAAAAAGTACCTCAATCTCAGGAGGCATACAAATATTTTGTACCCAACAACGGTAAAATGTTGTAAGTATTATATTCTGCTGATAGTTAATAGTTCAGAAATTCTTGATTCTGAACAGCAGCCATTTTTAAAGGATGGAAGTTACAAACATAACATAAATATAATGTTACATTATTATTGTTTACAAATTGACTTATTTTAAAAGTAACGCTTGTTAGTTGTTACTGTGAGTTATAATTTGTAAGTGTAAACTAAAGTGAATAAAATTAATATTATAAAATTAATTTGAGTCACTTAGATTATATTCATATTTAAAGGTTCTTGTGTAGGAAAAACTCTTTCATATACAGTTTGTTTGCGTATAGCCAACATTTTTCTTTGAACAGAAACAAACTCTCGTAAAAATTACAAAGCAAAACAAGAATTTCTGATACAGTGTTTGATACAGTCGAGCAAAGAACTTTATCGTGCATATCAATAACAGTGCGTTTTCAGGACCATGATGAAGAAAACCTTTTTGCCAATAACTGAAGACTTGAAGAGCATATCATCATGACAATGAAACTAAATCTAACTGAGTGTCTAGTAGTGAGAGTCTAGTAACTGAGTGTTTTCTTGCAAATATAATATTATTTCAATTTATTTACGTGGTCTTAGGAATTACGTGACTACAAACTGGATTACGATACGTTTCAGGATAAGGATAGCATTTGAATGATATAATATGAAGATACTCGACACTATATTTGGGTTTCCTTTCTTCTCGATTCAAGGTAAGGAAGTATTTCTTAGAATTCACACCCAAATTTTTAACTCTGTATGTTTTAAAATAAACTTATATTGAATTGTTATGCTCGTAGATATGTACAGTTAAATATAAAACTTTTAAGATTGTCTTTTTTATGGTGTACAGACCTTACATCAAAGGTGTTATGATAGAGACAACAAGTGTAGGGCTGTTGTTACTGCCTAACAAAGGGAAAAAGGCTTGAGTTTATGTGTGTATGTAGGAGGGAGGTTCAAGTTTCCTTAATATTTACATTTCACTAAAACTATAAAGAAACTATATACATCAAAGAAGAAAGTAGAAATAGTTTAAGAAATTAAAATGTCTTTGAAAAACTCTAGCATAAATATAACACAACAGCATAACTCTAGATTCTAGCAAAAGACTACGCTTAATTGTTACAATTTTGTTTTTTAGTATTATCAATGACAACGTGTGGAATCGACAATTCACCAGTAAAAGTGGTGTACGAAGGTCAATCGACAATCGAAATATTTCCCTTCCTTGGCATATTGTACTATCCCATAAGTAAGTTTGTGTAAAACAGCTAAATATTGCTTGTAATTCTGTTATTACAAAACTCACTAAACTAGAGTAAAAACCACTGAACACTTTAGCACAGCCAATTGACGTTTAATATTAAGAAAACGCAAGATTAAACTTATATTAGTTTGTTAGAACTAAAATTGGTTAAGTTACTCGACTTAGTCAAGTTGGATGTAACAACAAAATAAATCTCTTAAAGTTTCGTTTAGTGAGGCGTGCAGCAGAATAGGCACAATTAAAGACTAATCCATTGTTACCATAACCCACATAAGATTAATCCATTTTGACTAAAAATCATCACTACATTTCAGATGAGCAATAGATTTCGTGATTTGAATATTGTATTAAGTATTAATTTTTTTTTAATTAAGTATGTACATGCCGGTTGGTCTAGTGGTTAGTGACCCTGACTTTTGAGTCTGAGAGTTCTTTATATCAGTAGATTCTACATTTGTAAAGTCAACTGCAACATAGGATTAATTCCTTTAAAAATATTTTAAGCTCAGATGACATACATCAATAACATTGTTGTATATAGCCAAACGTTATTTTGTCTTGATTATGAACAATTTTATAACATTCATTTTTGCTTAGACAACAAGCGGTTCACAACAGCAGTGGTTCTTGTCACAAGACAAATAGTCCTGGCTGCAGCGACGGAAATTGATAGACTGCCTAAAGATGATTTCAGGTAACACTTGTTCTTAATTATGGCTGAAAATGCTGCCTTCTGAAGGTAAACCACGATTTTGTTGCAATCTACAACAGAAACCTTCTTAAGTGACATCTAGCGAAAAACAGATGAATTACGTTGTAACCACTGAACCTGTATTTACGCTACAAGAATATTCGTGCGGATTTATATTTACACATGTTCATGACAAAAGCCTTAAGTCCGTTGGCCGTGAAATTAGCTCGGGAGAAACAATCAAAACTCCGTTGCTTAAATTCTTTTGAATGTTTACACTGTATCGCTTATTATCTGTTCTCTTCTTCATAACTACCTTTCTCTATTTTATGTTAGTTTTTATTGCGATTCCAGGGCCCGCGCTCGTGTGGTACTTGGACGAAATTGTAGTGGACCTCACCTCGCAATTCGAGACTACTCTTATCATCCAGATTATTCATCTAAAACATTCAGTGCTCTGAGTATGATACAGTTGGAAACTGACACATCTGACTTGAGTAAGAATTGATAAATATAATTTATTTGTTTTGAATTCTTATGTTACACATACCACAAGGTTTGGCATTGGTTGTGGGATTTAGGATTGTTCCATATTACACACTTGACCTTTAAACTTATGCGATTAGCCTGTATGTCTAAGCCAGAGGTTGTGGGTTTGATTCCCACCCATGAATCGATGTGTGATAAAACTGATAATTTCTGTGTCTGGATGTAATTTATCTATAATATGTATACATTTAGAAATATTTAAGTAAGTTTAACAGCAGTCTAGGTATTGTAGTATAAGTTTTGCTTATTTTGGGATTAGACGTCCGTCAGATGTATATTGATTATAATTGCGAATATGAAATCTTGTATTAATTTTTATTTCCAGATTTGAGACCAATTTGTCCCCCACCCACGTACTTTAAGAATCCTCAATTTTTCGCATTGGTATTATCTAACGGTAAGCTTATTTTTTATCAATGGGCTGGAAAACCATTATCATCTGGTACTTAATTTCACTACTTGAACTTAGAAGAGTATTATGAGTTTTGATACGTTATATACTTTTAGAGACATTATTCTTTTTAGTAAGGCTTACAATGCTGCTGTGACGTCACTATACAACCCGCTCTTGCTCCTTGCGTTTATGAATTTTAGTCAATAAATGGGTTAAAATACTGATGCCACAAACTTAAAACGTTATTGTGTTTAAGCATAGGGAATATTCGTCAGCAATAAATGTGTGAAACATTACAGTTAGAGCGGCGAGTGTTGTAAAGTGACGTCACACGTTGATTTGATAAATTAAAAATTAAAATTTTCATAGTATCAAAACTACTTGCTCGATTTAAATGAAAAAAAAAATCGATATATGTATTTATATACAATAAGGCCACGTGGTTTAACATTTCGAAATAACGTCACCGACTAAAATTTAATAAACAGAAGTTAATAAAGCTGTCAGGTTTTAATTTATTAAGAATTTATTTAATACCTAAAAAATATACATTGAGGTATCGCTTATGCTTCTTAATTCATCGGTATTAGCATTATCCTTTTCCATCACTTTCTATCCTCACCTTCCTTTCAACATACTCCAAATTTCGCCATCTTATTCCTATCTGGTACCAATCCCCAATCAAAAAAAGCCTGAAAGTCCCATCTAATTCACGTTCATGGGACTAAATTATAATGATAATCTTAACAGTGGCAGAGCAATGCTTATGCACGAATAGGCCGAAAAGACCGGTGAGATACCACACCTTTACAGAAAACCGTTTGTGAGTAACGCTTGCGTTGCATTTTCATGAAATGAGTAAGGTTTACGGAGGCCCAACTCCCCCTCTCCTCTTTCCTCTCGCCTCACCCCCTCTCCTTTTTTCCATCTTTTCATTCCCCCCTCTCTTCTTTCCCTTCCCCGCATCCCTCTATCCTTCATCATCCTCAAAGGAGTTGCAGGTGTCCATGGACGGCCTTTGTTGCTTACCATCATCTGTCCCCCTACAGATTTATATAAAAAAATAAGCACAATATGGGCGTTTATTACGGTTCCATCTACCCCTTCGGGGATAAAAGCGTAAGTGTATGTATGTACATATGTTAGAATAGAATAAAATTTGCGATACTACTATATAAACAAACAAACCATATTTTCAGATTGCAGTAAATCTATGATCACGATACACAAGATGCGATATGTTTCAACTAAGGCTTGCAAAGCTTTTTATCGAAGAAGTAATGTAAGTTTTCTGAAGATTGGTATTTAAAAATTGAATCGGCGGTAGCGTGATGGCTGAGGCGTTAGTCTTGCAATCAAGTGGTTGCGGGTTCAAACCCCACCCAATATACTACTGTCGTAAACCCACCCCTAACACAAGCATTTTAGCTTAGTTGGGAGGGTTAACAAGAATACTAGTAACGTGTAACGCACGTTGCTAGTATTCTTTACTTCAAAAAACAAAAAAAAACTTCGTAGCTATTGCAGTAATGATATGTCTGTTTTTAATAGTATACGGGGCAAAGGAGCAGACATGCCACAAGATGCCCATACAGGGCATGAGGAAAAGATAATGTGTGAAAGGTAAAATGGTAAGAGACTAGTCAGCTAGCTACCGCCAACCTAACTTACTCGGAGAAGTACATCGTGTAACAATCGGTTTTGAGCATGGCTCATTATAAATATAATGTAATATATCTAAAGAAAAAAATATTTTTGTTAGTATCTATGCAAAGATTTTATGTTATACACATACGGGACACGAAATGTGTTTCAGTTCAGTCTTTAATTAACATACAGCATTACCACTTTGAGATCGTAAGTCAAGAAGTTTTTTATTTTCTTTATGACGGAAATCACTGATGTCTATTAGAATAGAATATAATTTATCCGTGGGAGAACTACCAATACTACGGGCTCACAGAAAGCCGGCAGACAAACAATGCTCGCATTGTATTGCCAAGTGATTGAGGGTGCCGAAGGTCCAACTCTCCTTTCCCTTTACAACTCTTGAGTTGCTGGTGTCCAAGTCCGGAAGATGTCATTTTTTTATTTTTTATTTAATACTTTATGCACGAAATGTACATAGGTGAAATGAGTGAGGTAGGTGCACTAAAAAGCATGAAAATAGGTATGCTAAGAAAAAAAATAGTAATAAGGATAAATAGTAGTAAAAACATACACACACAAAGATATATAAATAAATATAATAATATATATTAATAAAATAATATATAATTATATATAAAGATATACATAGTCATATGGTTCTAACATTCTGATGGCTGCTAGCTTGCGGACGAGAAGAGCACGAAAAATGTATTTTTTTTTTATTTTTTTTTATGCGATAGGGGCAAACGAGCACACGGGTCACCAGATGGTTAGTGACTACTACTAAGTTTTGAAAGATAGACGACATTTGTATCATGTGACCCGTCTGTTCGTCTATCGACGATAAAAGATCTATCACATTTAACCGAATTTAAGTTTAAATTTATTTTATTTTATTTTACATAATCCACACTTCATTTCAGCTGGATGTAGGCTCCATGTGGCCAACACACACAGCTTGCGCGAGGAGTATGACTAGAGGAAGATGTATTTGGAGAAGTGGAGCAATCCTAGCCATTAAAATGGCCAACAGATGGCGACTAGTAAGTAAGATATCCATTTTATGTTACATTAACTTACGTAATGTACAGCCGTACCTACAGCTGTGTTTCTCGATGGAGTACAAAAGGCCACCCTTTCTCTACCCGTGGGTGTTGTAAATGGCAAGTAAGGGATTGGACTATCATCTATCAGACAGTATTTATATACAGTCATTGTCCAGTAGACGGCAATAGGCTGGCTCCGTATTATTTATGTAGGACTAATTATGGTTCGAATGTGTGCGTTTATTGCGCTTTTTTTCGTTTTTGGATTTATTTATTTATAAGTAGGAGGGCAGACGAACAACCGGGATCAGTGGTGGGGAAAGAGGAGAGATGAGATTAAGGGAGTGGAAAAAACTTACCCCTTACTCACTCGGCAATAGTGAACTGCTGTGGTCTTAAAGGTTGACGTAGAGCGGTGAGTTATTAGCTTACACGATACTATGCAGGGGCAAATCAATACCAACTTCTCCCTCTTGACCACATTCAACGAAGAGCGACTCGCATTATCGATTGCCAGGATATTTGTGATCGGCTTGACACCTTGAGTTTGCCTAAAGATGTACCTTCATTCTGCATCCTTTATCGTAGGGAGTATTCAGAGGAATTCGCAGGTTTCCGCCTTCGTCCTACGTGACAAAATTTCCATCCCCACAACTTGGATGATTAGCACTCTACCTCTGTGGACAGACACCTCCAGTAGCTTTTTGGATCGCACAACCAGCCTGTAGAGCAAATTGCCTGCCGTATTTCCGAACCGATACGACCTTCAAACCTTCCAGAAAAGAGCATACTCCTACCTAAAAGACCGGTAACGCACTTGTGATTCTTGAGTTACGGGGGTTCATGGGCAGGGGTAGTCACTTACCATCAGGTGATCCGTCTGCTTGCTTGCCTCGTATCTCATAAGTTTAGACAGTGTCATATATTTATGTTTGTTTCTTGTCCGACCATTTTGTATCCTTACTATTACCGAATACATTACTTACGTATGTATACGAAATCATATGTATGGACTATAGATTATATGTAGAATAGGTTAGAAATCTTTTTTATTTAAACAAATTAAATGTTTTTCGTTAGTATCACTAAACTCAATAAGAACATGCCTGGTATGAATAATTCTTTCTTGGTTGTCCAATTCATATTCAATGTCATATCATAAAATTGTTAAAAACTTATTGGTAATGGTCCTATTTTTAGAAATATTTAAAATTTTAGATCAATACATATGTTAGTTAATATAAAATATATTAGATTCCTGCCTATGTTAATGCATAATCCGACGCTTCAGAATAGTTGAGCTTTAGGGAAAGAAATTGGGCAAACAAACTCATAGCCACTGTTACATCATCAGATAAATATTACAATATATATATTGAATAGTAATACAAAACTCTTTTGTCGTGCACTATGATATTATTTCAAGTAAATAAACTAAAACTAGGCAATTGAATAGGGAAGTTGAAAATCAATAAATCTGGATTAATACAGAGCTAATTTGGCATGGTATGGTCTACGCGGGCTATTATCCGCAACTCGACGTCTTCTGTGCGCCTGTTTTGCGTGACAGGGTAAATGGCTGCTATTGCTATCCCTACTAGAGATCTGATTTATTAAACGCAAGCGAAACTGAGTTCAAAAGCCAGTACTTTGTAAAAAACTGAACATTGAGCATGACATAATACGCCACAATACGTACAAAAAAAATACTGTCAGTCTTTGGGGAATGCCGATAGAAGTGAAAACTAAGTAACTTGTGAATTGTATCGTCGAGCTATTAGATTATACACAGTATACATATAGCTCATGGAAAGCGTGGGGTGACGATGAGTACCATGATTATTGTCCACCCAAAATGTGATGCATTTCCTTCCAATTGACAGAGAAATAAATTAATTATATCATGAAAATCATATTTTCCCCATTAATACATATAACCAAATGCTATCAATGGTTTTGTAAACACTGTACTTGCCCTTGCAGCTAGGGTTTGGAATATATGGTCCAGGATGTCAGGCACCATCAAGGTTCTTAGACTATGGCATGTATCACAAATGGGTGGAGACCAGTATCTCCAGAATTGGAAACCCATCCATCACCGAGATATCAGATAACCATGTAGTATTTAGAAGGAGTAAGTATTAAGAGAAGTTAGTAATTTTTGTTTCAGTTTTTATTTACCACTGTAATATTTACGTTACTGTTATTTAAGTTAGAGGGTTATTATTTTCGGCATCAGCCAATACGTGTTATAGGTATGCGACCCTGACTTGCTTGAGCTACTTTTACACCACAACCCATCTGTATAAACAATATCTCTTTCTATCTTCTCTTTCCTGTCAATACACTCCAAATCCAATCTTATTCCCAAAAGTTCCTGGATGAAACAATTGACCTGATCCCTATCACGTTAGTGGAACTAAATTGTAATTGTCAAAAAGTGAGCGTTATTTGCCCCTGCCTATCCCTTCGGGATACCCGCGTGAGTGTATATATGTACACATGTATAATGTAATATTTACTTTGTCTATAAACCATTCTGTAGGTAAGGTGGTGTGTTAAGTGTTAGGTGGTGTAGTAGCGTTAAGTGTATTTTTATCTACAATAATAGTATTACATAGAGGTAAAATGGTTGTTTTGTTTGTTTGTTTGTAGGGGGTACTCTTTGGATCCACCGATCCGATTCGAAAAGTTCTTTCACTGATACACTCTTTCTGCTAGCTAAATCTGACTCTTATATTTAACACAAAATAATAGCTTATTGTCAAAATAAAAATAAAAATTCTAAATAAATTCGTATAAAATAAAGTGTTTCATCACCACGGAAATTTTATGAAGATAAGATTGGCCCTTTAAGCATTAAATTTGGGAGGATAGTTGACAAAATAATTTGAGATAACTCAAAACGCAAGACATAGACTGCCCGCACGACTTATGAGTTTTTTTTTTCTTTTACAATATACATACATATTATGAATTATTACATAGGCGATGTACGTGTGTTCCCTATGGGCTCCAAAACGCCTGGACCGATTTCGATAAAATTTTCAGGGTATCCTCAGATTGGTCTAGCAGGTGATTCTGTAAAGTTTGGAAGCGACTCGGATTATGTTGCACAGTCCAATTTATTTTAACTTACGCCTAGTGAACTGGGCCGGGTTTCCTACTAAACTTATAAGATTTTTTTTCTATTTTAGTCAATTGTGTCAACAAGTCTTAACCTTATTTTAACTTTTTTATTAAAAGATGAGATATTGTTACGAGGCCTAAGTCTATCGAATACATTAAACAAAAGTTATTGTACAACTTTCTTTTATCAACATGAATCATATTAGTTTAGAAGATTTATCTTTACTGTTCGCTTCTGAACAACTATATTTTGCCATGTCTCCATTATGATCTGATCTTGTCTATTTCAGATACTTATTTAATGTTTTTTTTTATATTATATATGGACAGACGAACAGACGGGTCATCTGATGGTAAGTGATAACCGCCAACTATGGACACCTGCGACTCGAGTGTCGTAAGTGCGCCTCCCAGGTTAGAGGGTAGGAGGATGAGGAGACGGGAATAGGGGTGGGAGGTCAGGGGAGAGGAAAAGGAGAGAGGGAGTTGGACCTCCGGAAACCACACTAATTTCCGGGAAATGCAACGCAGCAAATTCACAGCAAATTTTCTGTGAGGTGAGGTATCGCAGGAGCCGGCCCATTCGTGCCTAAGCATACCTCTACCACGTAATGAAATCATCTAAATAATCGATAAATCAGTTCCGATAAATAAGCATGTATAATATTTTATCTATAATATGTATGTATTTAGAAATATATAAGTAAGTTTATCAGCAGTATGGTTACCATAGTACAAGCTCTGCTTAGTTTGGGATTAGACGGCGGTGTGTGATATGTGTAGAGTATTTATTTATTTATTTATTTATACTCGTACCTACTCATTTTCCATTGAATCAGATATTCCAGTACTTAAGAGATATCACATCTTAAACGGTCAGCCTATAAGTAGTTGCAACATCAGCGTATATAAAAAAAGTTTTGGCAAAACTTATACTATAAACCATCTTAGAATGTCGTGGTCTATGAGAAGCTTATACATGAATGGGTATTAATATACCTTTTGTGCGCTTTATATAGCCACCTGTCCATTGCACTTTAATGAGCCGAGCGCCATACTGTTAGCCTAATGCAAAATTAAATGTACATCAAGATCTATTGCTCAATCTCCATTACGTAATCGTTAACTTTGTTCTAGTACCTCCAGCCTCGTTGATGTCCCGGTGACGACGGCGACGGATGAGCGCCGTCAATTTTTTAAATCAACTTTTAATGTTCTTATATATTTTCTAGTGTCGGGGAATATACAGAGATTTGGCACATGTGATACTGAAGAGACTAGAAAAGAATTGTATTCGGATCACGACGAAATTGAAGGAACTGGATATGCAAACGGGCACTTTTCATACAACGTAAGTTATAACAGAGGAATAGATTACGTTTAGGCTAAAGGGCAAGTGAAGGACAAGGTATTTGAAAAATATTCTCAAATTTTTACTAGTCACTCTCTTATACCTATTTATAAGATATGTTGTGTTGCTCAAGTATGACAGGTATAATAATCAGATTAACTACATCCAAATTATTTATAAAAAGAGGTCGTTTGGATATTTAGAAGATTAGTAAGTGCCAAAGTCACATCAGTCTCTTGATATTTATTTTTTTTCTAAATTTTAAAACTTTTTAATTATTTTTTTAATATTATTAGGTTGGCAACTAATTAACCCGCCATCTTTGTACACAAATTTATTTATTTTTTAAGTATAAATAATAAAATTATTTCTCAACTATATAAGCACCGACGGTTTCTATCATCTGTCGCTAACGCGATGGCATCTGGCTGGCATAATGCCTTCCTCGTAGAAGTTTTTAGACTTTTGATCAAAAAAGGTTATAAGGTCACTTTTAAACTGGTCTTCATTTTTAATTTTTTTTATCTGCTAAGTAGTGGGCTAGAGAACGAAATAGATGATAATCTGAGAGCATAATATCTGGAGAGTACGGTGGGTGAGGAAGGATAGCCCAGCCAAACGAAAGTAATTTTTCACGAGTCGCTTTTGCTACATGTGGTCGAGCAGGTCCAAGCCATTGGTGCTTACGCGAAAAATGTATGTACATAACCCATTTTTCATTACACGTAATTACATCCCTCAGCCACTCATTGGTACGATGATAACTTAGTAGTTCCATGCACACGTTAGCTCTCTTCTGAAGTTGTAACGGCATCAACCAATGCGTCATGTGGCAACCAAACTGAATATTTCCAGGTCTTTTCTAAAGCGTGGAGTTGTTTTTCTACTGCAGCATGAGAATACTGAAGCTGTTCTGCCAGACAACGTAAAGTGAACCTGGGATCTATTTCTATCCTTTTAATTCATTTACATCTATTGTAGGAGGTCGTCCTGGATGAGGATCATCAGATAGGTCATAATCTCCATCCTTAAATCTTCTGAAACAATGTTTGGTGGTATCGCAAGAGAGCACGCCTTCGTCCATCGTTGCACATATATTGCGCACTGGTTCAGTCGCTTTTTCACCTAAGCGAAATTCGTGAAGTAAAAGCAGCCGAAGTTCTCTAAGAGAAATATGCATAATTTACTGTAGTTTTACTATTCAATATCCAGTTGTCAACTGATCTGACATACAAGTCTTGCTTTATTTATGTACTACTCCAAGAAATTCGAGATAGTTTTATAACGTTTTAGAAACTGATCGAAAGAAGTGGCGGGTTTATTAATTGCCAACCTAATATATAGGGATAGATGGACAGACGGGTCGCCTGACGGTTAGTGATAACCACCTTCCATGGACACCTGCAACTCCAGAGTTGTAAGTGCGCTGCCCGCCTTTGAGGGTGATGACGGATGATGGTATGCGGGGAGGGGAATAAGAGTGGAATGATGAGATGTGATAAGAGGCGGGGGGTCAGGAGAGAAGAAAAAAAAGAAGAAGAGTTGGGCGAAACCTCACTAAGTTCGAGGAAATGCAACGCAAGTGTTACTTCTCTAGCGGTTTTCTGTATGGCCGTGGTATCACACTGGTCGAGCCGGCTCATTTATGCCTGAGCATGGCTCTACCGCTTATAATTATCATTACTGCACGAGTATAAGCTAGTAAGCTGATATTCAGCAGTCCAGTTCGACCTGTTATAATACATATAAGACGACACACGTTTTCTTCTAGCCATGAATATCAATTCGAACTTGAATAAATACTATAAAAAATAATTATTTATTTTTTATTTTTATTATTATTTTTTCACAGGTCTCTTTATACGCCAATGTGGATTACTCCTGTATTACCTTTAAAGCAGATTACAAAAGTTCCAAGATCAAGGGAAAACCAAAATTGCAAATTCAAAGATGGTGTGCAGGACCTACTGGAATCTGTTATGGTTTTGGCCTTTTGTCCATACATTTCCGAATCAGAATCAGGTTTAAAGACCAGTTTAGCTTCACAGTAAGAGCTTATGGTCACGAAGCTAAGCTTGTTGATCCTATGAGGGTCATACAGTATCTAAATATTAATATAACAAAACCTAGAGTGTTTTCTCTTAAAATGGTTCGTAGGAGGCTCAAAAATTATGCTTATGGCCCTTACATTTATATAAAATAATATGTAAATATGTCGCTTATAAAACTTTTGCAAACGAAGTGTCTAAGAGATACTCCGTTTGCAGAAGATTTGTGATTTGACTGTCTGTTATTTAGCTTTATTATTTAATAATAAAATAAAGAAAAAGAGTTTTAATTGAGTTTTACTTGGAAAATTGGACTTTCATACGATTATGAATGTCATTTCTATCGTTCCTATTAAATATTACTTAATTCACGAACATAAATAGTAAAGGCGACTTTTGTGCTAGGCGGTTAGAAAAAGTGATTGAACGAAAAAACTATATCATACGCATTAATATATCATTCCTTTAGATTTCATTGTCTTTGGAAACGCTTTCACTCAAAAGATATGCCTATCTAAATATGACCATGCGAAAAACACCCAAAAATAAGGTCTGCCAAGCAAAAGATCATATTTCATTTTGTTTAATATCCAACTGATAGAAAGAAAGAGAGAAAATATATTTATTTTGTACTCACACAAGGCAAGGATAACAAATTCATCAAACGTCAGTGTTAACATGTACTACTGTATGAGACAAAAATGGCCGTTAGCTCAGTGTTGTGCTAAATCGGTGGCGGCGCTGGTATCATGCTAAAACCTGGTGAATATCACGAACAGAGAGCCATCTTTTGGTATATATATATAAGAGTGAGTGAGAGGGAAAGAGTACCTATATAAAATAAAAAATAGAGTATAATACATAACCAACTTAATCAAGGCTTACTAAAATACAGGTTGTTTTAAAAAAAATACATTATTTTGTGTATATACATATATATTTAAAATATACTAATTATCCGAAAATTAAATTAATAACATGATTTCTACCGTGTTAGTGTTATGTGCAGAGACTAAACAAAACGTCATTTCATTCCTATTAAATCTGTGACCCGTACGCGGGGTTTTCAGTAAACAAAGAGAAAACTGATAAAAGTGATAGTTTTAAAATAAGTTAAAAGGCAGACGCTTATCTCTTGTCTCTTGTATTATCTCTGGCGAGAAGTGAACGTTTAATGGAAATCAGTAATTCAGTGTTAGTTTGTATGTTTTGTTTCCTATATAATAATATACAGTAGACTGAATTTTGAGTGTTATATGATAAATTGTCATTGTGTTTGAAGTCACCAAGAGGAATTAGAGATGAGTTATTCAACACAAAGCCGTTTTTTTTTTTGGTCTGGTGACGGTAGTCATTGTTTTTGTAGAGTAAGCATCTGCTTACTCTACAAACTTAACTTGTTTCAGTTTTTTGCCAAAGTTTCGTACCGAGTTAAGGGTTCGAAGAGGTGGTGGCCGATTGTTCCAGCACCGAGTACTTGACCTAAAACTCTCACGGAAGGTGGCTGTACAATGCCTTGGTGTGACCAATAGGTATGAGGAAGCATGAGATTTATATTTGTGTTCACAAGACCAAGCGAGCTTTTTAAACAAGTACTCGGGTCGCTGAGTCAAAACGACACCAAAGAGAAGCGTACCAAATTGGAGACTCCTGCGTGTTGACATTTTTATAATGTTCCTATCATTGAGTAATGGAGTTACGCGCGAACGCAGCGGCACATAGAAGCAGAACCAAGCACATGCATTTTGCAGACGTTGTATCAACCTCTCAGTTCTACCCAGTAGGCAGGACTCATAAAACGTGTCAGAATAAGAGTTGCAGCATTATACGCAGATCTGTGCCAATATAAGGCATTTCCTACTTCTTGATCTTGCAATTCTTCACAAACATGTAGTAAATTCAATACTCTTTTTTTCTTTTATTGGAAACATTTAAGTTAAACAAAACACTGATATTCTAGTCTAATCTGCTCAGACAATCTTGATACGAATATTTCTAATATAATTTGTTTTTGTGTCTGGTGTACTAATAGGGAATTAAATAATACTGTATACACCATTACATCATTTACACTAACATTTATTTACTTACTAAATGGATGAATATATATTGTACATATACTTGAGAATACTCGATCACGTCAGTTTTCAAATCAAATAAAAACCGCTACAAAATCGGTTCATTTGTTTAGGAGACAGATACAAAAGAAAAACATAGACACTTCAGACTTATGACATGTTGGTCTAGTGGTTACCGATCCTGACAGCGGAACGGTCGTGGGTTCGATGTGCGCAAAACTTTGTGTTATTCACAAATAATTGTTCCGAGTTTGAGTGCTTAGTGTGTGCTATTGTGTGTTGTCCGTTGATTGTATGTTTGTGAAGTCGCCCGCGACACAGGAATAATTATTAGTGCGGAAGTTGTCTTTAAAAAAAAACTTCCCTCTTTATATCGGGCTCCTGTTAAGTCAGATTAAGTCATTAGAGTGGTAGGTGTAAAAACGCGTAAGTCAGGAAAATGGGGATATATATACATAAATATATTCTAAAGGTAATATTATAAGTAGGTGTACCATGATGTGACATGAATTGATATGATTGGATTGGATTACACAAATATACAAATACTAAATAAGTATCAAGATTCATTCATCCATAATCATAAACATCATCTCCTTACAACTGTATTTTTTTTTATTAGAGGTTGATGCAATGAGTTTTCTTTTTTCATTTTACTCTATCATTCGACATTGCACTGCCCTTTCTACTTATATCCTCTTTCACGCTGTCGATCCATCTCTCTTTGGTCGTCCTTTACTCTACTTAGCATTCAATATTTTTTCTTATACAAATAAATAGATAAATGTATCGATTGAGCGGTCAAGTCACTTGTTACACTAATACATAACTAAATCAAATTAAAATTATATTAAGGTAATGTCATTATAATGACGATGACGAAAGATAATGTGTCTCCATTCCATTCCATTGTTTGTATAAGAAACATTATTAAATATAAAGTAGAGGAAAGGACGACCAGTAAAAATAACAATACAGAGCCAACAAAACGACATTAATTTGTTTACAAAAAGACTAGCTACCTATTTTACCAATCTTACAAAATAAATCTTACCTCACGTCTCCACTTCAAATTATGTAAATTCGACTCAAACTTGTAGCGAACTTTGAAACTGCTTCATCTTAGACTCATCGTTTTTGAACGAAAAAAAAAGGTTTAAAACTACGATTGGAGCCGGGAACAATATTTGAACTTAACTTAGTAATGAAGCGACCATGTCGTAATAAGTTGTGATGTAATTTTTTAATGCTTTTCTTTTAATTAAAAACAGTTAATGTTCATATTTTCAGAACATCATCAAGTATGTATCACATGCATACGTGCGCTCACTGAGAATTTTCGATAGATCGTTGTTATTTAATTTCAATAGGTGAGGCGTATTCGAGTATAGGTGAGGCGTTGACATACACTTTCGCGCCGAACTTGCATTCATTATTCACAACTCCACTCACACCGTTACCCCATTTGAACCCCTCTGGGTTACATGCCTATAATGTTGCTAAATTGTATATTACCATTACGACTTTGACTGAACCTTGAAATTTGGGTGTTTTAAATTATTCATCTTAAATTAGTTCTGTTAGAGTGTGTGGCTCTTTAGATGAATTGTTAATTGGTTTCAGACACTAAGAATTGTGTTTGGTTTCATTTAATTTATTGCTTAGTAATTCTACAGTTAAAAATAGAAAACATTAATTGTATAATAAATAGTTGAATCTACTAAATTGTGCGACTTCATATTTTTGTGTGCGCTTCTCCAGAAGCTTGTGGCCTCGAACAACCAGCTTGTGGAACAAATTGTCGTCTGCCGTATTTCTGGACTTATTACTTAAAAGTTGAGTTACACTATTATACATAGCATAGATAGCATTTGGATTATCGCCATAAATGTTTAAGGTTAAATAACATTAATAATAAAAGCTACATAGAATTATATAAATTGTATTTTTTTTATTTAGGTATTACGAGGAACTGTATGTTTTTCTCATCTTAAACTATACTTCCACTAGAAAAACGCTCACGCCTGTATCCCCTAAGGGTTAGGCAGATTGCATGGATGGCGTAGTGGTTTAAGTGATCACCTCGCCACTACACTACCGCGCCGAGTGTTGTGGGTTCGATCCCCGCACGGGACAACAGTTTGTGTAATTCTCAAATGGTTTTTTTTAGTCCAGGTATTCTTTGTGTCCGTTGTTTGAATGTTTGTAAAGTCCCTCGCAACACAGGAATTAAATCTAGTTCGGGAGGTGTCTTTTTCAAAATAAAATAAAAAATAAATAGTCACTTACCATCAGCTGAGCACTAACATAATAGGAGGCAAGCCAGTTGCCGTCAAGTGTGCACTATATGACTGTATACATATTGTCTATTAGATAACAATACAGTCCCTTAATGGCCTATATGATACTACTAGTAAGAGCCCATTCTACTCCACTGTGCACAACATCGCAATTTTACTTGTAAACTAGAATACATTTATTGCTTAGCAAAGTACCAGGAAATATAATATTCATAGCTGACGTTGACTTAAGATAAGACCTGATCTATACCGAGATTTAATTAAATCCCAGATTATCATAACTTCATTCGGAGATCGAAAGCTATAACGATTTTATGCCGAAGTCAAATACAACAGAATTGAACTAGACGACGTTGTAACAGTATAATACAATTGTCTAGACCAAATTCTTGGCAGAGCGAACCTGAGTCTAAAATGCGGCGTGCTTGAAACTGTAGTTATTACATTATTGTGTTGTTTTTGATCTTAGTAACAATAACCGCACCTTACGTTCAAGAGATTAAAGGATTCTTCCTTGTAGTGTAACATTTTAATCACTGTTAGACGAAGTAGACTTTTACTTTGGATTTTACTGTAAATAAAACACATAATTTCGGACTTTAAAACACAAAATCCCAAAAAATAGCTATATTTATTCCAACAAAAACAGCATACAAATTAAATAAAATAATTTTCAAAATTTTGTTACCACCATAATTATTGATATATGTATGTATGTACATATGTCGGTTTTAAAAGGTTTACCTTCAACAAACTTACGACGATATATAATAGTGGTACGGTAATTAGCTTAACTTATTATCTAAGTTAGAGCAGGTCGTAACTTAGTAATCTAAGTTGCTTATCTCTTCAACAGACACAAAACCGAAGTTGTTTTTGCTACTGTAACTGTTTAGTATCGTTAATGGTATTAGTTTTGTGGATTTTATTTGAGTACCTATTTACTTTTGTCTAAGGTTTGCGTTTGATTGGTAATTTGGTATACACACTCACGACTTTATCAACGAAGGAGAAGGCAGAGGTGTCTTAAACGCTAACTTCTTGCTAATCATAATTAGTATCACTTTATTACTCATCCGAACATTGTATGATTGCAAATATACTGTCTAACATGTAACAGTCCTATCTCTTATGCTCTTTTGACACTGAAGGGACCCTCCGACTAGGCACGGTGAACATGTCAGACCACGGCCTAACGGCTTAGAATTAATTCCTGTATCGCGGGGACTTTACAAACATTGAATCAACGGACACAAAGAACACCAAGACTCAGAACCGCAATTTGAGGATTACAAAATGTGTTGTCCCATGCGGGGATCGAACCCACAACAATCGGCGCGGCGGTGTAGAGGTAAGGTGACCACTTAAACCGCTACGCCATCCCTGCAGTCCATGCAATCATTGCTTTCAACAATGCTACAATATGGTGGATTTTTTTTTGGCGCCAAACGACGTGCTAAATTCTGGATTTTCGCCTCCAGGCAATATGACGTATAACGCTAGCTTCACAAATTTATCACATGCACTTCAAAATGGTTTGTGTTCGTTATATTGAACTTTAGGTAAGAGTTTTTAAGATATTTCATTTGAATAGCTGACTGTAAAAATAAGTTGGTCTTCTTATACAAAAGACTGATTGTGGCAAAAGAAACCTCGTGAGGTAGGAGGTCCTTTGCGGGCGTACTTGTAAGGACCCAAAAACCTGATTGCTTGATTTTATGCATATTTTTTTTTTTTTTTTTTTACGCGATTGGGGGCAAACGAGCAGACGGGTCACCTGATGGTAAGTGACTACCGCCGCCCATGGACACCCGCAACTCAAGAGTCACAAGTGCGTTGCCGGCCTTTAAGGTAGAGGTACGCTCTCTTCTTGAAGGTTTGAAGGTCGTATCGGTTCAGAAATACGGCAGGTGACAATTTGTTCCATAAGCTGGTTGTGCGAGGCAAAAAGCTTCTGGAGAAGCGCACAGTGGTGGAGTGCCAATCGTCCAGGTGATGGGGATGGATATTTTGTCGCGTAGGACGATGGCGGAAACCAGCAGCCGGTATAAGTCCGAACAATTCCTCTGAACACTCCCCATGATACAAGCGATAGAGGATGCAGAGTGAAGCTACATCTCTACGCAACGCCAAGGTGTCAAGTCGATCAGAAATATCTTGGCAGTCGATGATGCGAGTCGCTCTCCGTTGAATGCGGTCAAGAGGCAGAAGTTGGTACTGGGGTGCACCTGCATAGAGATGAGAACAGTATTCCATGTGCGGCTGAACCTGCGCCTTATAAAGTTGCAGGCGGTGGGCCGGAGTAAATACTGTCTCGATCTGTTTAGCACACCAAGCTTCTTCGAGGCTAATATGGCCTTACTCTCTAAGTGACCGCGAAACTGGACTTCGCTTGATATATCGACGCCAAGGATTCCGATACTGGCTGATGCAGTTAGGGAAGTGCTCTCAAATTGAGGTGATACGACCAATGGCATCTTTTTAGCGGTGAACGCGCAAACCTGTGTCTTCGTGGGGTTAAATTGGACTAGGTTAAGTCGACCCCAATCTGAAACTTTTGATAAAGAAGTTTCGATTTCAGACACAAGTTTGGATCGGCTTTCGATGACGTTTACCCGAGAAATTTTAGCGCGGCCGGTGTAAAGGGCATCACTCGTGCTATCGTCTGCATAGCAATGGATGCTGCTAATCTGCAGCATGTCGTTGATATGCAGAAGAAACAGCGTGGGTGATAGCACACAGCCTTGTGGGACACCAGAATTAACAGACTTGGAGTCGGAGCATGCACCGTCAACAACGACCTTGATGCTTCTGTCTGTAAGAAAACTGGTGAGCCAATTGCACAGTTTCTCGGGAAGCCCATAGGAAGGAAGCTTCGCAAGGAGCGCTTTATTATAATCATATTCTTGTATGTGCCAACGTTACTTACTTATTTAAAAATATTCTTTGATGATTTGGTTCTATTTGATATGGCAGATAGAGAATATATCATTAATATCTTATCCTTTTTGATAAGTTCCCATTACGTAGACTTATATAAGAAATAGGTACTGATATTTTAAATGAAAAACATTATGAAAACTAAAGTCCCTTGACTTCCAACAGCCCCTCGCCTCTTTCGTCTTACTTCACCCCCCCGCCCTCATTGCTGATGACTAGACTACGATTCTTAAATAAAATCTTAGTTTGCAACTCTACTGAAAAAAAAAAATCTAGAGAAACCTCCTTTTGTCTGCCTTCTCTAAACTCCTTGTTTTTGTCTACAGTAATAAGTTTCAAAGACTTATAAGTATGCGACCCTGACCCTCTATCTGTATAAGCAAGATTCCTTACCTTTCTTTTTATCGTAACTTTTCCGTCAATGTACTGTAAATTTTTATATCTTATTTCCCAAATCTGTAGCCTCTTTCTTCTTTCTTAAGAGGCTGAATTATAATTAGCAAAAAGTCGTGTTTAATTACGCATGTGCTTACCCCTTCTTAGGTGTATATATGTATGTGTGTGTATTAAAAACAATAAAACCAATGATCCACATAACATCAGGAATAAGCACTTGGACATTTATGACGTGCGTGATTAATGAGTCAGTATTTTCAGAGCATTCTGTTGGCAGCTTTTTTCAGACTCAATGTAATTTGGGAACCTGTTGCATAAATAATTGGTTCGTATTTATTAGGGATTCGGATTCGGAAATAAATGCTTCGTCTGCTAGTTAACCTCTAAAGTAGGTCAATTGAAATGTGGACTATTTGTGGTATGTAAAGGTTTATAGGCTTTCAGAACGGTTTCGGAATATTTTTGTTAAGATCAATGATTTTGCATTGATTGTAGCAAACTATTTAAAAAAAAATGTCACCTGCCGTATGGAACCAATTGTCACCTGCCGTATGGAACCAATTGTCACCTGCCGTATGGAACCAATTGTCACCTGCCGTATTTCTGGACTGATACGACCTTCAACCTTGAAATTTTCATAAGGCGACATAAGACTTGATAAATGTGTTTATCTAATATGTGGAATAAAATGATTAAACTATATTAAAAAAAAAGCTTATGCATTCAATATTCGTGAGAATTAGTAAGGTCAGGTTTGTTGTATAAAAAAGCTATATTTACTTTGTTAGCCTTGCAGGAATTGTTAAAGGTACTTTAATATCTATTTCAAATTCCTTGTTATTTTAACGGAGCTATAAATAATAAAATCAAATTTGCTCCCAGCTGAATACCAAATAGGATACCTGCAGAAATTCTGTATTCGATGTCGAACGAGTTAGAAATGTACACGAGCTGCTCTTAAACTAGCAACTTCGGTACCAAATAATATTTAAACATCGAAATTTAATATTTGTTAATAGAAATTTACGAAAATATTTTTTTTAATTAACAACTTATGATGGTGTTTCCTTCTATGCAACAATAGTGAAGGGAAAACATCAGATCTTAGTTTTTAGCTTAAATATTTAAAGAACGGTTGATTATAGCTGTACCTCGTATTAAATTGTAGGGACAGCTCCAACATGTATTTATTTTAAGGCCGTAGTTATGATAGCCGCAATTGAGGAGTGTAATCCAGAATTGAAATACATCCATTTTTGTCAGATCATATAACGGCTTTATAATTATTGAGCTTGTTTAGTCGTAAAACCCGTCAATCGGTGAAGTTATACGTCATGTTTAATTATATAAGCGAAAGCTTTTAAAGCAGGTACTGATATGAGGAAGTAACGAGCTGTTGTAAGTGGTTATCTTATAGGGAGAAAGGCGTGAGTGTATGTATGTATGTCCTCTCTAAGAAAGTATCATGTATTATGGTTACTTTGTACTTGAACTAATTAAAAAAAAGTTTTTAAAATTGGATGAAGTTCAAAGTTTATACCAAATAATGTTACCTGTCGATATCAGGTGTAAACTTTCACCCAGCGACGGAGCGTCGCTCCGTTGCCTCCACTGGGATGCCACGGTTCTGAAGACCTCACACACAGAATTCTATATCCGACTTCGAAATTTAAAATTTTCTGTGTTTATTTATACTTGTTATTGTTGTATTTAGACGACATACTAGTAAACTATTTAGCAGTAACAAGAGGATAAAATTATTCATTATCAAATAGCTAGAATTCCGGACAAATAAAGATTAATTTGATTTCGTCAAATTCCTCCGTTTCAAACTGCTTTCACATGCTGAAACTATGTATTAAGGAAATAAATTAAAAATGTTATACTTACAAGATTTTGTAATAACCATTTTTCAAGCAAATTAATCTTTATCCATTCATCTATCTATCACTGATTTCGTTTATTTTCAAATCACACTTTAAATCTACATTTAGGATATACATATTTGATGAAAATGTCTCTTTTGGTAAAAGGATTAATAGTTCAATTCGTCCGTCTCACTGATTGGACGCTTTGTTATGTTTGTTTGCACACGTTCATGTTTTTACGAGATTCAACTTTATACCGCTTAGCTAAAGTACAAAATTATAAAATTAAAGTTCTAATTAAAATAGATTTCGAACGAAATTAGTCTATCCTAAGAAGTTACGGTGATTAATAAACTTAACTAATACTACTAGGGGTGTATTTTAATTTTATTGGAACAATGATGGACTACAGATAACATGGTTAAAATTCCTATTCTGAAGAATTTTTATAATAGATATCAATATTGTATTTGGAAATCCTTTATAATTGTTTCTTTTGTGCTTCGAAACAATAGTTTTAGTTATGGTAATCTGTAATTTGTCTCGTCTATAACCTAGGTTCGTTTTGTGTGTGCGACCATAACTACTTAAACCATAGCTTAGTATTGATTTTCCTAGTGATACATACAATATCCTAATGATTTTATATGTTAGCTTTTATTTAATAATCACAAATAACATACGGAGCGCTTTTAATTTATTACATACGTGTTCATATGTCATTGGCAAATTGGTATACGAAACCATCTTTGAATATACCACCCATTTCATTACATACATCAGGTATTTTATAGGTGCTGGAATTGAACCCTGGGTAGTTTGTTCAGTTAGTATAGGGTCTATGGTACATACATCTACTGACCATATCTATTGACCATAGTTTTACCATTTTGTTTTTTTTTTATGCGATATTGGGCAAACGAGCAGACGGGTCACCTGATGGTAAGTGATTACCTCCGCCCATGGACACCCGCAACTTAAGAACTTAAGAATCACAAGTGCGTCGCCGGCCTTTTAGGTAGGAGTAACAATTCTTGCAAGGCTAACAAAGTAAATATAGCTTTTTTATACAACAAACCTGACCTTACTAATTCTCACGAATATTGAATGCATAAGCACTTTTTTTAAATATAGTATAATCATTTTATTCCACATATTAGATAAACACATTTATCAAGTCTTATGTCGCCTTATGAAAATTTCAAGGTTGAAGGTCGTATCAGTCCAGAAATACGGCAGGTGACAATTGGTTATATACGGCAGGTGACATTTTTTTTTTAAATAGTTTGCTACAATCAATGCAAAATCATTGATCTTAACAAAAATATTCCGAAACCGTTCTGAAAGCCTATAAACCTTTACATATATAACACCCTCAAAGCAAGTTGGATGAAAGCATACGAGTATGTCACATGTAAGCAGCTTCCGATCCCTTATACAAGTCACCTTACAAATATCTAATAATATAGGTAGCTCTATTCAACGTGAAAACCCTCCGCAGTTTGCGAGTATAATGATGAATCGTTCTTAGCAGGACAAGTTGGAACATGTTGCCGCAAGTTAAGCTTCGATATATGACTATGTATATAAGGTATTGTTACTTTACCGAATATTATAACAGATAATATTCGGTAAAGTAACAATAACTGGACTGTATGGTTTGCGATTGTCTCCATCTTGCTAATTTTGCCTCTTAGGATTATTTGGAGAGGAGTATCGCTAACGCAGATGATAGTTAACAAACTAATATCATTTAAAAAAGAGAAGTGCACAATTACTTTCTCCTACCCTTTTTTTTTCTTTTTTCTTTTACGTGTGGAAACCCCCGTGGGTCTTCACTCACCGGAGCTGATAGTGAAGTGGTATGTCAGACTCGAACCGACTAAAACCACACGGTGTTCCGTCATAAGTGGATCTATTGCAAGGGACCTGGGTATACCCAAGAAGGGATGCTTCCAGGAACCCCTGCAGACCTTGGCCGCCTCTTTTCCAGGGCGGCCACACCATGGGAATATGTGGGGCCTAACCCCCCCCTGCAGTTTGACAGGCGTGCGCGGAACACGTCACGCCACCGTCTCAGGCCTGCTTCTGCTAGGGTACGGGCAGCCCTACCCGTTACCCCCAGGCCAGATTTGATAATTAAAAAAAAAACATTGCCTAGTAATGTACCTTTCGATGTACCTGAAGACGGCCAATGCCTGTCAAATTTATTTCCTACGTTGACAAGACTACTACTTCCTTGTTCATGTCACTGTATGAAACAGATAGGCAATAAAAGTCAGATCTCAAAGCTGAGCAGACCACTTCTTGTCTTTTTAAAAAGCCTCTTGCTTTGGTCCTCTTCCTAACTAGAGCCACACATTTTTGTTTTGCAAACTTTTGACTAACCGGGATTTAAGTAATCCACATCTTTAACAATAATATATAAGACGCAAACAGGACCTCCTCAATACTTTTAATGACTGTTATCACTATGGCTGGCATGATTAAATCAAGTTCCTGTTGAACAAGAATTTCAGATTCTTTTTAAAAGTAGTGTATTTTTTTTGTAGCAGTAATTAAATGTTTAACTTCAAATCTTCCAGAGATGTCCACTCTGTCCGAAGGCTCGAAAGATAATGTCTGACGAGCTCCTTGCGGATGTATTTATAAGCTAGCTTATGTGTTTTTGTTAAGGAATTAGTAGTATTAGTTCTAGTTCAGATAAATAAAATTATTTGAAATACATAATTTTTTTTTATGTATTTAAAAAACATGATTAAAAACGTTACTTAATTTAAACTATTTGACTGCAATTGGGTTTTTGAAAAAAAAAAAAAAAAAAGATATTTTATGTATTTTTAATCTTTATAATTATTAACATCGATATACAAAGCCAAAACTAAAAAAAAAATGCAAAATAACATGGCTGTAAACACGCCACGATGGGTAGCCATATTTGTGACTTCATAACGTTAAAGCGATTTCATGGCAATACAGCATTCATGGCTATTACACAGCATAATTGAATAGATCAAAAGTCAAAACAATGTATTTAAGTTCTATATACAGCAATGAGTGAAAACTAACATTATGACGTCATAGGCGCTCGGGTTTGTTCGGAAGCAATCGTCGTGTTTTCGGTACTGGATATAAAAAATAATAATTAAATGTACATTTTTAAGTATTGCATAGAAAAAAAAAAACAAAAACACAATTAAACAATAACTAGGTTTAAAGCAACTAAAGTATTTTTAAACTATACATTATTGTAGTTGCGCTAACGTATTACACATGTGTAGTACGTGTACAATCACGTATATCAGAGTATATTATCCGTTAAACAAACCAATCAAATACAGAAATTAACCTTCATATATAATATAAACCATATCAATCCAAATACACACAGTTATTATTAGTAACACCATCATATTCGGTTCTAAGTTCGATTAATTTCTACCATACCATAGTTTACTTACTAAACATTGCCAGAGTGGCAGTATGCTGCAGTAAAAATAGAAATTAGAGTATATAGAGAAATTTCTGCATATAAAAAAAGTTATTATGTTTGTTTTTTATTTATTTTACATTAAGAAACGAAATAATAAGAAAACTACATGTTGTGTTTTTGTAAACTGTTTCATCCACGAAGAGTCCTAGCTACAGCCCCCGCAGTAGTGGCACGCAAACGTTGCCTTCCGGCTTAAACGATACAGATACTTACCGAAGCAGTCCTGTTCGTTGAGCACCTCTGTCAATCGGTAGGAGATGCTGCCCTGTTAGCATTCTAGCCATTGGTGCCAATACTCATGGGTCATACCACCAGAGTTGTACCGTACCCTTTTGTGCCACGACCTATGTACAAGGCATGATGATTTTCTAGACGGATGTTTTGTGATATTGAGCATAGCCACAAAAAATACTATCCATAGAACAATACAAACTTCGTTTAAATTTTTTGCTATATCAATAAATATTACAAATGCAAATCCCATATTCAATTTTATCATAAATAATAAATAGCTCATTCACGCTATAATACGTTATAATAACTATTGCCATAAAGTTATAATGTCTAATTTTATCATTTAGCTGGCACATATGCACGATAGTGAACCTTTTGAATAATTTTGGCATCTTAATTAATTGGTTCCTTGGGCTTTCAACTTTAGACGCATGCGATAGTAAGCAGCTCTGCAAAGAGATTAATGACGTTGTTATATTTTATATACACGGCTGGCCAAAAATAGGGTTAAATGTTTTCAGGGTTTATTGTTTACAATGTATATGAGATTCTTTATACCATATCTTCTTCTGCCAGAGCTTCAAGAACTTATACAAATTTGAATGTTATCTTCATTTTCTATATTGTATACTATCTTTACATCATATATACATTCGTACATATACTCGCGCATATATCCGAGAAAGGGTACACAGAGGCATTTCAAACGCCCCCTTTATGCCAACCAAAACTTAGTCCGACTTATGTCATATGTAATGGCAGTGTATGACTGTATATATACTGTCTGATTGACAAACATTCCGATCTCTTAGTCTCCTTTAACGATACCTACAGGGGGAGGTGGAGTGAAATAGCACCAGGTAAAAAAACCATTTGGAATAGCCTGGATGCCAACAACTTATTTCAATTTCGGCTGTGGGGCGTCTTACCTGCCGTTTACTGGTTTGCAGTCTCCAATTTAGGACCCCTTTGCTCCAACTGCTATCGGTCCTACTGCTATCGGACCAACCAATTGCCACTTCACAGTTATTATTCTTCGAACTGTTTAGGTAACTGTTGGTAAATCTGTTATCATTTCAAGTAAATGAAAATAACTTGATATTTAGAACCTTATGGAAAAAAATGCTATAAAATTTAATAATCCGTTTTGGATCTGTTCTTTCTAGACAATGTGTCATCAACAATCACGCTATACATTTATTGATAACATAATAAAAAGGGCTAAAGAATTCAAATATTAGTTAGTAAACCAGTATGAATATTTCCAAGACTACAAATTAATCGCTTTTTTATAGTTAAATATAACATTTGATGTGAAGTACAAACTTCATGCCTTTTTTTTTTTTTCATGCGATAGGGGGCAAACGAGCAGACGGGTCACCTGATGGTAAGTGACTACCGCCGCCCATGGACACCCGCAACTCAAGAGTCACAAGTGCGTTGCCGGCCTTTTAGGTAGAGGTACGCTCTCTTCTGGAAGGTTTGAAGGTCGTATCGGTTCGGAAATACGGCAGGCGACAATTTGTTCCATAAGCTGGTTGTGCGAGGCAAAAAGCTTCTGGAGAAGCGCACAGTGGTGGAGTGCCAATCGTCCAGGTGATGGGGATGGATATTTTGTCGCGTAGGACGATGGCGGAAACCAGCAACCGGTATAAGTCCGAACAATTCCTCTGAACACTCCCCATGATACAAGCGATAGAGGATGCAGAGTGAAGCTACATCTCTACGCAACGCCAAGGTGTCAAGTCGATCAGAAATATCTTGGCAGTCGATGATGCGAGTCGCTCTCCGTTGAATGCGGTCAAGAAGCAGAAGTTGGTACTGGGTGCACCTGCATAGAGATGAGAACAGTATTCCATGTGCGGCCGAACCTGCGCCTTATAAAGTTGCAGGCGGATGGCCGGAGTAAAATACTGTCTCGATCTGTTTAGCACACCAAGCTTCTTCGAGGCTAATATGGCCTTACTCTCTAAGTGACCGCGAAACTGGACTTCGCTTGATATATCGACGCCAAGGCTTCCGATACTGGCTGATGCAGTTAGGGAAGTGCTCTCAAATTGAGGTGATACGACCAATGGCATCTTTTTAGCGGTGAACGCGCAAACCTGTGTCTTCGTGGGGTTAAATTGGACTAGGTTAAGTCGACCCCAATCTGAAACTTTTGATAAAGAAGTTTCGATTTCAGACACAAGTTTGGATCGGCTTTCGATGACGTTTACCCGAGAAATTTTAGCGCGGCCGGTGTAAAGGGCATCACTCGTGCTATCGTCTGCATAGCAATGGATGCTGCTAATCTGCAGCATGTCGTTGATATGCAGAAGAAACAGCGTGGGTGATAGCACACAGCCTTGTGGGACACCAGAATTAACAGACTTGGAGTCGGAGCATGCACCGTCAACAACGACCTAGATGCTTCTGTCTGTAAGAAAACTGGTGAGCCAATTGCACAGTTTCTCGGGAAGCCCATAGGAAGGAAGCTTCGCAAGGAGCGCTTTGTGCCAGACCCGATCGAAGGCCTTCGCCACGTCCAAACTAACGGCCAACGCTTCCCCCTTGGTCTCGATCGCCTGTGCCCACCGGTGAGTCAAGTATACGAGAAGATCACCAGCTGAACGACCCTGACGGAAGCCGTATTGTCGATCATTGAGGAGCTGGTGGTCTTCTAAGTACCGTAGGAGCTGGCAGTTAACAATGGATTCCATTATCTTGGAGAACAAGGAGGTGATGGCTATGGGTCTGTTGTTGGATTGGGTGCACTAGAGCTGTCTTCCATGAGTTCGGGACTACGCCAAGAGAGTAGGAAAGCTGATAAAGGCGCGTTAAAACCGGTGCTAACTCTGGAGCACACGTCTTCAGCACGATAGGAGAGATTCTATCGGGCCCACTCGACTTATGAACGTCGAGGGAAAGAAGCGCTTTACGCACTGCCCTTTATGTAAACCGGACTTCCGGCATGCGGGTCTCGCACTGCGGTATGGTCGGCGGTGCGTTTCGGCGGGCGTTAAAGTCGCCAAGAATCACGATCTCTGCGGATGGGACCTGCTGGAGCACTGAGTCTGTAGCCATTTGGACGTGGTCGATGAGTCGGTCCGTTTCGGCATCACCGCTATGGGACCTGTAGAGGCATAGGTAGATGCGGGGATGGTCGTCGCAGTCTACACGTAGCCATAAGATGGAGAGGTACCCTACCTTCAAGATTGCCGAGGCGGCGAGAAGTGATATCATCTCTAACGTACACGCATACACCAGCCTTAGGAACAAAGGAGTGTTCCAGTCCGTACCCAGGGTAGCAGAGGTAGGATGTGTCCGCTGGAGATGATATCTGCGTCTCGGTTAAAAAGAGCAAGGCCGGCTTTGCTGTCTCAAGGTGGTGGTGGACAGTGTCGAGGTACGAATGTAAGCCCCTGATGTTACAAAAATCCACGGTAAACGTGACAGGGGGTGCCATGGTATGCCTTCTCTTGCCCCGAGCAGATTTTGAGAGCGCAGTTGAGCCCCCCCCAGAGTACGAGGGGCAGCCTGGGCGTCCACGCTCAGGCATAATCCGTACTGAGGGTGGACGTCCAGGGGGGGATTCTCCAACGCTAGCGCTGGTACCCCCCTGGGGTATCCTTTTCGTTAACAGCGCTATCATTAGGGGGGTGGGGGATTTTGGGCCTCCGGAGACCTCACTCATTTCGGGGAAATGCAACGCAAGCGTTGCTTCACAACCGGTTTTCTGTGAGGCCGTGGTATCGCACCGGTCGAGCCGGCCCATTCGTGCTTAAGCATGGCTCTACCACTACAACATGGCTCTACCACTACAAAAAGAAGCTAGTTTATTTTCCGCTTTTCCTAATACAGTAACGTCAGTCAGAGTCGTCAGAATACCAGCTTTCTAAAACGCAGATCATAATATTCAGAGTGGTCAAGTTAACAGAGATGTTAAATATATTTGAGTTTTTATAAAGCTGATTAAATACATACATATGTAATGTAAATGGCCTTATTTGCCAAAAATATTTGACTTAAAATTACTTACTTAAGGAAGACTATTGCGACAACCGATTACTGACTACATATCCTGTCAGATATATAACAGTCCGCTCAATTAGTCGCCTCTTGCGACACCCATGGGAAGATATGAGGTTTCAAAATTCCTATACACAGAGAACTACACATCATACCATCACATAAACATTATCTATGGTCAATTAAATCGCACATTCAAATGGAATTTGACATAATATTTTGCAGTGAAATTCGAAAGGTTGCTTAACTGGTGCACTGGTGTAATCATAGTGACTGTCTATTTCTATAGAGGTTAATGACGCTGACTGCTTAGATAGAGATCGTAGGTTCAATTCCCACACATCCACAATTTATATATATATATATATTGTGGGTGTTGTGGATCACTGGGGCCTATAGCAGAGTACCACGTAACAAGTTATTAAAACCCAGCTGCCATTGAAGTGCTAGGGGTAAAATAAATGAGAGTAGAGACTAAATATTTTAAATAAAAGACAGCGCACTTGCGAGTCTTCACTTGCAGTTGTTTTTGAGTGGCCGTAGTCACTTATGCATTTATGTAGGTATCATCTGACAGGTTTGTTCGTTTACCCTACAAAAAAGATACACGTCTGATTTTTTTATGTTAAAAGATAACAGTTACCCTAAAAAAAAATAATGTCCATTAATTATAATTTGGAAATATGTAAATCAGTATCTATCAGCATTTATAAGTAGTTTTAGAATAAAGAAACAAATATATATATATATATATGTTTATGAACTCAAAATCATTAAACTTCTTATTTGAACGGTCGTGTCATATAATATATATTAGGCAGAAATTCTCAAACCTAGCGTTGTAGCGGCATATACTAGTAGGTAGAAAAAAAAAAAGAATAATAGTGGTTAAGTCACAAGTACACCCGAGTGTATAGCAATCGATATATATATGTATATATATACATATATATATATTTTTAATATAGATTTGATTTTCTTGTATTCCATTTTTAATGTAGACGAACAGACGAGTCATCTAATGGTAAGTAACAACCGCCGTTCATGGACACTTGGATAGGTGATGCGCAGTGTGCAAACGGTTTTCTGTGAGGCTGTGGCACCCGTTGATCCGGCCCATTCGTGCAAAATTATTATACTATAGTGTAATAAATTGTGTGTTGTAATCTATTATCAATAAAGTTATTACCATTACTAATATTAATTTAAGATAAATGAGTCCTCCAGTTCCTTGAATTCTTATCAAGCTCTATTAAGACTATAAACGATTCAACCCGAGCAATGGGAGTGCACCATCAAATTTAGGGGCATTTGTTTAACGATATATGTATGTATACTTGTATTGTATTCCGTCTTGCGATACTTCACATTTTTTGTTACTTAACTCGATTTATTAACATCATAATATTCTGGAACATTAGATTTAATACATATATAATTTTTCTTTTATATCAGCCTGCCATAGTGAGTCCACTTTGCCTGATGGAAAGCAAAAAAAGTGGAGTGCAAGAGTGGTGGTCACCATCCTTATTGCATGTCTAGCCAATGTAGCATGGCGACCCACACTATGGCGGCCTGGTGAGATGCTTTTTCACGCCCCGCTTAAAAGACCCGGTATCAAATGGGGAAGGAAACACGTGCGCTGGTAGGGAATTCCAGAATTTCACTGATCGGCACAAGAAAGATCGGCACCGGTACGTATATGTTCGATGCTCAAACGGTCACTCCTCAGGCCAGCACGTGTAGTCCTGTAGAGGAAGGGAGAAGGTGCGACCTTTTGACGTGGTGCTTTTGCCTTACGTAAAAGTCATTGTTCATTTTTGAAACCTAAAACCGGTTGTGAAGCATGCCAGCGTTGCATTTCCAGAAATAAGTCAAGTTTCCGGGGGTCCAACGCCATGTCTAGTCAATGCAGCATGGTGACCTACACTATGGCGGCCTGGTGAGATGCTTCTTCACGTTCCGCTTAAAAAAACCCGGTATCAAAGTGATAGATTAGTTGGACTTTCCAGCCATTTCGTGTAATAGGTATGCGACTCTGACATGCTTGAGCTATTGCTGTTACTCCCCACTATCTGTATAACCGATATTTATTTCCTTCCTTTTCTATTCATACTGTCTTGTCAATATACTCTTAATAATCCTATTAAATTTCCAAAAGTGCTTGGATGACTGCAATAGTCTTGCGTCGTACGTAAATGGGATTTTCTACGTCTCTGCCTACCCCTTTGTGTATATATATGCATGCATAGACTTAAATATTCTCCAAAATATTCTAGTCAAAAGAGATAATTGAAAGCTTTCGTACGATTACGAAGCACCTTTAACTATGAGAATGCTATGATTACCCCGGTATTTCTCCATTGATTTAGAGGCCCAGTAATGAGTTGGCCCCGATTAGTGATAGATTACCGACAGCTCAGCAGAAATAACACGTGTCCTGGACAGAACGTAATGACAACCGAACTAATAGGCAATCTTTGAAAGATTAGCAGAGACATTTAGATCAAACGATTTCATGGGATGCGTTATAATTTTTTTTTTTTAACGCATCCCATGAAATCGTTTAGGCACGAATGGGCCGGCTCGACCGCTGCGATACTACGGCCTCACAGAAAACCGGTTGTGAAGTAACGCTTGTGTTCCATTTCCCCGAATTGAGTGAGGTTTCCGGAGGCCCACTTCCCCCTCCCCCCTGTTCTCTCCCCTCATCTCCCTTTTCCTCTTTCCCATCTCCTCATCCCTCCTCTCTTCTTTCCGCTCCCTGCATCCCCCATCCCTCATCACCCTTAAAGGCGGGCAGCGCACTTGCGACTCTTGAGTTTCAAGTGTCCATGGACGGCGGTGTCACTTACCATCAGGTGACCCGTCTGTTCGTCTGTCCCCCTATAGTATAAAAAAAAAAGGTATAAGCAATCAATATTTAAAAAAAAAAACGTGACTACATTATTAAATGTTTAGACGTGTGGTTCATTATAGAGTAGGAAATGGCCACCCCATTACTGTCCGTGGGTAACGCGAATAATGGATTGCACTGTTAGCTATCAGATACTTTATATAGCATCCTGCTGACGGCAATTTATAGGCTTGATCCTTCAACGTAAGTGGGACTAAATTATTATGGTTGGCAAAATGTCTCTTAATAAGGCTAAATTTTAAACCTTAAGTCATTTTTACTATTGTGTTATTCATATGCTTCAACACATGTCACAGTGCATCATGCTGCCTTGTCTCTAAGCCGTAACAAAGAACGTTCTTCGTCCGCAGTCAGGATTTCTTTTTTACAATAAATGTATAATTTACAATTACAGTTTGTTACACATTCAAAAGGCGTTTGCCTTCCAACTCACCTGATGAAAAGGGATTATGAAGACCACAGAAGGGAAGATGGTACAAACCTAGCCAAGAGAAACCATTTCACTCTACTCTTGAAGGTTCCAGGATTATAATTACCCTGCTACTGACTTTTTTAGTAAAGACAATACCCAATAAGTTCAATTCCTGTATCATGCACATTTTAAAGGTATTTTCTATAGTTATTATACCTAAACAAAATTTAATATAACTAAACAAAAATTAAAATTAGTTGTCATAAAATCAATAAATTCAGTTTTAGTTTTTAGGTTTTGTTTTTAAGTGTGTGAGCCTAATTTTGTAAATTTGTTGTACACGTTTTTAAGATTTGTAATCCACCTTTAACATTTACACGTGTTGTTTATCTTTGTACCAAAATTCATCAAATGACCTTATGAAATGATTATTCTTATATATATACAAAGTTTGATTTCGTGTTTTTCTACATTCAAGGTTGATTTTCCTGTGTAGTGTCATGTTTTTGGAGTCACTCTTTCATTTATAATAATTTTGGTATTTTTTTTTTATGCGATAGGGGGCAAACGAGCAGACGGGTCAAATGATGGTAAATGACTACCGCCGCCCATGGACACCCGCAACTCAAGGGTCACAAGTGCGTTGCCGGCCTTTTAGGTAGGAGTATCCTCTTTTCTTGAAGGTTTGAAGGTCGTATCGGTTCGGAAATACGGCAGGCGACAATTTGTTCCATAAGCTGGTTGTGCGAGGCAAAAAGCTTCTGGAGCGCACAGTGGTGGAGTGCCAATCGTCCACGTGATGGGGATGGATATTTTCGATCAGAAATATCTTGGCAGTCGATGATACGAGTCGCTCTCCGTTGAATGCGGTCAAGAGGGAGAAGTTGGTACTGGGGTGCACCTGCATAGAGATGAGAACAGTATTCCATGTGCGGCCGAACCTGCGCCTTATAAAGTTGCAGGCGGTGGGCCGGCGTAAAATACGGTATGAATGAACTCGCGCCTAAAAGAAGAACTTAGAGTGCCACATACCTGGCAATAGGAATGTCTACTACCTATATATTGGGGAAAAGAGTAGCTCACAATATCTAGGTGTTAACCTAATATAAATCCGCTTTCCCATAGCCTTACTATTCAAGTAAAAACGGCATATACAGCATAGCACACGAAAGAAAACCTTTTTAAAATTTATTTACTTATTTAATCTAGCTGCATATATACAGCATGCGGTGTACTTGATGCAGGTACAATCGAATAAAAGAGTTATTGATATTATAAATTACAATGAAATAATAAAATATAACATAAATATTAAATACATAAATAACACAGTTGTTATATACACTAAATACACATATGCCTACAAATACACTTAAAATGAATTGTTAGATGATTCTGCCAAAAAAATTAAATATTTTATTAACAAAAAGTCGTTTCGAATCCGTGTCGTATAAAACATAAGTAATCCGCATTTGATAGATGACTTTTAAGAAAAATGTTTTTTATTGGACCTTAATTGATGGGTGACATTTTTTTTATTTTATAGGGGAACAGACGAACAGATAAATGGTAAGTGATAATCGCCGTCGGAGGATGAAAGAAGAGAAGGGGATTTAAAAGAGGAATGAGAGGAGTTATGAGGAGAGAGTAAAGAGGAGAGGCGATGTTGGGCCTGCGGAAATTTCACTAATTATGCCTGTTCGTGCCTAAACATGGCTCTACCACTCTATAACTTTTATCTTGTTGACACTTTTATCATGTTAATTTTAACCATAAACCTTAACCTTACTATTTTTTCAAAAACAATTCGCCCATTTAGAAGTATACCTGTATTGGTGGTGATTATAAATAAATCAATAAAATAACCTTTATGGCTGTTTGTTTCCTTAAAATAATAAATGCCTACTTACTAAAAACTAAATTGATTTAATCACTTCTAAATTGCATTTGAATGATCGGCAATTGGATGTTCATGTGAACAGCCTTCCTGTCGAAAAAGATTTTCAAGTACGCTTGTTTTTTGCTAAACGGGCCCATACCGGACTAGCTATTTTCCATCATCATCTTTGCTTCATCATTCATTGATTTGTCTGCCTCTATTTCTTTTGCTGTCTCTTGGATACCATTCTGTTACACATATAGTCCATTTCCTTTCCCGTAACATATGTCCTCTCCAACGCCATTTAAGCTGTCTGTAGACTGTGTGTGCATTTTATATGTTCTTTTCTTTTTCATTTCTTGGAATTTTACTAGATCCCTTCTTTTTATACCTAAAATACTCCTTTCTATTGCGTTTTGGCAGACTTTCAACTTACTTCATATAAGTTCTGTTAACGCCCATGTCTGGCACCCGTATTTTATTTCCCGTACATTATTCCCCAAGAGACCAAAACCGTTTCCAAGTATTAGTTATTTGTTGTTCTATTGCTTTATTCATGTCATCATCTGTAGATATAAGTAAACCCAAATATATACATTCATTTACATATTCTATATGTTCGTTATTATAGTTATTTGTTTGTTGTTTACTATTTGTTGGGAATTGGTCATAATTTTGATTTTAGTTAGGTTCCTTTTAGGCCGGCCTTAACAGTTTCTACGGATAATTGCTGCAATATTCAGCCCAGAGCTCTTGCGTCGTCTGAGAACAAACTCAAATTAATAATCAATCCGCGAAGCGTAGATTTTTGAGATTTACAAATTACAAAGATATCGCTAAGCATTTAATCTGTAAATCCTAATTTTCCACTTTAGGGTTAGATTTTTTTTAAACTAATAAGTAAGTTGTGAATTAACGGTATTATGTCTCTTTGAGTGTTATTTTGTGATTTTATTTACCGCGTTTGCAGGCGGCTTCCCTCGCGTTAAATTTCTTTATAAAATAAAATTATCCGTAGAGATCAGCACTTTTTCTGTTTAACATCGAATACACGTTGTCTGTCGTACAGAAAATGATATTACATGGAAAATTTTTAAAGACGTTGAAGCTAACAAACAAACTCACATTTGCATTTATATTCTAATAGATGGCGCCCACAGCTACATCTGCATTTTATGACGATAAAAGACTTTCTTCAGGGTTCAAAATACCACCATGCCAAATTTCATTTAAATCGGTTCAGCATAGCACAGACAGATGGATAGAAATAGCTACTTTTACATTAGAATTAGGATTTAGCTGCTTAAAATATTCAGATTCAATAATTCTAATTATGTATAGTAATGATAGGTAGTAGACCCGCAGTATATCTTAATTTGTTACTCCTTTTAAAGCAGCCATGATTATATACAATGTTACGGTGAATGTCCGAATGTTAAGATACTCTGATGCCTTTTAGCACACATCAAGACAGTTGGTGAATGACCGTTATCCTTTCATGATGATTTTGGACATTCACCGGTAGGTGTTATCATAGACCACGACGACTTGGTTAATATTCATTGTGAGCGAAATTATCAAAAATTCCTCAGTAACCAGTTACGTTATTAAGATTTTTTTTTAATTACTTCCATTGGCTCACCTACACAACTTTCAATTCATAATAGTTTCTAGATACGCAACTAATTACAATTGCTATGGGTAGAATTCAGTTCCTACTTCTGGATAGTGCAGTTTTGGTTGCAGTTCTAACCTAACGTAAACCTAGCTCTCTAGGACTCTACATTTGTTAAAATTCACACAAATTGTAAAACGCTGAATATAAAATTCACTGTATCTCTTCTATGTAGGTTAACATTCACCGGTGTTTTTCCGATTCAGTATAAATTAAGAACAATTTTTGAGTGACTCCATTAAAATTGAGTAGTCAATATACACCGGTGCATCTTAACATTCAGTAATATTGGAAATTCACATTAAAATATGCACTATAACGCTTTAGGTTCTTAGTTTGGTATGTTAAGTAAATAACATAATTGAGATGCAACTTAAATAATGTTGGGCCTTGTAGCATGCCCTGTGCATCTCGACCGATACAAGTACTGTCTACCACTACCTCTATGTGTCTGTTCCCTTTTTTTACTAAATATCTAAATCAATTTTGCTTAAATTGTGGAGATACTCGAACCTTGGGGAAGGACATTAGATAAAAAGTATCCAATTGATATATCACATAGGCAAAGGTATAGGCACGAACGGCTGTGAAGCAACTACCCTCTCCTCTTTCCCCTCCCCGCAGTACCCCATCCCTCATCACCCTCCAAGGCGGGCAGTGGACTCTTGAGGGAGGTCTATGAAAGGCGGTTGTCAATTACCATCGTCTTACCCGTCTGTTCAACTGTCTAACTATATTATTAAAAAAAACAGATACTGGAAGCTAGTAAATGTGTACTGTAATATCAGATATGATGAAGAACAGAACTCATATTTTACTGTAACAAAAAATGTCAAGTGAGCATCTCATTATCCCATAAGCTAAGAAATGTAGAAATAGAAGTAGCCAAAAATCAAGGCACACAATAATATATCTCCGTAAACGTGAACGCATTACGCCTTACTTACTTACCATAGTAAATACTAGGCCAATTTATCTATCGCTCACACTAAAATGTGCTGTAAACTTGGTGCAGTACGGTTTAATTTCATTAAGTAAGTGGATTGTTACATATGGCAATAAATTTTATACAAAATAGCGCATAACACTGCGAGACGTGTAACATAGAATAAAAAAATAGGTAAAATTGTTTACCGTATAGATAATGCCTACGGCATTGTACAGATATTTAGGTACTTATAGAACTTCGCCACTTTTTTACATATATATCATAGGAAGTTACTGAGAGTATACGTTTAAATGTTAAAGTGAGTATATCACTAACTTTAATAGGTGATATAGGAACAGACGTGTCACCTGACCGTCCATGGACTCCTTCAACTCAAGAGTCCTCTAACTACTGACTGCATGACGGCAATAGGCTTGCCCTCTATTACGTAAATGGGGCTAAATTCTAATTGGCAAACTGTGGGCGTTAATTACGATTCTGCATACCATTTCACGGATGTAGGCGTCAGTGTTTGTATGTATGTATGTATGTATTACCTTTCCTTGAATGGATGATACAATACTCAATTTTATTTATAAATTGCACTTTGTGTAGGTTTTATAACGTTATAACGGTAGGATAATATAATTGTAGTGGTAGAGCCATGCTTAAGCACGAATGGGCCGGCTCGACCGGTGCGATACCACGGCCTCACAGAAAACCGGTTGTGAAGTAACGCTTGCGTTGCATTTCCCCGAAATGAGTGAGGTCTCCGGAGGCCCAAAATCCCCCACCCCCCTAATGATAGCGCTGTTAACGAAAAGGATACCCCAGGGGGGTACCAGAGCTAAGGGCGAGGCCGTCGAGGAGTGGGCGGCTTCGGTGGGCCTCTGTTTACTAAACAGAGGCTCCACCAACACGTGCGTGCGACAGCAGGGTGGGTCGATAGTGGACCTTTCGTTCGCTACCCCTGCTGTTGCCGCACGAGTAAGGAACTGGCATGTCCTGGAAGAGGTTGAGACGCTCTCGGATCACCTGTATATCCGATTTGAGCTCTCCCGGTCCCAGGGCTCCAGTAGGGGTCACGCGGCGCGGCGTAATTCCCGTTTTCCGCGGTGGGCTGTTGCCAAGCTGGACAGGGACCTACTAGAGGAGGCGGCCATTATTCACTCTTGGCTGTCTCCGCAGGCCCCGACCGAGGAGGTCGATGCGGGGGCTGGCCGCTTTCGCGATGCGATTACTCAGATTTGCGATGCGGCCATGCCCCGTATCCAGGGTCGTCGGCCTCCAAGGAAGGAGGTCTACTGGTGGTCCCAGGAGTTGGCGGACCTCCGTGCGGCTTGTACTCGTGCCCGGAGGTCCTACACTCACAGCCGGCGGCGTCACCGCGGAGACGGTGAGGAGGACCAGCTTCACGAGGAGTACCGCGAAGCGCGGAAAACTCTGAAGCTGGCCATTTGCCGCGCCAAGGACGCAAAGAGAAAGGAGATGCTGGAGAGTCTCGACCGTGACCCCTGGGGTCGCCCATACCGTGCGGTGCGTCAGAAGCTCCGCACGTCGGGCCCCCCCCTTACCGAGACTCTCCAGCCCAGCTTCCTGCAGGAAGTGGTCGAGGGCCTTTTCCCGCAGCGGGCGGAGCACACACCCCCGTCGATGGCCTACGCGTTCGGAGACGACGGGGGTAGAGAGGACGATGTGCCGCCCGTTAGGGAATCGGAGGTTGGGGCGGCTGTTCTACGGATCCGTTCCAAGAACACCGCCCCCGGGCCGGACGGGGTACCAGCCCGAGTAATGGCCCGAGCCCTCGACCATATGTCGGACCGCCTCAGGGAAGTGTTGGACGCTAGCCTGGCGTCCGGACGCTTCCCAGAGTGCTGGAAATGCGGGCGCTGGTCCTGTTGAGGAAGCCGGGACGGCCTGCCGATTCGGTCGCGGCCTATAGGCCCATCGTGTTGCTGGACGAGGCGGGTAAACTTTTTGAGAGGATACTCTCTGCCCGCATCGTCCGGCCCCTCAGCGAGGTGGGCCCCGACCTGTCGGACGCCCAATTCGGGTTCCGGGAGGGGCGTTCGACGGTCGATGCCGTGATGCGCCTTAGGGCCGTGACCGGAGAGGCAGTGAGCTGTAGCGGCGTGCTGTTGGCGGTGTCTCTGGACATCGCCAACGCATTCAATAGTCTGCCATTCAGCTGCATCAGGGAAGCACTCCAATACCACGGGGTGCCAGAGTACCTGAGGCGGCTGGTGGCAGACTATTTAGAGGAGCGTACCGTCGTGTACGAGGACCGAGAGGGCGTCTTGAGACGGCGACTCATGTCGTGCGGCGTTCCGCAGGGGTCTGTCCTTGGACCACTCCTGTGGAACGTGGGGTACGACTGGGTCCTACGAGGTCGCCTCCCCCCGGGCTGGGCGTAATTTGCTACGCTGATGATACATTGGTCACAGCCCGGGGGGCGAACTTCCAAGAGGCGGCGCGCCTGGCCACCGGGGGTGTTTCTTTGGTGGTCGGGCGCATCGAGGCACTGGGCTTACGGGTGGCCCTGGACAAGACGGAGGCCCTTTTGTTCCATGGGCCCCGTCGTGGTCCACCGGCCGGTGCCTCCATCGAGGTCAACTCGGTCCTCGTCCCGGTTCGGGCCCAGATGAGGTATCTGGGCCTGATACTCGACGGTAGGTGGCTCTTCGACGAGCACTTCCGACAGCTTGGTCCGAAGCTGGTCGACGCTGCCTCTGCCCTTGGGCGACTTTTGCCCAACTTGGGTGGAGCCAGCGTCGCAACGCGACACCTCTACACGGGGGTGGTCCGGTCGATGGCGCTGTATGGGGCACCGGTGTGGGTGGTGGCTCTGACCGCCCAGAATAAGGCGCGCCTCTGGCGGCCTCAAAGGGTATTGGCGGTCAGAGCCATACGCGGATACCGCAAGGTGTCCACCGAGGCGGCGTGCGCCTTGGCTGGAACACCCCCGTGGGATTTGGAGGCGGAAGTGCTCGCCGAAGTTTATCGACGGGTGGCTGAATATCGGGCGGAGTATGGCTTTCGCCCTCCGCCCGAAGAGGTACGCGAGTGGCGTGAAGCCGCCCGTCGAGCCACGATGGCTAGTTGGTCGTTCCGGCTGGAGACTCCGCGCGCTGGCTTTGCCGCCGTGGAGGCTATCCAGCCGGTCATCCTCGAGTGGGCAGGGCGGCAGCACGGGACCCTTTCCTTCCGACTGACGCAGGTGCTTTCCGGGCATGGTTGCTTCGGGAAGTACCTGCACTCGGTCGCCAGGAGGGAACTGAGTCCCGCCTGCCACCACTGCGACTGCAGTGAAGACTCGGCCCAGCACACGCTGGCGATCTGCCCCGCTTGGGAGTCGCAGCGCCGGGCCCTCACTGCAGTCATCGGAGGAGATCTCTCGCTACCGGCCGTCATACGCTCCATGGCCGGTAGCGATAGCAGTTTTACCGCGGTCGCAACCTTCTGTGAAGATGTCATCTCGCAGAAGGAGGCGGCGGAGAAGGCCCGGGAGGACGATATCCACTCGGACCCAATCCGCCGCTGGCGAACTGGGCGGCGTAGGCGCGCCTATCAGCGCCTCATGCCGCCCTGAGTGTGGCCGCGGATGGTCGGGACGGGTTTTCCCCTCCATCCGCTCTAGTAGCCACCAGCGAGGGGGTGACGTACGCGTGTGCCGTACGTCGCCTAATTAGAGAGTTTAACAGCAGACGGTGCCCGCTTCAGTGCGGGCAAGCGCTGGGAGGGGTCCGGATGTCTTAATAACAGCAGTTCCCGGATCCCTTCCGTCTCAGGCGCAGAGTGGCACACCGTGTGGTTTTAGTCGGTTCGATTCCGACACACCGCCCCGCCGCAAACCCCGGCGGGGTGACGGTCCGAGGGGATTTCCACACGATAAAAAAAAAAAAAGGGGGGTACCAGCGCTAGCGTTGGAGAATACCCCCCTGGACGTCCACCCTCAGTACGGATTATGCCTGAGCGTGGACGCCCAGGCTGCCCCTCGTACTCTGGGGGGGGGGGGCTCAACTGCGCTCTCAAAATCTGCTCGGGGCAAGAGAAGGCATACCATGGCACCCCCTGTCACGTTTACCGTGGATTTTTGTAACAACAGGGGCTTACATTCGAACCTCGACACTGTCCACCACCACCTTGAGACAGCAAAGCCGGCCTTGCTCTTTTTAACCGAGACGCAGATATCATCTCCAGCGGACACATCCTACCTCTGCTACCCTGGGTACGGACTGGAACACTCCTTTGTTCCTAAGGCTGGCTGTACGTTAGAGATGATATCACTTCTCGCCGCCTCGGCAATCTTGAAGGTAGGGACCTCTCCATCTTATGGCTACGTGTAGACTGCGACGACCATCCCCGCATCTACCTATGCCTCTACAGGTCCCATAGCGGTGATGCCGAAACGGACCGACTCATCGACCACGTCCAAATGGCTACAGACTCAGTGCTCCAGCAGGTCCCATCCGCAGAGATCGTGATTCTTGGCGACTTTAACGCCCATCACGCCAAATGGCTTGGTTCGCGCAAAACCGATCATGCGGGAAGATCTGTTCACGATTTCGCCTTGGCATATGGCTTGACGCAGCTGGTAGCGACGCCTACGCGAATCCCAGATGCAGAAAGCCACGTGCCTTCACTGTTGGATCTTCTGCTGACCTCACATCCTGACGGCTACAAAGTATCCGTTGAGGCCCCTCTTGGCTCTTCGGACCATTGCCTGATTAGGAGTATGGTGCCACTCGTTCACTCGCTGCGGCCGCGAGTTACAGGCAGTCGCCGCGTATGGCACTATAGGTCAGCAGACTGGGATGGAATGCGAACATTCTTTGCATCCTACCCATGGAGGCAGGTTTGCTTCTTGCCGGATGATCCCAATGTCGTTGCTGACTCTGTCGCGGATGTTGTGCTTCAGGGTATGGAACTTTTCATTCCATTCTCCCTGATTCCCACAGGTGGCAAGTCCCAGCCTTGGTTTGGTCGAACCTGCAAAGCGGCGTCCCGCCGAAAGCAGGAATGTTACCAAGCATGGGTTAATGCAGCGACAGCACGGGATGTAAAGACCAGCACATTAAAGAAGCAATTTAACTTTGCCTCCAGGTCCCTCAAAAGAGTAATTGCTAGGGCGAAGTCGGCTCACATCGGCAGAATTGGCGAGAGACTAGTTAGTCTCCCCTCCGGAACTCGTGCATTCTGGTCTCTTGCCAAAGCTGTCCAGGGGAACTTTTGTAAGCCATCCCTTCCACCTCTGCGCATAGGAGATAATTCGTTGGCCCACGACGCTAAAGAAAAAGCCGATCTTCTGGGCAAACTCTTTGCGTCCAACTCGACCCTGAACGACGGGGGAAACGCACTGCCGACCATACCGCAGTGCGAGACCCGCATGCCGGAAGTCCGGTTTACACAAAGGGCAGTGCGTAAAGCGCTTCTTTCCCTCGACGTTCACAAGTCGAGTGGGCCCGATAGAATCTCTCCTATCGTGCTGAAGACGTGTGCTCCAGAGTTAGCACCGGTTTTAACGCGCCTTTATCGGCTTTCCTACCCTCTTGGCGTAGTCCTGAACTCATGGAAGACAGCTCTAGTGCACCCAATCCAACAACAGACCCATAGCCATCACCTCCTTGTTCTCCAAGATAATGGAATCCATTGTTAACTGCCAGCTCCTACGGTACTTAGAAGACCACCAGCTCCTCAATGATCGACAATACGGCTTCCGTCAGGGTCGTTCAGCTGGTGATCTTCTCGTATACTTGACTCACCGGTGGGCACAGGCGATCGAGACCAAGGGGGAAGCGTTGGCCGTTAGTTTGGACGTGGCGAAGGCCTTCGATCGGGTCTGGCACAAAGCGCTCCTTACGAAGCTTCCTTCCTATGGGCTTCCCGAGAAACTGTGCAATTGGCTCACCAGTTTTCTTACAGACAGAAGCATCAAGGTCGTTGTTGACGGTGCATGCTCCGACTCCAAGTCTGTTAATTCTGGTGTCCCACAAGGCTGTGTGCTATCACCCACGCTGTTTCTTCTGCATATCAACATGCTGCAGATTAGCAGCATCCATTGCTATGCAGACGATAGCACGAGTGATGCCCTTTACACCGGCCGCGCTAAAATTTCTCGGGTAAACGTCATCGAAAGCCGATCCAAACTTGTGTCTGAAATCGAAACTTCTTTATCAAAAGTTTCAGATTGGGGTCGACTTAACCTAGTCCAATTTAACCCCACGAAGACACAGGTTTGCGCGTTCACCGCTAAAAAGATGCCATTGGTCGTATCACCTCAATTTGAGAGCACTTCCCTAACTGCATCAGCCAGTATCGGAAGCCTTGGCGTCGATATATCAAGCGAAGTCCAGTTTCGCGGTCACTTAGAGAGTAAGGCCATATTAGCCTCGAAGAAGCTTGGTGTGCTAAACAGATCGAGACAGTATTTTACTCCGGCCCACCGCCTGCAACTTTATAAGGCGCAGGTTCGGCCGCACATGGAATACTGTTCTCATCTCTATGCAGGTGCACCCAGTACCAACTTCTGCTTCTTGACCGCATTCAACGGAGAGCGACTCGCATCATCGACTGCCAAGATATTTCTGATAGACTTGACACCTTGGCGTTGCGTAGAGATGTAGCTTCACTCTGCATCCTCTATCGCTTGTATCATGGGGAGTGTTCAGAGGAATTGTTCGGACTTATACCGGTTGCTGGTTTCCGCCATCGTCCTACGCGACAAAATATCCATCCCCATCACCTGGACGATTGGCACTCCACCACTGTGCGCTTCTCCAGAAGCTTTTTGCCTCGCACAACCAGCTTATGGAACAAATTGTCGCCTGCCGTATTTCCGAACCGATACGACCTTCAAACCTTCAAGAAGAGAGCGTACCTCTACCTAAAAGGCCGGCAACGCACTTGTGACTCTTGAGTTGCGGGTGTCCATGGGCGGCGGTAGTCACTTACCATCAGGTGACCCGTCTGCTCGTTTGCCCCCTATCGCATAAAAAAAAAAAAAAAAATTAATAAAAAAATTTAAAAAGTTTCATAGATGAAGACAAGCACCCGTAGGCTCACAAGTACTTTTAAATATTTTTCTGGATCTGCAAAAAAAGTCACTAATCTTTGATTCACAGGCGCCACTTGGGCGGCACCCCGCCGCGAATAGGAAACAACATCAGCCCCAAATTCGCGGTTTTTAATAGGAAATAAATGTATGCGTGAACAAATGTCTCACAAATATTGTGGTTGTTGCTTAAATTTGGTGAAACATATAATGGTAGTAGTATGTTTGCGGCAGGTTAATTTGAATAAATAAGATTAGGATTTATTTTACAAACCAACAAATATATATTTACGTCTGTGTCCCCGAAGTTTTAGGCCTATAATACTCTCACATTCTAAGTTCCACTGTTTATATATTTTTTTTTGAAACGATAAGATATAATTTGTGTATGATAATATATAACATTTAAAAATGCCAGAAAAATCCAAGATTACTGCAACAGATTTTGTCAGTAACTACAATGAATGCTTTTATCTAAGTGACTGACAATTGCGCAGATAACTGTGCTTTAACTTAGTTATTCCACTAAGTCGGGCAATCTTATTACTGAAAATAGTTGAGAATTCTAGTTCTGACTTACTGTAAAGTTTTTAATATTTTTTTTATCATCAAAATAACATTAAAAGGGAATGATTTGTCAAATTTCAATACAAAACGTTACGCATTCGTATGTCATTCAAAAATGTACTAAACCCACCGTTTTGAAATTTACTAAAAATATACTGATTTGACTTGACAGTCATCTAGCATATTGTTTGCAGTATGCACTAAAAGTGAATTAATTAGTAGCTGAACACGATGCCGTCGTCGCGTGCATCACGTAGAGCTGCTTCAGAATTTCCGTTCGGTTGCCGGGTGGTCGCTAGGCTGATGCAATATTTATTATACGTAATTAACTTTACTTCACCTGACTTGTGTTATTCATATATCTTCAATATATAATAGCCTCCCTGAGGATTTCTTCGAGAGTTTCTGTTTTTTTGTTTATGTATGTTACCTCTGAACTTTCGACTGAGTGAAGAAGAATTTGGTCCGTCCTATATGGTTTCATTTTCCCATTTCAATTTGGTTCAGTTCTGATAATGGCATCCATGAGAAAACCATATAAGTCTTAAATATCACGCCAACCGATTTCGATGGTTCTTTTTTTTATTGGAAGGGATGTACTTTAAGGGTAGCTAGATGGGAGTTTGGTTAGGTTCTAACAATAGCATCCATGAGAAAACCATATAAGTCTTAAATATTATTGAAGTCGGTTGTCTAGTTTTTTAAAGTGAATTATTCTTCCAGGCTACGTTGATGTATAGGAGGTTCATTATTTTCAGTACTTGTCCCTTTATGCGACTGTCTCGATTGGAAAGAGTTGGTTTTGGGATTCGGAGAGCCTGGGAGCCATATGAAATTTTGTAGGTGCTGGAAAGCATGCTACATAATGGCGGTCATGAAGTGCTTCTACAGTAGACAAAGTAGCCATTGCAAAGGTGAAAAATTCTTTTATTTCCTGCATAACTGTAAGCTGGTAGATACAATCGTTCTTACCATTATAATGAAAGTTGATGTTATCGTTGCAGAGATTTATTCAAGATAATGCGATTTTGTGGCTACTATTGTATCATCGTTTTTCTGTAACAACTTTATAGCGTTGTCGCAGTGAATATCGTCAGTAAAATCCAGGTTGTTATGAATCATCGATTACACCTTTTTAGTACTTGTTAAAATAATATATTGATTTTGGTATATAAAAAAATTATGTGTGGTTGAAATAAAGAGACGGTCTTATGATGTAAAAGTGATGAGGTACCATCCTATTGATGCCTAACTGAGTTTACATTTTTATGAATGTGTTCAAACTTTCAAAATCAAAATCATTCATTTCAACTCAACCAATCATAGGTATTTTTAAATTGTCAAGAGAGGAAGTCGTTCTGACTAAGTCAGTCATGAAGCCAGTTGCCTGTTCTAATATGTAGATTCTATGGAGAAGAACAAGCAAGAATCTCTAAGAACTCTCTTATTCAAATATTTTATATTTGATTCATAATTTTCTTGTTACAGTTCATAAGTGCATATTTAATAAAATAAATTAAGATTGAGAAGAAAGAAATATTTCATTCTGAAATAACTTATGGTAATGTCGAGCTGGCCCATTCGTGACTAAGCAAGGCACGAATGGGCCAGCTCGACCGGTGCAATACCACTGCCTCACAGAAAACCGGTTGTGAAGTAACGCTTACGTTGCATTTCCTCGAAATAAGTGAGGTTTTCGGAGCCGTAACCCCCACTCCCGTCTTTCCCTTCCCCGCATCCCTCCCCTCTCATCATCCTTACAGGTGGGCAGCGCACTTACGACTCTTGAGTTGCAAGTGTCTATGGACGGCGGTTGTGACTTACCATCAGGTGATCCGTCTGTTTGTCTGTCCCCCTATAGTATAAAAAAATATATATTAAGTAATAGCAGTCTGGAGATGACCAGCCGATGACGCGCGAGCCAGCCATCATCTATCTCAACCATAGCAAAGGAAGCCGAATGACCGAAGATATACGCCACCATAGGCAGGACTTTTAGGCGAGTATGACATACTCAGAACTGTTAGGCGACACAAAACATAAATCTAAATACTTGACTACACAGTTCTCATATGTACAACTGAAAAAATATATTATTAATAAAATACCTACAGTTTAAATTAGGTAACAGGTTGTATATAGGAATGACTCCTTCTAATGCTAAACGATTTCAGTACTGCCTCCGTTCAATGGTATAATTCCTGGCCCATTATGTAACATCCTGGCCCATTATGTAACACCTGTAACAATTGAGTGTTATTAGGGACAGTTGGGATTTAGCAATATGTCCGCGTTTATTTTTGTTCACCGCGTTACTTCACTTTACTTGCTTTGTGTTATCAATGTACCTTACGTTTATAGTACACATACATACATATAATAAATTACAAGTATGTGTGTATATGTTATTATCGTGTATGGTATCTTCTCAAAGGGGTCACCTTAATGTATGTAAAGATAAAGAGAGAAGAGAATAGGAGTTGTAACACTAATTGGAACTGTGTATAACAACAGACAGTTTCATCAAATCTAAATAGGCCTAAGCTTGATATAGAGAAAATACCTCCAGCCTAAGTCACTGTCTAAGAAAATAGGTCCAATTTTTTGCATTTTTTTTTATGGACGGTCAAGTGAACGTTCGGTGTTGTCACTCCACCTCTGTCCCGGATACCTGTAACTCAAGAGCCATAGGGGCGCTGCTCACCTTTGATGTTGATGAGGGGAGATGAAGGGAGGGAAAGAGGCGAGGGGTTCTGGTAACCTCACTCACTCGGCAGCACAATGCAAGCATTGTTTTTCTACTGGTTTTCGTTGAGGCTATAGCCGCGGTATTACTACGATTGAGCCGTCACATACATGGCTCTCCCATTGTTAAAATGTTTGATTGATTTGAATGATTGAATACAACTAAATTACTTATTAAAATGGTTTAATAATTAAAATTAAACTCTCTGATTGCAAATTTTGAACTGACTATGACCAAAAGGAACGGTTATCATGTTAGCAATGTAGTTACATAACGTGTGTTTATATTACGTAAGTGCACCGCAGTACTAAAACTGCTGAGTATTTCCTTTTCAAATTGCATTCCTTGTCATCCTGAATTGCGAAATGAAAAGTATGCAACCCAAAATAAGAAACAGGAGAAATTTGAAGTCGGTGCAAAGAATAGATATATCTCTTCAATTTTCTCTTGAGAAAATTGTATGCTTACGAATGTGAAAGAGAAAAGAAAGAAAGAAAATTTATTTATTTTGCTAAAAAAAAAAGAGCTAAAAAAGGCCGATAGCTCAGCATTGTGCAAACACCAAAAGCGATGCACCCGGACAGTAAGCCATCTTCAAGTTTTTATACAAAAGGAGAAATAAATTTATATCTAACAAGGTAGCCTTATAATAAAGCAAGTAATAAAAATAGTGATTCAATTGTATATATATTATAAAACATATATATTGAATTAATGTTTGTAAAAAAGTAATTATAAAAATTTAAACAATGCTTTCGACTAATGTTACGCAGATACTAAATGCTACAGTTCGGCCTGATTTATTTAATCTATGCACCCGTAATTAGGGTTTTCATAGGTTTTTGAATTAGGATGCAAAAAGTTATTACAGAAACCTCAAGTAATAACCGAGAAGTATAATAATTAATTATTTTAATTTATTCAGTTGTGATTTGTATTAAATTGTATTTGGAGTAATTAAAATTATATGATATGCGTTTGCTTTTCGGCATTTAAGTTTAAGTGTAACATAATTCATGATAAGTATGAATTTTAAATTTGTGTGTGACAACGTTGAAAAAATGTGCTCAAAATACAATGTTACAGACAATTATACAGTCTGGAGAGTTATATGATAACAAGTTTATTGATAAGTTCACTGGTTGCAGACAAATGCTACCACTTTTGCTGATGATAGTTAAGCACCCAATTACAGTTCAGGGCACAGGATGACTGTTTATATACCGTCTGATAGATAACAGTCCGTTCCCCTTCTCATCTTTTGCAACACCCACGAAAAGAGATAGGAAGGCCCTATTTTACTGAGAACCAGCTTACTCGCTAATTCGAAAATGGTGAGATTATTTCTTGTAAATAAATTGTCACATCAATGTTACTGGGAAGTTGTAGCACCCAGTTAGAGTTACAGGCATGCGACACGGCCGTCTTCAAAGCTATTGCTTACACCTCTCTATCCATCAATATAAGCAATTTACCTTCCCTTCTATCGAAACATTTATATGTTTCATTATTTTGAATATTGGTGTTGGTGTTGACAACACAAACCATGCGATTTAAAATGGCTTAATTTTTTTTTAACTATAGTTCAAGTTTTTTAATTTTGTAAAAAAAAAACATTATTTATATGATATATTCACGAATTATCGACAAAACCGGTTGAGCACAACACTATTCCATAATTTAAGGGCGGGTGGCGGCGGCCATCGTACTACAATTCCCTATAAAATATTCAACGGTACGTACCGGATTTAACGCGGGCGCTTTACTGCGTTGTCGAGTAATAAAAGTATTATCGAGTGTTTGTTTTACAACACTATTACGACAGGAGAAAGCGTGTCAGGATGAGAGTGAGTTCCAGTAAACTCGTTTTGTCAGAAAAACGGAGAACTGTAACGTGTTTTGTATATTGACATGACGCTCGTATATAACTTCGATGTATTTTACCCTCATTCGCAGCCATAAAGGTACTATAGCATAATCTTAAGACTTAGACTTGCGTACAATCATATTCAAGTACTTGTTTATCTACTCATAGTTTGTATTTTTAACTTACATTTTAAACGACGCGCCGGCCTGTTGGTTTAGTGTTTAGTGATCCTGATTGCTGAGTCAGAGGATATACAAATACTTGTCTCATGTTGTTTGTATTTTTGTCGGGTCAACCGCGACACAAGATTCATTCTTTCCTTATGTGGAAGCTGTTAACTCATCAGTATAATGCCCCGTTGAATAATAAGCCTACTGTATTTCCATATTTTGTGAAACCAATAATAATTATTTATTAACATACTCTATTTTTATTCAATTACAATATTAATTATCATTAAAAAAAAAAATACTACTTTCAAATCAATAAAATAGTGAACACTTCACAACCGCTTGGCAAATTTTTGGTATTTTATTAGCTATAATTCACAACTTCTGCTCCTGCGATAAAATTAAGCTAGCAATACATTTGTGAAGACTGTTCAAGGTTTCCAGTTTTCAGGTTCAAAATTCCACACGAACAAATAATAAATAAACAAGTTCAAGGTTTCCAGTTTTCAGGTTCAAAATTCCACACGAACAAATAATAAATAAACAATCGTAATACTATTTCTTTAAACATATAAACATACGTTAACTATCCAAATAATATTCAAGGGTTGATGAATATCACATGCGTCGAATATTCAAATCTCCTGTCAAAATACTTCACACCTGAATAATATACTAGAAACGTTTCCAAATAATACAGTCGTATACATCTCAGTCCCGAAATAATGTATTCTAAATCTAAGTAAACGATCTTTGATCCCATTGAAAAAGTTTAACAGAATTTTAACATCATCAACATATCTCGGAGGAGGAGGTTGGGAGTTGGGCCGCTGGAAATCTCACTAGTTTGGGGTAAGGCAAGCGTTGCTTCACAACCGGTTTCTGTGAGGCCGTGGTATCGCAATGGTCGATCCAGCCCATTCGTGTCTGAGCATGGCTCTACCACGAATTCAATTATTAATCCATACATAGGTGCTTAATTTAAAATTATGTAAAAGATATATATACCTCTTATTTTTGCAAAACACCTTTCAGACTTCTCGATAAGTCTATCGTACATATTCAGAGTTGTGCGAAATAATGTTGAAATTAAAGTTTATGTAACCTTTTCCCTCTCAAGTTAATTCACGAACACTGAACACCTCATTCATTTCTAACATTGCATATATGTACATACAAGTGGTACAGCCTCACTGCCGTAGGTACGTACAAAGCACTAATGGTTTCTTAAAAAGGTATAATATTACTCACTCTAAAAACTAACATAATATTGATAGAATTTCACGTTAGAAACGTGATGTAATAGTCTTCATGATACTTCAGGGTAACATTAAAAGAGGTAATGGGCCGGACCAGACGTCAATGCGGTGCCTAATAATTTATGGTCGTAAAACTGTTAAGCATGTAGTGATGCTAATAATAAATAATAAAACACTTTGGAGAGTACTTTACGAGTTATATCGATCACGCTTTGTGTTTGTGACTTGTAGTGTAAATAAGAACTATTAATTTTAATAAGAATATTTATATATGCAACCTATACAACTATATGACTGTAAAAAAGTGATAGCAGAATAGTTAAAATAAATTATATGAAAGAAAAACGAAGTTAATAATAATGGTAATGTATTATATACACACACATACTCGTACATAAATACACACACATATACACGCTTGCGCACACGGTGCTTTACCTTAATACTCGTTTAGTATTATGTTTCAGTTTTACTTTATGCTTCGAAATTTGGTAAAAAATTTAGAACTTATGATGAAATAAAGAAACTTATACAAGCAAAATTATGTTTTGATTTAAATTCAGCTACTCCTTTGAGGATGCAGGCGTGAAGGTTCTTTAGGTTTTGATGATTTGATAAAATAATATTATAATAATTGTTTTCTTAGTAATTTGTGACATACTAGGTTAGTTGACACTTTTTGAAAGTTGACCTAAAATTGATTATAATTGATCTAGGAAACCAAAAAAAAAAAAATACATATATCCATATATTTTTGAATCTTAAAACAACTTAAAACTTCAATTGATAAATTAACTTTATAAAATCATACCAAAACGTCCGCGTCCGCGATATTGGTCTATAGTTTGTCTGTGGTTTGAGTCATTTGATTTGTAATCAAGCATTTGTATACTTACAAATAATTTCACAAAGTTTATGTTTTTTAATAATCATGATTTCCATGAAAATAAAGTAATTAACGTTACTGCATTGTACGCGAATGCAAAAATACATTTATAAAGACTCCATGAAAGCTGTTGATAAGAGTACCCAAAGAAAAAAATGTACTCAATAACTGGCTAAAACTAGCTAATAGGGATCCTGAATATCTATCAACTGAAACTCAATATGCAATATGCAGTATAAGATAATGGGCTCAGTTAAAAGGATTCGAATGAAGCCTGATAGTATGCCATCCAAGTTTGAAGGTCAGACTGAAAGAAAACGTAAACTTACTCCAACACCAGATAAATTGAAGTAATAAAAGTATTAAATAATAAACAACTCTGTCAATTTTAAATGTCAACATCCGTTATTTCATCAAGGTAGTGAATAAACAAATACAATAAATATAACATATATAATATATATATATATATATATATATATATATATATATATATACATATATAGATAGATATTATACAAAATAAAAAAGTAAAGTGTGTGTTTAATAAACTGTTTTAATTTTTTTCAGAGTTATTTAATGAGGAGGATGTTTTTCCATCATTCTCTTACTGTCTTGAAATAAAACTAAATAGACTGCTTAGAAATAGAAATACAAAAACCGAAAAAGGCACTTCATCAGGCACTGACTTGGTCTAACTATAAAAAGCAAAATCATGTAAATACCTAATATCATGTACTCCAGATGGTTTGGTAAGGTTTGCTTATAGTGGTTATGGAGGCAGGATTAGTGATGTCAACTTACTTGAACACAGTAAGTTCCTTGACAGTTTAGAACCGAGATATATTCTAGTAGATAGAGGTTTTAAGCACAGATATTTATTTTAATCATAGAGGTTTTAGTTTGTTAAGACCTCTCAGTGTTTCAGATGGATCAAAAATGGTCAAAGAGAGGCAAAACAAACCAAAGAAATAGCTAATCTCCGAATTCATGTAGAAAGAGTTATCAGAAAAAATCAGGAGTTCTCAATGTTAAAGCCACATTCCGTAGTAAATTTAAATTTGTTGAATGTACTGGACTACTGTATTGTTCCAGCCTGTGCACCAGCCTGTTTATAACAAATCTGCAGCACTAAGCTTTTTATTTTCACATTAACACTATTAAATAATACTTTGATATAATTTGAGAAATATATTTGATTTCAAAATTAAAGCTATCTCTTTGATTAAATCTTGACCATATTTATCATTATACAGCAACAGCATTAGCAACAGGTAATATTGTCACTTTCTTGCTATGTTAAAAATCACTGCTGGCGACACAGAAATAAGTCAGTTTTACTTTTCAACAAAACATTTGCATTTGTACTTGAACCAAACAATGTTGGTTAATTTGCCATCTCCAATATAATTTTTATTTTTTTCTGTAAATGGGCACTTAATTTCAATAAGAAGATCTTCTGCTTTGTTTATACCACCTGGCTAACCAGCAATCATCGGACATTCATCAGAAATGAAGAGCCCACATTTCATAAATTTTACATTTAATTTTCTTTCTACAACCTTTCTTACTTGGTCTTCTAACTTTTGACACCGTTTCATTGCCGATGTCTGTACTAATCTTGCTCCAAGGATCACTACAACCAGAGAACCATCAGTTGTTTACATTGGCTTACTTCATAGCATTTGGATGCTGTTATTCTCCTATCATCATCATCAGCCTATCGCAGACCACTGCTGGTTGTAGTCCTCTCCCATTGCACGCTACTTCGATCTATTTTTGGCTTCTCGCATCCAGCTTCTGCAAGCTATCTTGCGCAAATTGTCACTCCACCTGGCCTGTGGACGTCCGCCGGAGTGGCCGGAGACGCGGTCTCCATTCACGAATTCGTTTTCCCCAACGGTCATCGGCCATCTTCCTGTCAAGTTACAGGGGTGTGACTCTGACGTGCTCGAGCTATTGCTTATACCTTCCATTCTTATACGGACGGAATGGAAGGTTATTTGTTTAATTCCTTTCCCTTCAACTTCCCAAGTTTCCCATCTAATTCCTGAGTAGGCGGAACGGTGAGAGGGGTGAACCACCTTCTTTTGTCCCAAGCCAATCTCACCTGCACGTGGTGCATCCCGCTGACTGACGAACGAGACTGCGATCGACCGATGACGGTATATCCATCCCAATAGGCGTAGCTAAATTCAACAGGCCGATGACGGGCAGCAACGTCACCGGTTCGACAAGCTACGCCAACCCGCCTGCCTAGCGTTTTGATTATGGGCAAATCTCCTCCCAATGCAGACGCAACATTCCCATATCTTAGTTCAAACCAAAGACCACTTTTTGATTGAGATCTAGTTTGTATTTCTGCTTTCTTTATGTTTGTATTATTGAACAATAGTTTAATTTTTTTTTAAAAACTATCACAATTTAAATCTTTTTCGGAGTTCACTAAATTGTGCAATGATAACACCGATTTTTCATGTATAATGAAAAATCGGTGTTATCATCCCTCAGTATGGATTAAAAATTGACAGATTGTAATTTTTCTCTTCTTACATTAATTAATAAAAATTATCATTTATTATAGAAAATTTCATTTGAGTCAACTAGCCTATTCATACTACACCTACTGTGTATCATCTACGTGATTAATTGCAAAAGTAGTATATTTAAATGTGAAAATATCAGCAATATGAATACGTATTTAATCAACGTATCTCTATAATTACTTGAAAATTAAATGCAGTAATAATTTGCATGAAATAATTAAGCTACTGAGTAATTTTATGGATTTCAAACTTTATTTAAAATTGTTTCATGCCTTTCCAAGTTTAAATAGCAGAGATACATCATAATGTGCTTCTACTTATTGAGATTTATTTCAATTCAGCGAGAGATGAATAATTTATTTGATTAAATAATTTTGCGTAACTATTTCCACCCGCCGATAATGAGTTACCTTTAAAATACAATCATATATGATATAAATACATATACTAGAGAGCTAGCTCCACAATGAATGTAAAAGAGGCGAAAGTTGTTTGTTAGGATAGAGGCCGATGGCGTTCTACCATGTCTGCCTTCCCTGGACGGGAATAAGGCGTGAGCATATACATACATATATATTTATAAGTGTAAATGAATCTAATATATTCTACAATCGGTTTCCTGTGAGGCTTTTCCCTCGTTTACATTTTATGTAATTAAAAGCTATACGATTTAATTAATCAAATGCCTGTTGGTCTACAGTGCTGGCGACCGTGAGTTCGGAGGTTCACGAATAGTTGTTCCGACCCTGGTTGTTCTTTATGTCCATGTTCTGGATGTTGGTAAAGTCCCACAAGACACACGAATACTTCCTAGTTCAACAAATGTAGAAATACTAAGAGAAACTTACAACATTTCTCGGTTTTACTCTCATGCATAATAATAGCATAGTATTTTTTTAAATGGACCTAAGCATCCTATTAGAATCAATCCAAATAAAAAAACTGAAAATTCCTCCCATTATTTAAATAGGAGCTAAAGAACCGTAGCCGTCAAATCTCAACCTTCGAGCTCTTGTGCGTGAATCGAAAATAAAAATCAACATTTAAAAGCCCCGAAATTTCCCGTAGGATTTTAATATAAAAGCTAAAAGGCAGTGGATGAATTTTGAAGGAGGCTGCATGGAAATCTGCGGAGTGGGTATTGTGTATCATATAAAATATTCAGAACGCGGCCGACGCCACCGGCAGAAATAAGTGTTATGTTATTGTAGCGCCACAACGGTGCTTGGAGAAACGAGTTTCATCATTGGTTTACCTGAATTGCTTCAAAGAATAGAAAAAAAAAAAATAAAAAGATTTGTGAAGCTCCTCTTGACGTTGTAATAGCATACAATCTTCCTGTATATACGTACCTGACGCGATATTCTTTTTTCTTTTCGTAACCGTTTTTGAAAGAAGTATGATTTTGATGCGAGGTTTATTAAATTTGTCGCGATTTATGACCATGTTAAATTATAAGTTATACAGGTTGTTACAAGAAGGCCTCCTCGTATTTAAGGGTCATAAAATATAACCATAGCTTTCATGAAAGTACTTTAGAAACCATAGAGAAATCTCATTTGGAAACTGACAGATGAAACTCAAAACTGATCGATTAAGCTAACTCTTGTCCCTCTTGAGTTGCAAGTGGTCATGGCCGGTGGAAGTCCATACCATCACACCAGTTTTATGCCTACACTTTTAGAAAAGTACAGATAGTCCAATAACATTCTGGCATTAAATACCCATATTATCTAATTCCAATTAAATTCAAGTTTAATATCTTTATTTAAAAAAATAACTCAACTATAACATAAAATCCTCTTATTTAAGAAATATTTAAAGTTATACATCACCGCAACACACACCGCAACTATAGGTTGCCTTGTTAAATGTGCAATTAATATTAAAAAGATAAAATAATTAAATACTTGCCTGTGTTGATCTCTAACAGCCCGTTTCCAAATGGTATTTCGTGTACAACATATGCTATTCAATAAAACTTGCTAAAAGTAAATAAATCAAAATTAAGGTTATTAAAGGCTGACATAAAGAGTGTGATAATATAATCAACACAACAGGCATTTCAAATATCTTCACTAGGCAATTGACATACTGAATGTTGTATTTTCGTTAATATTATAGCAGTAGAAAATTTTATAAGGTGTGTTCACTTCTAGTTTCATTGAAACTAAGATGCGGTGAATCAGTTGAAACAGCGCAGGACGATAACGAAGTGGATAACAACCTCGCTTGTCGAGACCGCGAGAAGAACTTCGTAAGCGCCGTGCAGTTTTTAATATATAGTTTTATTCCTTGATTAAAACTGTTAAGCAATACACCAAGTATTTAGTTTTGTAATAAAAAAATATAGTAAATGAATAGTGCAAAAACTGACTCAATTTCTTAATGTTAACACAAAAATATAAAAAAAAACTTGAAGTTCAAAAGGACTAGATGTTGTCCGCATTCCCGAGTCCCTTGCAATAGACCCATTTGGGACTATGCCTTTTATAGCACATTTGACGGGATTTTTCCTAGGATATTGACAGTCTATCCCCCCTGATAGACAGGGAAGTCATGGGTGTCTAATGATAAATGTATATTTCACTGCTAGCTGTATTGTTCATTTAAATTATTAACCGATTCCCACACCATTATCTGCCCCTTACTGGACATCACCATTCCGGAGCTAACGGTGAGTTGGTATCTTGGAATTGAACCTGAACCGAAACTAAAACCATACGGTGTTCCGTCAAATGGGTCACAGTTATTTTGCTCTTCTAGTATTTGTATTTACATTAACAAATTGTGTAAGTTTTTGCATAATAAATGAACTTTACATAATCCCAAGTGACACAAGTTATATATTTTGACGTTTTCTATGTTCGATTGTATGTAGTTTTAGTGAGAGTGAGTATATTACGCGACTCCTGCGGTAATTGTCAAACGATTTTTATATAGTTTTTATAAGTATACGCTAGCGGTGGTGCCATTGCATAATCAAATTAGGATTTGATTGTAATATATCTAGTTACTTACGAATTAGTTTTTAAATTGCATATTTTTCCGATTGCACAATTACGGAAACTAATTGAAAAGGCGCATTTTAAGTAATTAGGGATCATTTGTGCAGTCATAAAAATCTGACCTGGCATATAGTGTCGTGACATAAACACATTTACATACATACATATGAATATGACTCACTCCTTTTTTGGGCATTCGTGTATAATCGGTTAAACTCATGTTTTTTCTCTCCACTCACATTGTTGGTTCAACACACACAACCTGACTTCTAGTAATACCTAAGCCAAATATCAAGTTACATATATTGATTAATATTATAATTGCTGAAGCATTGTATGCAGTTGCTTTGAGGTATGAGCTTACTATTACATAGCAAGCAAGCCTGCAATTTGTTGCTGGCTTAAAGCGTACTGTCTTGCCAGACACCTCTGCATTTTTAATTATATAATCTGATTGTATTAATTGTTACGAGGATTGAGTTGTATATCTTGATTAGCTGGCTAGGTATTGATTATAAATGAAGTTTGTTTGAAATTTAGGCTCCTGGCTAAAGAAAATTGGATTACAAAATGTCTTCGCCCCATTTAACCAGAGATTTAGCAGATTGAAGTATTTTTTCGTAATGAAAAGGTTTTGCAAATGGGCAAATATATGCATCTGTAGAAGTCTGATTGTGTTTTTCAATGGATGACATGTTTTTAATACACTTTTCTTCTATTCCCCTTACCAAGACTAATGGTATGTTTTAGAATGTATTATTGCTTTGACACACATAAAAAATACACGTAAATCCGCCTTTGTGCTTATTATAACTACATATTTAAAAAAAAATTGTCTATGAAAAATTATATCTTGAAAAAACTGCATTTTTTTAATCATTATTGTTTTTCTTTTAACAGTAATTATACATGCTTTTCTTTATATACATATATATATATGTATATCGTTTTAGTTGATCCTTAGTTAATTTAAAAAGTAAAATGGAGTTTAAAGTAGAGTGCCGCATCCAATGCAGCTTTTCACTTCCTATGCGTTATTCCAAAGACTCATTCGTAAAGTATGTAACTTAATTTAAAGAATTGTCCTCTTAATCCTAACCGTTGAGGAGTTGTACCTTCCGCGAGCAACTCACCAACATAAGAATCTAATATCTTGATATCTTTAAAAAGTATATGATAAGCCTTCATAACGCCTTTAAAGTTTGAAGTTAAAACCATAACCTGATGACCATGGGACAATGCTTGCATGTTATTTCCAAGTGAGTGAGGGTACCGGAAGCTTTCCTTTCCTCTTTCCTCTACCCTCTATCCACTTCCTCATTACCTTCAAAGGCAGGCAGCGTGCTTTCGACTCTTGAGTTGCGGGTGTCCATGGATGGTTAATGGTTATCACTTACCATCAAGTGACCCGTCTGTTCACCTGTCCCCGTAAATTATAAAAAAAAACAGAATCTGACTCTTCGAGAATCACCTACTTTTTTGAAGTCGGTTAAAAATAATTTGTAAGAAATTAATTTTAGCGGTAAGGCTGCCGTTTCATATTAGGTCTATATGTATGTATCTACTTAGTGAATTATAAACCTCAGTAATATTATCCCGTTGTACCTGAAAATCTGCGCAGAAAAGGCATAAAGGCATAATCCACACATGCACCATAAACTATGCAAGCATGGAGTAGCTATTGTTATAAAATATTATAACACAATAAATATAAAAATAGCAGGTGGCTCTATTGAGGGAACACCGCTGTGCTGCACAAAGAGACCAGTACCTTTTCACTTTAAAATGTGAAAGCTCACAGAGCAGTTTTCGGTAGAGGTTGCAGGATTACGAGTATAACATAAACATTAATAAACTATTGATCAATTGACTTTGAAGGTTTGATTTTATAACGTTAAACAGTATGAGCTTTTATGGTACAGACTTCGACTTTGAAACAACAATAATACAAAAAATAATATAAGGTCAACATAGACATGTTTATACCGGATTCTTGTAGTTTTTGTTTGCTATTAACACATAATTTTAAAAGATATAAAAGTCTGATTAAAAAACTGATTGATATCACTAAATTTCATCAACCTTCACTAACAAAAAAAGGTAAAGGTTGACAAACATGGAAAAAAATTGTTCTTTTCTGTTTTTTCATGACTGACCCTGAAATCCGTGACACGATATAATTTTTTAAGGTTTTAGTCTGTTCGATAACAACACCGTCCTACTGAAAACCCCGGTGGTATGACGGCCCGTAGGGGGTTTTCACTCGCTAGAATAAATTCCTGATAGCCATCGAATTTTTACAGTACACCATGATATTCGATACTAATGAATGGTTACATTCAGGCAATCAATATTATACATCATGCTGGTCATATTAAGATATATTTTAGTACAATTACTTTACAATTCGACAATTGGCATCGAACCAACTGGTCTCCACCAGTTGGTTATAAACTTTATAAGGCGCAGGTTCGGCCGCACATGGAATACTGTTCTCATTTCCATGCAGGTGCACCCCAGTATCAACTTCTCCCTCTTGACCGCATTCAACGGAGAGCGACTCGCATCATCGACTGCCAAGATATTTCTGATCGACTTGACACCTTGGCGTTGCGTAGAGTTGCGTTGCGTTGCATCCTCTATCGCTTGTATCACGGGGAGTGTTCAGAGGAATTGTTCGGACTTATACCGGCCGCTGGTTTCCGCCATCGTCCTACGCGACAAAATATCCATCCCCATCACCTGGATGATTGGCACTCCACCACTGTGCGATCCTCCAGAAGCTTTTTGCCTCGCACAACCAGCTTATGGAACAAATTGTCGCCTGCCATATTTCCGAACCGATACGACCTTCAAACCTTCAAGAAAAGAGCGTACTCCTACCTAAAAGGCCGGCAACGCACTTGTGACTCTTGAGTTGCGGGTGTCCATGGGCTGTGAATATCACTTACCATCAGGTTTGTCTGTCCCCCTATATCATAAAAAAAATGGATTTAAGAACAATGAAGGTAGTATGTATGTAACTATCTTATTTAAGCTGAAAATAGTAGAACTTTTAACACTCACCCAATTTTGAGGAACAGCACACATGTTATGTAGTAAGCTTCTCTGTTGTTATAACTTATTTTGTTACAAGATTTTAATTCAAAGATAGACTAACGCCAATGTCTTCGAACGGTAACGCCAATGTCTTCGAACGGGTCTGCAGATACATGTCAAAGCCCAACGTTTTGGCAACCATACATTTTAGTCCTACTTACTAAGGGTAAGTTTAAAATAACAAACACATTCGTAGATTTTTTGACTCAATCCTTGGAATCTTCTTGCTATTTTAGAGCGTTTGAACAGATAGATATGGTCTGGGATAGTAAGTAGGCGCTAATACTACAAAGTGGAAGAGTTTTGCTTTGCAAGTATGTGAAAGATCAACCGGAGGATTTCCACAGTCTCACAGAAAACCGGATATTAAACATGCTTGCATTGTGTGAGCGAGTGAGTGAGGTTACCGGTGGCCCAACCCTTCCCCTCCCAAATTCTCCATCCCCTTTTCCCCTTCTCCCCGCCCCCTACCCTTAAAGGCAGACAGCACTCTCGTGACTCTTGAAATTCATGGACATCAGTTGACGCGTCTGCTCGTTTGTCCACTTATACTATAAAAAAGAACTGGCAACAAGTTACAGTTATCTATGAAAATAAACATCCTCGGTTTATGCATTAACGCCTTTACGCTTTTTGTTATTAAAAATGTCTCTATATTTTTGTCCTGCTCTACATAAATTAATGCGCACGGATCTCAACGTTGGCTGAAGGCTTCCTTAGATCAGATTTTGCTTTCACACTAAAGATACGCGAAGAGCTGCTACTTTATACAAAATTAGTATAACATTTATCACTTGCGATACAATGTTTATTAAAGTGTTATTTATTTTGAAAAGATTCACAATGGCAATATTGATAATGTTTATATAGGCATTGTTAGTTTGAAAGAGATAAACAATATATGTATTACTATTTACTGCTCAATTAATTAATCAATTAGCCTGTATATAGCCATATAATCCACTGATGGACAAGGGCTTTCAAATTTATTGAAATTTTTTAACATATTCCACCACCGATTTTATATATTTTAAGAGGATAATTTGAAATCCTAAGAATGTCTTTATTTGTTAGTTAAAGTTTAAATTAATTATATTTTTGACTGTTGTCTATCAGACTATAAAGTTATAGCAATCGGCACTAGGCTTGCCTCCTATTACGGAAGTGGGACTCAATTATGGCTAGTTTTTTTTTTGTATACTATATGGGGACAGACGAGCAGACGGGTGATCTGATGGTAAGTGACACCGTCGTCCATGGACACTTGCAACTCAAGAGTCGCAAGTGCGCTGCCTGCATTTGAGGGTGATGATTGATGGGGGATGCAGGGAGCGGAAAGAAGAGAGATGGGAAAGAGGAGAAAGGATATGAGGGGAGAGAAAAGGGGGGAGGGGGAATTGGGCCTCCGGAAACCTCACTCAATTCGGGGAAATGCAACGCAAGCGTTACTTCACAACCGGTTTTCTGGGAGGCCGTGGTATCGCACCGGTCGAGCCGGCTCATTCGTGCCTAAGCATGGCTCTACCACTAGTGGCTGTATACGGCTCTACCTACTCCTTCGGAGATATTAGCTTAAGTGTATGTATGCAATAAAAGTCTTAAAGGAGCAGTAGAATTTAAAAATAAAAAAGGGTGGCCGAAAAGGGTAAGTAATTTTTAAATATTTCAATAAATTCAAATAATTTTATTGATGCTGTTCTATTCAGCACTTAATCGTATCTGACAACAAATAACTCGATCGTATTGTCTTTAATCCACAAATCAGTTACACATTACAATCAAGAGTGTTCAGTAAAAGCGTCGAATATAATCAACTAAATTCATGTTTATGTTACAAATTTCATACTTTTATGTTAGAAGAAAACTTTGTACTTGCATATTGCGCACCGAGCGCAAGATTTGTCATAGCTATACTTTACATATCGAAAGAGTCATATTCACATTTATACGTACCATTGCTAGCGACTTCGTTTACCTATTTTAAAGATTATAGGAAAATATGTACTACAGACGTAGAAGTAATATTGCAGACTGTACCTCTGTGCTTACCGTGATCATCAAGTATTCTGGCGTGATTAAGTAGAAAGGAGTACCGAGACGGTAACAAGAACAAAAATAGTAAACATTAAGTGCGGTTAGTTGCCGAAATGCATTTCACAGAGGCGTTGTTATGTATCAGTTTCATCATTCCACCCGATAGTATTACTTTATTATTTGCCTTCCGTGATGGTTGGTGCAATTCAGTAGACACGTGGTCGTATAACCAAATGAAAAAGTCTCTTCTTTTTGAAGTCAGTATTTAAAAATATTATCTATCTATATTGTCAGAACTATCAGTCATATTTCAATCATTATTTTTCTATATGACAGAGTATTTATTAAGGAATGTTATAGGTTATGTGATATAACTCTAAGACCTTTAGGAGCGGAACAATGACAAAAACACGGTTTAAACTTTGGGGAACGACTTGTCTTGAAATTTCATGACTTTTCCTAGTAATAACAATTTCTTTCATTAGATAGGTCGCAGTTTTAAATACAAAAGTGGCTAACAGCAGATTGTGCATTTTGATAAGGCGCCACAACTAGTAAGAGGAGCGACGACGATCCTCTTACTAATTGTGGATAGAGTTTGTCGTGCCTCCCTTGTCTTTAGCAAAACTTTGAGGTTCACACTTGGCTTTTGTCATCGTTAGGGTTACAAACTGAAGGTAAGTGGTAGATTCTCAATTTTTAATTAAATAGTTTTAAACGATATATTATTTGAGATAGTAAATCTATTTGATCTTAGTTTTAAATACTAGTATGTCTCGTCTATTAAGTATCAAAGATCGAAATTAAAGAATCATAAGATTTTTTGAATTGTGAGAGTTTTTTGATTTTTGAAGAGGAAGTCGGTCAGACTAAGTCAGTCATGAAGCTAGTTGCCTGTTCCAATACGTGGATCCTAATGAGAAGAACATGCAAGAAACTCCAAGGACACTGATTATGTGATAAGCACTATTATTTGTTTTGTGTCTGAGTGTAATTTAATACACAAGGAGACAACAAAGATATCGCAATTTATAAAACATTTCGCAGCGCATGCGATGACAGACATTTTTATGAAAACAATTACACCTTGGGTCACATTATTCAAGTTTAGTAGGGATCCCTAATTATTTCTGTAAATAAATATAGTCTATGTTACTCGGTGACGATGTAGCTTTCTAACGGTGAAAGAATTTTTAAGATGGTTTGCTTTTGGTTTTACATTAACTTTCAAAATTTACTAGTGCAACATGGTGTTAGGAGCCATGCTTAGGCACGCATGAGACATCTCGACTAGAGAAACATCGCGGCCTTACAGAACACCACGCTCGAGAGGCGACCTTAAAGTCCGGAAAAGTACTTGCAGGTGGCAGTAGTCTGAACAACAGGTAACCCGTCTGATCATTTCCCCTTATATTATAAAAAATACATACATTTGTATGTATGAAATGATTTTGCTATAGATGTACATCATTACATGCATAAATGATATACGCCAAGGCGTATAAACCATCCACATTTTGCTTATCAGACTTTGGTCCCACTAATGTAACAGGGGCAAGCCTATTGACCTCAACCTGAAACTTTTAGGAATTGAAAATGTGAAAATCGGGAGCATACCGAAAGGGATAATTGAGAACAAGGGAAGGCAATGAAAGGAAAATAAATAATTGGGAAGTGTAAGCAATCACTCAAGCAGGTTAAGGTCCTATAATAGACTAGGTAGAGCTATGCTTCGGTACGAATGGGCCAGCTCGCTTAGTGCGAAAACCCTTTATGAAGCAACGCTTCCTTGCTTGGTTGATTATTATTTCAGGGGCATGAATTTTGCATAGTACAAAAATATGTACTAAATATATACTTACTACTAATATATAATGTTACTATACTCGTATGTATGTGTAATAGGTATATATTTACAAAAGCCTTACCGTAACTTATGCACTAAGTTTGTAACACTTGACCAAAAAATAAATATACCAGTACACAAACCCACCTTGTACGGCATATATAAAAGATGTACCATTACATATTCTTCATAAACCCCCCTTCCCCCAAACTTTGTCACCACACTCATTGTTACAAGTTCGAAGTCACATTGATTAATAACCTAAGTCGCAAACTTACAATGGAGTTACCATCAACATGCCAAGAACTATCGGTACAACGATAATTGATTATCGATGTTTAATATAAATAATTATATATTGCTTCTTTTGTTTGGCATTTTTTTATCGCTCTTATAAATTTAACCTAAAAACTGACATGTATGACAAATCTATTTCACGCCATCTACTTATGTATTTTTAGTAAACTAGCTTTTGAACTCGGCTATGTGTACGTTACTATAGCGTTTGTCAATCAATTAAGATATACCTCTGTGACACTAACTTTTTTTTCTGTACCAAATGTACCTATGTCTTCATCGTTACCTATACGAACTGTGGCGACCTCCACAAACAGAAAAAACATATCAGCACCATCTAGCGAAGACAAATGGAACTATGTAGCAGCTATACTTATGACGTAAAACGATCCTGAATCACGATAATAAAGTTCTCGATCCGATTAGTATGATTGCGACTTTCCAACATCAATCGTTGAGCCGCGGTCCGCCAGGAATGATCACCTCACCTGGCTGGAGGATTTTTCCTTTGTATCATTATCCTATAAACGTCCACCGCCTGATGAAGACCTCCCCTAGAATACTAATACTTGCATGGTACTGGTCAGAAGATGAATTATTGTGCAAAATTCGTTCAATAGAAGATTCGCCTGCAACATGCATAATAATATAATTTTATGTGTATACATACATTGGGTAGCAAGATATTACGTTAACATAACTAGAAAATCCAATACAGCTACTGATTACATTCTAAACCAATTACATCCAACAAACAAACACCAATACAACTACCAAAACAAAATCTTATCAGCCTCACACCATAAATCACGTGTTATTGGCCTGACCACATAAATCTACACGCTGTGACGTCATCGAGGCGCGATCTACAAACAATTACGTCACTGGACGAATTCGCGTCACGTGGGGCCCGACAATGATCGATAATATACTGGCGAAGACTGAGAAGAATGGCGAATAGGGGCTGTATGTTGTGTTTCGGGACTACGGTAGAGGCTGACATTAATAACTTTACCGGATTCTGTTCCTGTAGGTTTCGCATTTGCTGTGTTTTGTGAAATATTTGGAAACGTAATTATATAAGGTCATCTGTTTACCACAACTTAATTAAAACAAAAAACATATTCTTAGTTTAGCAGATTATTCCCATGGAGATGATTACTATTTTTTTTTTAAAAAGCCTACCTGCTTTAGGAGTTATTCCTATTTCGCGCGGGACTTTATGAACATCTAGACACGCGACACCAAGTTGTGGATCACACAATTTTTTTATCCTATATGGAAACAAAGAAACGACCTCTGGGTCATCAGTCAGGCTCACTAATCACTAGTCCAGCAAGCCAGTGTCAAATCAAACCTTACCGATCAACTACTAAACAGAACATCCTTAGAACAAAAGCTTCAGATAAAACAATAAATCCCACATACTCCGCTCATAGAATGGAGTCCATATTCCCCATCTTAGTATATAATAATATAATACATCGTTCACATAGGCACTAGTCGCGGCTGTAAATCTAATGGCCCGGCGCATTGCGAATGCAACCATTGGGTACACGACAACGAATCTCATATAGAGTGGATAATACCCACATGTAAATTTAAAAAATATTAACATTTAATTTATAAATGTCTCCAATGCAGTTAAATTTAAGATGATTGTTAATAGAACTAACGGGACAAGTTATTTATTAAGAGAAAATAAAAAAAACAAAATTTACAATCTATACCTATAAAATTTTTAATTTATCGGATTCTGTAAGGACTCATTGAAGGCATTCATTGGTTTTAGAAACATGTTTTTTTTCTGACACACACATACATACATACATATTTACATAAACGCTGTAAATATTAGCATTATTTTTAGACAGTACTATACAAAATTGTCACTTTCGTCGTATATTTGTATATACTTTCAATATTATTCAAATTCAAAATTATTGGAAAAGATAAACGCAAATATTAGACATCTTAGTACAAGCATGCAATGTAAATAAATATATAGCAAATTGATTAAAGTCGCAATCACTACTAAACGTTTTTTTTTGTAAAAACGTAATTCAATCTAAGTCATAAGTTACTAGGTCATTACCTGATTGCTGAAAAAGGTTGACTATGTTTCTCGAGCGTATGTATGTATGTTTATATGTATCTAAAGCCTAGGGTGGAATACTGGTGGTGCTATGGAAGAATGTCGTGTTCCCGCGGCCCTCGGCAGCAGGTGCGAGGAAGGGGCACCGTGGTGGTTTTAGTCGTTCAAGTCCGGCACACCCCTTCGCCGATAACCCCGACGGAGGATAGTCCATGAGGATTTCCCCACGTAAAAAAAAACGGAATCGTAATAGTAGGTTTTATATAACGACACCAAAACAAAATTAGAGAGGAAGTTAAAAATGCAGTCGGGTCTTATATTTTTTTCATATTTTTTGTGTTCTGCTTCATTTCATATCTTAACGAATAACCCATATTATATGTTATACTCGTATGAATAAATTTAACCCTACAGATGTGAATTTTTTTAAATTTTAAATCAACAGCTCAAAATCTCATTTAGGTTAACTAAAGCAAAGTAGACTCCCCAATAACTTTATATTTCATTTTACCCCGAAAATGTTAGATTTAATAATGTTTCTTACTTAATTAAGTTATTACTTTAATAAATCACAAAATGGAGATAATTAATTTCTTTTCATATTAATGTCTGGTTCTGAAAATTTAATCGACGCCCCGAAATTCAGTGAATTGCGTTCAGTGAGTTTCTACAACGAGTTTTGGTAGGTTATCTATAGTAGTTACGGACGGTATATTGCTACGGTCGATACGAAATCATATAAAAACTCTTCAAAACCCATTTATTTAATTACCATTTTTTTTACCTTGCAAATCAAGTATGAAAAGTAAAGTAACTTCTGACATTCATAAGAATTAACTAATAAAAGAAGTTACTTTAAAAATGAACATTTTATAAAAAATTAGAACAATCTTTAGAGGTTAATACTTTTCCAGGCATCAAGAGCCCTTAGTAGTTACCACATTTTTATCTGTGTCTATGGCTACTGTTCCGCTCCATTAAACTGCTATAATACTTAGTTTTGATCTTTTATAATAATACCTACTTTACACCTTTCTTCTTCTCTTTAGTTCTGTGCTATATGAATATAGGTATGTATATATTATATATATACATATACATATACTATGGCCATATAGCATTTCCAAAAAAGTAGAGTACTCTTTTCTGGCTTCATACACGTGAAGCCCAAAACAGATTTCGATATATGCAGTATTGTTAGAATCCGACATCATCCCGCGTGATAATGATTATGATATAAAGTCTGAAAAAAAAAAAAAAAAAAAAACAATATAGTAACTGCCAAAGTACACTAAACTAGTAAGAGACCAAAGTATTCATGAGTTTCCAGAAATAATTTCAGGAAAAATTACTAAAGTGCTTTCTCATGTTATTATTTAACAAAGTGATTATACAGCATTTATTTAACAATAAATAAAGGTAAACTGAATAATAACGTAATGTTCTGCTTTATTGGCGTAAGGTTAAAGCAATTTACTATATATTTATTATTACCTAATCGGGACGTGGCTAAAGAAGATGTATAAAATAATTTCTACATTTTAATTTATTATTATAATAATAATATTTATGTACAGAAATGTGGTAGTTACATTAGGTGGTTTACAGTATGAAAACGTACAGTACGTTGAGGTGGCTCTCGATCTAGACCTGTACATACAACAAGAGGCAGACATCGCAATTATCAGACTGAAACATCTGAGTCTGTGGAATAACCAAGAGGGTCCACATACCAATATCTGGAATCAACTAGTCGACTACTAACCTCTGATAGCTGCCCCATGTGACAGGATTCCAAAACAAGTACATCTTCGAAAGAAGGTACTGTATAGAACTACAAAAGAACGATAGTGATCATTCCGTCATAAATGAAGTCCGGATATACACGGACGGCTCCAAGATGGGGTCAGGTTCTGGAGCGGGGGTGTACTCCCTAGATCTAAACATAAAAATATCAGTGGCACTGGGCGAACACAGTTCCATTTATCAATGCGAATGTGTTGCACTAATATACGCAGCCCACGCGGCTATTTCACGAAGTATCAAGGAGTAAAATATCCGCATACTGTCAGATAACATAGCGGTACTAAGGGCCCTAATTGGCAACACCATGAACTCCAGTCTCATTTATGAATGCCACTAATCACTAGAACACCTAGCATTCACCGAACGGGGTAATTCTTCAATGGATCAGAGGACACAGCAACTCACTCGGTAACGATGCCACCGACGAGTTAGTAAGAAAGGTATCTACAACACTAGTGGCAGGCCCTACCACACTCCTGCCACTACACTTCAATCTATATCGATTCTGGGTAAGGCAAAGGACTCGAGAAGCAGACAATAGCCGATGGATCAACACACCTGGCTGCAGACAATCCAAACTGATATTAACAGAAATATCACCACCTTTATCGCTTAGATTCATCAGTCTTCCCAAAACGGATATCCGAATAGTGGTCGGAAGCATTACAGGCCACCTGGTTTTGAACCGACACCTATTCGTCATTAACGCGATCGGTAGCCCCCAATGCAGGGGTTGTCTGGGCGCAGAGGACAACCTCTGCGCAGAGAGAGTGGCTGCACAACGGACAGATATCCTCGCAGGCGCGACGACACTCCTAGAAGCCTGTAAATGCCCCAGGAGGCTTCTGCGCTTCTGGAAGGAGCTAGGCTAGCTCAACTAGTTAAGCCGCCACAAGCCTAGCGATACCGTCTCGCCTACTCATAGAAGCCTTATTCTTTACGTAGTCGCTTCACTTGTTTTCTTAATGGACTTATAGCTTTCAAACCATATCATTTCTCACTCTGTCACAATAAATCTTGCATTAAACATTATTTTTGTAAATGAATTGCCACGTACATATTTAATACATTTTATTGTCAGGTTTCTTCTGCATGTTTCTGACTTTGTCTTGTTGATTAAGATTATAGTATCAGCCCATTTAAAACCTAAAATTGAATACCGTCATCTTTGTTATACTTGCATTTAATTTTATGGTTAAGTCTTTCAACAAGCAACAATTCTGACCCCTTAGCTGTAAAGATTCTCAATGATAAGATGTGTCCAATGTATATCCAATATAAACAACAGGGATATTTACAGCTCTATATATATAGTGCCTAAAATTCTATTTGGCGTTATGCAGCGGAGGATACGTTGCTTGAATCCTTCTCTTATATACATATATTTACTATGTAGCGTCTGAATAAAACACAATGACACAAAAAATTGCCATGCCCACAGTTTCGCCTGCGCTTATGCTCACTGCTCCGCTTTCGTAGGTAGAAGCATGATGATATAGCCTATAACCTTCCTTAATAAACGACCAATGTAAAGCAAAAAGAGTTATGTTATTAAGTTTAGTATTTCTTGAGATTAACGCATTCAAATAAACAATCAATTTTTTCCTCTTCATTATATTAGCATAGATACGGTTTTACTCACGTTTTAGCAAATGTGACGCCTGACACAATCACTGCATGACGCTTCACTCCTTGACGAAGGCTTATATGTATATGTTTGAAATTTAAAATGAATAATTTCATTTGTTGTACCCATAATATTCCTATACCAAAAGTACCCATGAGGCTGGCAGCGTTTCCCCGTTGTATGCATATAGGGATGTTTTGGGTCAGGTATTGAACAGAATGTGGGTCCTGTCCTCTATTCAGCAATCGGCGTCCCAAATCAGCCACGAACCATCAGAGCTCCACGACAAACGGGACGAAGTCATACCCCGCGTCCTCCTGAGCAATTTGTTGTACTATATAAATTATTATTATTATACCGTATAAAAAATGTACTCTGTGACTGTACATTTCTAAGTTCAACATGGCCGTTTGACAGTAATCTTCTTTGAAATGCATACTATAATATATCATGTCAGTATGATTGGCTTGTTGGTTACATAATTAGTGATTTTAACTGCCTTTCCCAACCAGGACAAGTAATTATGTGATGAGGATGATCATTTGTTCTGTGTCCGAGTGTAATACATTTATCTATAACATGTATCTATTATTCATTATTTTGAAACGTTAAGAAAAAGTTATACTACAGTTATGCATTATTGACAGGTAAATTTTCAATACACGCCAACATTAACCGAGGTTATCAAAACAGTTAACAAAATATTCAAAAACAAAACTCTTAGGACTTCAAACCTTCAAGAAAAGAGCGACTCCTACCTAAAAGGCCGGCATCGCACTTGTGACTCTTGAGCTGCGGGTGTCCATGGGCGGCGGTAGTCACTTACCATCAGGTTACCCGTCTGCTCGTTTGCCCCCAATCGCATAAAAAAAACAAAAAAAAACTAAGTAAACAGAACTGGATTAAATTCCTTAATTTAATAGCACAAGTAAATAACAGAATCTCCTTCCTAGACGATGAAAGCTAGAATAAGCTAGAGTTGCCATCGTACGAGCTCTGCTTTTTTAAATTTTATTAGTTACATATAATATGTCGAGGTTTTTAATAAAAAATGATTAAGCTAGCCTTTTTGTATTATGATAAAAAAAGGCTAGCTTAATCATTTTTTATAAAAACTACATACTTCATACAAGGAAGTTTCTAGAAACAAATGTACATATATACTTAATTGCATACAGCGAAGACTCAATTCAAAGCCATAATTTGGACAGATATCAGGTCTTCCTTAAATTGTCTATAAATTTATATATTTTGTATGCGTCCCCTCTGGGCTTAGATAAGATAGACTGGAAGTCACCTACATCTAATATATTAATTTTTAAGTTAGACAGTAATGAGAGAATGTATGTAGAGCTCTGCTTAGTATGCAAAATATGGTCCGATACCGCGGGCTCCGACTGTTCTAAGCATGGTATCACAACTTCATGTGGTTTCTTATATTTTATCTATTTTATTTTGTTGTATTGGGTTTTCAATCTGATATGACAGTGTGTCTCTGAAAAGAAAAGATAAATCCATTTAGGTATCCACAACACAAAACACGTGAGTGAGTTGGGCATCCGGAAGCCTCACTCATTTCGGGGAAAAGCGAAGCAAGCGTTACTTCACAAGCGGTTTTCTATGAGGCCGTGGTATCGCACCGGTAGAGCCGGCCCGTTCTTGCCTAACACTGCCTTTGCCTTGGCTCTAGCACCGATATATTTAGATCAGGTTTTCTACACTATTACTATGTTTTAATTTTTCTTGCCTCTTATTTATGACTGAGCAAGTCAAAGGTCGTTCGAGTATCTGTATGTATGTATGATGTTTCTAGTCAGTCGCTCAAATTTTCTCAAAATTCACCACCCATGTCAAAAGCTGGAGGTGAATTTTTAGTAACTTTTGAGCATTGGTATCTTGAGGGGGAATATATGGTATAAGAACTCAATGTATAATATAATAGGGTTATATATATATATTTTTAATAATTTTATTTGTTTTGTTTAAAAACAAGTTAGTACTTTATTTGTTTGCATTACTGTTTTTAAATATTAATTTTGTTTCTGTACCTGTCCAATTGTATCTCCGTCCATCTCTCTTTTTTAAATTCAACCCTCTTGCTGGTTTCAAAATATTAGTTTTCTTTTTTAATAACGTTCATCTATTTTTTGCACAAAGTAAATGCCAAATAATTTTTGAATAATTATTTTGAAATGTTAAGAAAAATGTATACTACAGGTATCCATTACTGACAGGTAAATGTTCAATACACACTAACTTTAACGGAGGTTATCAAAAACAGTTAACAAAATATTCATAAATAAAACAGCACTACGTAAACAGAACTGGATTAAATTTCTCCACTAAATAGCACAAGTAATTAACAATATCTCCTTCAAAAGCCAGACCATGATATCTAGGAAAACCATTGTTCAATGTTAGAACGAGAAAGCTTTATGCAGAATAATAAATTCTGTCCATATTCCACTTAGTTATTGAAGTCAAACTAGTAATAAAATTGATTGATATTCTAATAAAGTTGTTAGTGCACCCCACATAGTTTTCTTATAAATGATCTTGAGTTCTCTCGGAAGCGTTTAACCCGAGAAATATATTCAAAATTGAACGAATAACTTTAGAGTTTAAGCTTGAAGAGTATAGCGATGTTCGATAGTGATGTTCGAATTTGTATCTAGATGAATTTTTAGACGAGACAGTAGCTGATCTCTGTAGTCATGTCTACAACTAAAAAATTGGTTGGTTCTTACATTTTGCTTTTGTTTTAACCGTTATTTTACATACAACCGTTATTTAACAGTGGTAGAGCCATGCTTAATCACGAATGGGCCGGCTCGACCGCTGCGATATAACGGCCTCACAGAAAACCGGTTGTGAAGTAACGCTTGAGTTGCATTTCCCCGAAATGAGTGAGGTTTCCGGAGGCCCAACTCCACTTCTCCCCTTTCCATTCCCTTCGCCCCCCCCCTCCACTCTTTCCCATCTCCTCAACCCCCCACTCTTCTTTTCCCTCCCCGGATTCACCATTCCTTATTACCCTCAAAGGCGGGCAGTGCACCTACGACTCTTGCTCCGACGGCGGCTTGCATAAGCAATATGCCTTTCTCGACTTGCTAACATAAGGGATGTTAGCAAGTCGAGAAAAGGCATATTGCCTGTCTCTGTCAATATACTCCAAATTTTCCCATCCAATTCGCAAAAGTGCCCAGATGTCGGCATTAAGCTTCCCTCAGTTACGTAAGTGAAACTGAATAATCGGCAAATGTATGCGTATAATTACGATTCTGCCAATCATTGCCTGAATGGAGGTGCGAGTGTAAGTATTTTTTTTTATACTATAGGGGACAGACGAACAGAGGGGTCACCTGATGGTAAGTACAATCTACGTCGATAGACACCAGCAACACAACAGTCGTAAGTGGGCTGCCCGCCTTTGCGGGTCATTCGGGATTCGGGAAAGAAGAGAGGAGGGATGAGGAGAGGAGGAGTTGCACCTCCGGAAACCTTACTCATTTCCGGCCAATGCAATGCAAGCGTTGCTTCACAACCGGTTTTCTGTGAGGCCGGGGTATGACACCGGTCGAGCCGGCCCATTCGTGCCTAAGTATATTCACAGAACATGGTAGAGCCATCTACCATGTTGTGTAAATATCTATTTGTGAACTGTTCTAACATCGGCGTTACCAGTTTAGCTACTGCTCTACTTTATTGCACACATATCTATGCCACAAACATTTACATTCAAGCCTATATCCCGGAAGGGGAAAGCAGAGGCATTTTAAATCCCCAACTTTCCAACATTAATTCGTTCCCACTCACGTAGTAGAATCCTTTTTGCTGTCTCCTGGGCACTGTATGACTATATATGTTACTACTGTATAATACTAAATTTGTTATATAAGAATGTGTATAGATAGTACTTCTTAAAACTATATCCCAACCAAATTATCATCTGGAATTCGCCCAAGTAGAGTTACATGCTCAACCGCATTAGGTAGGATTAAAAACGTCCGCAGCAATCGAGATAATACGTGAACTGGAGTAGCTCGCGTAGCAGGTAAACTGGATAACAGTAATTAGCGTTTTGTGCATTAGCTTGAATCTAACTAATTCTCTACTTAAGCTGGAACAGAGGTTTGAAATAAGTGAAATAGTATATAAAGATTAACGTGTTCATAAAAGACAAAAATACACACACAGCATGCGCTCACAAACTTTTATATATTAGTTGTGGTTCAATTGAAAAGTATACTAGCAACGTGGGTAATACACTACTTGTATTTCGTCGTTCGCTAGGAGGGAATTCGTTTGCCACCACTGCAACTGCAGTGAGGACTCGGCCCAGCATACGCTCGCAGATTGCCGCTCGCAGATTGCCCAGCTTGGGTGGCGCAGCGTCGGGTCCTCACTGCAGTAATTGGAGAGGATCTGTCGCTAGCGGCCGTCATACGCTCCATGGCCAGTAGTGACAGGAGCGTGCCCCGGAGGACGACCTCCACTCGATCTCAATTCGCCGCCGGCAGACCGGGCGGCGGAGGCGCGCTTACCATCACCTCCACCACCGTTAAGTGGCCAACCGTGAGGAGGTGACATCCGGGTATGCCTAAAGCGGCAATAATACCTAAGACCCCTTCGGGCCGTCATCCCACCGGGGTTTTCAGGTGAACGGTGTGTCGGAATCGGACCTACTACAACCACACGGTGTGCCATGCTGCGCTTAAAATAGGAGGAATCCGGGAACAGCTTTAGTAAGACATCCGGACCCCTCCTAGCGCTTTTGCCCGCAAAAGCGCGGGCATCACCTTCTGGTAACTCTCGATTAGGCAACGTCCAGGCACACCAGGACGTCGCGGCTGGCCTTTATAGCGGGTGGAGCGGAAAACCCGTCTCGACCACCCGCGGCCACACTCAGGGCGGCATGAGGCGCAAGTAAGTGCGCCTCCGCCGCCCGGTTTGCCGGCGGCGAATTAGGTCCGAGTGGAGATCGTCCTCCCGGGCCCGTTCCGCCGCCTCCTTCTGCGAGATGACCTTATCGCAGAAGGTTGCGACCGCGGTAAAATTCCTGTCATTACCGGGCCATGGAGCGTATGACGGCCGGTAGCGACAGATCTTGTCCAATTACTGCAGTGAGGGCCCGACGCTGTGCCGCCCAAGCCGGGCAATCCGCAAGCGTATGCTGGGCCGGAGTCCTCACTGCAGTCGCAGTGGTGGCAGACGGGACTCAATTCCCTCCTAGCGACTGAATGCAGGTACTTTCCGAAGCAGCCGTGCCCGGAAAGAACCTGCGTCAGTCGGAAGGAACCCTTTCCTCCCGTGTTGCCGTCCTGCCCACTCGACGATGAACGGCTGGAGCGCCTCCACGGTGGCTAAGCCAGCACGTGGAGCCTCCAGCCGGGACGACCAACCAGACATAGTGGCTCTGCGAGCGGCCTCACGCCACTCGCGTACCTCTTCGGGTGGGATAGTATTTTCTACCTGCATTAAGTAAATCTCTAACTAATAACAAGTTGTGAGATAAGACCAAGAAGTTATAGGAATAATTCCTCTGAAATTAATATCTCTAACTAAACCTTCATTCAACTTCTCAGATATCGTGGTAAATAGCCGTATCGCTTTTAAACGAAGGCTCTAGTTATCCGATATCTTGCACAAAGGTGGACTGGTATTTCTGCGTTTGTGGCCTAAAATAGACGACTTAAAGCCTTTGGTAAGCGGTCCAAGGCTTAAGATTTTGGTGTTTTTTTTTTACTTTTTAATAAAACCATGAACGAATAAACGACCAATGTATGTAAATCTATATATTATAACAAAACATTAATACAAAATTGATATTTATTAGATATTTTATGATATATTTCGGAAAAAACTCTGAGCCCAATATCTTTTTTATTTATTTATTTATTTCGACTTATTGCACTTATTGTACAAAGGCGGACTTAATGCCTCAGGCATTCTCTCTCAGTCAACCTTGGGGTGTGGCAAAAATAAATGGTAGTCTTTTTCGGTCTGTGAAGCTATAATTATAAATGTAGAGCTATCTCCACTATAAAGCACTGTGTGCATAGCATATTCACTTTAAAATGGTTATAATTTTAAACATCAATAGTATCTTAATAAGATTAAAATGTAAAAACAGAGTAATTTGCAGTTGTACCACACACTGCTTCCAGACAAAGCCAGCACTACTGACAAAGACATTCTGCACTGGGGGCTAGTGTGAAATGGATTTCAATTATAAGGACTTTAACTTTGCCGAATAGTACAGGTTTTGATTTTAATGGAGTGGCTTTCTTCGAAAGTTAGAAAGAAACGTGACTTAACTGTATATTATAACATATATGTTATCATATACATATGTAATCTCTATCATGAGTGCTCATCGTACAACGATAACTGCTGTAGAAAACTTCTATTCACAATACACTTAGATTAGCCAAATTACTGATCCTGAAACGCGCTATAAAAGTTCTTACTGTTATTATTTCTTTTTGGGCTCCGGTCTACGTCAGAGGATAGGAGGTGTGATATACATAATGTATGTGAGATTTATAAATAATAAAACTTTAAAATCAAAAAGTAAACAATCTTATATCTAGAATAATCAGTCTTAGAGCTAATACAGGATCAGAGACTGGACAGACAGGGCAGGACAGGACTATAACACTTGATACAACAAAATATCGTCTACAATCAATTACTGATGTAAACTCATTATGCAAAATCATTATCAGTTCATAACTCAATGAAACAGTGCTGAAGTTGTACCAGCATTTGCCAGTTTAACTTTATAATGCTCATTTAATATTCGCATGTTGGTAGTATGCAAGTGACATCAACTGGAATTTTGGCAATATTTGTTGTTTATGAATTTAAATTGAGGGGATTAACATAACGAGGCTTAGCCTTAGCTTAATATAGTATTATTTTTAGGTGTTGAACGTGGTGGAAGGTCAATTTCAACATGTCTTAGGTTTAAAATGCAGGTATGTGCAATTTAATTAAATTTAGTAATGATAAGTAATTAGGGACCACTAACGTGTTGCTGCTGTATCTGTGTCTGTCTGAGAGAATACTCTTCAATATCTTAGAAGCCTTTTGTCATAGAATTTGTGGTCTGATCCACTGCTTCAAAGGAAGCTCATGTCTAGCATGTGATAGCTTATAGACGGAGGTACGTAGGATTGGATCTTTACTGACAAGTTGTGGTGTAGACAGATAAAGATTAATATAGCCACCTTGTACCAAGCATGTTAAAAATGGAGATGTTTTAATAAAGGCTTGCAATTAACAGTAGATCAAATGAGGTACTATTAATTTATAGACTAAAGTATGTTTTTATACCTATTTTTTGTAAGATTTTTTCCTTTACTATAATTTTATTTATTTATTTTATTTAATAATTTTATTTATTTATTTATTTAAAACTCTTCCTGCATGATACAACGCACGAGGCTGTGTTATGCCACAACGGCATTATCTACCAGTCAACTTTTGGGGGGTTCAGTGAGCGACATGGCAGGTGTATAAAGATGAAAAAATGAGAAACAAAAACAAAAAAACATAATATATATAAATATATATCTTTTTAATAAAATTTTTTGTTATCCACAAATAGTTGTCTCAAATCTGGTTGTTTTTATGACTGTTTTTTTTTTGTATGTCTCGCAGAGCGGAGTTTTCTTTAAAAATAAAATACCTGTATTGTCAACGGACTCATTATTATTCGCTGAAGTCATTTTTTTTTTTTTGTAGCATAGTAGGGCAAATGAGCACACGGGTCACCCGATTGTAAGTGATAACGAGGGAAAAGGGGAGAGGGGGTTAGGGCTACAAAACTATGTGATGGTAGGTAGAAGTGGGCACAACTGTATTATCTAATTGCACTCCTTGTAAATGAGAATTGAAATTGACGACTAAAAAACGAAACGAAAATAAAATGTAAAACACAAATAGAAAACTTTTGTGTGAACATACTATGCAGACTCTTTGCAAACACTGTGATGCAATCCGCATGAATTCATTAGACCAATCAGCATTTGCGTACCCAAGCGTGGGATAAAATCAGCCAATCAAAGGAGTTCGTTGTGACTTTACTAGAAAATAGAAATGTTTTACATGCAATCTGAAGCAGTTCTAATTTCGTAGATATTACTATTTTGTGTTGATGTTGAACTTTGTTGAATATTTGATTTTTTATTGACTATTTCTTGTGTTTGATTATTTTTTCTTGTTAGCTTGCGCATCTTTTTAGGATACCAAAAATATACATAACATTTTCATGTTATGTATCAATATATTTCGTATACAGAAAATTAAAGAAACAAATAATAATTATAAAAAAAGTCGCAAAACAATGTCAAACCTGGTCTGACACTGCTGCTGGGGTGCCACAGGGTGGCGTTTTATCTGCTTTGCTTTTTTCAATATTTATTAACACAATCATAAACAATTTCTTCTCTTCCTACCACCTTTATGCAGACGATTTGCAAATATACTGTCAAGCCAATTTTGGCATGGTGCCCCATGGCATTGATACCATCAATAAAGATTTATCTACTATAAGCAAATGGGCCACTATGTTTGGACTCAAAGTTAACCCTAAGAAGACTCAAGCAGTAATTGTCGGTAGCCCAAGATATATTGCTAAGATTAACAACTCAACACTTCCGCAAATCTCATTTGAAGGCGTTACCATTCCTGTAAGCGACAGCGTAAAGAGCTTAGGGATATACATCGACAAAACCCTCTCATGGAGTGTCCAGATCAAAAATGTCAGCCGTAAAATCTTTGCCCCTGCATTTTCTCTAAGAAGGTTACGTCATTTTCTTCCAACATCTACTAAAATTGAACTCGTGCAATGTATTCTTCTTCCCATTCTTGACTATGCCGACGTCAGCTATCTAGATCTCAATGAAGACCAACTTGATAAACTTGAGAAACTTCAGAATTTCTGTATAAGATTCATATACGGATTACGTAAATATGATCATATCTCACAATTCCGCACTAGACTCTAGTGGCTTCCGATTCGCCTTCGCCGGAATACTCATATCCTTTCTTTACTGTATAATATCTTGTTTCACCCATCTACCCCTATCTACCTAAAACAACGTTTCTCATTTATACGTGACACACACAATAGGTGCTTAAGATCATCAGAAAATCTGACGTTGGAAATACCAACTCACTCTACAATGTTTTCTTATAAATCGTTCACTGTGCAAGCCGCACGCATTTGGAATGCATTGCCAGAGGATATCCGACGGGCTCAATCACTAACTATCTTTCAGAAACTCGTCAAGGATCACTACCTATCTCAGTAATACTTGTTTCTTGCATATATTTATGTATGTGTTATGTATGTGTTATATATTTATATATGTATTTGTGTATGAGTATGTGTGTGTATATATATGTATATATTACCTGTTTTTAATTGTAATTTGTTTTTACTTAGTTTCTTTTTCTATCACTAATTTTTGTTTATACTTGTTTTACTTTTTATTTCCTTTTCTTTATATCTTTTTTTACTCTTTGTGCACCACTATTGCCTAATACTTTGCAGTATAGTCCATCAGGTTGTCTGGAAGAGATCGCAGATTGTGATAAGACCGCTATTTGTACTCACCTATTATTTTGTACTTTGTTTGATACCTCACGTGTACAATAAAGAGTATATATCTATCTATATCTATCTATCTATCAAATTCCGCAATAAGTGTTATTGAAATTATCTATTATTATATATAAATGTCAATTAATTTTATAATGTAATAAATTAAAATTAAATTATAAAAATGCGTCCCCCGACCAAACGTACCAATGAGGCAGTACATATAAGTTGTTTATCAATTCTTTTTTGTTTAACAGAACGTTTTTATTTTTTAAATAAAGTTGCATGCCAATTACGAGGCAATATGGCGATTCGACAGTTATATTTTTATATGAAACGAATAGTAATGTACTCTGTCCTACATATTTGTAAAAATAAATATGTGTAATTATTTTAACATCGATTTGTAGAAAAAAAAAAATAAAAAGAAATAGGTTTAAAATGAAACACATGGATGAGTAACTTATTCATATAATATATTTTTTATTTGAAAATTCTTGGTACAATGTACATTTTGGACTTAATTCTCTGAGACTTAAATGTTAGGGTTGTCATATAATATTTAACTATTACTGTTTTATAAGTACGCAGAACATAACATTAATTGTGGTCTATATTCTTTAGTCAATGTGATGATATAATTCGTATATCCACGGTAATGGCCTTTCTTAATAAGGTAATTTCCGTGTTAAGTGACTCAACTTCATCATCTTTCTGCTTTAATACGTTATGGGTTCAACTTATTAAGTCATTGCCATTACATTATTTACACTTGTTTTTACGTGACATCTTCCACCAGGCCACTGGAAAAACCCTACTTTTAAACAAGCGCTTTTCTCTCATTTCCACTCGTACGTCCACCGTATGTGTTCATTTTCTTTCTTCTGTCTCGTCTTAAAATGACTCCCCTCTAGCATGTACCCACGTACATGCTAAAGGAGAGTCCAAAAAAAAGGTTACACTGACAGTTTTTAGAATAGGCCAGTGAGAAAAATTATTTAAATTTTGAATTAGGAACTCTTTGGGAATCTGTAGACGTGTAATGAATTCATATGTCATTTGTTTTTACAAAATGGCGGTAATTTAATAAGTATTTGTCGTTAAAAATGGATTTATTACGACTTTCTACTTTACAACATTGTTACGATACTTCCGTTGGGATTTCATTACAAAGCCCCATCTTGTACCTCTGTTTATAATTTGTTTAATGAGTTTAAATGTGGTCGAAGCCAACTAACTGATCATTCTGGAGAAGGATGTCCTTCTACGGCAACTACTGAAGATAACATGATTGTTGTGCTGTTAATGATAGAAGCTCATAGGAGGAGACTATTCAACCAATTTGGACAGTTTTGCATGAAAATTTAGGCATCAGAAAGCTTTGTACTAGATAGGTACCTTACAATTTGACGGAAGATCAAAAATGCCGTTGTGTGCATTGGTGACACTCAATGCTTTAAAAGTATGACGGAGGTGACTCGAATACTATATAGGACATCGTTACAAAACACAGAACCCGAAATAAAAGGACTGTCTGAGTTTCGGATCTTGTCTCTTGTGACTCCGCGGTGCCCCCCGCCGCGCCTTCCACTCCGTCGCTAGGTGCCCTCGCATGAGGCGCGTGGACAGGACAATCTGCGCAATAGATGTTTCCATTTAAAGAGAAGCAGATTGGTATTTCAGTGATTGTTAGGCAGTTCCCTTGGAAAATGTTAGATAGCAGCGGCCAAGAAAGAGGATCGCCCTCTATGTCTGTATACTCCATGAGTGAGTCATCCTCCTTATAGTTCCGGAATGTTTTGGCTTTTCTTTCTTTCTAAAAATTAAAAGTGAGCTTAATGGGATTCGTTTTATGAACCCTGAAGATGTCTTGGTGGCATCTGAAAAAGGCGTGGAAGGGATCCCAAAAGAAGAGAGGGCTTCCAAAAGGAACTGAGACTGCTTCGAAAAGTTATAAAAATAGGCATATAGCAGGCTTCTATACCATTTCTAAAAACTTTCAGTGTGACCCTCGTAGTAGTATGATGTTGCCTCGTATCATAGAGAATGAAACTAGACAAAACTCTCTTGCAAAGGTGCGCATTACACAGACCGCAAATAATTTTTGATAAACAGTAAGAAAATGGTGGTAGGTTATGAATATACCCACATCAGTATAGAATATAGCCCCTAACAAAGCATTATTACAAGTACAATCAGCAACAAAATCAAATAGTTACAATAATGGCAGTATTTTATTGATATGAAATATATTACAAAGTGAACTTGTCCAGTTAAAATAGTACATTCATAGACAAAAGTATTACGAGAGTAAAATTTTAAATTATTATTTTATGGGTATTAAAAAGTTACTGGCAATAATTTTTAGCTAAAAGAAATAAGTTTCATACAATATTTATGTTTTAAAAATACGAAATAACTGCGCACTTAACTACTACATATTCTTTAAGAGTGTTTTAAAGAATTCGTGAACATTTTATACCTACATACTTTATATGTGATATTTCACGACTTAAAATATTAACATTTAGGTTGTAATTTATAACAATACGTTTGATTTGTTACACAGAACACATAACATGCATGTGAGCGGAAAATTAACGATTTAAGATACTGATTCTAAGCCAAATTCTACGTCAGAGACGTAGACCAAGCCTAATGTTGCGAAAACCTTAAAGACAAAGAAAAAAAATGAGTTTACTACTGGCAACAAACAACTTTACAACATTTTTAATTTTTTTTTAACCTTTACGTTTACACCATCTTTTTCTTTCATGGGTAGTGTGCAACATACATTTCATATAACACGGTAAGCAATAAAACTAAAATGGTGAGAGAGATGTTAAATTTCATGTATTTTTCAAGTAGTAGTTAAAACTCACGAATAATGTTTGCATAGCTATATGTATTATTATATATACAAATTGGGTAATTGTTCTAACAATTGACAATAAATTGGTTACCTAAACATATAACATCTTTTGTAATAATACTGCACCGTAGTGTTTCAACTAACAAATTTGCACACCCTTTATTTAAAATAACAGTTCGTGTAAGTTCTAATTTAGAAACAACTATGGGTTTGGATATTTTGGATAAGGATGGGATTATTTCCCACTTGAAATCCACTTTCAGTTCTCTGACGTCATGAGTTCACTGACTCTGATGTAATCAGTCATATACTTCAAAGAATATTTTTTATATCTTCACTCAAAATAAGATTTTTTTTTTATCACGAAACTATTGACATATATTGCCTCCAACAGTATATGTCACTTCAAAACTGCATTAAGCATTTTGTTTGAAGCTATCTCTAAAGCAAATTCAGGTTCAATAACGATTTTTGTATGCCAATGCATAATATTTACATTTTATAAATGTATAAGCGAACCGTATTGCTTTATATTCTTTGTCACAAAATGTTTACCTACACTATTTTAATATTTCCAATATACATACAATGTCTCTATAAACGAATACAATCTAAGATGGTAAAGAAAAATAATACAGCAATTTTTAACAAGACTGTACTCTAAATGCACTCGTTTATAATATTGGCATTTTTTATTATAGTTTTATTTCATACTAAATTTTCTTTAAGTGTTAGACTATGACTTTTGTGCTTCATTATGTAATAAGAGCCAAGCATAGCATAGTGCTCAATAATTATATACTTATATATTTACAAAGTTAATTGTATATAGTACAAAACATTTTTTTACTAAATATTTTGTTTCCTACTTACATTATATCAATTCAAGGGCTATACTTTCAAATAATATACATTCTTTCTTTAATATAAATTTTCAATATCGACCATTTTTATAGTCAGATGTGCTGTCACGACTAGATCTATCGTGCTTACAAATAGTTTTCTCTCTTTCATACTCACGAGCAACTCTATTATACCTATCTCTTACGCACCTTTATAGTAGCAATTCATCAGAACTATCACGATAAACGAAAAAAGATTTTTAAACACCTCTTTCACGATACAAGTTATTGTTAGAAGGCTTTGTGTGGGCAATATTAACGGGTTTAAAATAAAGTTTTATTGGTAGTTAAAAAGATTGAAGGAATGCAATCGACAGAATAGGGGAAGAGCAACGGAGCGTCAACAAATATGTCAGTTTTGTTAGCTCTCTTACACTTTAGTCGGATGGAATGTTTTGTTACGAGGCAAACGAGAAAATGCTCCTTTCCACTCTCTGGTCTCAGCTGTTGCATACAAACCTTGCTCATTTACTAATTTAAATAGAAAAAACTGCGCATCAGCAAGTAAATTTAAAATTTGAGTTCCAAAGAAGTAATGGCAAAAGAAACAAGAATACATTTAAATTGAAGGGCCTGTGCAGGTATGTAAGATACCTGATCAAGAATATGCAATGAAGTAGTCAACATAAGGAAAGTTTAGTAATATTGTTTATCTATTTGGGAAGGGGCATAGTTAGATACACTATACTATAGTGTATACAAGAACAAGACGAATAGAAATGAAAAGATTTAAGATTTATTGATTAGTATCGGAGAAATTCAGTAAAATGTAAAATGTTACAGCTGCTTGCTATTTTTTAGATATGGGTGTTTAATACACCTCTGCCGACCCCTTACGGGATACAGGCGTGAGTGTATGCATGTATATTTATTTTATATTATATGTTTTTTCAGCAGCATCAAACACGAAATGCTGCTCAAGCAGATAATTACATAACATTTTACTTTATTTATTGTTTTTAGGCTTAAAAAGATTTTCAGTTAGTTTAATTTTGAACATGGAAGACAAATTAATATGATCCGCTTTTTTTTATGTTAGTTTTGTAACCTGTTTATTCCAACTTAACACTTCTCATAATATATAGTATCATCTGAAAAATAAAAGTAGACAAGCTTTTCTATTCATGGAAAATATGTTGCTCTTTTAATAAAATGTGCATCTTCAACTTTAAATGTTTTGATATACTAAACAAACAATTCATCTTGAAGTTCCAAATTAAAATTTTTAACGACTTAAACTGTAAACATTGGCTACAATTTGTCTATGCTCAGCCCGAGCAAGTCTTGCAGCATTGCTGTTTGTATCGCTTGAGGGCGCACATGTTCATTGCACGGACATTCTCACAGAACCGGGAACTGTCCCGGCAGACTCCATCTGCAGAAAATAAAATTATTTAAAATCTTCATTCGAAATCTTATAAAAAGATAATATTTGAAATGTGCTCGACAGTTTGAGATATTTAAAAAAATGTCACAACCGATGCTGCACCTTTCTGAATATCAATAAATACGTTACTATCACTTTTATCAAGTCAAATCATTAACGAGCGAAATTCATTGCTAAATTGCGCTGTTATTTATTAATAAAAATATTTATCAATTATAACTATTTAGTATTGTAAGTATACCTTACGCTATATAACAAACCTTTATTTAAACATGGATGCACCTGACAAGCCCTAGCAACAGGCGGTCTGCCGAGGCCCTCACAAGCTGCTCCAGCACTATGTTCTCGAAATCGTCTCCTAGTGCCCGTGATACGCCACACACAGCGAAGTATACGGTGTTGTCGGCCACGGGACGAGCAGGGGCCGATACACTATGCAAAGATGTTATATTTATTAATAAAATTGTTATTGTACCCAATTTACCACATATAAAATACAAAAGAAAAGGTTATTATGCTCTTAAATAAAATTTACGTACAAATCACTTAAAACTGAGTAAAACTTCTACATGACATTGAAATTTTTACGAGTAGATGACAACATTTTAAACACTTTTCTTCTAATTCTAAGTTGATCTTCCATCATGAAACAATTAAACAGATTTCAGAGCCAAAACTTGATTGACTGAATTCGGAACTAGTAACTTCTAGACAATGTTCTAAAGGTTGAAAGAGCTTATAACTCCTTTGTTGTTTAACTAAAGTATGTAATCATATAATTAAATAAATTTTGTTTGCTATATAAAACGAAGCGTTTCACAAAAATCTCCCTTTGTTAACAGATTCAATCCATAGATTCTAGTAATCATCGTTTGATTCAATTTGATTCCATTTTACTACGAGTACTTAGCTCTCCGTGTTCCTTTTGACAGTGTTCCCCATGACACTTAAATATGTAGCTTATTCGATATTATGATTATTTTTAATGGTATAAACTAAAATACTAACCTTACTCCAAGCACCTACAGCCCAAGCTGCTCGGCAAGGTTTTGCCTCACGCCTTGTTTTTTCTGGTCTTGTTGAACCATCACATATAGAATCATCCACAACTGTACCATTGTCGTTTACGCATTCTACGCGACGATGCACTATCGCTAGGCAGAGCAAGAGATAAGGAAAATATGTTTAATTTGCATGCTTTGAACATTTTGGTGGTCATAATTTTAAAAATGAAGTTCGTGTGTGACTGGACTTTCAAGTTATTTACTTACTCAAAGATAAGTACCTTCCTAGTAAGTAATTTTATTTATATTTTTAAATATCTTACCAGCGCCGCTATTGGCACATTTAGGCTGCGACCACGACGCAGTTTGCCACTTTGCACAAGACAAAATACAATCTTTTACTTCACTCGGGGGCTCTTTACTTCGAGAGAGGCACTCAGCTGCTGTGGCTATGTGCGTTTCGTTATCTGTTTTGCGCTGATGAAAAAGAATGATACTCATTATTCTTACATCTGGAAACACTGGGCGCGACAGCATAGTGGCGGGGCGACCACTTAAAAACTGACCACTTAATAATATTTACTAGTATAAGGAATCTTTTAATTTTTTTTTACAAGTTATGTTACATTTCATGAAAATCAATATTCAGCACATACCTGACATATGGCTCTCCGAATTTGGTGACCAACTTGTCCACAAGGTGCTTCACAGGGAGACCAGTCAGTAGACATCCAATAAAATTCATTTTCATCAAGATATTCATACCTACATAAATATAAATTTTATGATTATGTGCTGACAAACATATATTTTTGACTTATGCTTTTAATTTCTAACCTTTCTTCCGTGGTGGTTTCTTCAAAATGTCTTAAACTTTCAACATGACCATCTTCGATCAAATTATTTCTGTTGTAATCATCATTTATTATAATGATGTCCGAATCATCATCTTCAGGGAAAACTATTTGTTTATCTTTCATATTAATGATACGTGCCTTGTTAGGCACTCCATAATTTTGGTACATGATGATCGAATCTACAGTTCTTTGGCCTCTAGAGTTTCCAAGTGTCTGAAAGTTCCAAAACATCTGACCATATCAATTATAACAGTTCTAAATGGGCAGTTTGGTTGAAGCTGTAACTAATAGTTTTACGAAAGGCTGAATTTGAAATTATGAAACACACTATACATTAAAATAAAAACTTTCGTAAGTTACATTCATATTTATTTAACTATACGGTATTACTCGTGTGTATGTCCGATGCCCGACTAGTTTTGGTCTCGACAGGAAACCTCTCTCAAGGAGTAATTCTTAAAGAGTTACTTACCGAATATTTAAATAAACACTATACATTGAAAAGTAATGATTTTATTAATTAGTATGCATATACAACAAACTTATGCTTACATGAACTTATTTTGAATTAAAATTAAACTTGAAATATAATCTTTGACCAAAAGACATTGAACAGATATGTTAATAGAGATGTACGAAAATTAACCAACTTATATATGTATGTACAGTAGTATCATAAACCATATTCAATGTACAGTACGTATATTGAATATGGTTTATGACTATGCTTTTTATCTTCTACCGATTGGAATTATTAATATTTAAAGGAATTTTAATATTAATAATTCCAATTAATAATCCCCTTCCCTTAAAAATATCACGTTCTACCTCTGTTCTGCAATATGTCATGTTATCAAAGTATACACATATGTATCGTACAGTTTGATGAAACTGTAATTATGGTTCTCCTAATTTTGCCGGCTTCCGGAAAAATTGCACATCCTGATATTGCGGATTTTGGAAGTTTGGGGTGTTACACCCCCGTGCCTCGGAGAGCACGTTAAGCCGTCGGTCCTGGTTGTCATGAACACCTATGATAGTCGATATTGGGAAGTCAGTGCCCTCAAATATCCTGACAACTAGTCTAACTATCTAATTCAGGTAGCCCTCATGGTTATGGAGGTCAGATGCCAGTCGCTCCAAGAAAAACTGATATTCATGCAAGAACTTTTTATTCTGGAATCAACCCTAAAGACATGGGAATAATCCTAAAAAGAAGATCCTTTTCAATCCAACCCAAGCACGAGTATACTTCTTACTGCATATACCTACAAACACCAGGACTTAAAGAGAGAGGGTATTTTTTACTGTTTCCAAGACCAAATAAACAAATTAAAATAAATAAATAATTAAAAAGATAATTTATTTAGTCACAACAGTTTCCCATTGTTGTTAAACCCAAAACTCTAAGCATGCGTAATGCTAGCCAAACGCCTTCTGTTTTGAGAACTTCTCACCTGAAGCTGCATAACAATGTAATGCAGACAAGGCAGAACCCTGGACGCACTGCTAGGCTTCGGTGGAAGCATCTGTGACGAGACAGCACTCTTCTTCAATGATCCCAAGCGGCGTGCAAATATGTTAGGTTAAGCTTACCGAGTATGGAAAAATCGTCTACTATTTCAAGCTAATTTCTATTGTTGCAGATTAATCAAGAAATCAACATTGCTGCAATATTGCTTGGTATAAATTTTAAACTATAATGCCTACTTTAAAAAATATGTAAATTGGTCTAAAGTTAATGTTTTGGTGAGTACTATTTTAAAAATTATTATCTAGGTTCGCAATCTAGAAACAGCTAAACATGATTACCCCTCTTTGGGAATACGGACGTGAAAAAGCGTATAATCTTTTTGTGAATTTCCATTACTTATTTTTTCCTACCTTTTCACACGACAAATCAGTAACTAGTTATTATCAGAACAATTTATAAATTAAATATTTTCATTACAATGGTCTTTTAAAAACAATTATATAATTATAATTTATAGCATCTTTAAGCTGGAGAATAATGTTTCCGCATAAGTTATACAATATAGCAGGTAACAAAATGCTTTATTCACGAATCAGTACCCATAAAACATTATTATGCCAAAATTTATGCGCTCGATAAGTAAGCCATGTTACAACAACATCATCCAGATATACCAACTTTATGAAAGTCGTAAAATCGGCTGTAAATTTTATTACTATCATTACAAGCTGACACAGGCTATATAGATCATCTATAGATTCTATGATTATAAATGATTGGATTTTAGGTTATCATAATGTTAGAGAATGATCTTTAGCATCGTTGGAATTTGATGGCAACCTCGCATATTATCCAAGACGTTGTATACCTAAAATTGTTTCGTTTTATTTTAATATCAATAGCACAAATAACATATGAAAATAATTATTTGCTGTATCTTCAAATATTGGAAAAATATCTAACAGGTAAGATATTTCAAATTTAGCAACCACAAAATTTTGTTTACTTTAAGATTAAAAAAAAAAATCACGAAAAATTTCAATGCGTTAAGACCTAATAGGACTTGGCTGATACTTGTTAATGGCTATAAAATCTTATGCCAACGAACGATATTGACATTAAATGTTGGGGTTTTCAGACGATTTATCCATACATTATGCCGCAGTGCTTTTGATATTATTAATATCATATTTTATGTTCTTACCTCGTGTTCATCGTACAGGTCTCGCTCTCGGGAGTTAAAGCTTGGTGAGGCTTTAGTGCTTGACGTTGCTGTGTTTCCATACACAGCGTCACGAACTTTGTCTATTTTACCTGAACATATGAAATTACGTAGTTAGTCTTATATTACAGAATGATTGTTATTTTGATAAACATAATTTATTATAAAAACACTATTTTGATTTTGAAAGCAAACGTTGTATTAAACCCACTAAATAATTAATAACGTACCTGAGATATATTTATATATATATATAGTTCATATTTATTACATTCATTCATTCAGTTCATAGTTATTCACATTCATTCAAATATATATATATATAGTTCAAAACTCAGAGCAGAATTCAGACCACTTATTGAAAAAAAGTATCATAAGCCTGCCACCAATTTACATATCACAACCTTTTAAAAATATATATAATTAGTGACCTCTTAAAAGACATTGCATCGAGAAAAGAAAATAATTAAGAATTCTAAATATATCTAGTGTTTGACAAGAACTTTCGTGGCAGCCAGCGTCAGATCTTAATTAATTTGCAGCAAAACTTGTAACTCGGCTGCAGCATTGCGGTGTTTTGTCAAATAGTATACCTTCAAGGAGGTACTTATATTGAAATATTTAAGTGCTGCTAAATTTGTAAATGAGCGAAAATTATTTCTGCGATGGTTGTGAGAGCGCGAATAGAAGAGAGTCTGGGAAATGCTCAATAAAACAAAATGTAGTATAAGTATTACTTGTAAAATATTCAAAAGACATTAAAAAACATATAAAAAATTAGCAGAAAACGTTCAGATGAAAAATAGGATTTAATTGTAGGATAATTTACGTTACATTTATCTTTTATATAAAGTTGATGCTTGCATATTTTTTTATTGTGAGATAAAATCTAAAATTATTAAATAAATATTAAAAAAAGTTAAAAAAAAACATTTACAAAATAATTTCATATATGATTAAATGAAAAGTTTTTGGGGTCAAGCAACAAAAATTGTATTATATCATTGACGACACACATAATTTAAAACTGTAGTAAGTAACGGGTTGTTGTCTCTTCTTACTCCGAAGGGAAAAGGGCATATAGGGCATATAGGGATGGGAAAGTACTAGACCTCTCCCGTTCCCTTTCCACCGCAACGAGGCGGCAGAATCCCACACGCTCTCACTAAAGACCATGGACATAATGATGATCTCCAACTAGAGGCTACCCACACCTATAGCCGAAGTCTACATGAGCCTTCATCCAAGCAGTTCATTCCACTAGAGTGTGTACACTCCTGCAGTGATGGCACACAGACGTTTGCTCCCGGCTTATTCGACACAATTGCTTTTAGAAGCAGTTATGTCCGGTAAGTTCGGGCGTCATCCGGTAGGAGAAGCTTCTATGTCACCATTCCAGCCAATCCTCTATGACAGGTCTTACCGCCACGATTGTGGAGTACCCTTACTATATAATATTGTTACGGAAGTGATTTATTTGCGTTTCATTAACACTCACAGCACAGAACGAGTTGTACTGCACGAACCGCGTAGCACTGTTCCACACTGTTCCCGCGGACTACACTTAACTCAGTCCAACGGTAGCACTGCACTACTCACTATTATTCACTTTCACTGTTCACTTCACTACTTTTTCACTTCTTCTTCTTATTCTTCACTTGAGAGCACTTTCCACTGAACTGCCCTGTAGGCGCGTCTGGAGCTCTTTATATACCCCTAATTTCGATCGTAATTTGTTGAATTTCGACCGTCATTTCGTTATTCTTTTCGATTGTCTTCTACAACTTAATTTATTTATTCATTTTGCTTGATCTAGTACTTTCCATTATATTCGAATTTTGTAAAGAATCATCTCCATTTACTAGAATTTTCTATAAAACACCGAAATCACAAACAAAAACCCATAGAGTCCGCCGGGGCTTGAACTCACGGTATTCGGCTCGCAGCCGTAGCCACTACCACTCAGCTACCGTGACTTGTCAATCTTCGTTTGAAAAACTTCTATGCATTGTTTGTCTGTGCGGTGACGTAGGCATGGCGTCACAATATGCTAAGTTTTGCCCGATACTTCAAAAAATATAAAAAGAAGTGGTGTTTTGGTTTCTGTCGCTCTAATAAAGACCCCCTATATTGGTTTGTCTACAATATCTTAAATTGAATATGTAAAGTTATATGGTATTTTTTTTACTTTTTTTAAGTAGACAGGGATTCATTGTTCAAGTACACTCTATTCAAGAATTTTCATTCTGAGATATTTTATTCTTAAATTTTATAGAAATAAAACTTAAAAGAATTGTAAATAAATAGCTTACTCTAGTACTTACCTTTTTGTCTATTTTTATAGGTCTTCCTGGAGTCCCCCGGCCGCTGTTCATGAGATTGATCATCTGAAGTACCACCTCTCATGGCTATGTATCTACCGTCTGCTCTGCTGTGGACAGTATCTATTCATTGAGCTATACTGTCTATAAAACGCGAATCTTTTAAACACTCATTCTTAATGAGAATGACATATTTCTATTTGTGATTTGGTACATAGATCAACCAAATTAAGAGTAGTTGAGAATAGAAACCTTTAAGATTCTTTTGTTTTACAGAAAAAATATATAAATACGAAGCCTAAAAGTAAAAATTCAAGAATCTAGAGCTTAAGAATCTACAAAAAAAAAACATGTATATTAAAGAAGTGTACTCAGGCATAGATAAGATGCAAAGAGCCTTTTTGAAAGAATAAAGTAAATCCAAGAAGACAATGAGGAAGACGGCACTACACAATTAAATGTAAGAGGCATAGAATAAGGTACTCGAGGTCTTTGAATGGAATGGATTATGCACATAGAGACATATCGGTAAAACAGCAAGTAACTACAAAATGTATGGCTTCAGATCGAAGGAAAAAAAAAAATTAATATCGTCATATCATTTCTATTTTATTTGCAGTATTTGACAACTTTACATAAATCTTCTAAAAATATTTTCTACAATAACTCCAAATCTTATCTAGTCCCATTTTTCATATTGTCCAGTAATCCAGTCACGTCGCAAATAATTTTCACTGAATATTTATTGAACACTCTTCTTCAGTAAATTTTCAGACGTTACCCTCTGTTATGTTTATTAGTTTGGATTAGTTTATGTCGCAGGCACGGATTGTATGTATGGCTTGATTGTGAATAAGAGGTTGTCTTACACAGTTTATAACTCCAGTTTTATTGATATATATTCGTGATCACTTGCAAGTTGTAAATTGCCGACTAGAGTTACAGGTGGTAACTATATCTTATAATAATTCCCAAGTTCAGATAAGCGGTAGTCATTTACCATCAAGTGACCCGTCTGCTCGTTTGCCCCCTATCGCATAAAAAAAAGAAAAGTTTTCACCAAACAACATTATGATCTTCATATTTTTTTATAGTCACGAATAACTAAATAATACAATGATAGTTTTAGGTAGCATTCAAATAGTAGCGACCTTTTAATTTGGTACGCCTTCACACTTTGTTTTTCAAGCGATCAGTATGAGATTTGGAAGATATGTATGGTATTATTAATTTAGAAAAAGAGCACTGTTTCTAAGGGATATAAAGAGATAATTGACGTCAGCATAGCTACGATGCGAATATTATGCAGTCATATGTTAAAGAGAAAATCCAACATGTTCAGCACCAGCATTTTATATCCTGGTATAAAAGTTAAACAGAGTGTTTGTGAGACGATATGTACAAAATAAATTTATAGCAATGTCTATATTATACACATCCTAAAATCTGATGTCTAAGATATCTTAAGAATTCACCACTTTACACCTCTTTAAGAACGCAACAGTTTATTTTGAAGTTTTTACACGAGTATTGAATGAATCAACATCGTCGAATTTTGCTTATTACATTGAAATCTCTACTGGCCTTAATAAGCAAAGAATTTTGGTGATGATTCAGTTACAGGGACATGTATTAAGCGACTAAACATCGAAAAGACAGTCCCTCTGTACTTTTAAATTTATTTTATAAATATCTGATAAAACTTGTATTTCTCTGACTTACCTATCAGATAGCGGGGATGATGGCTCATCCAACGGCTTGTGTCTTTCGATTTCTTCACTAGATGGAAACTCACCAGGTCTCGGTTTTACCAAGAGTGTAAGATTAGCGCTCGACCTGCCAGCTACACATGTGTATACGCCGTGGTCACGGAGTGAGAGAGCTGTGATTCGAAGAGCACCCTGAGAGAAAGAAATACAATTTTGATATATATTTTAGTTATATAAGCATAAACTGTGTTCTACGCTAGTAAAATAGGTTATTGTGTATAAAATACAATCGAATTTCGCTAGAATGCCTAGAGTGCCTGTTTGGGATCCGCTTTTTTTTCTACATTATAGGATCCAGTAAGGTAGTAATCTCATTCACAGTTATATATATATATATATATTTATCTGTTCTACCCATCCACCTTTAAATAATATATTCCAAAAATCCATTACAAAAAGATGAGTTATCTATATCAGATATAACGTTAGTAGGATACTCACCTTTTTCGAAATTTTGTATTTCTTAGATTTAGTGATAATCTGATGGTCCTTGGCCCATTGTATTTTGGTTCTGTTGTATCCCTTGACTGGACACTTGATCTTCACTTGGGTTCCGTAGAATATTGTTGCTGAACCTCCTACTTTTACAGTTACCTACAAAAAGTGTGCATTATTTATCTTGTCTGTTAAAAAACTTTTATTAACATTTATATAATATTTAATTTAAATGTTACCTTCTTTTTCTTCGGATCATGCTGTATATAAGATGAGTTGGCTAAAGATATCTCCGGTGATGCTGTGTCCAGAAGACAGGGTCGGGAGTTACAAGATTTGGTTGCAGCCGGCCGTGGTGAGCTACACAGGGAAGCTGGGCGCTCCACTACGTGGGATTGGGCCATTATTTGCTTACATTCAACCTACGGATTTAATTATAAACAATAATTATGATGTTAATTTATAACATTTTGGGCCGGTTCGACCGGTACGATACGACGCAACAACACTTGCGTTGCATTTTCCCAAAAGTAGTGAGGTTTCCGGAGGCCCAACTCCCCCTCTCATTTTTCCCCTTCCCTGACTCATCCCCCTTCCCCCCCTGCATACCGTCATCTCTCATCACCCTCAAAGGCGGGCAGCCCTTTCGAATCTCGAGTTGCAGGTGTCCATGGACGGCGGTTGTCACTTACCAACAGGTTCGTCTGTTCGTCTGCCCCCTATAATATAAAAGTATGTTTATATATATATGTTGTAGACCTCAGATACAGTACGTTACAGTTTAACGACATTTCTTGTAATTTTACTAAAAAGCGTAAAATAAAAAATATTCTAATCTAATCTAATAGGTATGAAAAATGGAGAAATATATGTTTTTAAACATTTTCATTTAAAGTCAGGTGTATGGATCATTACTAACAAAATATAATCATTGATTAAATTGCATTGATGAAATATTTGTGCCGTCGACCTTTATAAATAGCCAGTTAACGTTACACACACGTTACACGTTAGAAGGATTGTATTCATCCAATTATCCTTTTACAAAGCTTTTGGAGAAAAATCATATTAATAAAAATCCAGAAATAGATGCAACAATGAATCTATATTGAATGAGAAAAAAAAATTGTTAAAAAGAGTAAGAATGATAATTAAATAAAAAATATACATACATCTCTTTGTTTTAGTCCGCCGCCGCAAGTCTTGGAGCATTTAGACCAATCTCCTGTATGCCACCGGACAGGACAGTCAAGTACATTGCAGTACTGTCGATCCGGTGGCGATGGTTGAGGACACATGCTACTTGGGACCACCACTGTGTTTGTACCACCACGTGTTACCTGGGTTAAAAATAAAATAAGTTTTGTGTTTTATTGTCTGTAATGAACACCGAAGCAAAATTTGTATACGATGCCTAAAAATACAGAAAGACTAAGGTTTGCAACACTATACAGGTTGTTTGTAATTATATATATATGTTACCAGAAATGTACATATGTAATACGTCATTCGTACACCATTCCTAGAATGTATATAACGATTAAAATCGTGAGGAAATATAATGTGAACTCTTATCTATATATCTGAATTTATTGTAAGTAACATTTAGAATTCTATAAATACTTTTTTAAAGTGTCATATATTTGTGTATACGTCCCTTAAACATATATACTCGTATATAACGAGCGCTGCTCAGGGTCTGCATAATCACATGGAATGCAGTTAGGTAAGCTGTAATGCGACCAACCGTGCCACCGTTCTCTCTTGCAATGCCTTTTTTGGCAATCTGAATGAATTTACTCTAACCGTCATCGCATGACAACCAAACACACTCCAGTGACAATTGAAGTTGTCACACAGCTAAAAATTAATATTTAACTAATTGTCACTTGGCATTCCCTCAGCTCAACAATGTATACATATTCTTAATTTCACCTAAAAACATAATGGGATAAAGGATCAGAGGGCATGATACTAGTTAGTACTGTATGTAACTTGCCGCGGGTTCGGGACAGGCCAAAACAGTTCCTAAAAATAACAACTTACCTCGTGTATGCACGTGACCTCTCTTGTTTGTATGCCGATTCCGCAAGACTTTGTGCATTGCGAGAAATCTGTATAGTTCCACCTGTGACAAAAGGATTATTGATCTTATTGATTAACATAAAAATATTTACTTCAGACTTCAGCAATATCGCACGCGGCCGTCTCAACTCTAACTAAGCAGAGCTTGTACATACCAGACTGCTGATAAACATAGTTATATATTTCTATATGTATGTCACATATAATATATTCACGTATAGTATTTTGATAAGTTGGCAATCAATGTGAAGGTGAATTTAATGTCTCCTACATTATAATCATCGTTTACATCGTATATATAAAAAAACAATTTTCTTACAGGTTATACTGTCAAACAGGAGTAATAAAAAAATTATAACACTTTGGAGCTTAGCTTATGATTCACAATGTATTGTGTAAAAGTTATAAAATTGTATTTAAATATTTTAATTCTATGTTTGTAATCAACAAAATGCTAACATATAGCTGAAAAAACTAAACATCTTAGGCACCTAAGTTAGAGGATCGTCTGACTATTGTGAGGACAAATCACCTCGTACTGATTGGCAATTAATAAATAGAAAAAACCAGCCACGACCTTACCTTACGACCTTAAGCGATATTAAAGGTATGAATACTATCTAATCTGATAATAAGAGATCTAAATACATTGCATTATTTAACTTATCATCCTCATTATATAGATAGTCACATTTTATAGGAACTTGAAGATTTTGTTGAAAACTACTTATACTAGAAAGACGACGCTAAAAATCTTTTATGAAGTCCCAAATCTTTAACTTTACACATTTCATTCACACTGCGAGTCTATATTAAACTTTGTTAATTTAAACTAAACAGAACAACACTTATTGACTTACTTGACTTTTTGCTATCTATTTGACTGTTGACACAGCACGTCATGCAGATAGGAGATAATAGTTAGATTTGACTCGACACGACACAAAGAATAAATAGTGGGTTAAAGTAATACTAGAAACAGCCCATCAAATATTTCGAGCAGCAAGTAAAATAGAAAGTGTGAATTAAGAATTATCAGTGAACAAGAGATTATACTGATTATTGAAGAGTGGCGATTGGTCCACAGAGGACAGCGTTTTTCTAAAATAAAAGAAGGGAACCATTAAAAAAGTAAATGTAGCAGTACAAGCTGTGCTTAGTTCAGGTTTCAGGATAATTATTATTCTTGTTAATAACTTAACCACTAACCTTGGCGGACAGGGGTGATCATTACAAGTTCTCACTCTGTTCTCTGGTTTAGTGAGAGGATCACACATGTATGGAGAAGCATTTTTTCCATCTTCATCTCGAACACATTGTATTATTAATTCCTGTATAAAATTTGAGTATACATTTTAATGTCATAAAAATTAACATAATAACTCGTTACGTTAAGCCCCGTATCGTTTAAACACACCAATTCGACTCTTAAAAGTCAAAGAGCGATTGTTCGCCCTTTATTACAGTCACAGAGTCACAATCATTTTCGCGATATCTACACATTTAGAATACAAAACTAATAAATTCAGGAGTAATTATATAATGCAAATAAACAGATACACATACTAAATATTATATAATGCCACTATTACTATTTATTGTTAAAAATTCAAAGCTCTGTTCATGTATATTATTTATTTATTTATTATTTATTTATGGACTTTCTCTCGCGTGTATATTTAACGCAGAGATTCTGCCAATGTCAAGTAATTCTAGAGAATAAAAACAGTCTATAAAAATATGATCGCCATGTTGGTCGAAAAAAAAAAAAACAATCATCTTCATGTATATTAAAAAGCACCATAATTTTGAGTAAAAATCGAAAGTTGACGTCTAAGTTTGTTACGTTACGTTACATGTAAAGGCTATAAAGGTTTTAGAAAGGACCTCATTTATATTGTTAACAAAATCTAAACAATATATTTTTAACCGTTTGAAGAAATTCTAGTAATGTGCATACTACAGTTTAAAAATTGTCTGATACCTGAACTCCACTAAGACAGGATGCACTACAGCTAGTATAGCCTTTTTCTTTCCATGAATATGATTTGCCCGGTGATCCTGGAGCTACTCTGATATTGCTTGATGTCCCAAATGTTAGTAACCTGCTGTTGTTGAAAAGAAAATCAAAAGATCTACATATATATGATACCACAGTGGATAACATAATATAAAATATACGATAAGATATTTTATAGATATTACTTAATCAAAAAAAATAAATTATTTTTGAATTTGATGCCCAGTTTCATTACATCACTAAATTTCCTACTCGTACTTCCTTTATAACTCTTCATCTTTTTATTTTCAACTATTTCTGCAAACGGCTTCACGTCTAATTTGGTCTGACTGACTGTACTATAACTATATTTGGTTTAATGGTATAAATTCTTTTGATTTAATTGGTAGATCACACAAAATTTTCTCATAAATAAAAAAGATAATATATGTATATGAAGAACTCTTCACCTTATGAAATAAATCTTTGCTTTCAGTTATTGCATAGTTTTGGTATCTCTCTGGAGTTTCTCTTACATCGCAAGCTTATTTTTTTTTATTTATATTAAAGTGGGACAGACGAACTGACGGGTCACCTGATAGTAAGTGACAATCGTCGTCCATGGACAGCTGCAACTCGAGAGTCGTAAGTGCGCTGCCCGCCTTTGAGGATGATGAGAGATTACTGTATGCGGGGAAGGGAAAGAGATGGGTGTAAAGAGTTGGATAAAGGAGTAGTCGGTCAGGTTAGATGAAAAAGGAGAGGGTAGTAAGGCCTCCGCAAACCTCTCTAATTTCGGGGCATCGCATGAGGCACGAGTATAGTTTCAACGTCTTTTGAGGCAATCATATTCTAACTTGTCAGCACTGTGGGTACAGCTGCGGTTCCCGTATTGGTCTATAAAGCTACCAGCAAAAAAGTGCAAAATACTCAAGACATTAAATCATCTGATCAAAAATTTTATAGGTATATATGAATATAAATATAAAGATTATTTACATAATCTTAATAGATTGTTCACACTTAAGAAAACAATCTTAGCCTGATGGACGTTTATAAAGGGCCCGATGATACTTATAATAGAAACTGTTGACAGATACCACAATATAACTTATTCCTAATCTGTACAATATGATATCAAAATATTTTATTATATCGCATAATCGAGACTTTATCAGTAGGCTATCTACTGATAACTTATCTATTGACTAACATTCACAATATAACATATTTGATTAAAGTGGCAGTCAGTAAAATGTCTTTAGAAGTAAATATTAGTGAACCTGATGATTTTAACTGTCAAGAACTTCACAGTTCCATAGAAAAAGTAGCGCACAATGAGGGTTTTGAAGATTTTGAATATAAAGTAGATTGTATTAGTGCAGAAGGTGGAAATTTTACAGCAAATGTGTTTCGTGTTATGATAAGAAAATTTGATTGTGATGAATATAACTTAAGTGTTATAGTGAAGACATTCATCAATACTGAGAGGCGATATTTATTTAATGAATTACACAAAAGAGAAGTGTTTGCGTATACAGAAGTCATCAACAAGTTTATCTCTGTACAAAATATTTTGGATGAAGAAATAAAGTTAGAGCTACCAGAATGTTTATTAGTTAATATTGAAAAAAATAACGAAGTAATTATTTTAAAGGACCTAAAGAATCAAGGATTTGAACTTGATGATAAGCACGAAAAAGCTGAATACTTAAGTTTTGAACAGATAAGCTTAGTTATAAGTGAATTAGCGAAGTTTCACGCTTTATCTTTTATAATTAGAAAACAAGAAATAGAAAATTTTGACGAACTAAAGTCCAAGTTTCAAGATGTTTTATTTGAAAATAATTTTCTTAATAAGAGTAAACTAAGAAACTATTTCTTTGAAACATTTGATATGTTTTTAAAATTGGTGGAGAATAAAGGAGCAAAACACAAACTTAAAAGAGTGAAGGATAAGCTTTTAGAGTTGTTACAAGGATACGTTAAACCGGGAAAGACAAACGTTCTATGCCATGGGGACTGTTGGATGAACAATATATTATTTAAACATAAGGTAAATGATTAATAAATCATAACTTTTTTTTTTTCCTTCAAATATTTATTTTCAATATTTAAATTGATACCAAATTTTTTTTTTCATTTTTATACCTTTCAACGTTAATCTCCATTAAGTATAAATTATTTAGTACAGTTCACTACTAGATTACAATGTGCTCTTTTGTGGAAATTTGCTTGTTACCGTTTGCATATCTAGAAAGAAATTTATCCCTTATTTAGTAAATTTTATTATACTAATATAATTTTGTGTTTTACGGATACGACAACGAAAAATAAGATTTTCTATTTTTCTTTTCAGAACACAAAACAGCCAAAAGTGTGTTTCATAGATTATCAAGCAATGCGATACGCCAACCCAATGACTGATTTTATGTACTTTTTATTTCTTTGCACCGATTCGAAATTCAGATCTAAACACTTTAATGAAATCAAAACAACATACTACGATAGCTTAAGTACGTTTTTAAATCTGTATAATATCGATATAAATTCAGTGTATAAAAGAGAAAATTTTGATACTGATTTATCAGAACATTTGCCATATGGACTTTTAGTAGCTGTTACTCAGCTAAGAATTGTAACTATGAATCTTGAAGAAGACGATACCCTCAAGGGTGCAAAATTGGAGTCCAATTGGGATCTGTCTCAAATTCCAAGTGAAAGTAATTTGTTTCATATTAGAGTCAATGACGTGGTTGAAGAAGCTGTTGGAAATGGTGTTTTGGATAAACTTTTGACAGCACTGAACAAATAAAACAATCGTAGATTTGAATTTTGACTAGGTAGATCGTTTTTATCTATGTTTTTGTACATACCTAATAACGACATTAAAATTTTATCAACACTTAAATTTGATATGATCTTTATTAAATTGAAGATTGAATAAATAAACTTACCTATCGCTACCACTATATGAAGGGACACTTGAATCCCCAAAGGATGATCCGTAAGCCATTGAACATGGTTCCATGACACAGCGTTCTGTTTCTTCCGCTGGTTTAGGACCCAAGCACTTGCTGTCAGGCAATTTAGCAATAGTTCTACTAAATTCAAGGAAAATCTTGCAGTGAACTTCTTTCTTTTTCCATCCTTCTCCACATGTCACACTGCAGGGGCTCCAATCATCATCTTTGATGTAACTGTTTATTAGAAAAATGTATCACATTGCGTAACAGAGATAGCTTAAAAGTATTGAACAGCAAAATAGAGATCATTTTTGAAAATATACTTTCCGAACTGGTTTAAATTCGTTTTTCAACTAAAGTAATTTAAAAGATTTCGTTCATAAAGTTTACAAAACTTGTTTTGTAAGATTAGAATTTAAGCTGAAAAGTATACAAAATTGTTTCCAAGATTGATTGAAATAAGAATAAAAATACAAAGTTTGTTGTGATATTTTAGTATTTTTTTTTTAAATAGTGAACACGTCAATCGAGATGTATGTTTTTACGTGAAGTTTGAGAAAGATTTTAATTGTTATCTCACCAACTTAGTACTACACTAGAAATAATCATTACAATGGTTTAGCTTAGAGGTATGTCAAATTGCCTCCCGTGATCGAAGCAATGTTTTTTTTTTTTCAGCACACATGAGGAGAAATTCTTGTCTTTTTTGGCACAAATGTGTTAATTATGTAAAAATCAAAACAGTTAGTTATACAAATTTATGAGTAAAGGAAAGTAAAGTATATTTTATTAAATCTCTATTTCGCTGTATCAAATATATTAAAAAAACCTATATTGCCCGTATCATAAGTAAGAAATTTACACTATATATATATTATAGATTCACACAGGTTGTGGTCGTCATGCGAGGTGCTAAGGGCATCTATTAAACCTAAATAATTTCGGGCTGGTATATGTAGAAGTATGCACCAGTGTTAAATGTAATTATTTCACCAAATACCTGTAAAACATCAACGTTATATTTTTGATAAAACCAATCGTGAGTATAAATTGTGTTTAAATGTTTGTGCCAATTGGTAATAGTGTAAGCAAAGAAACTTAGCAAGACAAATCGTTTGTGTAAATATGTGCAAGGAAATATAAATCTTATGTGCAGTGCATAGAGTAGAAAAATAGAAATCTCGGTGGAGTAAAGTGAAGATGATCTGTGAAATGGCTGGGGTCAGTGTGGATTGAAATATACTGTGCATACAAATTCCTTCATCAATACTTGAGTGGGTAGTTTGAAAAAAGGTTTCTTGTGTGTAGTGTCTTCTTTTAATATTTACAACAGGGATGTTACGGATTTTCTCCGGTTATGTCTGATATAAGTTGATATTAAATATATTATTAACACCTAAATATATACATATTTTCCACATTAATAATGAGTGATTCAAGCAGTGCTTAAACTATCGTGTCTGTACAAATACATATTTGAAGTCAAGTTATTTTCGATTTCTATTTTACATAAATGGACTGTTTTAAGTTCTTCCATATACTGTATACTCCTGTACTGGGCAGACAAACAGACAAGTGACCTAATGGTAGGTGGCTGTAAATACACATCTGAAATACAATGCAAAGGTCTAAATTGTATTCATTTTGCTTTCTTAAAAAAAAATACAATTAACACATGTAAAAGTGAATTTAGAACATATAAGATATTACTGAGAGTCCAATTTATGTCTAATTCGGAACTTCAAATAGAACTTTTCGAAGTTTAGAACACCGAAAATACAGTTTCTGTACATCTTTTTTTTTATTTTCTTGTTTTATTATTAATTAGATAATTTTAATTAACATTGATCCCATCTGATGAATTGATTTATTAACAGATTACATTCAAAACTTTATTTCTTAATATTTTTTTCTATGTTAAGCAAGCAGTGCTTCACGTTACAGTTTTTACAAAATACAGTGAGTACAGTGAGCTATAATTATTGCTGCACAACATTCATATTATTTTACAAACAAAAATATAAAGGGGATAAGGTAAAGGTGTTGTATGTTATTTGGTAATTGTTACTAGCATTATTAAGACACTTTAAATTACACCTCACGTGACGTAACCCATCGTGCCACATAGGAATTATCATATATATACTTTTTTTATCTAATAAACGAGGACAGACGAACAGACGGGTCACCTGATAGTAAGTAACAACTGCCGTCCATGGAAACCTGCAACTTAAGAGTCATAAGTGCGCCCGCCTTTGAAGGTGGTGATGAGGATGGGGGAAGGAAAGAGGATATGGAAAAATAGGCTTCCGGAGACCTCACCAAAGTGTCCTTAATGACCCTTATTTTGTCGCTAACCCAGAAGGTTCGGCCGCACATGGAATACTGTTCTCATCTCTATACAGGTGCACCCCAGTACCAGCTTCTCCCTCTTGACCGCACTCAACGGAGATCAACTCGCATCAACGACTGCCAAGATATTTCTGATCGACTTGACACCTTGGCGTTGTAGCTGTAGGGATGTAGCTTCACTCTGCATCCTCTATCGCTTGTATCATGGGGAGCGTTCAAAGGAATTGTTCCGACTTGTACCGACAAAATATTCATTCCCATCACCTGGACAATTGGCACTCCACCACTGTGCGCTTCTAGCTTTTTGCCTCGCACAACCAGCTTATGGAACAAATTGTCGCCTGCCGTATTTCCGAACCGATACGACCTTCAAACCTTTTAGGTAGGAGTACGCTCTTTTCTTGAAGAAAAGAGCGTACTCCTACCTAGAAGGCCGGCAACGCACTTGGGACTCTTGAGTTGCGGGTGTTCATGGGCGGCGGTAGTCACTTACCATCAGGTGACCCGTCTGCTCGTTTGATCACATATCACATAAAAAAAAGAATACCGCTAAGAGAGGTTTAAATTATATTAGTTCCAATATTTAATCGAATTTTAATCGAAATATATACAAATCATATTCCGTAACATCCCGAATAGTGCTGCTAAGTGTAATATAAACATCCCAGGACTACAACACTGAAACTAGTCCCTAGTTTCAGTGTTATCAAAAAACATTCCCATTGGGTTCGACGAACGAACAGTGGGTACCCAGGTTATGTCAAAAAGCATCTTTAAGATTACAAAGGGCGAGAATATAGTGATTTGATGTGATGTGATAGTAACTATTCTAATTAGAAAACAAATTTAATAAAGTCTTACTTCACAAACTCACATTTAATAAAAGTCATAAGCTTCTATAATAGCATTTTAATGTTATTGTTATTGATATAATTCGTAGTACATTATCACCCTTTATCATCAACATTAAAACACTTTCAAACATACAAGCTAGAATTAAATCTACGAGCAAAAATAGGTATTGTAGGATAGGGTTATGTCATTCCTTGTTAAGATGTGTGAATGTTTTATAGTAAAACCTTTAAAAAGTTTTGTCATAGGTACAATACCTTACATACAACCAGCCACACGCAAAGAATATTTTGTAATTGCTGAAAGAGACAACAACAAAATACTCTGAGCTTAGGATATTGGCACAGAATCCGAGATAGACAAGACTGATGTTGTGACAGAACATGCTGCGTTTGATAAAGAAAATATGCATGGTTTGAAAAAGGTCTGACAGACACAAGCTACGTAAAATTTAGAGTATGGAGACTGCAGTCATAACACTGAATCGAATATAAATTAATTACGTAGCTTTAATCTGAAGTGTTTAAAAAGATATATCAACAAATAAAATATATAAAGACACATTTTTTTTTGATGACATTTTTTTTGAAAATTTATAACTTTTGTCGCTTCCAGTATTAAGACAATTTATATGGGACATTTTTTTTATGTGTAACCTACCATAATAACTCCACTTTGCCTGATGGTAAGCAATAAATGGAGTCCAAGAGTGGTGGTCGAAATATTCATGGCTGTGACAAAGTCACACCATACATACATTACATCACACATATGTACACTTTATAAACTTAATCCTCCTTCTAGCGCAGTCAAGTGAAAACTGATATTAATGAAAGTCATTTCAAATCATTTACTTTAACATTTAAGAAGGGCAAAGTAAGAAACCTAAATATGGTAAATAAAATGTTCAAAGTTAACCTAATGAGGTGATGTTTCAAGTTTTAATTCTATTTTACTAATACAGTTGCAGTTTCAACTCATTTTATTAACCAACTTACCTCATTAAAAGTTTATCATTGCATAGATGTATGTACCTATGTGTGGTACCACAAAAGTTAATATCTTAAACTTTGACTTATAAAGAAATGAAATGGTATTAATACTTACTATAACTCCACTACTAGATATATTTTGATCTCGAATATGATTTCAAAAGACCCAATGTAGCCATTCTAAGGCTTTGTACAGAACATTCCCATAGCTCCTAAGACGTCTGTTATATGATACGAAATATTGAAATCACATACGCCTCTACGGTATTCAAGTATTACAAAACTTAAATACTTACGTGGCCTCTACTGGCACGTCAGGTTCACCAATCAGACGTTCAGCTTTAGCTGGCTGAGGTGGATATGGCTGGATCAGCGGCTGAGTATGGTATACTACACCTGGTAGTAGATCTTCTATCTCATCCTGCGAAAGAAGAAAAATCTCAAAATTTTAGTTCCAGTTTGTAAACAAGAAAGAAACGTTAAGCTAAAATAAAAATCGACAATATCTTCGAGTGTAAAGTAATTTTTTTTTTAAATCATTCTTCTGACTTGGTGTAAGGACCCGTCCACTCGTTTGCCTCCAAACCATTAAAACTACAAAATAGTAAAAGGATCTTACTTCAGGTTCATCGGATTCTCTATAAGCTGGACAGCTGATTCCCGTAGAGCATGGCCGAGATATTTCTGGTCTAGATACTGGGTCACAGCCTCCGCCAGCCGGAGTGCATTCCACGCCGCGAACTTGGAGTCCTTCACCACAGGATACTGAGCACTGATAAGACAAATTTAATGTAGAGTATTAATAAAATATGTAAGTATTGTAATAGAACCGAATATTGATTAAAAGAACAAGAAGACTAAGTAATAACACAACGCCTGAAGGTTATCATAAGAGGCTGACCGTTATTAATAACAACGCATTACTGGACTTTTTTAATTGATTTCAATGTACGTAAACCCTTAAATATTTTTCCTAGGCACTAATAAGTTGTCATTTCGTATACTTTCTAAGCCATTAAGATATTTTCGTAGCATATTGCTGAATGGTAGAAACTACAATTCTTTAATGATTAGGAGTTAAGAGACAACTTTTTAATCACGTTACATTATAAGATAGTCTTATAAATGTGAATGCTTTTAGTTTAGAAGTTATCTTCTTTCTATAAAGGTCAGTTTACTCTTATGGCGTTTAGTTTACAGAATTCAATACAGTAATAGTATTTAAATTAGTATACACAATAAAATACAATTATTAAAAAAAAACTTGACGATATTTTGTACACAGTAAGAGAGTTCGGGCTTCCTGACAGCATCAAGTTCGAGTAGTTTCCTTCCCATTTTATTTCAAAAGTGAATGAAAATAGCACTTAGTGGTAGTCAGCAAAATGTGAACGTTATTACGCCACTGCCTACCCCGTTAGGGATGTATATATATATATCCCTGACGGGGTAGGCAGTGGCTATATATATATATAGCGAGTATGAGTATTTAAGTTAATATATTTGTATTTCATTTGCCTTTAAAAACTGAAACAAAATTGCTTGATTCTGCTTTTAGTCGAGAGATATTCTAATTTTACCTTCCGATATCTTGAAACCACTGAATATAATGATCTAGAGAATATCGTAGGGAATTCCAAACGCGTTCACAAATACCGCACGTATATAAAGCTAACAAGTTTTCAACTAAGGATGAGCGACATCAGTATCGATATCCACTTGATCTATTTAATGTTAGGTTAATAGTTAGATAGATGTAGTAGACAAAAGCGTATTACACTCCCACATTTTACCAACCATAACTTAGGCCCTCTTATATATAGGGGAAAAGCCTATTACCATCTACCGGGCACTGATTGTACATTATATGCTATCTGATATATAACAGTCTAATCCCTTAGTCACCTTTTACGAAACCCATGGGAAGAAGGGGAGGGGTGGCCATAGTCTACTTCACCCACAATCAGACGGCAAAGGATTAAGATTGAGAAGGACTGAACGGCAAAAGAGCACGCAACCCTAATTAAAGCTTTATAACTGGACTTAAAGAAAGACGAAGCAAAAGGACACAATGAATTTACTTTCAATTGGAGAAAAAACTTTTTGTTTTAATTAATCCTGGATTGTTTTGTTTGAGTTGAGCTTTTACGGGTTCAACTTGAGTAAAGCGTTTGTGTTACTAGGTTTTTCAGTGGATTGTGTCTGTTGGCAAGACTTTTTCTTTTTACAATGTTTTTTTATATTATAGGTGAACGGACGGGTCACCTGATGGTCAGTGACAACCGCCGTCCATAGACACTCGAGTCGTAAGTGCGCTGCCTGCCTTTGAGGGTAATGAGGAGATGGAAAAAGGCGAGGTGGAGTTGGGCCTCCGGAAACCTCACTTATTTCGGGGAAATGGAACGCAACGCTTCACCATCAGTTTTCTGTGAGGCCATGGTATCGCACCGGTCCAGTCAGCCTATTCATACATTTGTAAAAGATTATTTCTTTATATTTGCTTAAGTTCAGAGAGAACTAGTTTCGCTTTTTACAAGATATTTTAATCTACTATTGAGAATAATAATTACACGTGAAAGTAGAACCTTACAATAAACAGATTCCTTATACATCAATCTTAACAATTGGCCTATTGGTGTAGTGGGTGGTGATCTTGAATGCTGAGCTATGTCGAAGCATTTATCTTAACAGCCGTAAGTCAATTTTGAGTAAGCCTATATATAGCAGTACATGAACAGTGTATACTGATGTAGATGGCGATGAAAATTAATTGTGACAAATTCAATAGATTACTGAAAGGTAAAAAATAATCATAATCTGACTCTAAGCTTGACGCAACATAATTCAATGTTCAATATAAAAGTACAAAGAATATTGAAACACGTTCACATAAAATTGCATAGCGCCACTTAAGTTTTGCACTACATACTGTAAGAATACAATAGTTTATCGACAACATGAGCTGCTTACTGCATACTTTGTATCGGATTTGTTGGGAGTTATTTTGTAGTTTCATGAATCTAGAATATGGATTCTCTAGCTGTACCTGCAAACTTTATGTTTTATATTGTTAAAATAAAAGGACGAGGTTCTCAATTCTACACCTAGTTTTACACCATTAGAATAAAATCTTTCGTGAGTTACATTCATATTTATTTAAATATACGGTTTTACTGATGTGTGTATTCCGACTTGTTTCAGTCACGACAGGAGACCTTTCTCAAGGAGTAAGACGTCCAACCATGACGGTACCGCACGTCACACTACGTCAGCGTAGCTGGACGTCTTACTCCTTGAGAAAGGTCTCCTAGTCTAGTTGGGCATCCCCGAAATACACTCGTGAGTAAAACCGTAATTTTAAATAAATATAGTTTTACACTGTAATATATATGCCACCATCGTAAGCACCTATGTAAGCGCTACAGCAGTCTCATTAAGTGTGGGTTACTATTTAGCTGTGTAGTTTTTGTCAAGAGAAATTTGAAAACCTAAATATAACATGGTTCGTGAGATCTATACCATTCCTATATACATTACAATGCAGTGCCGTGTTTATAGATATACGGAGACATATAAAATAGTAAGCAACAAGATGGTAAGTGACAACTGATGCCTGGACTCGTACATACAACGCAAGAGTCGTAAATGCGCTGCCCGACTTTGAGAGTGATGAGTTGGGGGCAGAGGAGAGGGTGGGAGTTAGGCCTCTAGTATCCTCACTCACTCGGCAAATGCAAACATGGTTTTTCTACTGGTTTTCGATGAGGCTGTGGTATTACTCCGGTCTAGCCGGTTCAGTCATGCCTAAGCTTGGCTCTTCCATGTTACAACAAGGGCAATTCCAAACAAGGGCATGACCAATCGATTTCAAACTTCAATAAGTAATATGCACAGTGGAAGTAAAATGAAAGCTTTGTAATAAAGTTGTGGGTCTGTTAAACTTTATTGTTGTTACTAAATTACAGTTAAGGATATCTGAAATTCAAATTTCATAATTGAAAGCAGTTCGTATTTTATAATCTTTATACTTCTTTTATGTGTCATATAGTCTATGACTAATTATTTATTTGAAAAAAAAAAAAAAAAAAAAAAACTATTCTCGGAGGTCAAGCTCAAAACCTGTTGTTTTATATCTTTTTTTTGTGACCGAGCCATGCTTAGGCATGAATAGGCCAACTCAACTGGTGCAATACCACGGCCTCACAGAAAACCGGATAGAGCAATGTTTTCATTGCATTTCCCCGAAATTAGTGAGGTTTTGGGATTCTTAAGTTGCAGGTGTCCATAGACGGTGGTTGTTATTTACCATCAGGTGACCCGTCTATGCGCCTGTCCAAATATATGATAAAAAAAAACTTTCTCATTTTAAGGCAACTTTTTAAACAAAGCTTTTGAAAAAAAAACTTCAAAAATCCCATGTGCCATACATATCTACGATACGATGTTAATACAATGTAAAATTTTTCATATTAAAACGTAAATGAAAGTAGGTTAGTGAGCAACTTTTCTTACAAAAACTTTCATTTATTAGAGCTGTAACACTTACCGGTAGTAACAAAGCTGTATCCTCATCGTTTCAAGATTTTTTTAAATATATTATATGTATATATTAAAAAGCCTATCATGAACCAGAAAGCGTTTTGCTCATGTTTTTGTACTTTTCTTGGGGGTGTAGGAGAGGCCCGATAGGAACTGCTAAGTCGTCTGGCTTGCGATCAAGTGGTTGCAGGTTCGACACAAACAGTAAGCTTAGCTGGGAGGGTTAACAAGAATACTAGCAATGTGTAACCAGCGTTGCCAGTATTATTAAAAAAAAAAAAAAAACAATATTCTTTTCAAAAATGAAATGAAATTAACTAGCATGGTTGGTAGATGATGGAAATTAGCATGTTACTCACTCTACAAGTAGCTTAAATTTCTTATGACTAATTACGGCTCACTGATTTAAATGAAAGTGCCATTTCATTTTGATACAGAATATTCTAAATACCTTATCAAATGTTGTGTTAGTCTCTATCTCTCTCTAGTCTTATGTAATTAAAATCAAAGTATAGTCTGAGTTCGATATGTAGTATATCAAATTTTACTTCTGTTGTCTGAGTTTTTCCAATACCATTATTATTAATAAAACCAGTACGAAGGAGACTGAAAACCAGTACGAAGGAGACTGAAAAGCAGGACTTACCCCTGACCATGAACCAGCTACCCAAACTGGACAGTCTTCTTGGTTGCAAGGCTGTGTTGATCTTGGCGCTGGAGATACACACCCAGGTTCAACACTCGTTCCTACAACATAAAACGCACCCTTGATTTATTTTATAAATATAATCGCCCGTCTAAAACTAAGATAGTAAGAGAAGCTGTTTCAAGAGTCATGAAGACCCATCACAAAACAGAATACAAGTTTAACTAAAGTATTATATATACGCCGGTCTTCTTCTGCCTATCATAATTTAAATTTATTAAAATAAATTTTTAAATTGGTATTTTTATCTACATAATCCTTTGAAAAATATACAAAAAAAAATTGATAACGGACTTCAATGCGCTTATCATGATAAATAGTGTGTCATCCTTCAATTTTCTACGTGAAGAATGAATATTTTCTTGTCAAATTTAAGTGAGACCAAACAAGAAGCGTATTTATACAAATACATCAAAAAGTTCCTAAATCGGTTTATAAATGAAGGAGTTATGCTATTACAAACAATTAAACCAATTTGAGAATCTCCTTTTTTTTGGAGTAGTTTAAAAAACTAAAATGTAGGAACATGTTTTATAGGCCTCTGTCAGAGGGCTCGAACTTTCCGACACCAGCCAGTTCGAGTAATAGGTATGCGAGCCTGACTTGCTTGAGCTATTGCTTATACTCCCGAAAGCAATATCCTTTCAATCCCTTTGTATCCATTTTTTCCTGAGAATATACTCATAACTTTCCCATTATTCCCAAAATTGAAAGGATGACGGCAACGGCTTTCCACCTATTACGTAAATGGGACCAAATTGTATTCGTCAAAATGTTAGCTCTATCTTCCCCTTCGGGGATACAGGTGAGAGTGTATGTATGTATCTATTAGTTATTGACTTACCGGGTTCATAAGAATCAGCTTTAGTGACGTTAGCTGATCTAGCACAGAGAATTCGGCGCGAGCGCACACCGCCACCGCAAGTAACGCTGCAAGATGACCACTCGCCCACGTACCATCTGTGTAATGATAGTATTTTTAACCAAAGTACATACAAAATGATATCAAAAGCTACTTCAAAAGTTGCAGATTTAGTGAGACTAGTTCATACGTGTAAGAACTCAATATCTAATGTAACGTGCATGTCAATATGCGAGTATATACATATGTTGAACCTTTGCCATGGAGCTCCGTCGAGTGATTACACCATTACGTTGTTAGTCTACTTTAAGGTAGGAAGTAGAATTTTTGTGTTTTTTTTAAGAATATCGATTCAAATATGGTGAATATTGAACGGAATCGAATTAAATAATGAACGGAAAAATTCTAATTACAAATTTTCTGAATGGAATGCTATATTCCCCCTTCCCCCCCTTCCACGGACATGGTGACATTACTCTCTAGGTCTAGTAGAAGAACAATATTATGCTTCGATACTGCAAAGTGGCCGAAGTAATTTTACACCATCATATAATTCATACAAATATCGTTCATTGTGCGAGTCCTAAATGAAGCTTTTTTTAGAAAATAAAATACACAATTTTTAAACACGATAAATTCATGTTGATCAATCAATAAGCTACTACTGCAGTCTACTGCTGGATATAGACCTCCCCGCATGTACGCTATAGCACCCGGTCTTCCGCCTTCTGTATCTAGTTTATCCCAGCCACCTTCTTTAGATCGTCGGTTCCTCTGGCTGGGGGCCGTTCTACCTTTCGCTTTCCGATTCGTGGTCTCCACTCTAGGACTCATTTGCTCCAACGGCCACTTCGGCACATGTGGCCAGCCCAATGCCATTACAAGGTACTAATGCTGCGAGCTGTGTCTTTAACTTATGTTCTTTGTCGGATGATCTCATTTCGAATTTTATCCTTTAATGAAATTCCGAGCATAGCTCGCTCCATAGCCCGCTGTGTGACTTTCAAATTGTAGACTACTGTAAGTTATAACTGGCAGACGTACTGATTGATACATTGCGGTAAGGGTGCTGAGAAAATTTGACGAGGTTTACCAAGTGCTGCCCAAACCAACCAAATCCTCCTGGTGACTTCTTTCTCGAAGTCGTTTCTACCAAGCCAGATAACCTAATTCATGAACAACTTCGAGCGTTGACCCTTCGACGATGTCGGTTTGGGAGTGACATGTACATTGAACATAATATTGTTTTTTTTGTTGTTATGTTTATGTTTATACCAAGACCGACGCATGGTGAAGCGTCATTTAGGCTGTACAGCATTTCACCCAGCTATTCCAACGACTCTGCTACTAAGAAGATGTCATCGTTAAGTAGAAGGTGCGAGATAAACTCTGTGTTTACACTATTCCCTGTCCAGTACCATAAAATTATGTAGTCGCAATTAAATCTTTAAGCACCCAATACTATCACTTACTTGAAAGGGCATGGATGGGTATTGCATCTCACAACTGAAGCTTGGGGCTTACTGGACGCATTGCAGAGTTGCTCCGGAGCATCGGAACCTGTGAGACGGTCTCGACATACTGCTAGTGACATTTTGTAACCTGGAACAATGTTCTTACTTAAGTATAATGCTCATTAGTTACAGCAAGAAATAATGAGATAAAACGAATATATTTTATATATTAAAATATACATATATATATAAAATATGGGAGAGAAGAACAGATGGGTCACCTGATGGTAAGTTACACATGTCGGTCCATATACACTTCAACTTAAAAGTCGTAACAACAGAATTGCTCTAATTGTAGTCACGGGCTGACTGATGCAGGAGGACGCCGAATAATATCGGTATTTCGACTACACTAGTGAAGTCTGTTGAATGCTATTGAGTGTGTATTCGCTTACAAAATAATTTGTTGATCACAGGATTTCAAGATCCATGATTTGCAATGCCTTGAAAAGGCTTTTACGTTGAGACAAATTTTTATTATTATAAGATTATTTATTTACCAATCTTTATTTACGGGTAAGGTTAGTAAATAAAGATTGATTGATTGATTGATTATGGACCACACAAACTTGTACCGTGTGGGAATCGAACCCACGACCACTTAGCATTCAGAGTCACTAACCACTAGACCAACAGGCTCGTCACCCGTATCTTATGTATAATATCATGACTTACACATCAATTATGGGTAATAATAATTAAATATATGAACTACTTTATTTTGTAGTTAAATTTGATAAAGACGAACATGATAGATTCGAGTCCAATTATGACTAGCTTGTTGGTAGGGTTAGCGATCCTGACTGCTAAGCCGAGGTCATGAGTTCGATTTCCATTTAGAACAAATATTTGTATGATGAGCATGATCATTAGTTCTGTGTGTAAGTGTAGTTTATCATATACTTAAAAATATATAAGTATATATTTTTAAGTTAAGATAAATAAGAAAAAAGAAGATAAATAAGATAAATAAGTTATTATTTATCAGTGAGAAGTTTGTTTTATAATAATGAATATGACGATGACAGAATAAAGTAACACATTATAAACATTATAGTCTTGTAAATGAAATGATATGTTTTTATAAAACTAATTATGTAAAGTATTATTGTTATAAAAATTGCATACAATTCAAATAATATTGACACTTTTTATTTCTTTACTCTCTTTAGTCTTTGGTTAGTACAAAAAGAAGAATGTAATTAGTAAAGAATATTTCTCTTTATATATTTTGTTACTTAACGCCAAAAATACTTTAATTTAAAGCTTTAAGAGTTACACCAAATGTTACATTTTTATAGTTATTAGGCGAAACATTATCATTATTAAAATATTGCAGCTTGTATCTACAAAGGTAATAAGAATTAAACCAAAAAAATATGAAAGTGTATTGTTGTAATAAATACATGACATCTGTTTGATATTTTCTTCAATTAGTTTCATTAATTAAAGGGTGTCATCATAAAGGTTCCCTTAACAAAATTTTGCTCAAAGGATATTTTATATGCCTCTTTAAACAAATTGGAGCGCTCAAAGTTATATTTGTCCAAGGGGATGAAAATATATTCAGGAGAAAAGCAACAGCATCACCTAAAATGAAATTTACTCAAACAGAGGATTGACAGCTTTTATTTCGTGAATAGAACGAACTTTAAATTTGGCCTGTTCTGTATTAAATTTTGGAAGGACTTGTGTAAAGTTGACAAATTTATTCCATTTTAAAAGTAAGTGTTTTGCTAAGAAATTTGGGAGTTTATGGTATACGGAAGTTTCTGGGACGAACACAAACAAGTATAATATTTTTTTTTCCAGTTGGTAAACCTTGGCTAATCGATGTAGATATTTCTAAGGATGACGGAGAAATACAAAGTGAAGAAGTTGATAATATGCCAATATCTGGCGAAGTCTACCTGGTTGAAGGATATTGATTTCTGTTTTACTGACGACGAAGAGGTTCAGATAACTTTTTTTAATGTATATAATAGGTACTTTTTTAGTGTATTTATTCTTCTGAAATGAATTATTATGCTGTAAAGGTTTATAAGAAAATAAGGACAAATATACATATTTATAGGTTCACTACTATTACAGCTTATTTAGTTTTTTATGGCGAGGGTTTATAAATTAATCTATTTTTTCCGTGTGGTAACCTAAAAGTGCCACCGATACAAGGTCACCGAAAATCGTGTTTAAGCAGTACCGACCCTGTTATAGACTCATTAAGTTTCTTGAAAAATAAAGTTAGTAAATAGTAAGTTTACTGTGTAATTTACGATTTTCCTACACATTTATATTAATATAATTTAATACTTCAGTCGAGAATACTGAGCCAGAGGTTCTGCGTTCGACACCAATTTATTATATTGTAATATAATAAAATAAAAACAAGAAAAAATAATTTAAACAAACATTTGTCGTACATATATACTACGTACATACCGAGGGTAGATTTTCTTTATTTTTGTGTACTATATTAAATACATACATACATATATACATACATACGTATAGGCTTGCTAAATATTATAGTATATTTTATATGTATATTTATTTATATGCTTGTGTCTGTTATTTATATTTAAAAAAACGAAATATATATAAAAATATTACAAGTCAATAAAAGGAATTCAGAGTGTGGGGGCAAATGTGTATGTACCATGGTTATTAAACAGTGCCCCCCTTGTGTACTGTGTTACGGGAACGTTCTAATTTCTTATTAACATATATATAGGTATATAGGTATATGTATATAGGTAGTATCTATAAATATTGACACTATATATGAATTCGTAGCCATTTCTACATTTCAAAGATTAGGAAACAAACTAAGAGAAATAAAAAAGAGATGACTAAAAACAAGAAGGAAAATTATAAAATTGTGTATTGTGTATGTGTGTATGCGAGTGTGTGTATGGGTGTCTATGTATGAATCCATGTGTGTTATGTGTTTGTTATGTATACGGAGATTAGGAAATATATATAAGTATCTGCTTAGGGAAAATAACTTGGGTATACTTTATATTTATACGACTATCCTCCGCCGGGGTTATCGTCGGAGGGGTGTGCCGGACTTGACCGGCTAAAACCGCCACGGTGTTCCTCGCACCTGCTGTCGAGGAAAGCGGGAACACGACATTCTTCCGCGACCAGCAGGTGACTGTCCACCGGAATGGACCCCATCTCGTTTTAAAGGGGGAAAGGATTATGCCTCTCCCCCCACCATCACTCCTTGAGAGAGGCGTGAGGAACATGACGTGCCTACAACATCGGACCCGCTAAGCGATTGGGGGCGGTGAACTGAACCCCGGGGTCACCGCCCTCGGATCCATTTAGGGAGGCCGGAATTGGGTATTGTCAGCCCTCCTCCGACGTCCGGTGCGTCGTCTGCGCATAGGGAGCGTGGTCGTGTTTTACCTCTCCTATTCCGCAGCCTCCTTCTGTGACATAATCTTTTCACAGAAGGTGACCACTGCATCCCATGACCTCTCGCTCCCGACCATGGCGCGCACAAGCGCTTTGAGCGAGAGGTCAACCCCTATTTCTGTTTGTGAGGCACGGCGCGGCTCTTCCCATGCAGCACACTCTTGTACCGTATGCCGCACCGTGTCTCTCTCGGAATTGACGCAGTGGTGGCACCGGGCGTCCGGCTCCCTGCGGATATCCCGCAGGTACTTCCCAAAACATCCGTGACCGGTGACTTTCTGATACCTTGAAATAAAATAATATATAAAAATCGTTCGTATCTAAAAAAAAATTGAAATGGATTTTTAAAATATTTTATTTAAAGGTTTCATACAGTCACCTACCTCCCACTTGCAATTGGACGTTGAATTTCGGGACACCCTGTATATGTATGAATATATAAGCATATCTATATATTTATATAACATATGTTTGTGTGTCTACGTATATATTTGTGTACCAAATACATATGAATATGAATCTAGATTAGAGACCCTTCTATTGTACATTGCAGCACCTCTCGCCCCAGATATCTCACTCCATCAAATGGGAGCCTCCTTGACAATATTGGTAATTGCGATAAGGCAGCCCACTATACATATCATTAGTTACCAAGTATTTATGAGGAAAATATTGTATCTGATTGTACAATTAAGAGTTCATCTATCTATTATAATGTAATACAGGGACATTTAAGTTTAATTACGATAATGAAAGAACCAAATTTAAAGTACCAAACACATCTAAATACCATAAATGGTAATTCCACGCGGCCCAATGTTGGGCCGTTTCTCTCAAAGTACGGAAAGGTAATTATTTTTCCATTTACGAAACACGAAACGTTCATTTGGAAGATGAAATTAGAAAAACAGTGAGCGCGCTAGTTAGTGCCTTGCGGGTTCCGTAGGATGGCCCTTTTCGGTGATTGGTTTTAAATGCTATCTCTATAATACAAAAATAAAGTTAGTAGCTTAAGTAAGGTAGTCTAGTTTCTCAGAGTAAAAATAAACAGTACTTGTATGACGTCAGAGGTATATTAAACACCCAACTACCAACTTACATAATGCGGAGGAAGCTTATTGCCATCTAACGGACACTTTGAGAATTGAACATATGAAAATTGGAAATAAAGGAATGACGTTGGTTGATATTGTCTCTACCAACATACAGAATAATTAATGAAATATTTATAGGGAGTTATTTTGCCTTCAAAATTATTGAACTAATCTTTGCTACTAATTAAAACCATTCCATACAGAACTCTAAATGCCTTGTATAGTATTTATATACACATTTGGTAACGAAATGGAAAACAAACAAAATGCCGGTATATCATTAAAAAAACATTTCGTTTTAGATGCGGTAGCTTAAAAGCTCAGGAACCGGAGTTTCAACCACAGTGTCTTTGGTTGAAGTGAAGGTAGACAGGACAATAATGAACGTCGAACACAAGTAACAAGAATATTAGTATTATAATGTAAATTGTTCGTTTACTTACATTGGTTGACTGAGATTACCTTGTTACACAAGTACGAAAAAAAAGGAGTGTAATATTTTATCGAATAATGTACGTAGATTATGTACATAATCTTGCTCGATATGTTTATATGTAAAAAAAAACGTGTGCTGAGTAGTTTTCGGTGGAGTAATAAGAATAGAACCACTCTTTTTCATCCCACGGGTGTCGTTAGAGGTGATGAAGGGATTGCACTGGTATCTATTAGATAGTATATATACAGTCATATTTTAGATTGGTAGCAGCGGTTGATTGTAGTAGGCTTGTCTCCTTACTCCTCCTATGTCAGGCGCAGGATGGTACACCGTGTGGTTTTAGTCGGTCCAATCCCGACACACCCTTCCACTGAAAACCCCGGTGGGATGACGGCCCGAGGGGGTTTCCACACGTTAAAAAAAAAAAAAGGCTTGTCTCCTTACGTTAGTGTCAGTATGTCTGCAGGCCAATGTATGTCAGTTTGTTTGTTACTTAGGCTTTGATGTCCTTATCGACTGAAGTGATATTCGTTTAATTTTACGTACACATTAACAGACACACTAAAAAGTACATAATGTATTGTTGTCAAAAAACTGCATAAAAGCTAGAGCTAGAATAGAGCTAAATAAAAGCTAATGCAAAAGTTAGTACACTATGTTTTATAGATAATTCTGCAATCATTAGTAGGTCATTTGTAAAATGAAAATAAATTCTGTTCAAAATTGCGGAGTAGGGGACGGGACCCACGCTCTGCTCAATACCTGACCCAAAACATCGCTATATGCGTACAACGGGGAAACGCCGCCAGCGTCATGGGTACGTTTGGTCGAGGGGACGCCTTATTATAATTTAATTTTAAATGTAAGTTTTTCTGCTTCTTTATATATGTAATAAAAAAAAAACTAGGTTCAATAATGTATATAACCATTTTATTGCAATACTGGAAACCAATAATATGATCATTAAAACTAAACTGTTTCTAGGTTATTGTGATTCCTTCCCAACTCAATTGCATAATATCTGAGAGTAGTTAGGTTAGCGTTTATATTGCGTTATTCTTGTAGCGATAATATTGCTTTATTATAGAAATCTATATTTTATTATATTCAAGATGCAGACAGGTTTTATCTTCCTCCATTTTTACTAAATTGCAAGGATGGCGTAGCGGTTTAAGTGGTCACCACGCCACTGCGCTGCCGCGCCGAGTGTTGTGGATTCGATCCCCGCACGGGACAACACTTTGTGTAATGCTCAAACTGTTTTTCTTTGTGTCCATTGCTTGAATGTTTGTAAAGACAACTGCGATACAGGAATTAATCCTAGTGGGGGTGGTGCCTTTGAAAAAAAAAAAAAAAAAAAAAAAAACATAAACATTCCCTAAAATTCTCTTACGTTAAGAGATTTCGAATCATCATCAGTCTTAGTACTAGAAGACGAAAAGTTTTGTAACAACAAAAATTCTACCACTATCTAACAATACGCTTTAGTAGCTTCTTTATGGAGTGTCCATTTGTGTGACTCGCATTTGAAATACATAACTAGTCATATTTTATTTAGTCCTTACCGCTATAAAACTAATTTCAAATATATACGATTAGGCATTTAAAGTTGAATTGTTATGAACTGCGTGCGTCTTTTTTCCAGAGGACTCGGGTTTTTTCTTGGAATGAATAAGTTTCTCTTTAACACGCGTATGCCATCTATATCTTCATCGTCACTTTCCATCAGGTCAGTTGGGAGAAAAATGTGAACTCCAATAAACTTTAGTGACCCCTCTTATGTTTTTCACAGTGGGAGATCCATATATATATATACATAGTATATATATGGATGATGGTACCAGAGGCCCAGATCCCCTTCTCCCTGCCACCATCCCTCTCTCCTCTTTTCCTTCCTATCATCCCCTTCTCATCTCTTCCCTTCTTCATCCGCCTTTCCTACATCCTCATCACCTTCAAAGGTGGAGCACTTATGACTATTGAGTTATAGGTGTCCATGGGCGGCAGTTGGTAAAAAGGAGGAATTAAGACGCCCTACTGTTTACCCTTTCGGAGATATATGAGTATATGAACATATGTAAAATTGGAAGAAGGTACATTGAATCAGTTATTAATAATTAAAAATAATACAGTAAAACTTTGCGTAAAAGACAATAAACAACAATTTAAAAGCTGGTTGTAATTGGTTTCACATTACTAGTCTTATGACTAACAGTAATATTAAAAGTATGGTTACAGGTGATTAAGCGCTTCGTTGTACAGGAAACTATATTTGAATACATAAATATGTATGTGAATCTATTTAGTTTGAGATTTCCGCAAATATCAAATTGAATGGAGGCATTTTAGTCGCGAGCTGTTATGACACAAAAAGTTACTTTTCTGAGTTTTATTTTGAAAAGGGGAATTTTATCATTTAGTTTTGTGTTAGTTGTATATATGTATAATTCTCTTACTATACCAGAATATTATGCCTGGTCTATTGGTCTAGTGGTTAGTGACCCTGACTGCTGAGCCGAAGGTCATGGGTTCGATTTTTACACGGGATAATTTGTGTGATCCAAAAAAGTTATGCTATCTGGATGTTCTTTGTATACGTTATTTATATATTTGTATCAACCCTGCAATACAAGATGTTTATAATACAGTACTTGGCAAAAAAAACTATTTTATAAATTTAACAAATTCTCTAAATATTTTTGTAAAGAAGACTTATTGAAGAAGAAGTCGAAAGACTGAAACTACTCGGGCATCTCCGAAAAACAAACGTGAGTAAAACCGTATATTTAAGTAAATATGAGTGTAACTCACGAATGTTTTTATTCTAAAATTTTCTACAAACGAAAAGCGCCAATTAAATTCTATTACTTATTTCACCTTCATTCATTACTGTTTAAAATTCACGCTTCCAACTTAAATAAAATGCTAATAATTTATTATTGCTTGCTAACCGCGTCTAAGGACTCTACCATTCATTTAGTCTTGACCGTCGTATCTCAACCCTCAACCGACAAAGGGTTCTGACAGACCGCATTAATCATTAGGACACTGACACCTAATTAACAATTGAAACGTCTGAAGGCCTGCTAGGGGTCTAAAAGACCGTCTCGGGTCAGTGGGCGAGAGATAATCTCGAAGTTACGGTGAATTTGTAGCTATATGGCGCTATCTTCTGGGTAGGAAATAAATTGTGTTTAAGGGTCAAGCTATGTTTAACGGGTTAGAATAATGATAGTGTTTTGTTTGTGTTATAATTATATTTGTGTAGACGCAAAACTTTCTATACGTTTTTATTTTAGATTTGTAAACGGCTAGCCTACAATAGTAACTAATTTTAAATAAAATATTTAGGTTTAATTTAAAGCCTGAGCCAATGTATTAAATACAGTTTGATTCCATTGATATCAAGTTCCAGTAGAACATCAAACATTCAAAAAGTTTACTGTAAATAGTTTAGTTATGTTCAGAATTTATTACAATTCAAATCTTTAATTTACATAGTACTTTTGTAATTTAATCATCCATATTTCTAAAAGTTTATTTAACAATAGTCGCTTTTTGAATGTTCGGAGGAGTGTTTCTTTTTACTTAATTTTATAAACTAATTTCTCGAATCTAAATATTGGAATAATATTTTAAAATTATTTATTGAATTGCTGCACTAAAACATTAGGATTAAAGCGATGAATTCCAATTTATTGTAAAGAAGCAAAATGGTGGAAAACCGCCGTCTTATTTGTCACTTTTTACGCGGCGCCCATGGTGAACGGTTGTGAGTATAGTCGTAAAAAAATTAACTTTGTTTAGAAAATAAGTTTAGATTTAAGATTGCAGTTAAGATTATTCATGAAGTGATTATCTTATAGTAGAAATTAACTGAGTGGCAGTGTTTTATTTTATTTGAATCAAAGCTTGTGCTTTTTAGGGAGTTGTCTTTTGTTAGGTATGAGTTAGGCGAATAAAAGTGTGGGTGATGTCAGCGATGCTGACGTCATGCATCATAAAAATTTGGGCTGTACTGATGCTTCGATATTGCCTGAATCCCTTAAGAGTTAGCTATAGGTGTAATAACCATTCACATTTTGCTACTTAGAATTCGGTCCCATTAACGTTAGAGGCAAGCGTACTGCCGTGCACTGTATGACCGTATATACCGTCTGATAGATAACAGTCCATTCCAATCTAGCAGTGAGTAAATTTTTCCATCTACGATATACGATCATAGACGCCACTTCTTACTTTTTAAGGATCGCAGCTTTTGCTTTCAAATAAGTACATAACTGATTAATATATTCCGAAATAATAATATCATCATTAAATTATTATTTTTAGATTTTTAGGTACCTAAAACTTAATTCATTATTATGATTATTGACTGTTATGACATTGACTAATTTCGGAATCGATTTTTCACACTGTCAATATTATTAATTAACATATCTAGTTATTATTTACCTCAAAAATAAATCAATATTATAATTCTATTTCAATGATATCGAAACGAAAACTTCGGTTGAGATAATCATTAGCAGCATTTTTTTTATCATTAGTATAAAGAGCATAATGTGCTTACCAAACTAGGCGATATCCATTATGGTATAACGAGAAGAATTTGCTCATATGCTTAAGTCTTATATCTATTATTTAAGCCAGGTGATAATAAAAGTAATATACAACGTTCAGAAATGACAGCCCTCTGGTTGTTATACGCTTTTACAATACTCTTATTGCAAGTAATCGAGAAAATCGAATTGATATTGCCCAATATCATGCATAGATGCTATATCGAAATACTTTTTTCGAAAATCTTTATTATCGATTCACATCCCTAAATCTTACCTCAAGCTGTCACTTATAGACGATAGTTAGTTATGTACATATGTTTTCTGCTGATATTTTTAATATTTCTTTTACTACTCGGCTATTCTAAAGGACTCTGATTACTTTCTCTAGGAACAAACTACCACCTCAAAATGATATATTAATAACAGTGTGTGTCCTAAAGGTTGTTTTAGAATCATAAATAAAAAGAAGAATTAAAAAGAAATATTATTTCTTCTTATCTTTTGATTTTGTTTCACGAACATTTCTCATTACATTCAAATCTATTTTGTGATTTTATTGTAGTGAGAACTAGCTTCTCGTGGTTGTATTTTGTTTCTTTAGTCACTTTCATTTTCGTTTAAATTTTGTATCTCTGTTACTCTTTGTTACATTTTAATCATGAGGTATGAAATCGAAAGTGTTTCTGCTATGATTATTACATACACATATGTATGTACACTGCCCCCGAAAAGATAGGTATCAGTCAAAATATAAAGATACCAAACCACGACCAAGAACAATTTCATCTAACTAAACACAAAGCAGTGAAAAGCAAAATAAGACATTAAAGTTAAAGTACCTTTAACCGACGAGCCTGTATGCGGAACGGAATGAAAGTTGAATAGGCGAGAAAGGTATGTCAGAATCGTAGCAAATGGAAGGAAGTGGTCTCTGCCTACCCTTATGGGAAAGAGGCGTGACATCATGTTGTATTTATCTGTCATACATTGACATACATACATATACCTAAACCTATTTCCCTGCAGGGGTAGGCAGAAGCGTTTCAAACGGCCACTAGTTTCCCACAACAAATCAGTCCGACCCCTTCGTCGCTTTTTACCTACAAGAAGAAAAAAGGTTAACTTGTTCTACTATACCGATAGCTACACGGCAAGGCATTATAATTCCTACATTCTTAAATAAAGCAACAATAACTACACTATCTTCTGCCCTTAATACCATCTAAACAGTAAGATGTATAGCCACATTCCGGCCCAATGGTGATACAAAATGTACAAATGAGTCTCACGCAAAACGCGCAAGTGCTAATACTTATCTCAGCATTCATCTTTCAAGGGTTCTTAATTAGAATCGGCCGTTACGAGTTTTGGGGTAATGTCTTCTGCAGACCGGCGATTTTTTGTCAGGATATTTTAGTGTCCGACTTTAAGTTTCTCGTTCTTTAAGTCCTTTTTTGATCTGTTTTTTTTATTTGCATTTCAGACTTGTGGTTGATTACCAGCCTCCGTCATGATACTTGTGCTACCTTCAGATTTCTTGTTCGTAAACATACAAAACCAGAATAAGATTGAAATATAAAACCCTAATGAATTGCTACATGAGTTAAATTGGAAACGATTCCAATTTAACTTCTACGTGGCAATCCATTAGGAATTAGGGCAAAGAAATATCATTCATACATGCATATATACATACATTAGCATAATATAACCTTTTTTTTTGTTATGGGATCCTCTCAGCAGTATGATTACATACTGCTGAGAGGATCCCATAATGTAATCAACCTCTATTTATTGATAAAAAACTCAACAGTAACTTTATAGAAGAGTTAAACGTGCGTACTTTTTAATACTAACGGAACATTTTAGTTTAGTGAGTTTTGTCTTGAGGGTTTTTATTTTTTCTTCTGTCTCTTGTGAGGCAAAATGGCTCTGCAGCCATTCCCTAACATTTCTCAGCCACGACTTCTTGCTATGCCCAGCTTTTCTTTTGCTGGATTTTTGTCCAGTCATAATTATTTGCAAGAGCCCGTATCGTTCACGTCTAAGCACATGTCCCAGGTGTGCACATTTTATTTATTTGATGATCGGCCATAGATGTATTTATCGTTTTAATTTAAATGACACGGAATATAAGAGCCAACTAAAAAGTATAATTTTGCATAATCGCAGTTAGCAAGACAGCAAGTTTCTCAGTAAGAAATTGCTCGTCTACATCATACCACTTAAGAAACTGTTGCTCGCGGGAGACAAAAGGAATTCTGTCTGATTTATCGTAAGCTTCGAGTAATGGCGGATTTCCAGATATAAATTACGGCACAGCTCGACGGCCACAATTAACAATGTTCTGCAAATGTATCGGAGAGATTTTGATACAACCGTTTCTGTACTGGATTAATGTTTTACATTCTACGAGATTTCGAAGGTCGATGTTTGGCGTTTGGTTTAATTGAAGAAAATTGTTTTTTGGCTAGAGTTGGATATTAGGTAATATTATTGTTTTCGGTTTTTTTTTAAGAATATCAACGCCTGTATATATGATACTCTGCGGCACATGTATAGGTTATACATGTGTTGCGGAGGCTAGACAAACATAGAAACAACGCACAACAAGTAATACCCAGACTTTTGACAACTATTTGTGGGTTACATATTTTTTTTCCTTATATGGCAATCGTTTCCTTATATGTAAGCAAAACTTAGTGTCCTCATTCTAGTATTTTTCGAACTGCCAATAAAATAGTATTTGCGTATCACACTAGCCATACTTTACATATCCTTTTTTGTGTAGAAAGTAATAACTCACCTCCACCGCAGGTAGCTGAACACAAAGAGCCGGGTGTAGCCAGCCAGTGGTACCTAGGCCTTGAACAGGAGGAGCCGTCACCACCGCAAACTCCACACTCGTCTACGCGACGTGTTGAACCGACGCGAAGATCACATCCAACACGCTGTGGACAAAGTAAGTATAGTTTAATATTTATCTTCTACTACCCGATATATAAAATTAATGAGTTTGAATAATGCTTATTAAAGTACACGCAATTAATAAAACATACGAGTATGACAAGATGAGCCTATTTAGACTGAAACGCTGAAATAAAGCAGAGGAACGAGTGTTATGTCCGTCTAGCTTAAAGAGGATCCTCCGATCAGGCGAGAGGCTCATTCCTGGTGGGCGCAACCCAACTGTTGAAGTTGAAATGTTTTATGTATGTATACTAATCAGTGAGAGAATCGTCATCGTCATTGGAACAGTTGCTACGTAGTTCAGCTTGTCTTCGCTGGAATGGTGTACGTATGTAGAGCTCGCCACATGTATATACATGACTGCTACGCCGTCGGTTACGAGGGCTTTACAAACATTTAATAAACGGACACAAAGAACATCCAGACTCGAGATAGCTATTTGTGGATCAACTATTTTTTTTGTTTTGAGTGGGAATCGAACCCACTCACTAACCCCAGGGTCCAACTGGTCTGTTAATAGATAATCCAAAACGAGGTCTTAATAAAAGTCGTGATCGGGTGATTAACGATATATTTATGACTATAAAAATATTACACTCCTTTTTGAGACAGTCGTGTGATTAATAATGGAAATTAACATAAAAACTACTTTTTATTCAATTGTCTATTTATTTTTACCATTTTCATTTTCATTATTCTCTGAAACCGTTTCAAGTCAATCAAACCTGTATATATAATTTTAATATATATTGTATATGCACGCTTTATATCCAATGAATAAGCTATGAGGATAGAGGAGGAAGGGAGTGAATGTCAAACGTATATGAATTTAACCCACTAGTGTAGTATCATTTTATAGAAAACTACAACCTTATTGCCACAATCATAGCATTCGTTTTCATTTATCACGAACTTTAATAAAAACAATATAGTATGCAGTCAATGTAAGCGTTATTTTTTGTACAATAAAGTACACTTTTGTTTAAATTTTAGAAAATTAGGAGTGTATCAGCACATGTTAAAATAATGAAATAACACGTAAAAGTTTTGCTTTGGCATTTATTTATATTAGCTTAAGTATAAGTAATTCATTACTTGTTATTTTTTGTTCGCAGGGTAACCAAATTCCCGACAAAAAATCGGAATCAGCTTATTAAATTTCTAATCCAATTCAAAGCGACTAAAACATCATTTTAATAAACGAATAGTTATTTATTTTTCTTCAGAATGCTCATATTTATTTCCCAGTTCAATGTCTAACTTAATAATTTTGTATTCCATACATGCTTTCATCAGTGGTCAATCGGTACAGAAGATGGTGGTTACGTGGTAGAACTATGCTTAGGCACGAATGAGCCGGCTCGACCGGTACGATACCACGGCCTCACAGAAAACTGGTTGTGTAGCAACACTTGCTTTGCATTTCCCCAAAATTAGTTTCTGGAGGCCCAACTCCCCCTTTTTTTTTCCTCTTCCCTGACCCCTCGCCCCTTTTCCTATTTCATCACCCCCCCTATTTCCCCTCCCCGCATACCCTCATAGCTCATGACCAGTGTTGCCACTTGCCATTAGATGACCTGTCTGTTCGTCTGTCCCCCTATTATATATATAAAAACGCTTGGTACTTCATAATGGCATGCTGGTGCCACTGTGATTACCAACTATGATTAGTTGGTTATCACAGAAAAAAAATAAAAGCAGAATAAATACTCTCAAGATGAGATCACTGCGAGGTATATTGGAGTAAAACTGGTTGACAGCAAGAGGGATACAGATATTTGGGAGAAGTGTGGCTTACAGGAGAAGTAGTGACACAAATTGAAAATGGTATGCTTACGTTTGGCATGTAGAAAAAATGACAAATCAAGTATATAAGGCAAACACGAATGGCAATGCGGGTGGGGTCGACCACACAGAACATACTTGGACCCAATTAATGACGACAGCAGAAGAAGCTCGTGATCTATGTAAGGATAGAAGCAGGTTGCGATATGTTGTCTCTGCGTACCCCGATGTGAGAAATGAGTAAGCTTTTGTTCGTACGTATGTAATAGTGAAACAATTCACACTCTTAACGTTTGCTATTCTTATACTACTTTTAAAAAAACACATGGTTTGTAAACATAGAGAATGATTTTTGATGATAAAAAGATCTAGAGAACTTCTTAGCTGTATGGTTTTTAGTGGAGTAGAGTATCCCGTCTCTCCTCGTTGATGCAGTAAGAGGCGACTATAGAATCAGAAGGTATATTATATACAGTGCCCGGGTGACATTTATAGGCTTGCCTATAACTGGCCCATAATTGTTGGCCAAATGTAAGCATTTACCTTTATTATCAATTATCTGTGTATTCTATATTTAACAGTCTTACCCTCTATACTAAAATTAAATAAATCATGCAAAGTTCATCCTTATAAGATTCATCGTAATCTGGTAAAACCCTCCAATTCAGTCACAGTTCAGGCACAAATCGTCGTAAGTCTCATTCATACCACATAAATCCAGAAAATCAGTTTGAACCACATTCCACCCCATAAATTACATAGATATCTACCTCCTGGGTGTCTCATCTCTTATTCAAGGCCCTGAATTCAGAGCATCGCATTCGCGCAGTCTCGACGAATTTTCCGATTATCATAATAAAGTAGACTCACACTATCCCTTTTTAACTTAGAACCTTTTGTTTGAACAGAATGAGATGGCATATGTGGTTGTTATTGAACTTTAAAATATAGAGTATTTGATACTTTTATTTGTTGATCCTTGTAGGTCCTTTATGTAGGGACTTCTATACGGTATTTTATGCTAATCTAGTAAAAAATCAAAATGTACTTAAGTCAAATTGATTGCAAATGAAAATTCCTAATTATTTGAAAAAATATTTTAAAATTTACTGGAATAAGAAATGATTACTGTGGATATTAATGAAATACCTACTTATACCTATTAGACGTGCCACGTGCAAGTCAAGAGTCACACCTGTGAGGGTGCCCCCCTGGGGGTTGGCTAGAGGAAAATGTAGGAGAAGAGAAAATGAAAGACAACAGGGTTGGTGGGCGTCCGAAAACCTCACGTAATCGGTGAAACACAGCGCATACATTGCTTCACAACCAGTTTTCTATGAGGCCGTTGTATTACTCCGATCCCACCCCATACGAGCCCAAGAACGGTTCTATAATTTCTTATAGTTCTAAAATTATATTATCTTACTTTAAGTGTTTCTCTTCACACAAAGTATTTTATATTACATAGCAAAAATACAGTTATCCCGATGAAGAGCTTATCCACGAAAAATATACAATATTCAGATTTGCTTCAGGCCAAACACCCTATTCGGCTCAAGGGCTTGGATGTTAAAGAATATCAATAAATCAGGACTATCTATTGCATATAGCTCCACCGTTGTCATGTTCTTATTATTATTTATGAACATACGACTAATATTTTACGACGCTAATATATACAAAATATACAGACAACTTGTTTGTATATTATGTATATATGTATACACCGTTCAGGATGTTTCTTTCTGTAACACCCGCTTAACAAATAATTCAATTTAAAAAAGTAGACAACCCACTTCAATGACTCTATTATAAAATTTAAGACCTATATGGTTTTCTCTTGGATGCCATTGTCAGAATTGGAACAACATGAAATGGAAATGAAGCTTTTTTTTCAAAAAAAAAAACATCAAAATCGGTTCACCCAATCGAAAGTTCAGAGGTAACAAACATAAAAAGATATACAGTCGAATTGAGAACCTTCTCCTTTTTTAAAGTCAGTTGAAAGGAGGGAGAGAAAATACCAAGATATATGAGCATAAGTTTACAGTTAGAGGACTCTGAGTTATAGGTATGCGACCCTGACTTGCTTGAGCTATAGCTCCGGTGTGTAACTGTATATAGTCATATAATTAAAAAAAAATACATATTCAAATATGTTTTTCTTTAATTTTCTTTTTATTAATAACTTGACACATCTCACACATGGCCCTCTGATTCCAAACTAAGCAGAGCTTATACTATGGTAACCAGACAGCTGATAAACATACTTATGTACTTCTAAATACATACGTATTATAGATAAATTATTTTTATTCGATTTCGATTATAATCGTCAAACCGACAGGCGATAGTCGCTACAAGATAACATCCCCGGACGAACTGGAACCTCTCATGGCTAGATACCCCAAGACGACATCACCAGTCAAGACGATTTCGAGTGCAGTCACCAAAAACACGCGGAGATAATAACCATCTTGCACTGCTCCGATATTTTGTTTAGACACATATTTAATTTGTTATTTCTAAACACGAACACGCAAGGTTTTTGTACTGTTTTGTTTGTTTACATCGCAGGGTCTCAATTCTATTAACAACATGACAACACTTGTCATCTGTCATTAAGTCAGGACTTTTTTTGTCATTCGAGTACGTTCGGAAACGTTATGCAGTATGACAAGAATACTTTTAATTATTTTCTTTTCAACTGAATTTAAATTTTGTTCTCCCTATTTTTTTTATTCTTTTTTGTTTACAGTTCAATGTTACTCCCTGTTTACCTTATTTGACACATTTTATATTTTTATCACAAATTCTTATCACAAACCGATCGTTGCTTGTTTAACTATTGGTGCAATAATTTTGTGTGTGTGTGTGTCTGCTGGTGGGTGGTGTAGAAATACGTTATACCAACTTCTGCTTGTCATAAAGGTAACATTTTTTTTTTCTTTTTAGAATATTATTATATAATATTATATTTGTATATATCCATTTTATAATTTGTATTGTATTTGTTAGGTTATATATACACTTATGAGCGATGATGCTGACATATACTTTTCTGCTGAAGACTCGTTAGATGATGCTAGTTATAGTTCCTTGACTGAAACTTTGGGTGACCAATTACGACAAACATTCTCCGTTCAGTCTTGTCCTTCTTTAAATGTTTGCCATATAAATGCCCAAAGCGTACCAAGTCACTTCAGCGAACTAGACGCAACTTTCTCTGACAATAACGTTCATGCCATCCTGATTTCGGAGACTTGGCTCAAGCCTCACCTACCCTCCACCTCCTACCCTCTCTCAGACTTTGTACTTATACGTAATGACCGTTTAGACAGAAGGGGTGGCGGTGTCGCCATCTATCTGCGTAGTTTCCTATCCTACAAAATTCTCGCCTCTTCCTCCTCTGATCTTTCCAGTTGCGCAGAATACCTATTCCTCGAGGTTTGTGTCAAGGGAGTCAACGTTGTTCTAGGTGTAGTCTACTGCCCCCCATCTGTTAACTACTTCTCTAGTCTGGAAACAGTACTAGAATCTTTAGGGTCGGAATACTCACATCACATCATCATGGGAGATTTCAACACTGACCTCCTAGCCCCAAACTCTCCTCGTACACGCAATCTCCTTCAAATCATTCAAGCCACCAACCTTCACATACTACCTCTTCAAGCCACTCATCACAATTTAGACTACCAGGATACCTGGCTAGATCTAATGTTCACATCTGCCCCACACCTTGTCTCTTCCCACGGACAACTCCCTGCTCCTGGCTTTTCCCATCATGACTTAATCTTCCTTTCCTACATCCTGAAACCTCCCAAACCTCCTCCTAAATTTCTACAAATTCGCAGTTTCCGTCAGATAAATGTCGAGAAATTACACGAAGATGCTGCTAAATTAGATTGGGTGGATATGGCAGCTGCTACTGACGTGAATGACAAAGTGCATATTTTTAATGACACTATTGTCAAATTTTACGACAATCACGCCCCTATTAAGAGAGTAAAATTAAAACGTGCCCCTGCACCTTGGATGACGGAGGAGGTCCGAAGTGCCATGAGACGAAGGGATCAGTCCTTTCTTCGCTTCAGGAGGGATCGCTGTGAGGACAAGTGGACCTTATATAAGGCTGCAAGGAATCGATGCAATCAGGTGATACGCAACACTAAACGCCGACATATACTTCAAAACATAGAGTCTTCTTCTTCATCCAATATTTGGAAATTTCTTAATACACTAGGAATAGGTAAGCGACAGCATCAAGTTTTCAACAATAAAATTGGTTTGAACGATATCAACCGTCACTTCTCATCCACAACTGAAATGGATCCTCACACTAAGTGTCGAACGCTACATTATGTATCTGGTCTTGCCAGTCCCACTACTGACTCTTTTGAATTTTCTCCAGTGTCTCCTGATGAAACCAAGAAGATTATCCTATCTATCCGTTCAAATGCTGTGGGATGTGATGGCATCAGCCGTCGCATGATTACCACCATCCTTGATTGTATTCTCCCTGTAATTACTCACATTGTCAACTTCTCTCTCGATTCCGGTACTTTCCCCTCATTATGGCGTAAGGCTTACATCATTCCTCTTCCAAAAAACAGTAGCCCTTCACTTCCTGAACATTTTCGACCTATTTCTATTCTTCCCTTCCTCTCTAAAGTCCTCGAGGCCTGTGTATATAAACAATTCTCACAGTTTGTATACAGAAACCAACTTTTAAGCCCTCTGCAATCAGGCTTCAGGCCCGGACACAGCACAATTACCTCCCTCCTTAAAGTGACTGGCGATATTAGGAAAGGTATGGAAGACACCAAAGTAACTGTTTTAGTATTAGTCGATTTTTCTAACGCCTTTAATACCGTCAGTCACGAAATCCTGTTATCTATCCTCGCATATCTTGGGGTGTCTTCTGAGACACTGGAATGGTTCTCCACTTATCTTCGGGGACGACAGCAATGTGCTCGTGTTGATGACTTATCATCAAGTTGGTGCGACCTTTACGCTGGCGTCCCTCAAGGCGGAATTTTATCTCCTCTCTTATTTTCAATATTTATTAACCTCATAACTCAACATCTTCAGTGTGCGTATCACTTGTATGCCGATGATCTGCAGCTGTATTCACAGGCAAGGGTGGAGGACGTAACGCAGGCTATTGATGGGGTCAACAGGGACCTGGAGCTCATAAAGTCCTGGTCAATGAGATTTGGACTGTCTGTTAATCCAACCAAATGCCAGGCTATCATAGTGGGCAGTAAACGTTTAATGAGCAGATTGGATAGCGCCTCGATCCCACCAATTTTATTCAATGGATTAGTTATTCCATACAGCCCTGCAGTAAAAGACCTCGGTTTACTTATCGACTCAACCCTCGATTGGCGAGCTCACGTAACTAGCGTGAGCCAGAAAGTAACTGGAAGCCTGCGAACATTATATCGTCTCAAAAACTTCCTGCCTCCTAAAACTAAAATCACACTTATGCAATCCTTAATAGTTCCTATTATCGACTATGGTGATGTGTGTTACTTCGACCTGAATGCAGATCTCCTCAATAAACTAGACCGTCTTCTTAATAACTGCATTCGATTCATTTTCAATCTTCGTAAGTATGACCATGTGTCTACTTTTCGTTCCCAGTTAAAATGGCTACCTATTCGCCAACGGCGCAATCAGCGAGCACTTACCTTTCTATTTTCATTTCTCAACTCACCCTTCTTACCTACCTACCTTGCTCCGTATTTCCGATACCTGTGCTCTAACCACGATAGAAATCTCCGCTCAGTTAATAATCTGCTTCTCTCATGTCCCTCTCACAACTCCGACTTCGTGAACTGTTCGTTCTTTGTTCAAGCAGTACTACTTTGGAATGCGCTCCCGCTCGAAGTCAGGATGTCCACCAACCGATTTACATTCAAAAAGAAGGTACATGATCTCTTTCTCAGTGAACTGGCAGAACTTTCGAATCCATAGAAGTTACTGATAAGTGTATAAATATAATATTTATGTGTATGGAAATATATAGTTATATTTATTTATGTATGTTTGTTTATATATATATATATATGTTTAAAAATAATAATATAGTGAACTATTAACATTTTAACTGACTATTTAATATGTAACCTCTGTGCACCTACCTTTAAAGATATCTACACCACCCAAAGGTTGACTGGAAGAGAATGCCCTGGGCATTAAGTCCGCCGATGTACAAACTTAGTGCATAAAGTTTATAAATAAAATAAATTACACCCAGACACAGAACAAATGATCATGCTCATCACACAAATATTTGTCCTGGGAGGAATCGAACCCACGACCTCTGGCTTAGCAGTCAGGGTCACTAACAATTAGAACAAGAGCACCAGAACCACACCACACACTACATTCCTGTCCTGCCACAGGTTGTCTGGAAGAAATTCCTAATTTGCTATAAGGCCGTTCATTATATTTATGTTTTGTTAGTGTACAACCAAGATTAATTACTATTTTTATTACAGAGACTGATATGGTTTTATAAGGTACATGAAAATAAAAAGCTTATCAGCTCTACAAAGCACTTATGTAAACACTTAAACTACTTTCTTATTACGTAACAATAATATGTTAATAATTTTCCATACGATCTTTGGACCCTTTTTGCTTGTTTTAACGCACTTATTTCTTTCTAGAACTATCAGTCATATTTTAATGATTATTTTAATAGTGGATAGAAGATCTACTAAGGAATAATATAAGCTATAAAAAATGCCTGGAACGACTAGAATACTGATAAGGTCGGTACATTGGACTGGACTTGATTGATCTTGTGTCAACTTCCCATTGTCCCCACATATTAATCCAGAGTGCAGTCGGACTTTGATTACAATTAATTTTACAACATTAACTTACGATCAGAGGGAATATGTGTCATGGAAAAGTAATAAAAAAGAATTTCCTATCAAAACTTGATCATAAGTAAACTCTGGTAAGACTTAAGGAACGTTAAGAAACCACGTCCTACCAAAAAACCAATGACCAATCAAGTGAAGCCAAAGTTTCGAATAAGTATTCGTAACGCACCGCATAGGATTATGTAAATACGCCTCGTGAAGTTTCTTCTTAAATAATATATGAAATTATGCAAAATACGAGGAAGGAATGGCGCGCTGTGAATCGTAGTTGTATCACTTTTTGAGTGCTGTCTTCGAAGTTCTTCGTCCTTGGAGCGGAAAGAAACAGAGTTTGAACGACTCCTCAAAACACTGAAAGTCTACTTGAAGAAGAAAGTTGTCGACGGCAAATGAAGCGTTATTGTAACAATTTTTCTGGAGTCAATTTAGAATACTTTTCAGATTTGTGTCCGAAATAAAGACTTTCTTACTGTGTTTATTTACTTAAATATAGCTAAGTAATGAACCAAAAACTTATTAATAAGCTTAAGTTATATACTGTAATATGCTGTAACAGATTATTGTATACGACCTTTTTTTTAATCATTACTATCATTACTAATCATTACTATCTTTAGCTTTTCAAGTTGTCTGTAAGAAATCACAAATTGTGATAAGACCGCCCATTGGATTTACCTAGTCGCTTGTTTATTAAATACCTTTTTGTGTGCAATAAAGAGTATTATCTGTACCCCCAAATACCATCTCTACCCGGCAAATATTTTTTGTTTTTGAAATAGAAAATTTTGAACGTGGGTCACATATTACTAGGATTCTCGTTAAGTCCATCTAACTAACATTTTACGCCGTGCCGTGTGGCCAAAACCTCACTCATTAAAATATTTAATTGTTAAGACGAAGGCCTTTTTCACGTCATTAACTTCAGAATTCAGAGATAAAACTACAAAAGCTAAAACTATGATGGAAAGTAATTTTGAACTCCATCTCTAAGACAGATAAAAGTTTTATCGTCATTATCGATCAGCTACAATTCGAACACAAATCTATCATCTATGTACGGAGTATAATTACTTAGTCGTTACATATGTACATACAATGGGTTTCCAATTGAATGTTTACTTTGTTTTTCTCTCTACAACGACTTACTTAATACTTGAACCTCTGGTAGGAAGTAGGGTGGGATTGAAGTTGGATCTTTGCCAGACCTTTGGCTAAGAACGACCTAACTTTACTACTAGATTATATGAAGAATGGTAATACTGTTTTTTCTACTGTTTTATTTCTACAAGACATGTAAAGTACTGAAGAAAATTTCATCCAATTAAGATGAAGAGTTGGACACAAAAACAAGTATTTGCACTAGTAGCATAAAAATGAAGCGATTTGTGACAATTGATGTTTTTATATAACATAAGGGACAGACGAACAGACTGGTGAACTGATGGTGACAACCGCCGCCCATGGACACCCGCAACTCAAGAGTCGTAAGTGCGACGAGGGTGAAGAGGGGGTAGGTGAGGGTAAGGGAAAGTGGAGAAGCGGGATAAGAGAAAGAGTTTGGGTCTCTGGTACCCTCACTCACTCATACTTTGCAACACAATGGAAGTATTGTTTGTCTACGGGTTTTTTGTGAGGCAGTGGTATTACTTCGGTTAAGTTAAGGCCCATTCGTGCCTAAGCATGGTTCCTTCCTTCGTCAAAAGGTAGATAGAATCTTTATTGTACACCATTAATTAAATGCAGTTATGAAAAAAAAAACAATTATTGACAAGACTTACAAATTAGAGTAAAATGTCTTATAACTAAAAGACAATTTTAAATTGGAGATAATAGAAAAATTATGAATAATAGTTGATGATTTTCTCCTAATTTTTTTTTTTTTTTTTTTCTTATACTATAGGGGGACAGACGAACAGACGGGTCACCTGATGGTAAGTGACACCGCCGTCCATGGACACTTGCAACTCAAGAGTCGCAAGTGTGCTGCCCGCCTTTGAGGGTGATGAGGGATGGGGGATGCAGGGAGCGGAAAGAAGAGAGGAGGGATAAGGAGATGGAAAAAAGGAGAAAGAAGATGGAAAAAAGGAGGAATTGGGCCTCCGGAAACCTCACTCAATTCGGGGAAATGCAACGCAAGCGTTACTTCACAACCGGTTTTCTGTGAGGCCGTGGTATAGCACCGGTCGAGCCGGCCCATTCGTGCCTAAGCATGGCTCTACCACTGGCTAAACAGTTATATATATATAATATATATATGTACAAAGCAAAGATAATCTTTAGAATCGCTATACATGGTTGAGATAAAAATAAAACAGAGAAAAAAGAGAAAAAAAGGAAAAAGCATCCAGCCTCAAATGTACTGGTATGAGAAAATATTGATTTTTTATCTATAAACATTTGCATGAATATGGGCTGGATGCTAGTGTTAAAATGTATTTTAACTGACTTCCTAAACAAGAGGTTCTGTATTCGACCCGTATGTATGTTTGTTTTGTTCGCGAATGCCTTAAAGGTATTTATAAGATTTCAATGAGATTTTCTGAGAAAAAGTTTAAATTAGCATCAAATAAGTTTGTCTGCCGTCAATTGAAGCTGTAAAAAATAAATCTCCTAAATCAACACAACCAAAACAGGCTTATGCCATTAAGTTAATTTTAGAAAATTTGAACATTCCTTTCAGAACTTTTCATTGCTTGAAAGTAAATATAAAAAAAAATAAAAAGGAGGAGCCATACTTACGCATACTTACGCAAGTATGAGCCGGCTACATCAGAGAAATATAATGGACTCGCAGAAATCGGTTGTGATTACCAGCAATTGTGAGTTCACTGAGTGACTGACCGAAAGCCGAACCCTCTGCCCTCCCCTATTAGTCGCCCTCTCCTCATCCTCCACAGTCTCACATCAGAGTAGACAGAGACAATTAGAGAGCTGGCACATGTATCCTTACAAAGGTTTATTTTTTACATAAGTTTGTCATTAAACCCTTCATTGAGACCCGTCGGTTCGGGTACACCAAACATTTGCCTATTATAACAAAAAAATACACACTAATATAAAAGTACTTTTACTGATAACAATGAATTAACTTATTTATGCAAAGCTCTGATCTGAACTGGAATCCTTTTAGCATGAAACAAGGGAGGAAACTACAGTGTATTGAAACCTCGAACACAATGGCAGATGCGACCTGACATCATCAGGGAATGAGGACGCGAAATAATAAGGCTCACGGTTTGGTACAAGATAAAGTTTTTTATATAGATTTTATATATATAATGCTTATTTTTTTCCATCTTTCCCCTTTACCCATTTAAAAACAAGTATTATCAAATACCAAATAATCTGCCAGTAGTGTGTGTGTGTGTGTGTGCGTGTGTGTGTGTGCGTGTGTGTGTGTGTGTGTGTGTGTGTGTGTGTGTGTGTGTGTGTGTGTGTGTGTGTGTGTGTGTGTGTGTGTGTGTGTGTGTGTGTGTTAATACTTAGTTAGATGACTCGGATTTTGCGGCACCTGCTAGTTTGAGTTATAGGTATGCGACACTGACTTGCTTGAGCTATTGCTTATATTCCCGCTATATCCTTTTCATTCCCTTTCTATCCTTCCTTTAAATGGGACTGAATTATTATCGGAAAAATGTGGGCGTAAATTACGCCTCTGTGTTCCTTTTTGTATATGTGAAAATTTGAGTAAATTTACAGGATAGAAAGGATAGAAAGGCAATAAAATAGATATTTCTCATTGCGTGACAAAAATACATCATGTATTCATAGACACATGATACAAAACTGCTTGTATATAAGCAGACAGCGTGACTCCCTTAAATCAATTTTTTTTTGTGTCTGTATCAAACCAAAAGGATATTAAAATCGCTATCTTCCAACACTTACATCGCTAACTTGTGGCGGTGGGCCTCGGTACGCCTTTGTCCTAGGCACGACGTTTGCTCCCGTTTTTAAAATTAAAACTTTGCCGCCCGGAATGTTAAGCTTGTGTACCCAGCTATTATTTCGCGCTACGACTCACTACACTGCGCTTGTTGCTTTTTAGGCAAAAATGGCGTATTGCTGCTCTAATTTTCTTTTTATTATTCTACTGTGCAAAATAGAAGTGTATTGGTTTCTGGGTTCATGTATATATTTTGACAGTAGTAGAGCCATGCTTAGGCACGAATGGGCCGGCTCGACCGGTGCAATACCACGGCCCCACAAAAAACCGGTTGTGAAGTAACGCTAACGTTGCATTTCCCCGAAATGAGTGAGGTTTCCGGAGGCCCAACTCCCCATCCCCTCTTTCCCCTCCCCCCTCTCCTCTTTACCAGCTCCTCATCCACCTCTCTTCTGTCCCCTCTCCTTTTCCAAGCTCCTCATTCAACTCTCTTCTTTCCCCTCCCCGCATCCCCCTATCCCTCATCACCTTCGAAGGTGGCAGGGCACTTGCGACTCTTGAGTTGCAAGTGTCCATGGACGGCGGTTGTCACTTACCATCAGGTGACCCGTCTGTTCGTCTGTCCCCTATAGCATAAAAAAAAAATATTATGTTACTGGTCTGTTGGTTTAGAGATCGACAAATAGATGTCTCTAGTATGGGTTTCCTTTACGTCCGTTGTTTCTATGTTTATCAAGTTCCCCGTGATACAGGAGTCATTCCTAAAGCCTTTGTCTTAAAAAATGTGCAAGTTATTAAAACTTATGTGCAATTTGTTAAAAATTAGTAAAATTAATTCGTAAGTAATTTCCGTAGTCTTCCATGATTATTCTTGATTTGGTTACAATAGGACCAGTAGTAAACTTTTAAAAATAAAAATTGGTGGACAGTCGAGAATTCACTTAATATACATAAAAAGTACATATATTCGATAATTGAACACTTCCTTCCATTTGCTACGATTCTGACATACCTTTCTCGCTTCTTCAAGTTTCATTCGGTTCCGCATACAGGCTCGTCAGTTAAAGGTACTTTTGACCTGGCCTTTGCTTAGATTGTCTTGAACTTGGTCCAAGAAAATTCGCTTAGGTCTTCCTCTTTCGACAACTCTATTTTCCTCTGCCATATAAATACCTTTTGTCAATTTTTTTTAATTCATCCTTTCGATATGACCGAACCAGTACTGCATACTTTTTTCTATTTTAGTCACTATATCCCCTTTCACACCACACTGATCACTTATCATTGTGTAAAATTGAAAATAAAAATTGTGTTATTTACACAATAAAGACACACACATCGTAAAATTCCTCCTGCTACGTTCCCAAGAGCTTATCCGGTGTGTATTATTTGATGCACTCAAAATACTGAATATATTTATTGCATTCAACAATGTTTGCTTAGGTGGTAACTTAAAAATATGAGTTCAGATCAGTGTAAGAGACATTCTAAATTATTTATGTACCTATTAATGTATTATTTTTCGATGATAATTTATTGGTTGCGATTTCGTTAAATTAGTTGTTTTTGTCATTCACTGATGCTGTTATAACATTTGAGCACAAGTAATTGTCTTAGTTTGTGTATGAACACATTGAATTTTGTTTCATTTTAATTTTATTTCGGGTAATTTATTATACATTTTGTACACATTATTTGAGTGCTATTCGAATGAATTTGAAGTCGAGAAGATGGTAGATTTAGTCTAGTCGTATGGCTTAGCGTGTATTTTTGTTTTTTAGCCTCTCTTTTTTTGAAGACATTTGCGAGAGAGAGATTTTGCATAAAATATGTATGTTTATATTTTAAATATACTGCCTACAGTGAAATAAAACATCTTCGTGTTTTTTTTTTGTCAGCGCCTTATATATATTATAATCATCGAAATTACAGTGGTCGTTTTTTTATCAGTTCACATTTTAATAATTAAGAATCAAAAACAATACTTCTCTGAAGACAAAAGTCTTACTTTGCCAATCGCTTTAAAAATATTTTCTCCGACACAATTACTCTTACAGCACGATCTACAAAAGAGACAAGAAGAAGGGTAAGAAAGAAAGATAAAACTTACAAAACAAATTCTGCATTGCTTTAAAAAGACATGCTCTTCAATAATTGTCAACAAGAACCTGCAATACAGTAAGTTTCTCAGATATAAAAGCATCTTGCACCTATTAAAAGACTTGCCTGAGTAGTCGAGCTGTTTTGTTGTAAGATAAAAAATCGGAGACAATTTTTTCTCTATCTTCCTCTGATTTTAGTAGTATAACAATTAAATGTAAGACTTTTATATTTGGGCGATTATTACTAGTATTAAATTGCTAATGATTTCAGGAACAGAATCTATTGCTGAACGTAACTTCTCCCAAATACTTCAAAATAGTCGTTCTAAACAGATAGTACTACTATCACTACTCTACATCGAGACTAATTCCTGTATTGCTCGGGACTTCATAACCATTCAAATAACGGACCCAAAGACCACCCTGACTCAGAACAACAATATGAGGAATACACAAGGAGTTGTCCCGTGTGGGGATTGAACCCACAACAATTTTTATCCGTCATGCTTACTACCCTATAAATCACAACCATGCCGTGCAGTTTTCCAGCCAGTCTTACAAGGCTTCGTTTCTGGAATATCAATGATAGCGAAGTAGATGAAATAAGCTATACATCATGACGATGCATACTTAATACTGTAGTGTAGTAGTCAAATATAAATGGGATCAAAATAGAAAGAATTTTGGACGTAGAATAAAATTTGGAGAAAAAAAAGATGCCCTGTACTGAGCATCTATTTGTGGAAGATATTTAGCTCATCTTTATTAAGGATAAAAGATTCTAGAGTATATATAAACTCCACAAAATATGATGTACTAAACAAATTGTGTTATAACTCCGCTAGTATTTTCACACCACGAGTCTGATGGCAAAATAAAAGCTAGAATTCTCAGTTATGGATATTTATGCGAGGTGTTCCAACAAAAAAATCTTCTAAAGTATTGCTCCCGGCGAACAATCCCGGCGAAGACTACCATATTGTTATTGGAATTATAAATTCTCGTTTACAGAGTAATAATGATGATGGTTTATAAGAGATGTTTAGTGCAAGTTTTTTGTTTTTTGTTATACACATTTTTACTTTATCTTTTAGTAAATTTAAATTAGATTAGAATTTTCTTTATTGTACTCTATAGGAATTACAATAAATCTGAATTGAACATTAACGTATTGTACAATGGGCGGTCTTATCGTTAAAGACGATCTCTACCAGACAATCTTTGGATGGATTACTACTAGATTATTACTAGGAGAAGTTTAGATGCGCATAAAAAATATGCATTGTTTTCTTTAAGATATCAAGATTAATATATTCATGCAGTTATGTCTCTTTTTATTGGTTCGCAACAATTAGCTTACGTTGAGTGGCGTGATTATCTAGTCTAGTGGTTAGTGAACCTAACTGCTAAGTCAGACGTGGTGGGTTCGGTTCCCAAACAGAACAACAATTTGTGTGATTTACAATTAGTTATCCCAGGACTGAGTGTTATTAGTTTCACATTCTAAATTTCTCATTTACGTCTCACGTACGTACGTAAGTTACAATAGTTAAGTTACGTAATAAGTTAATAAGTTTATAGTCGGAAAAAGTCTACAGTAACACTGTTGAAATCTGTATCTGTGTCTAGGTAACTACTTCACGTTGTCTCTGTATCGCCCAAGGCTCATGGGTAAGCATTAAGTCAGCCTATGTAACAAACACGTGCATAAACTGGACCAAAAGAAAAAAAAAACGGACCTTTTTTTTTTTCATTTATAACAAGAGGTAAGAAAAAAAAATGATAAAAGAATGGACGGAATACTGAACGATTTTTCCTGTCTGTTAATATTTAGATAAAAAAATGGCGAAATTAAGATACATATTTTTCCTTCAAATATTTTTTAAAAACTTATTTCATTGACTGAACATTCAAAGTAACACCTAGCCGCTTAATACCCAAAAACCAACAGCTGTTTCTATTCCCAATGCTAAAATTCAACATAAAGTTAAAATGGCTGAGCTCCAGAGAGTTGATTAAGCAAAAATATGTAGCAAGTTAGCTACAATCAGAGTGAGACGAATTTGCATGCTGGCTAGGAATGGTGAATTTGATTATAATTACCGACTTGGTTTTGACAAACATTGAAGATTTCAAATGAATGATGTAATCTTTAATAATGCAAGATATTATCTTTATTCCCATGGGTAAGATGTGTTTAAGAGGACTTGTTTTTTATATTGTTAAGAGATTTTTCTCCATAGTAAGCCAGTCAGTCGATTGCATACTAATATTTTTGCAGCATTTTCAATGTGATTTTTTGAAAATAATAAAGCAACTCTCTTACGGGATCGCATAGTCTTACAAGTTGTTAAGGTAATTTTTGTTATTATATAGGGGTTAGATGAACAGGTGGCTCCTCCCAAACCGAGAGTCGTAAGTGCGCTGCCCGTCTATGAGGGTGAGAGTAAAGGCAGGAGAAAGAGGAGAGGGAGAGTTGGGCCTCCGGTACCCTCACTCACTCAGCCATACAATGCAATCTTTTTTTTTAAATACAATTCAATACAATACAATATTTTATATTGTTCATTAATATACAGATCATAGATACAATCGGCGGTTTTATATCTAACTGTAAGTTCTTCCAGACCACCGATTTCCATTAAAAGGAAATTTTCTTGTAGAAAATTAAGTAATGGAAAATGCAGTTTATTATAATAGGCGCACTGAACTTGGTTATACACTAAACTAACGATCTACAATATATTATTTAGATATATGTATATAAACATAAAATTTTAATTTGACCACTCTGATTTGTAAATAATATAATGGCTTACAAACATTTACACACCGGACACAAAGAACACACAGACAAAGTGTTGTCTTGTGTAGGGATCGAACACAAACACAATGCAGCAAATACAATACTACCGCTAATTAAATACGGTATACCTTGGATGGCGGAATACAATACAGTTCCAACTATTATTTATTTAACTGGTCTTAGATATTTAAGTGAAATGTAAAATACTTAAAGAATTCAGAATAGAATAGAAGAACAATAATTTAACACTTCTGTAATATCGTTCGATCGATGAACCTATCATGGAAATTGTATCTGGGAGAGCCATGCTTAGAGACGAATAGGCCGGATCGACCGGAGTTATACATCGGTCTTACAAAAAACCGGTAGACAATAAATATTTGTATTGTATTTACCGAGTGAGTTAGGATACTAAAGGCCCAACACCCATCGAAGTTATGAAAAGTATAGCTTCAGAAGAAAGATACTTTTGAAGCTATACTTTTCCTTACTTCTTGTCCATCTTAGAAGTGGAACCTCGAATACGACCCATTCAATTAAAAAAAGACCAAAAAAATACAAATACAAAAATATTTATTTCCTTTTTACACAATTTCTGGTTAACGTTGTTGTTAAAGAAAAAAAAAAAAAAGAAAAAGAATAGTCGAATTGAGAACATTCTTCTTTTCAAAGTTGGTTAAAAATCAACACAAACAGTGTACCTTCGAGTATTGAGTTCAAAACAATTCAAACAAAGCGCTCGCCCATTCGCAATCCAATAGGAGATAATTAATTATTGCCAAAACCCTACACCTCCATTTGTTTGTAAACAAAAGAACACTCTACCAACTTGAAATGCGTTTTCAATATGGTAAATCAAAACTGAGGCTGCAAACCATTTATAAAATCTGTTTTGTGAATGAACGAAATAGCTTATCTTATTAATTGGCCAGTAGTTTGCTAAATATTTTATTATGGGAATAATTTGGTGTTATGTTTCGCTACATTTTTAAGCGGAAATATAGCAACACTAAGTAACAAGAATCGATTTCTATAAATAAATTAGGCCAAGTCTGACGGGGTTCACAGGGATTTTCTTATTAGGGGAACCTGAAGCCGCGGCCAGAAGACTCCTTGCTGGAACACTGTGAGGTTTTAGTTGGTTCGAGTACGACATACCATCTCACCGTAATGCACTGGTGAGGTTATCGTGGCATTTGATACAATAACAAGCCATTAAAATTACATAAAGGAGAAAAACATACATATACAAGCAAAAGTGTACAGATGTATATATGTAAAAGACAGTTGTAAAAAGTGGTACAGCCATGCTTAGGCACAAATAGGCCGGCTCGACCGGTGAGTTTCACGGCCTCACAGAAAACCGGTTATGAACTCTTGCGTTGCATTTAAAAAAATAGTCAGGATTCCGGAGGCCTACCTCCTCCTCTATTTCCTCTCGCTTCATCCCCCCTCTCCTCTTTCACATCTTCTCATCCCCCCTCTTTTCTTTTCCCCAATTCCTAATCACCTTAAAGGCTGGCAGCGCACTTACGACTCTTGAGTTGCAGGTGTCCAAGGACGGTGACTGTCACTCATGCCATCACATATGCTATCAGGGGACCCGTTTATTCGTTAATATAAAACATATGATGGCAACTATAGAAATGAAAATAACTGTATTTACAGTTTTATAAATCTAATGCTGAAAAACGATTCAAAGCGGTTTAATAGTTATTTTTTTTTAAGTTTTTAATTTTGTTTTACATTAAAAGTAAAATTGCTTGTTTCAATAAAAAATAATCAAAATGTATGTATATCGCAAATTGTCTCAAGAGAATATTTTATAAAGGCTACAACTCGAAAGCTCTCAGCAAACAAGAATGGCGTCAGCGTTATTATTTTGTTTACAGTCGCCACCGTCTTACAGATCTCCCTCACTCAATGTCATTCAAAATGTTTACTGAAAATAACTAGGAAGAGATTTTGCAAATGCCGTATCGAGTTGAGTTGAGGTTGAGTAGCAGATAAGACTATGACTATGATTACCGTCGTCCAAGGAAAACTGCACCTCAAGAGTCAGGCATATAGCAGTTTGGGCTGAAAAAGTATACTCATACCTATTAAATAACCTCTTTTAAATTAAACTTGGTAAAACAAATGTACCTAATTTGATTATTAATAGATAAATGATGGCATATACTCAAAGTTTTTCGTTGATAATACTTAATTTTCTATCTACTTATCAATTTCAGCAAGAAGAACGCGTGCATGAATTAACGCCCTTATTCACTATAGTAAAGTCTTAACGTGAAAAGAGACCATTCATCCGTCCTAGGAATGGGCTGCTTATCCAATTATAGTAATTACCTTTTTTCTTATTAGGTAAAAGTTTTTCTTTAAAATCCATTTTTAACGATATGCTATAAAATTATTTTATACTAGAAGTACTATTTTACTAGAATAGTACTTCTAGTATAAACTAATTTTAATAAAAAGAACATGCCGTATAAAGCGTGTTTTAAGGTTTTCATAGTTAAGTTTAAGACGTATATTTTTGGGATTATCTAAAAAGCGAATTTAATAATTGTAAAACAAAAAAATACGATGTATAATCTTTGACTTCACACATTTCACCTGCATTAACGAGAAACGGAGGTGATGTTAAATTGGAACCTGGCAATTGACACCTTTATAACTTTTAGAGGGTCTAGTCTGTGTGTGTGCTCGAAGTGTATGTTTACAGTGGCGGTTGTTGGGACGTTGGGGTTGGGAAGTTGGGACACGCTGTATAATTTAAAACTACCCGTGACTTCAACTATTTACTGTCGATTTATCCATCCGATTACTAGTTTGTAAGATATCACTTACTTCTTTTTGTATCATACTAATATATATTTATTATTGGCCTCTATAACATAAAATTAGTTGTCGAACAGAAATAAATAAACAACCGTATTGTATTACATTATTAAAGTTCAGTCGAAAATTTTATTAATACGTGAAGCACGGCAATAGCTACTAAACTACGAAACCAAAAAAATATATTGTATAGTACAACGTGTTGTTTTAGTCTTGTAGAATACGCGCTTTTAATTGGCTACGAACACTTCATCCGCCTATTCTAAATTTAAAATGTAATCCCATAATACTTACTACGGTACTTTAGAATATCCAAATTTAGTAAATAAGCAATTTTGACTTTGAAATAAATAAACATTTTGTTCAAGATCCCACTTGACCGCTCCCTTCAAAATGTTGGCAGCTAGAACTACTTAAACATTTTGAAGCTCCTTTGAACGAATAAAACATAAAGAAATATTTGTGAAGTCAATCTTTAGGGAGATCAAAGTAATTTTGAAGATAAACTGTCTAGTCTACATTATTGTCTTAACTTTATTATGATTAAAGTTTTATTTGTTATAGGCTCGACTTGGTGATTCTCTCTTCAGAGTTGAAATGGAGAAACTAATTTTATAACCCTTTAGCTTCCAAAACAGGTGTCTAAATTAATTTCTGGGAAATACAGACAGGCAAAGAACACTTAGTCATAGAAATATATCAATATTAATACAAGGTAAAATGCATATCTAAATTTGTGTAAACAGTACAATATTGCGTGAACGTATATATATGTACATACATACGTATCATTCCCGTAGGTATGGCACTAAGGCACTGGACTGTAATCTATCAGATAACTATACAGTGCTCGGCCGAAAGCAATAGGTTTGCCTATATTACTTTAGTGGGACCAAATATGGTTAGTAATATTTTTTATTTTTTTTTATTTTATACTATAGGGGGACAGACGAACAGACGGGTCACCTGATGGTAAGTGACACCGCCGTCCATGGACACTTGTAACTTAAGAGTCGCAAGTGCGCTGCCCGCCTTTGAGGGTGATGAGGGATGGGGGATGCAGGGAGCGGAAAGAAGAGAGGAGGGATGAGGAGATCGGAAAGAGGAAAAAGGAGATGAGAGGAGACAAAAGGGGGAGGGGGAAGTGGGCGTCCGGAAACCCCACTCAATTCACTTCAATTCTCAGGGAAATACAACACAAGCGTTACTTCACAACCGGTTTTCTGTGAGGCCGTGGTATCGCACCGGTCGAGCCGGCCCATTCGTGCCTAAGCATGGCTCTACCACTACAAAAATATTTCTGTGATAGACGCCTCTGCCTACCATTATACACGTATACATGATAAGCTTTACCTATTTGTGTAATAGGAACATGTAAACACCTTTCGTAAAGTATATAAAAATTGACAATATATAAGAGTTACCAAAAGTTAGGGTAACTCAATAACTAATACGTTAGAATTTCTTATAAGTTTGAGCCAAAATAAACTGATATAAATGAACACTCTTATTGCTATACAAATAAAGTATAATTTACGATAAATATCAGTTCGCTGGATGCTAAAAAGTCACCAGACGTGTGAGTTTTTATCAAGCCGTAAAGTAGGGTTCTTGGCATTTTATTGGATACTGATGGATTCATAGGATTTGAATGATATTAGTATTTTGGAGGCAATGGGATTACTGGGGGATGACTGAGTAGAATATTAATGAATATACAGATACTGAAGGGAGATATACATTGCACATTATTTTTATTAAAGTATTGTTTAGTACAAATCTCAGAATGCGTTCGTAATACATAAGCATAAAAAAAATTTAGTTCAATCTCAGAGTTATACCTTTTTATATACAAAAATATATATACATAAACGCCTCTACACTACAGATGTAAGCAGAGAGGCATAATATAACCACACTTTCTAAAATTCAGACCGAACTGTAACCTCTATCACTCTATCTGTGTATTTGGGTCGTTATATTCACTAGTCTCGAAACCGTTTCATAGAAAATAAATGTAAAAAAAAAAATGATTCTACATTCTAGAACGAGTCATGGTACTTTTTTTAAATATTATAGGGGACCAAACGAATAGCCGGGTCACCTGATGATAAGTGACAACCGCCGTACATGGACACCTGCAACTCGAGAGACGTAAGTGAAGTAGAGGAGCAGGACAACATGAGGAGATGGAAAAGGGGGCGGGGGGTCAGGGAAGAGGAAAAAGGAGAGGGGATATTTGGTCTCCGGAAACCTCACTAATTTCAGAAAAATGCAAAGCAAGCGTTGCTTCAGGACCGGTTATCTGTGAGGGCGTGGTATCGCACCGGTTGAGCCGGCCCATTTGTGCCTAAGCCTGGCTCGAACACGTATACTTTTTTTAAATCTTTATCAAAAATCTTTAAAAAAATACAAACCTCTCGGTATACATATATACATATATAGATAACTGTGTATTCTGTGAAAATAGAATATTATTTGTTAACAAGTAAAATAAATCTAAAGGAATCAGAACAGCCGTAAAACAAACAATAAAATTAATTAAAATTATTATAAACAAGGCTTCACTGTTTTCCATAGACAAATATCTACGAATTCTGAATTTGTAGAGAGAACAGATATTGTAAGACCTTAAATGAAATTGTATAGTTATTATAATATTATTATTTAGTTCGAGCACTCAGACTTTCCGGCACCACCCAGTTCGACTTACGCGATGCGACACTGACTTGCTTGAGCTATTGCGCTCTCGAGCTCAAGCTAGTCAGTGTCGCATACTTGTAACAGTGTAACAGAAACATTTGGGAATATTGACAGGAAAGGAAGGAAAGGGCTATTGCTCATAAAGAATGATTGTGGAGTAAACACAAATCATTCTGTGTCTGCATCCTGAGGGTTTTTGCCGAGAGTCTAGATAAGCTTACCAATGGCAGGTTTTTCAAGCTGAGTGTTACATGGAGCTTGATAAACGTGCCAGTGTACATATATTTCTTTTATGTACCTATTATTATTTACTAATTTAGAAGTTCTTAAGTTTCTTTGTTATGGGATAGGGGACATAATAGCAGACGGGTCATCTGATGATAAGTGACTACCGCCGCCCATGAACACCTCCACCTTCTCCTCCCCAACTCAAGAGTCACAAGTGCGTTGCAGGAAGGCCTGTTGCGGTGAAGTTGCTTGTAATACTAACACTCTATGGACGTGTGTCTTAAACTAAAATATTTTATTCTATATATAATTTTAGATGTACTATAAATGGAGTAAATACATCCATACATAAATTCACGGCTTTTTTTCTATCGAGGTGCTTCTATTTATAAATACCTCACTCGCTTCCTCTACCGTCCTTACACCTTTCATAAAAGCCCGCTGATTTGGGGTACCAACCCTTTCTTCAGAACATCATCGATTTGATCAGAGAACATTCTTGGTGGTCGACCGCTACTGCCGGCCATCCCACTATAACAATCACTTCATATTTGTTTTATCATTCGTTCCTAATCAAGAAGAACTTGAAATTAAAGGCTGTGGCGACCGCATGTAAAAGAAACATTCTTCAACACCAACTAGCGAAGACAAGACGAACTACGTAGATACGATATGAATGTACTCTAGTCGATTAGCACACATAAAAAGTCCCAAAATCAAATTGTGGATCAACTCACTTGCTCGAAAGATCCCCCTTTTGTGTTGGAATGACAAAATCTATTATTCGACAAAATTATTAAGGGTAGTTAATGGTAACGAAATATAATGTCAGAGCAAAGTACACATGGAAAATTCCTTACAAAATATATTTCAAATAGTTGTTAAATATTTTATCTTTTTACAGTATCATCTCAAAAGATACTTATCGGTGTAAAATCCACCTAAAAGTACCGGGGGTGACGAAGGGTCATGTCAATACTTAAATCAACACGTTCCGGCTTCCGGCTCAATATTCAAATCTGGTTTCCGGACCTTTTCAAACAAACTTACATTTTGTTTCAGTGCATTATTAGAATACGAGAGGGTACCCTTTTTACTCAGATTTTATAAATATCTGGGTCATACAGATTTGGGATCATTTGGGATCAAGAAATTGACAGCTTAGTGGAGTTATCCCTGAATGTTGTATTACTTTGACCCGCCTTTGGTTTGTGTAGGTGTTGATATTGATATAATCAATTTATGAGGCTGAGAAGAGAGTTACTGAATGAGTTTGTGGATTGAAATACTACCATGGAATAGAGAATTTCTTGCTAGATGAGAGATGGAATACACCTGCTGTGGTATAAAAAGCTGGGCTTTGTTTTTATTTTTTTACAAACATTATACCAACGGATACAAGGGGATCTTTACAAACATTATACCAACGGATACAAAGAATAAGCAGACTCGGGACAAGTGTTTGTAGATCACACAAACTTTTGTTCCGTGTGGGAATCGAACCCACGACCTCCGGTCCAGCAGTCAGAGTCAATAACTACTAGACCAATAGGCCCGTCAAACTTATTGTTAACTTTATATTATTTGCCAGGATGACGGCAATAGGCTTGACCCTATTACGTGATTGGCACATAGTTGTGGTTTGAAAAAAGAGGACTTTTAAGGTTCTATAACTACCCCTTCGGAGACTGAGGCGTTAGCGTATGTACCGGGGAGGTTTCCATTAGCTCAACTCCGCCACTCCTCTTATACCTCGCCTCATCCAGATGGCCATGCCCGGGGTTGGCACTTTGCAACTGATGATCTGTCTGCTCGTCTGTTTTTCTATATTATAAAAAAAAAAAATAATACATTAATAAATCTCGATAAATCTTGATACCATTATTTGACAAATAAGCTGCATTCTAAATCCCTTCATATATTACTCCATATATCGTGGCACAAGCAACAACATAACAACATAACAACTTTTAACCTAATTTGTTGTCTCAACACGCCATTTTCGCATTGTTTTCACACAAAAAGGGCCTATTTATACCCATGTCCGCTTCCAAAGCATAACTAACTGAATTACTGCACTGGGGTGTTATACGCGTTGTGTGGTCAAAGCCGTGACATGAAGCGATAGACATAACCAGATTTAATACTCATTTTCGGGATTTTCAACATCATTTTTAGTTACTGTTACGCTCCTTGGGATTGCAGTATAATGATTTGAAAGTCTAGACTATATGTCAATAAATACCCCTACGAGGCTCTGTGCTTCTATAACTGAATAAAATCTGTTTTCTTGTGCCAAAGATTTTTATCCAAGAAGCTTTCTTCGGAAAGGAAAGAAAAGTACGTTTGGGATCTTCTGCCTATCCCTGTCCGAGAAAAAGACTTAAGTGTATATACGCATATACCCGAGGAGGCTTCTGGAGGCCTAACTCTCTGTCTACTCTTATCTCTCCACTGCTCTCTATATAATAAAAAAAATCCATCCGTCCTATTTTACTTGAGTGATTTGTAGGAATATATCAATCATAATATGTGCACTTATATTGTCCTGAGTGATATATACATATCACTCATGTAGAATAGGGCCGAATAGAATTTGTTGTGCAATGAATGTTACATAACCTTTGAAAAAAAAAAACTGTATAAATAGGTTTAGACACGCTGTAGTGAAAGGTAAATATAAACTGAATATACATACTGTGTTGTTTCTGTAGGATTGTATTTTCATCTTATATATATTTATATCAATCAGGACAATATAAATGCATACATCGTTAATTAATTACAGATGATATAACCCATATCTTGCTACCCACTATAAACGTATCAGCCTTTACGCCTACTTTCGGAATGCATGGTTAAGGATTTACCCAAAGAAGTCAACCTCCATATTCATAGTCAGAAAGTTTATTCAACTTCACAATTAAAATCACTGCAAATTATCACCACACATTATAAATTACTATAGCTTCTTTGCACACAACCATTCAATCCGACGGTCGAACTGTAATGTTTCCGCACTTTTGCGCTCAAGCAATCGTTATGTCAAACAGTGAGGTAATTATAGTTATTTCAACCGGAAGTCAAAATGATGTCTAATAGCTTTTTTATGTATATTAATTATTTCACTTAATCACGATAAAATGAAGTATATTTAAAAGAACGCTAACACCATGTTTTCTTCTATTTTATTTTAGAACTGACTTATTACATCCTATACACACAAGTTCTCATTTCCATATTCATCATCAATCAAAAATAAATGACTACAAACATATTTTTTATGATAAAACAAGCAATCGGGTTACCTGATGGTAAGTGACCGGAACTCAAAAGTTGCATGGGCAGGGTAAAGAGGATTGGCCTCTGATGATACTCACTCCATGAATCACAGCGTAAGCATCTAAAAGTTAGTTTATTTAGTCTGCAGCGAGCGCTTGTACCTTGGACCCAACCCTTTTGTAACTATTAAAATTCAGAGCATGGACGTAGCCGGCTGAAAGCTAGACACGCCACAGATAACGACTTATACTTTTAACTAAATAGAAATGGGATGTAACCAAATTGGTCCTTACTTTTATATCAAGTTATGCAAAATTATGAGCGGTAACTGACCGCTTTGAATTTAGATGAGATAAAGGTTTTGTTAAGTATATTGAAGTTTGTATACTGCATAGAGATATAGTACTGGCCGGAATATTAGGAGTACACTACATACTACATAACATTTTGCTGATATAAGTTTGTTTCGTGGAAGCCTCCGTCCTAGGGTCCATACCCAGGTCCTTTGCAATAGACCCAATTGTGACGGAATACCGTGTAGTTTTAGTCGGTTCGAGTCCGACATACCATTTCACCGTCAGCTCCGGTGAGCTGATGATCCGTGGGAGTTTCGTCACGAAAAGACAAAAGTTGATATAATTTTTAATTTTACGTTCTTTAATAATTTAGACATAAGATAATTAAGACATTACCCCGTTAGGTATAACTCCTGTTTCGCAGGGGGCTTCACAAACATTCAATGACCGGACACAAAAAACATCCAGACTCGTTACAACTATTTGTGGAGTTCACAAATGTTTGGCTCGCGTGGGAATCGAACCCATAACTTTAGCAACCAGGGTCACTAATGACTAGACCAACAGTTCCATCATCTGAAATAAAGAATATGGTTCACTTTTATAATTGATTAAATGAGATTGATTGATTGAAGAATTGGAAAAAATAACTAAAGTAAAGTTGTCATTATTAATACGAATGTATAGGGTAGTATTAGCTAAACCTATTACTCAATAGTTTGAACTACCTGATGCCTAGAAGTTTAAGCCCTCTAAGCACATAACCTCTTATCCAAATATAAATCAGTAATTTATTATAACAACCGATCATTCCAGAGAAGATAAACATGTTGTTGTCACGCTCTCTCGCCATAACGTGTCAAAAGAAGCGTGAATATTGTTCATCGGTGCATGACAGTAAACACTTGTTAAGGTATGGTTTCAATACTGAATAATAATTGATATAATAAAATAAAAGTTTAAAAGTTTCAAAAATATTTAAAAGTAGCCTTTATTTTTTAAAATAACATTTAAATAAAAATACAAAAATAAATAAATAAGAGTGTTACACTATATATATAATTTTAATAATTTTAATAATCACATCTACAGGTCATGATGTCTAGTGAGATAGGCCTTCTCAAGTTCTTTCCCTGTATTTCTTTCAGTCATCATCAATTATGTGATACTCGATTAAAAATAGGCTTTAACGTGAAATCAGAAATAGCAATATTTAATTTATTTCTATTACGTTCTTTGTGTGTAAATTGCTATTCTTATTTATTAAAAACACCGGTTAACTGTTTTTTTTTAAGGAGAAGGAGGAAAGAAAGGCCGAGAGAAGTTAAATATATTTATTACACTCAAAATACAAGAAAACTAATCTCCGCATGAGCCAAAAGTGGTCGTTAGCTCAGCATTGTGCTCCTTCGTCAGAAGAAGCGTTAATAATAATCCAACACTAGTGATATTGATGGACAGAGAGCCATTGTCACGTTCTTATACAAATATAGAAATAAGTAAATATCTAACAAGGTAGTGTTACCAAAACAAGTAAAAAAAATAGTGATAATATTGTAATATAATATGAAATAAACATAATACATATTTAATAAATTATATGCGTACGTTCACGCCTGTATTCCCTGTGTACCTCACACAGAAGTGTACTAAACACCCACATTTTAAGAATTGAGGGCAAGCCCATTGCCTTGATTGTATGACTGAAAACATACTGTCTCATATATAGCAGTCCGATCTCTTAGTCGAACTTTAAGATACTACTGGGAACAAATGGGGTGACCCTATTTTACTCCACAGTTACCCACAAGGCACGTTTAATAAATTAGTATATGTATGTAAAAAAGTTTTTAAATTTAAATTATATTTAGAATTATGATATACATATATACATACTCTTAAACCTGTGTCCGAGTCAAGTAATACACTGTAGTCCCTTAACTGTTGTTTATAAAAGATTGCAGACTGCGATCAGTACCACTACGTAACTTGTAGTTTTTATTTTTTTTTTAATTTATAAATTTTACAATATACAAGTTTTGGCAGTCTACAGTAGGTGAGCCCTACTTGGGATCCTACGACTGGTTGGTATAATACTTACAATTTACCTTCAAAAGATCATAATTGAGACACGTTTTTACTGTCCGTGGATATAGGGCCAGTAGAGCACAACGAGTAAGGTTATAAGTGGCACAATTGGTGACTTATATGTAAGAAGTAACCACTTACTACATATGAGATGCAAAGTTTAAATTGTCAATGATAAGAGTGTCAATAATATACTTAAAGAACAAACTGTAAAATCACCAAAGTAAATAATTGAAGCGAAAATGAAACTTTCGTGAGTTGTATTTATGGAAATTAATAAAAAAAGATGTACAGTTTAACTTAGGAACAGATAGGATATGGATAAAGATTAAAGGAATACGGTTTTTCTCACGTATGTATTTCTGGACTATAGGACTAGTCTCTGGACCTACGGGGGTCTTTATCAAGGAGTTCAGAGACCTGTTGCGATGGTGTTATCCAACTTGTTAGTATTATTGATGTGCAAAAAATTTATACAATAAATAGTTATTGTGGACACTCTTTGGGCTTAGATAATGATGATAAAAAGTATACAAAGTATACAGACTATGGAAGTTACATCGTTATTATATACATAAATATTTGAATGTATCTAATATCGTTTTAATATATGTATATTCTGGCAACCATTTATTAAGAGTTAAACGTTACCTTCTTGAATACCAGAATCGCTGTATATGACAAAAGATTTCCATTAGCCAAAATTATATTTACATAGTAGAAACACACATTTAAACTGACGTAAACAATACGCGGGCATATATATTTAATAAATAAATTAATAATATAAATTTCATGGCGGGTAATAATAAATTTCATGACACTGATATGCTCAATATAAAGTAATTACGAGTCTATTGATTTAAGATAAATATTGAGTAGAGGAGTCGGATGTCCTGACTCTGTTTTGGGTTTTTATGCAATAGGGGGCAAACGAGCAGACGAGTCACCTATAGTAAGTGACTACCGCCGCCCATGGACACCCGCAACTCAAGAGTCGGCGTGCGTTGCCGGCCTTTTAGGTATGAATACCCTCTTTTCTTGTTTGAAGTTCGTATCGATCCGGAAATACGGCAGGCGGTTCCACAGGCTGGTTGTGCGAGGCAAAAAGCTTTTGGTGCTGCGCACAGTAGTAGAGTGCCAACCCAATCTAAACCAAGGTGATGGGGATATATTTTGTCGCATATCACGATAGCAGAAACCTGCGGCCGGTATAAGTCCGAACAATTCCTCTGAACACTCCCCATGATATAAGCGATAGATAATGTTCGAGTTACAGGAGTGCGATCGTGATGTCCTCAAGCTATTGCTTAGCCATCCCAATCCATCGTTATAAGCTATCCTTTTAGAAGCCCAAGCTGTGTATTATCAGAATCACGGTTTTCGTAAGCTAGTGTGAGAGTACGTTTGTAATCCTGGTGTACTATATTTGGATGTCGTATATATTTTAATATCACTCCAAGGTAGAGGTGAGTTTCATTTTTATATTATAGGGGGAAAGACGAACAGACGGGTCACCTGAAGGTAAGTGTCAACCGTGGACAGTCCATGGACACCTGTAACTCAAGACTCGTAAGTGCGCTACTATCCTTTGAGGGTGGTAAGGGATGAGGAGAGGGGAAGAAGAGAAAATGAGTAGAGAGGGCAAGGGTGAGGAAAACGGAGAAGGGAGTTAAGTCTCCGGAAATCTAATTTCGGGTAAATGCAACGCAACCGTTACTTCACAACCGGTTTTCTGTGAGGCCGTGGCATCGTACCGGTGGAGCCAGCCCATTCGTTCCCAAGCATGGCTCTACCACTGTTAACATACATAAGTCACACATATTAAGTCGTCTGATGGTGGAGAGTACCCTCGTCCAGCGGGGGAAGAGATAGGTCCTCTGGTAACCCCACTAAAAGAGAAAATTTTAGGCTTACCAACAGACAATTTACAATAAATATAGTAAACAGTTTTCCACAATAACGTAAAGTCAAAATCATTTGCATTTTAATATTAAGTTCGTTCAGAATTTTCAATTTATTGAATACATAACGTTGAAAATTGTTATTTTATTATTGTCTGCAGTGAATCATTGTGTTAAGGGAATAAATTTTGTGGTTGCATTATTTAAAATATAACAGATTCACTATAAAATATAAGCAAGTAGGTTTTAAAGGGGTCATTGCTCTATACCCACGGACTCTAATTAGCAATAACTCATAAGTATATATTAAAAAAAATAACTGCCGCTCCACTTCGCTGCGCAGCATGATAAATTATTGTAGTTTATAACTCTTAGCACAAGATGCAATGCATCAATTTCGTAACTGCACTCCCTGTTTTCTCTACCTTTTCTTTTCTTGTTTCTTTTGATGATAATTTCATCAACTGATGTATTTCCTATCATGACTTAGTCTTTCTATGTTATGCTCTCCCTCCACCCAAGGTTAAGTTGAGAATCCTTGTGCAACGTAATTTCGGTGCTATAAATACTGCCAAACTTAAAGACGATGCCGGTAACATTAACTGGTTAGATCTGTTGACACAGTTGACTACAAATTTTCTCCGAAAACTTACTACAACTTTACGACTTTCATGCTCCGTTGCGTATTCCTAAAATTAGGTACTCACTAGCACCGTGTCTCACTGATGAGATTCGATAGATTATGTCTCAAACATCTGAGGATAAAAAGTAATTAGAAGCGTGGACCTACTTACACAAATTTGAAAAATTATATATGCCGGAGAAATCACTGCAATAAGATTTGTAGTAATTTGTTAATAGTAGTAATTATTGTTTTTCTTATATTTAATATACACTTACAACTATCACTGTCTCTTCCGTCTCTTGTTCCCTCATCATTTTTATCAATCTTAAGGTTGCCTGGAAGAGATTGCATTAACCAATAAGGCCGCCCTGTGTACATTATCAAATTTAAAATGCTGATATACAAATATACTGTTCTCTTTTTATTTATCTGTCTATAATAGTAATTATAATATCTTGAGACACCTCACACAACATAGTCTGATCCAAAACTAAGATAATGACTGGCATTTACGCTTCTCTATTGTTAAAATAAATAAAAAAACATAATTCCTTTTAATAAAACCGAATTAGTTTCTATATAAACTACGAAAAATTCTCAACGTACGAGTATTTCTTGCTGAGGTGAACATGAAACCAAAACATGAAACTGCTCTCAAACCCGCAGTTTTGAACAAAAACAATTTTAATAGTTTCCTTTGTTAAGTTTTGCAAGTTTTACTATAAAATATATACTTATAGCTCAAATTATATTTTATGTGATGGAGTGGGAACAGTATATGTATATATATATATATCACAGCTTGTGACCACTTAAACCGCTACACCATCTGTGCAGTGCACTATGTATATTTCGTTATCATAATCAAAAGACAAAGTAATTTTTGTTGATTATTTCCAATGGGGCTAGGAGTCAGGTGGCTGGCAATAAAAGAAATCAGCCAACCCTTAAACTCATTGCAAAATTATATATATCACATATGATGAAAATATTTTCTATTAATTCAGAACCTGGTATGAACCTGAACACTGAATATCTTATCTATATTAAGAGATTTTTGTTACAACAGCTGTATTTTATTAAAAAAACATTATTGCAAGTTAACATCAGATAGCGGTACAAATTAGAAATTAAAAACTTTTAAACAGCTCAAGGATACACAGCGCATACAATATTGATAGTTAATTAATTGCCTCGTTAAAATTATAATCTATAAAGTAAACATTATTTTACGAACTATTTGAACTTAGTTTGGGTCGGAGTCCAAAAGTTTTAAATACATTATTTAATTTTAAGAACTAACCTGACATCTCCCATCGATGCACATATCGAGGCTGCCGGGCCTACATCTGGTGCCATCAGACACTCTCCCAGCCAGTACAGCTACCACTACGCGATCTTCTTCATCCAAGGAAACGGTCTGTGGACAAGATGAATAGTTAAATAATAAGTTTACACCAGTAACTTTATAACTCGAAGTGAAGAGAAACAAAGATATGTTTATACATTGAATTTTCAAATATTGACTTAGTTACAATGGGAGACCCCAGAAATGGATTAACACCTAAATCAAAATATTCATACAGTACAACAAGTATGGTTAAAAAGTAACATGTACGTATATATAAGGAATCTTTCGACAGTTGCTTTTCTATAGGCACTGGTGGCACCTTACTAATAGGTGACACGTGAACTCGTTTCTAAGTTAAATTTTTATATAATTAATAAAAACGAATTAACTTCCCCTCAATTGAATTTGATAAGTTCCTTACAATTTTAATGCCTTTAAGATCCAGCATATCTCAGCTACTTTTCTCAGGTCGTCAGTCCATCCGTCATCCATCCAACCAGTCTATTAGGAGAGGCCTACATACAGTAGTGGACTGCGATAGGCGGAATGACGATGATGGTGATGATGATTAGGGATAGCTGTTTTATCACAATTCATTCTGCCTTATCATCTATGGATGCTTTTTGAACATTTTGGAGTTCATTCGTCGTTCAAGTTAGAGGGCCAGGACTTTTGGCCATAATAAAGTTACTGCAGACGCTTATGAAATTTAATTAATTTTAAAAAGTTTCACAGGTTACTTAAATACTTTTTAAAAATTTATAATTTTAAAAAGTATTTAAGAAACCTGTGATGTAATTACATACATATACATACATAAGCTTATGCCATTCTCCCATTGGGGTAGGCAGAAACAACATCACGAGCTTCCTTGACTATCATTAAATCTTTCACACAGCCCTAACTATTCCTTCCTGACCTTCATCATTTTTGACCTGTCCTTTCTTCAGAACACTACCAATTTGATATGTGCATAGTAATATCTTATTTTTAATGGCATGAAAAGCTTATAGATATCAATACAGACATTTCCTCCTGTCAGCGAGTATAACAGGATCTGTCACTGCTTAGCACCGCTTAGTCTATCGCAACCGGGCTTAGTAAGTCACTATCTAATGTGCAAGTATAAGGGAAAGTTTAGACAAAATTTTATTTCTTTTGAAATAGTGCAATGAGTACTTGAATAAATAATAAATAAATGAAATGGGTCAATTTGACAGGTGCCATATCACAGCCTCACTGAAAAACGAGTGTCTTCCCCTAAATAAGTGAGGTTTTCAGAGGCCCAACTTTCCATCTTCTCATTTATTTCCCCTCACCCCAATCTCCTATTTCCCCTCCATCGCCGTCAGAGGTAGGCATCGCACTTACGACTCTTGACTAGCAGGCGACCCGTCTGTTCATCTGTCCTCCTATATCATAAAAAAAGGGGTTAAACATACTTAAACAGGCAGCAATATAAGGAGAAAAATGTTTTGTTTTTAAAGACAACTGCTGCACTACGAATAATTATTTCTGTATCACGGGTGACATTACCAACATACAGACAATGGACACAAAGAACGCCCAATCCCTGAACTTTTTAGTTATCCCAATGTGGGTATTGAAACAACGTCCTCCAGATCAGCGGATCATTGACCTCTAAGACAACAGGCCTGACCTCCAGTATAATAGCGTAAAGTAAGGTAAAAAGCGGCATTGGTTAAATGCACTTTTAGTAAGAGGACCGTTCTCTTTTTTATTTTCCTTTAAATCACCGATAAATTGTAAAAATATGAGAAATTTCATAATTTACCGCCCAAAGGAAACGAACTTAATTTGAAAAACTTACTGTTCAATTCTTTCAACGTTCAACTGACATTTTAAATACTGCAATCGAGTTTTCAGTAAAATGAATAGCTTCAATAATGTTGGAGTTGATTATATGTATTTAATATTTATTATATGTAAATAATTTGTTATGTTATTATATATATACATATAATTATTTTAATGGTAAAATAAATAGTACTATATATTATCTAAGTAATGAATACTCCAGTATGCATTTGCCAAGGCTTTTTAAGTTAGGTTTGACAAATTCATCTTCAACTTACCGGCTCAGGACTCTGTCCAGAATGTTGTGGAGTTCCCCTACAGGTAAGCGCACAAGGTTCAGCATCATCCCTGTGAGCTCTCCAATGGAATAGTTCTCCTCCGTATGGAGTGTCATCATGAGCACTGCATTGCTGTTCACGCCAGACGTCTTCTTCTAAGAGAGATACGTTTCCTCGACATGGCTGTGGAATAAAACTTTAATTTAGTATGTAAAATTATTATTTAGTTTTTGGGCTCGAACATCACGTCATCAGTCATTCAAAGTTATAAGGTATACGACCCTAACCTTTTTTAACAATATCTAATTCATTTTCTTTCATTCGTAATACTCCCAAATTTTCCCTCTCCTACTCCCAATTGCTATTTAAATCTTTAGTAGTAAAACTTTAAAGTGAAAAATATTTTTCAATTGTCAATCAAAATATCAAAATATTAGTGGGAAGGGACCAATCCAACGGCATTACATGAATTAATTATAATTGTTTGATATTTTATCGTATATAATAATTAATCAAGTACATATAATGTTTTATGTATTAAGTTTGTATTGTATTCGAACAAAATTCTTTCCAAAATTAAAATTATTTATCAGAAATAAGAAAGAGAAACATTTTTAATTAGACTGATTGAACAAAACCGTTCTTTGTAGTTTTTTAACAAAAAATATTGTATTATAGATAATCTTGTTAGTTAAAGTCTTGAATCATGGGTAATTTATTAAAAAAAAAAAAAAAAAAACTTGTGTTGAAACATGAGTAGTAATGAAATACTAGTATGTTTTTTAAATCATTTGGTTGCTTGGACATTTCGTAATATTCTACAAACAAAAAAAATCTAAGTATTTCTTATACAAAGTGTCGTGTGAGAAAATGGCTTTCCTTTAGTGCTCTTATGTATAAAAGCATTTCTGTTAATGACAGTCAACACTTAAGCACAATATTCTTTTGATTTTCCTCGCTTTTCTTTAACACTAGGAGATTATAGGTGTTATTATTACAAGCTTACTAAGAGCCGAACACTCATTACATTGGAATTAGGTTAGTAAAAGAAACAGTCCCTGTTTGCTATTGTGAAGGAAAATCTCGAACACGTGTGTTATAGAGTTTCAAAGGCAAAGCTAGAGAGGAGACAGGATTCGGATATATTCGGATATTTTATAGGTAGTGGATATCGTAGATATTTTTTGTAACATATTTCCAGTAGATAATTATGATAGAAAACATTACATACTAAAGCATTAAAAGATTAACATATGTAAATAGTTTTGCCACACCACAATTTTCGAATCAAATTTGATTTCTAATACAACGAAAAAAAAAAAACGGAAAACAAAACGGAGTTAACTTCAATAATACAATTCATTGTATACATAATTAGAAGTTATTTTATAGGGGTCTTAATTGCGTAAGTATTTAAGGCTTGTCAGTGCTCAAAATTTTGAAAAAGTTACATAGGCCGAGGTCACGAGCTGACTCAGCTAGCTCGTGACAAAGGCCGGTGTAATAGCTTATTTATGATTGCAGTCATTTCATTTCTATTCAGTACTTTAAATAGATAGATAAAATAAATTAAAGTCGAAGCCTGTCAACTTTAGGGTAATACAAAAAAAGTGTTTAGCATGTGCACATTTAAGTTCTCCTTACTTCTTTTTACACGAGATAATTACATCAGTGTAGAATGATGAGTATAATTAATAAAAAGTTTACTATCAAGGAATAACATAAAAAAAAAATTATGTATTTTTTTTGACAATTAATAATTTTTTATATGTATGAAAGTCCTAACGTGAGTTGCGGCTGAAATTTTTTTTTTTTTGTAATAGTATTAACATAGATTTTCTTTATAAGACTTTCTAAATGGTAATGTTAAATAGGTCATGTAAGTAGGAAATGAATACAAAATTTCGGATATAAACAATTCCTATTTAATCACACCCCTAACACAAAGCTTCGCCCGCGCTTTGCCAATGATCAAAGGTAATACGTTGTTATCAGATGTATATGTACAAGCTTTGTTTGACAATCTAATTAAATGTTGATTTATTAAAAATTCTTTGAATTCGTCGAAAAAAGTTAAGAAATTGGTAAATAAAAAAAAATACACTTAAAAATAAAAAAATAAAACTGTACTGTAAGGAAATGTAGACATTTAGGTGCGTTTCTTTGAAGGAAATCAACTACTACATGCTTTGTACACTAAAGAGGGCATGCAGATATCCCAGTGGAATTAGAAAAAAAAAGCTACATTTGGATTTAATTAACAACAGGTTTAAAAATGGTTGAGTGCACTCATTTGGGGTTCAGGAATATCGTCCTGAAAATGATCCCAATTTGGAGGCCAGAAGCGAGTTGAGTAAATAGGAGACTATGTAGTTGAACAGGCAGTTCTTCTTATCAGACTGGATAGAAAGAATAATGGTAAAAAATCGACGTACAATTGCTTATCGGATATACTAAATTTAGTCTAATTTAATCTGAAAAATCTGACTCATTGACATTCAAAGCCAAGAGAAGTCTATATAATGTAACTCCACAATTCAAAAACAAACCTTCTATAATCTTCAAGATTTTAAGTCGATGTCAAAGAGCCGATTGCTTTAGTAGTAACGTTTATTTAAAAAAACTCCGTATGTCTAATGCAGCGGGATATAAACCGTTACACATTTGCATGTATACAGGGTTTCATAAGAGTTAAATTTTCTGTGACACGATGTATATTTGGTAGAGGGCTAGGACCTTCCGGCTACATCTATGTCAAGTTACAGGTATGCGACCCAGACGCATTAGAGAGTTATTAAAGAAAGGGAAAGAGGGTCACTCACTCAGCCGGTGAAACACAATACAATCATTTTTATGTTTTGTTATAGTATAATATAATCATTCGAAATAACTTGTGGAATATAATCGAATCGACAATCCGTCCAATTTCCCGAACGTGTTAAGGTTGGGTTCCAATTAGACTGAATGCATTGGGATAATTAGTTTCTACAAACCACTGGGTTCTAATGAATAACGAGAATATCCATTTCTAAAGCAGGAGAACATTTCCCACAAATCGGAAACTTATGATAACAAAACTTGTCCTTTTAGTTCCTTGTACAAATATTATAAAAGCTGAAAAGTTATGAAACAAGCTAGGATTGAAAACTTGTTTATTGAGGAAGGTTGTTGATTATGTAAACAACACTTTAAAATTCATAGTAATGAAGCTACATACAGGTAAAACATACTCTATGTGTATGATACTCATATTATGTACATTAAAGTCTGTTAAAAATGTACACGTTGCTGAAGAAACGTCATTACAATGTCATAGGTGTCTACCTTTATAGTAACATAAATAAAATACACATACATGCATACATACACTCGCGCTTGTATCCCAGAAGGGGTAGTCAGAGGCGAGAGAGCGATAGATTATAATTTAGTCTCATTTACGAAATAGGGGGCAAGCCTCTTGTCGTCATGGGAATTGGATGGGAAAGTTTGAAGTATATTACCAGGAAAGGGAGGATAGATAAGGAAGGAAAGAGGTATTACTTATACAGATGGATTGGGGAGTATAAAGAATAGCTCCAGTTTGGGTCGCATGCCTATAACTCGAATTGAGTGGTGACGGATAATCCGAGTAGTCTAACTACATTAAAATGGATGTAATATATGTATACTATACATTGCGTAAATACTTATGTCAACAAAGGGTTAGTCAATGGATTCTGGTTATAAATAACCAGAAAAAAGAGGAAAGAAGATTTATTAACAATATCAATTTTATTAAAACACATGCACTTTAACACACTCACACAAGCGCATACAGACAGGTCCAATTTTTTTTTTTTTTTACTTTATTTGTGACCTTTGCAATGGCAGGTATGTCATGGAGAGTGCCGGTTCCCACAACACTAGTTAAAGCTCACCGTGAGTACCAGAGTTCAATAACACAATTAACTGTTACATTGTATGTTTGTCAATTAGATATAAAAGTGTACTATAAATTAAAATATTTGAGAAATTGTCATCGTGGTCGTTCAAAATATCATGAAGGGTGTAAATTTTCAAAGAAATTCTAAATTTTTCTTGTAACTAAAAAAAAAACTAGGTATATTTTTTTTATTTTTTTTTTCCTTATGTACTCATGAGCAGGTCTACCTTTTGGCGCCCGCTTATCGTTGAATTTTGGGACACATTGTATATAATCTATATAATATATATATATATATATATATATATATATATATATATATATATATATATATATATATATATATATGTATATATATATATATATTATCTTGAAATATTTAGAAACTAATCAAGTTTTTGAAGATCGAATGAGTTTTTTGTTTATTTTTTTATACAACAAATTCCAAACTAATTGTATTTAAAAAAGCATTGAAGTACAATCATCTGCTTCTACATAATAATATGAAGCAATACTCTATCCCACTCCATCACTACTTATCCGTCAGCAAATTCACGCGGAAATCTTGAAAAATCTTCACGTTATAAAAGGTCTACATCATTCAACGGCCACCACTCACACAGTATTGTAACGATTTGCATGAAAGTACTGAAAAGGATATTGTATTCCGTGCCACTTATGGAGTTAATCGGCTCTTCTTTGAGGGAAATCGGGTAGGATGGGGTGATATGGGACGAAGGAGTATCGCGTACTGAATGACAATAAGCATTCACCCCATTTTATTGACTTCCAGCGTTTTTAAATCTGTTTGGTCGCTTTTTCTTGTGTACATTTAGTATCACTGAATTGTGTGTTGACTTTTTTGGTATCAGATTTGCTTTTGTTTTGGCAAACAATATGAGCATTCGCTAGCAGTTAAACGTCAAATATAGAGTTTATAAATGCTGGTTATTGATAGTTTTTTGTAATATATTCTCACGGATACAGTGCAGCACCTTTGATAGATCCTTATGATAGAGGAAAATCTTGTAGAGATGTGGTGATGATAGGAACCGATTGTGTGTATCATCATCTATCGAGCCTATCACTGTCCACTGTTGGAAGGGCGCATCCCCCAAGAAGTGCCCACTATCCCGGTACTCGAAATGAAGTCTTTTATCAGAGTTTGTCGTAGCTGATATCGCACAAAGAATCAATAATTATATATTTGAGGTTACTGAAATAAATGTATTAACTACTCGAAATGTCACTATATTGAGAAAACCACTTGTTAACGATAAAATATAATTTATTCGGGAATATGATGTGCTATTAAAGTATAACCTATCTCTATGTCAAATTTTATCCAGTCAGCCATTCTAGTGTGATTGAGTACAGTAAATAGATAGCATACACTAAACTCTTTTGCCCAGAGCTACTTCCCCGTGAAAATATTTTTTGTAGGTAATAATACCTACTCTTTTATGTCGATTATCCCGTGTCAATTTCTAATTATTTATATTAATAATAAGGCATGAATGGGCTGGTTCGACCAGTGCGATACCACGGCCTCACAAAAACCCGGTTGTAAAGTAACGCTTGTGTTGCATTTTCCGGAAATAAATGAGGTTTCCTGAGGCCCAAATCCCTTTCTTCTCTTTCCTCTCCCTTCATCCCCTCTCCTCTACCTATATCCTAATCCCATTCTCCTCTTTCTCATATTCTAATCCCCCGTCTCTTCTTTCCCCTACCCACATCCCCCTATTCCTCATCACCCTCAAAGGCGGGCAGCGCACTTACGACTCTCGAGTTGCAGATGTCTATGGACAGCGGTTGTCACTTACTATCAGGTGACCCGTCTGTTCGTCTGTCCCCCTATAGTATTAAAAAAAGCCTATTACCGTCGCTCGAGTACTGTATGATTGTTTATACTGTCTGAGATATAACAGCCCGATCCCTTAGTCGCCTTTAACAACACACGGGCAGAGATGGGATGATCTCATTCTACTGCACTGAAAACCACACAACAAACAAAAATTTACTATTTACTATTAAAATTTTTGAAAATTACCACTATAACTAACACTTTGGGCATATCCAAAGTGTTAGTTATAGTGGTAGAGCCTCATCCCTCCTCTCTTCTTTCCCCTCAAGGCATCCCCTTATCAACCTCAACTGCGGGCTATGCACTTACGACTCTTGAGTTGCAGATGTCCAAGGACGGAGGTTGTCACTTACCATCAGGTGACCCGTGAGTTCATCTGTCCCCACATTCAGACGCCCACATTTAGCCAAAAATAATGAAGTCTTAATTACGTAATATTATCTAGTCTATTACTGTTAATCGGGTACTGTATATATACTGTCTAATAGATAACAGTCTAATCCTTCAGTCACCTTTTACAAAGACTACCGTGAAGAGACAGGGTGGCTTTAGTCTACGCGACTGACAACCACACGGTATACTTTAAAATATTTCTCATTCTCAATAGTTGATCAGTAACATCACAGAAACAGAAGGTCTTATAACGATTGATGAAAATATGAATGAATATTGCAATATGAACTTTAAAGTAGTCATTGATTTAGATCAAAATTTACCTATCCTATATACCTATTAGAAATAAAAGAAAAATTATATATTTGTGACCGTAAGGGGATCAATGTAATATTGAGCTGAACGGCAAGTTTCGTGGAATGAATCGTCTAAATCCAAAGGCAATATTTATGCAGCATACAACAGTTAATCTCCAAAAAGCCATGGTTTAACAAAATACTATTTAACAGGTGTGTTATTTGGACGGGCTGTCGATTACGTATGCACTCCCGTGTTTTTTTTAATAAAAGCCGCTTAAAAAATTCCTCTATACGTGAATGTGGTTTAGATGAAGGTTCTCCGGATCACATTTTCTTTTACTGTCCGTAGTAACCTGTTTTAATAAATGATATTGTTCCCATTAAAATCCCACGCCTCATTAATTTCCTATATTTATTAACACTCTCCTTTTCTTAATACATTAAATTTTGATGTAATTATATTAATGTTTATAATATTAAATTATTATATTATAATATAATATTGTTATATTATGTTATTTAACTTTTATATTAACAAATGAAGAGAAAATGGAAATCAAATATGTTTTAGAATTTTAATCAACACAGTCCAATTTATTTTGAAATGTGTCTCTCGAAACACTTTACATTGGCGGAATCTCTGCGTCGACTACACGCGAGAGAGACCATAAACAACTAATAATAATAATAATTTTAAAGTATCAAAATTTATATGACGCATGAAACTTAATGATGGTTTTTGTTTGTCGCGTTCGTGTAATGTATGGAGATCGTTATCTGTAATATTCCAACATTGTTTAACATTGCACAGGAATACGCTGTAGATTTTCATTTTATTTGCGAATGAATTGAGTCTGGTAATGGGAAAAATCATTGAGCGCTCGTGTTATAGACGAAATACTGTGTTAAAAATAATATTACGCAATATTAAGTTCATTCACGAAATAAAATAATACTGACTGTAGGTTGATGGCTTATCGAAAGGGCAAATATATAAGATATATTATTGAGGATTTTCGATAATAAACACAAATTGTTTCTCTGAAAATACAAAGTTTTATTTAACACACTTTTCTTTTACAATATTATAACAAACTATGAGAATTACACTTTTATCTTACCTGAAAATACAAAGAAACGATATTTAAAGTTTACTAATATCGCCTCCTCAATTATATTTCTACAAGTTCTTCTATTTAAAACAATAAATTCACACAATAATCTGAACATCATCCGCCATTGAAAAAACCCTCGGCTCACTCCCACAGACAACCTAAAACACGCGCAAAGCGCGGCAAATTCAATTTAATGAAATGTCATTTCATTACATCTCCCCCCCTAAGAGCGAAAATTCTAAACAACATATCCACACGTACCTAGTTATCTTCATATTCGTTTTCTTATCCTTCATCTTCTTCAACTTCTGTTGTGACCGGTTGTAATTTTGTTATGTGGAATAAAGTTGATTCTGTTTTTCTGTTGCCAGTGTCAATCCTATAAATGGAGTTCGATATTTTCTCCACTATCTTGAATGGACCTATTTTTAGTTCGTCTAATTTCTTTCTATTCAGTCTATTTCCATTTTCTACATATACATTGTCTCCTATATTAAACTCTTGCCTTTTCCTATTTCTATCAAATATTTTCTTGTTGTACTTGTGGTATTTGATTGTATTCTCTAATGCCAATCTTCTATAAGCCATCCACTTGTCTTCCCTTTCTGTTGTTTTTAATTCATTTGGTAGAATACTGACATTCGTACCATCCAGTAAATATTTTGGTGCAAAGCCTGTGACGGAGTGTTCTGTTTCATTATATTTCTGTATACATTCTCTTGCCACTGTTGTCCATGTTCTTTTATTATTTTTCTCATTTATTTTACATCTTATTTTATTTACTATTGTTTGATTTAATCTTTCGTTCAAGCCGTTCGAGAATGGTGTATTCACAGCTGTAAAAATTAGTTTAATATTATTCTCTTGCAAATGTTGCTTAAATTCTCTTGAATTGATACCCGGATATTGATCTGTCAGAATTATTCCAATCTCATCTGTCTCTACTACATTCTTTGTTAGTTTTATAAAATCACTTGCATTCTGTGTTTTTGAAGTCACAATAAATGCATATCTTGTGTAGTGGTCTACTAAAAGGTGTAGGTATTTTTTTGTTGACCTAGAGCCTCCAAAGCCACCAATAGTATCCATTGACATAATCTCAAATGGTTTTGTTGCTGGTCCCAGTTGTGACATTAATCCAAAATTTCCTTGACATCTTGATTTATTTTTGATGCATATTTCACATGTTTTACATATGTATATGATATTTTTCGTTAGGTTTTTAGCTGTATATATTGAACTAATTTTTTTCTGCAATTGTCTGATCCCAATATGGCATAAATCTTCATGCACCTTTTTTATAAATATTTTACTAAATTCTTCTGAGAGGATAATCTTTTCATGTTTCTTAATTTTTTTATAATAAATTCTATTTTTGTGTATTAGATTTGGATTATTTTCTTTTATTGTTTCATTTTTATCTTGATCTTCAATTATATCTTTCATTTGTATTAAATTAACTATTTTCAATAGTTCCTCTTTGTTATTTTCTGATTCTAATACCGGGTTTCGGCTTAGACAGTCTGCTTCTACATTTTCTTTACCAGGTATATATTTTACTGTAAAGTCATATTGAGACAGGTAATATGTGAGATCACCCAATTCTTCGTCTGTCCTGCTTTTAATGTTCATGTTCTCTAGAGGTTTGTGGTCTGAGTAGATAGTGAATTGCTTTCCAATGAGCCAGTGTTGCCAGTATTTAACAGCTTCTTTCATAGCAAAACATTCCAAATATATAGCCTTTTTTCGTTTTTGAGATTCATTCAGTTTTTTTTGAGAAATATGCCACCGGTTTGTCTTTACCATCTAGTTGTGTTTGTTTTAGTATTGCCCCAATGCTCTCTAAGGATGCATCTGTAAAGATTTTTATTGGTAAGTCTTTGTCATATATTTCCAATACCGGTTGAGAACATAAATATCTTCTTATTTGATTAAATGATTCTTCACACTTCTCTGACCACACAAACTTTTCGTTTTTTCTTAATAAATTATGTAATGGATCTAAGATGATTGCGCTTCTTGGTATGTATTCATGGTAGAAGTTTATTTTTCCTAGAAATTGTCTGATATTCTTTTGCGTCTTAGGAGTTGGAAAATGTCTTATTGAAATCAAATTGTCTTTTAGTGGTCTTACCGAATTGTTCTGAATTACATGACCAAGATACTTTACTGAGTCTGAAGCAAAGGTACATTTCTTAAACTTTCGAAAGCCTTCCTTTATTATTGCTTCTAATACACTTCTTATGTGCTGTATATGTTTTTCAAAGCTGGACGAGTATATCAAAATATCATCAATAAAATTTGCAGAGTATCCTGTGAGATTGTGTTTCCTTAGAATATTACTTAAAATTCTCTGGAAAATTGCCGGTGATGTTTTCAAACCAAAAGGGAGGCAGGTCCACTGGAAGTGGCCATCTTGTGTGACAAATCCTGTTTTATTTCTATCTTCTACCCGTAGTGGTATTACCCAAAATGCTGAGTTTATATCCAGTGTAGTAAAATACTTTCAATTTCTAGTTTTAATAATCAAATCATCTATTAATGGGAAAGGTTGAGCTTGTGGTACAACAATTTTATTTAGTTCTCTGAAATCTACACATAAGCGGGATTTTCTATTTTCACCTTTTTTAAATGCTAATGTCACTGGTGCAGAAAAAGGACTATAGGATTCTTCTATTAAATTATTCTTTAGTAACAGCGATATTTGCTCTTCAATTTCTAATTTATCTTCTATTGTACATCTGTATGGTCTTTTACTACAGTATCTATTTACTAGTAAATCTATATGAGCTTCATAATCTTTAACTGATCCTATATCATACTTGTCTTTAGCAAAAATTGTTTTATATTCCTTTATAATTTTCTCTATCTCAATTTTCTTTTCATTATCTAAATGGTCTGTCATACTAACAAATTCCTCTGTTTCTATGTGTTCATTGAAATTTATTGCATATGTTTTTATATTCTTATCTTCATTTGTGTTATCTTTAGACATCCTATCTATTTTATTTGTTATTTTCTTTTGTTCTATCCTCAAGTCCTCATTTTGGGTTAATCTAAATTTCTTTATCATATCCAATCCGATTATAAAATCATCAAAATCTTCATTTTCTACTATATATACATCCACCTCTTCTTCTAAATATTGATCTAAAAATTGCATATTACCTTCCTCATCTATATATGTTTTCTTTAGATCTTCATCTAATTTTATCCATATTTTTCTAGTTTGGTGCCTTTTCTTTATGCTATTTTTTATTTTTGAGAAAGTGTTCATTTTAACAATATGTGTGTGATGAATCACCGGCTTCAGCTCATCAGGTAAAACATAACATTTTCCTTCTTCTGTAGATATTGAGGTTATGGCTAATACATTAGATTTGCCATCATTTGAAGCTATCATCTTAAACTCAAATTGCAGTTGGTCCATGTTTATTTAATTAACGAAAATGTCGTTTTATAAGATATATTATTGAGGATTTTCGCTAATAAACACAAATTGTTTCTCTGAAAATACAAAGTTTTATTTAACACACTTTTCTTTTACAATATTATAACAAACTATGAGAATTACACTTTTATCTTACCTGAAAATACAAAGAAACGACATTTAAAGTTTACTAATATCGCCTCCTCAATTATATTTCTACAAGTTCTTCTATTTAAAACAATAAATGCACACAATAATCTGAACATCATCCGCCATTGAAAAAACCCTCGGCTCACTCCCACAGACAACCTAAAACACGCGCAAAGCGCGGCAAATTCAATTTAATGAAATGTCATTTCATTACATAAGGGAAAATATACGATCCCGAACTAAACGTTTGAAAGCCTGGAATTCAATACCAGCGCACGTGCCTCCTTCCCACTTTGATCCCGGGTCTTTTAATTGGAGCGGGAAAAAGCATCTCACCATGCCGCCACAGGGTGGGTCACCATGCTACATTGACTAGACATGCAATGAGGATGGTGACCACCACTCTTGGACTCCACCTTTTGTTTTCCATTAGGCAAAGCGGAGACTCTATTGCTCACAGGCACAATTAACCACACACCTATATTTTTCTTCACCCTGTTTGTTTATGTTAACTGTGGCTTATCTACTGTTTTGTTTTTAGTTAAGTGGGTACTTTAGCAATAAACTAAACACTTAAAAACCCTTATTTCGACCTTTAAACTTGTATCGCCGAAGCGTTTTTAGAATTTAGTCTCTGTTTGACATTGTTGCAGTAACGTTACATTGATTACATTTCTTGTTCTTGTCTGCTATCGTGTGCAAACATTGTTTAATTGGAGTTTTTAGTGTACGATTATTGTTTGTGACTGAAAAAAATGCCACTGGATGCAACTGGTGCTGCTAGGGCAGTGATTTAGCTGACGCATGGTATAGCCAACGTCGCTCGTACGCTTGGTGTACCTCGAACTACAGTGCGGGATGCCATCAGACGCTTTCGGAAGACTGGTTCATACACGAGAAGGCCAGGTCAAGGCCGACATCGGTGCACCTCGGCTCTGGATGACCGCTTTGTTGTCAGTAACGTGCTAAGAAATCGCTTTTGCATCGCTACTGAAGCGCGCACACGTCTGTTTGAGGTGAGAAATGTCACTGTAAGTGAACGTACGATAAGAAGAAGACTGGCTGAAAAGAATCTGAGAGCTTTTCGTCCAGCTCGCGGTCCACAGCTGCTTGCACAGCATCGTAGAGCAAGACTTGCCTTTGCACGAGAATATGCTGACTGGACTACGGAACAATGGAAGAACGTACTGTTCTCAGATGAGAGCAGAATAGCCTTAAGGGGTTCAGGTGGACGTTAGCGTGTTTATAGGCGCCAAAATGAACGGTTTGCTCCATGTGCAATAATCGAAACCGTGGGTTATCAGGGAGAATCCATAATGGTTTGGGGAGGTATCTCTTACGAGGCTCGTACCGATCTAGTGGTGTTTGATAGAGGCAGTGTGACTGCTCAAAGATACGTGGAGGAAGTCTTACAAGACCACGTCATACCTTTCGCACCATTTATTGGTGAAAACTTTAAATTAATGCACGACAATGCTCGATGCCATGCCGCAAGATCACTCAATACCTCGATGAAGTTGGGATTCAAGTTTTGCCATGGCCGTCACGCAGTCCCGATCTTAACCCAATTGAGCACATTTGGTACAACCTAAAAAGACGTATTCGAGCAAGAATATCAGCCCCTGCGACCTTACAAGAGCTCAAGACGGCTGCGATAGAGGAGTGGCATAATATCCCTCAGTCGGATATTCAAGACCTCGTAGATGGATTGCCAAACCGACTACAAGAAGTCATCAGGGCTCGAAGTAGTAATACTCGTTATTAAAATTTAAATAAAAAGAAAGCGGACGATTTTTTTCAAAATTAAAGTCATCACATTTTCATGCAAATTTTTTGCAAAATCGATTTTTGGCATATTTTTTTTTATTAAACGGTTTTGTTTAAAGACTTTTGTGATTTTATTTATCCTTAATGGCTGCTTTTAACATAACTTCCATCAAATGTGGTCAAAATTTTCCGACTACTGAAAATTTAAAGAAATACAAGGTGGGCGGTTAATTGTGCCTGTATATAAAAAAAAGTACTGTACACTTGCATACACTCATGTTAATATCCCAGGGGCGTCTAAAATGCCGAAATTTTGCTAATTTAAGTCTCACTTACGTAATAGGGGGCAAATCTGTTGCCCTCATTCGGGCATTGAACGACTGTGTATACATAATCAGTCTGATAGGTAACAGTCTGATCCCTTATCACCTTTTACTACACCCACAGTAAGAAATAGTTTAATCCTGTTGAACTCCACCGGGAACCACAAGGCTAATATACTGTAAAACAATTTTGCAGTCGATAGTGACTTTAGAACAAAGAATGAAAAGTGCAGATGGTGTAAAATAATTTACAACAAACAAACAATATGACGCAATAATACAAGTTTCAACAAGTTCGAAATTTATCGGCAAGTTGTTTGCATCTAGAAGTTTGTATCTAGAACGAGATCTTGAGGTGAGGATGTTTGTACACAATTACCCAGTTATATTATATTATATAACCTGGCTACATTTATATATATTGATATGTTTATGTGTGTGTATTTAGATACTCTATTTATATGCATATTTGTTGTAGTATACCTCAAGGCCTTAACAGCTATAGTAGCCACCATATACCGCTTTTTTCTTTCCGCTGTTTCCATGCAAAGGTTGTCTGGAAGACGTCGCTCTTAGCGATAAGACCGCCCATTGTAAATACATGCCGCCTTGTATCAACTGATTTTAACTTAGTGTCTATTTAATTTTGTGTTGTACAATAAATAATTTTCTATCCATTTATCAATCTTAATTGTATAATAAATAGAGATTTTATTGTAGTATGGAGGAACGAGTTATGTCCCTCCGAAACAAAAGGAGGATTTTCCGAACAGGCGAGGTAATCATGCCTATATATACTAATCGGCGCGAGAACTTTATGGTCGTAATTCAGGATCACACTACGTCATGAGTGTTCTTGCTACGTAGTTTGACTTGTCTTCGCTAGATGGTGCTGGTCGCCACCATCGGTGCACATATACAAAATAAATATAAATCTGTTAAATTATATTATAAATACAAAAAATAATCAAAATTTATATCCATCTACAGTAAAATTATTAAATAAACATATAAAGTAAAACAATTGAGTTGTCATTTCTGATAAAATAAAAAACAGTCTGATTTTATAAAAGTAACTCTTACCGTGTAATGGTTTAGTAATGAACTGACATATATTTGCTTCCCAAGTAAGTTATAATAAACTGGTTATGTTATAAATAACTAAGTGTGTATTCGTTTGTTTAGTTCTTAACCTCCTACATAATCACGGGCAAAATATGGGTGTATAATGCAACTGTGCTTCCTTTAATAATATGTTAAAGAAATTCTTTACATGCTATTTCAGCAAAAAAAGTTGTTTGAGAAACATAGTAATATCCTATATGTTGCCGGGTCTTTAAATTTAAAAGCCTGACAAAGCCTGACAAACCAGCTAGTTTAGCCGGACATTGGACTAAAAAGGCCGGACACTGTTCGGGGAGTTGCATCGCGAGCATTGCTTCACAACCGGTTTTCTGTGAGGACGTGCTATCGCACTAATCGAGCCGGCCCATTAGTGCATAGTAAGCGGAAGAGGTATGCTTAGGCTCTTCCACTTACATAAAAAAACCTACCTAAAAAAAAACAAATATACAGTCAACCAGAATCTCCAGATTTTTTCAAGTCGTTTAAAAATATACATTAAAATGGAGTCAATAATCACGATTGCAAAACTACTATCAAAGTTTTCCCATAGCGTTCATTTACCATACTATAGAAGTTTCCAAATTGTTCCAAATTCTATTACCGTGTAGTTATTAGCAAATTGGCGGTAACGATGTTTCCTTGCGGATATAGATTTAATGGAACACTCTTGTGCGTAGACTTAAGCACATATGTACATACAATGCAAATGACAGAAATCGAACTTCGCACTAAGGATAAAAAGTTTCATTATATTGCGCTTCATTCATAACAAGCAAACCAACATTACGATGACAGGGGTAGAGCCATGCTTATGGGCTGATTCGACCGATGCGATAGCACGGCCTCACAGAAAACCGGTTGTGAAGCAATACCTGTGTTGCTTATCCCCGAAATTAGTGAGGTTTCTGGAGGCCCAACTCCCCTCTCTTCCCAATCTCCTCATCTCAATGTGTGTGAAATGTGTTAATAAGGTTTAGTGGGCAATCGCATAGCATTATCTGTTTTGCTGGCAAGGTTTTCATGTTGTGATTCTTTTCAATATTATGACTCGCACTTTTCTTGTTTTCATACTTGTGTTGGACAATTTGTTATTAGTAATACTATATAATTAATTATTTACAACTCAAAGATCTCCAATAAATCTTTACAACGTCTTAGATCCTAATCTTGTGCAAGGCTGTCTCAGTTTTAAATACTCAACTAAAACACTATCAAGAAACTATATAGAAAGACAAGACTAGAAAATAAAAATATGATACAACAACACTCGACTTAAGAGACCGTACTGTTCTAAAAATTTATTTAATATTCTGTAAGCCTGTGTACTTAGCTGTCCCTGTGTATTGTACACTTGGGGCCAACCTATGGCACACACAATTGTTTTTTTTTATGGATTTTATATTAAGCTCAAGTCTGTGGAGTATTTCTACTAAAGCCGCGTTATTTATGTTATGACAGTATCCTTTTGTTAACTTTATGTAGGAGTTTTTTACCATAGCTTTAAAGGTACTGTTCGCAGTAAGCAAGTGTTATTAAACAGACTTGGATATGGACCCAGCGTCTTCATACACGTGAAAATTTTGAACAATAAAATAAAGAAGCACAGACACAACTCCAACATAACGCATAATTTATAGACTTACATACTCTTATTGTTGCACAGCATTAGTTATATCCAAAGAACTTTACTTGAAAATCACGGATTCAGAGCCAGGAGAACGACTATCAAAAGTTGAAAGCAGACTGTGGTAGACTTACGCATATACAAATATATATAGTTATAATATTAGAAAAGATAAATGAAAAAGACTTTACAAAGTGCGAAGCTAAATACAACGCGTTGACCACAAAATGACACAGAAACAATCACAGCATTGTAACCAGTGAAAGGCCAAAGTCTTAAAGATATTCAGATCTTTGTCAAAAACAAATAAATAGATTACAAGTGTTTTTCTACTCTAGTAATCTGGCACTAGTAACGTCCATAAAGCTATAACATTGTATGGTCTGAACTACACTCCACTTAACTTAATTACGCAAACAGGCACACAGCTTACGTGTAACAATGACCTACAGATACAAAAAAATGAAAACTGATGAATAAAATAGCATCAAATAAGTGACTGCAAATATCTAATTGGTTTCCGTCCGTAAATTAAAAGATTTATAAGAGCTATAGAAGACCAGATTATTAACACCAAAAATTATAAGAAATTTATAATAATAAAAATAACATACTTTATAGACATTGCAGTCCCCAAAACACACAACTTAGCGAAGAGAATCATTGAAATAATTATCGAATATGCAGAACTTAAAGACAGTCACTAGAATCTGGAAACAACAAAAAGTATATGTGGTTACTATAGTCAACTCAAAGACTGGTGTTCCAAATCATCTCCTCCGTAGCCTAAAATATTTTGACCTTAAAAAAAAATCTACACTACCCTACCCTAGAAAGCTGTAATCTTAAACACATGTAGAATACTTAGTTAATTCATGCAGATTGATGAAAATGAAACAGGCTCCTAAAGTCCTCATAAAACATATGTAGTAGTGATTAATAGATTAATTACAAATGTATATTTTAAAGATACATACGCAATTATAACTAATTTTAAATATCGATATCGTGTAAGTCTAGCTTTCAAGAAAAATAATCTGTTAAAGTAAGGAGGCCTATACTATATATATATACATATATACTATACTACAACATTACAGTATAATGGTAGTTGTTTTCTCTATATAAATAACAAGTCTAACAAAAAACTTTTAGAATCTTTGAAAATTAGCAGTAATTACCGGATAAAGTGCAGTAATAACGGCCGCTCTTTTTTTACGTGGTGTTCGAGCTAATCCCCTATAGTTGTCACTTTTATTAAAAATTGTGGGTAGTTTTCTCCTTTCGCTGCACTAACCACTGTCATCCTTTATTGGCCAGTACTACATGAGACCGGACACCACGACACGCGATTGATAATCGCTTGCACTACCGCCGAGCCGTTGAATTTTTCGAAAACCTGTGCTGTGTACTAAATAAAAATTACATTTTGGGCTATTATAATTTGAGTTAGTTATAACCATTGGATAGAGCAAGGACTCGGAAGCACAAGACGAGCGCCCAGGCCGGGATATTCCGCGCTATCAATACCATCAGCTCAGTAAAGTAGTGTATCAGTGCAGCACGCTCCTGAGTAGTCTCTTGCTTACCACTACCAACAGATACTTGATCTCTCCCCCTATTATACGTCCACACTAAGGCTAGCGAGCAAGTTATATGGCATAGCTGACGCGCCTTAACAGGCGGACTTTATCTCGAAATATCCCTTATATAGCCATCGAAATGGAAGCATAAATGCATAAAGCAAATAACACACAATAAACAAAATAACAAGTATTAAACAACACAATTCATTTTCATGTTGTTCTAGTAATAGGCTTGCTTTTGATAGCCGCATTATTCCACCTACCATTGCATTGAAAGCGCTCACTATAAACGTAATCCGCACTTTCAGTTAAATGTCCTATTTATTCTGGCAGGCAGTGTACCGCTGAGCAATTATCGAGCACAGTGCGACAGTTTGATTGCGGCTAATGACAATTTGTTATGTTTGTAGTTGTTTGTGGAGTTGAACAGAAAAATGTGTGTTGGTCACACTTGCAATAATAGTTTTCTCTGAGCAAAAAGCTTTGTGTGTTGTTATCAAATATAAAGTAATCGCCTAACAGTTGTGTCGTATTGACTATTATATAGCCTTATATTTACAAGTACAGATTACTATTCCTATAAATAATATCAACGTTGATTATTGTAGTTATTATGTAGGGTAAAATGTATCAATTAATATTAATCACTATTGTTTTGATACAATACATAAATGTGGTTTGAGGAAAATTCGACTCGAGATTATACTGGCGACAGTTGAGAGGGATGTTAATATATTCGTACAGATTGCGCCATAATCCTTGAGTTTGATTATGTACGCTGTGTGTAAGAGTATGGAAGTTGATGGGAATAAAAGTAGAGGACGCCCAACGTAAGATGGAGGGACTGCCTAAGAGAGAACTACCGATAGAGAAGGAGGGCGAATGATAAAAAAAAAACGCATGGACCCGATCCCGAATCAGTTAGGAAAGTGTATAAGAAAATGATGGTGGTTCGACTCATAAAATTCTTGATAAATTATTTTTTCTTTTTTAAATTTTATTTTTAATTAATTTTAGATTTTTTTAAATTTTACACAATAATTAACCATCTTAAAGAATTTAAAATTTAACAAAAATATAGCACGATTTTAAACTAATAATATAATATACAAAGATTAACGTATACGTTCCGTTCTCACGATAATGTTTTTAAAGCCTGTAATATTGTAGTGTAACAAAAACAAGTTCTCAATTTACTGACCTGCATATTACATATCTTGTATCTAACCGGCTCACCGCGGCAGCCTGCTGGCGATGAACAAGTTCGTAATTGTCTAGACACACCTCCATCGCAAGTTCTGGAGCAAAGCGACCATTCACTCCATTGAGACCAGCCCCCTCGGTCCTGTTGGCAACAAATCATGATTAGTTTAATCCACTGCTTGAAAGTTGTTATAGCTTGACGATAACTGTAAAAAAATAAAAAATAAATAAAATGGAGCTGTAACTTTTTAATTTTCCCATTCATCTCTAGGTCACCCAAAGAGTGGCAGACTATGTCTTCGGCTCTAAGTCCACTTCCGTACAGACTGTTCAAAATTATTAAATAAATAAATAACAGTAATTAAGTTAAGATTAGTTAAGTTAAGATTAAGATTAGTATTCTTCTTTCTTTTAAAAAAAAGATAACTCTGCACTAAGATTAATTCATATATATCGGGAGACTACAAACATTCACATAGCGCACACACAAAACAATAATTTTATGGATTACACAGTGTTGTCTCATGTGGGGATCGAACCCACAACGTTTGACCTGGTAGCTTAGTGGCGAGCTAACCACTTAAACCACTGCACCATCCATGCTGTCCGATTAGTAATATTCTCCGGATGTTATAAATATTTCAGCCGATTGTACCGGTAGAGAGCCCAGGTCTAAAGACATATACATATGTATGTATGTACATCCACTAGACCCATGTACATTATTTAAACAAACGTTTTGCAAACAAGAAGCTTAGAAGTCCCTGCTATACTTCTGTTAAGTGAACTCTTTGTTTAGAAATACTGCATAATCGGTTGTATAAGTTAAAGATAAAAGTTGATACTTTTTGTGTGGTACATATAGCTATAAAATTCGGTGGTGATGCTAGTTGAACGTTTGAATGCGGACCATGAAAAAAATAGGTAACAAAGTCTCTGAATATGTACAGATTTTTGTTAATTTCGTTGTCAAATTGTTTCGTTTTTGTGACAAAGGGGCAAACGAGCAGATGGGTCACTTGATGGTAATTGACAACCGTCGCCTATGGCCACGTCCCACTCAATAGTTGAAAGTGCTGTCCGCCTTTGAAGGTTATGAAGGGAGGCGAAAGAAGAGAGCGGGGCTTGGGCTTCTGGTATCTTCACTCACTCGGTAATTACAACGCAAGCATTATCTGGCAACAGGCTTATAAGTGAATGTGAAATGTAAACACAATAAATATACTAATGCATTATCGATCATTTTATTTAATTTCCTTTTATTTGTTTCGCCTATCATGGCGCTCATATTTTAGGTTTCCAGATTTATGTCAAAATGCAGTCCTTGTACATTTGGTAACAATTATGCATGCGTGCAGAGTAACTATGAAGTATTTCGCTTTAATTCTGCTATAGTCAGAATGAGCGCATGCTCACCCCCCTTCCCCTGTACTAGTAAACCTTGCTTATACACATTAACAATAGAGAAAGTATAGACAGATACGTTTCTGTCGTCGCCGTTGCTAACATAATACAAGGAGACTGTTTGTTTTCCTGCCTGTAATGAAAACACTATAGTTAGAGAACAAAATATACACGTTCAACGTTATTACGTCATTAGTAAAACCATTATTTATTATTTATAATCAATGGAATGAACAATGAACGGTATATCTTTAATATAAACAGTATCAGAACATAGCTGATGAGGAAGCATATTTGTTTGATAGTTTTCTGTTTTTCTTTAGATTTATTTAGTTCAACTAACCTTACCACTATTAAATATAGAAATGTTTTTTTTTTTTTTATTGATTTGCTACGCTTTCAGTTTTAAATGCTGAACGGATTATCATGATTTTTTAAATATAGAACGTTCTCAATTCGTTTCTTTATTTTTTATATCTTCATCTTTAAGAACCGATTAAAAAAAAAGTTAAATGTTAAAAAATATGAGCCTAAAAGATACTATATCCAGTCGAAGATAAAACCTTTTTTTTTAAATTTGTTTAAAAATGGTGCTGATATGCATATCAAAGTGTCAATCAACAAGAAATGTAAACATATTTGGAACATTTTGAGTACATTTGTCACGGACTTTTGATATTTTATTTCATTTGACAAAGTCATACAGCATGTTTCAAAGTCGAAACACGTAAGAGGCTCATGACTTGAAATAAATCGTTTAAACCACCCGAGTTAGAAGGTATTTTATTACGAAATAAGACTAAGATACTTCTGGGAATCTCTTTCGTGTTATTGTGGGAATTAGTATGTGCAGTGTCCAGACGATCTTTCTAGAAGTCATAACCTCGACTCAAACTCTATTCTAAAAATCAATAGTTGATCCTTTAGTAATACGAATAGTAAAATAACTATAATCTGACTTTAAAAAAAATAGACAACTGACTTAAATGCGTCTATCATAAAATTTAAGATTAGTATGGTTTTCTTATGGTTTTATTCTTTTTTTTTTTCTTTTTTTTTTCATTTAAAAAAATTTATGCCATTGTCACAACTGGACCAAAAACTCATGTAATTATCCTTGAAGTGCACCCTGACCAATAAAAAAGAAGCATCGAAATCGTTCGTCGTGATATTGACTTATTCGTCCATTTGTCGCGCAAATGCTTAATGCAAATTTAAGACTTATATAGTTTTTTTCATGGATGCCTCCGCTCAGTTCATCAATAGTTACTAAACACAACAAAAAACGAAAAAAAAAAAAAAAGGACAGAGAGCCAAAAAGCTATCTACTAAACTCTCATTGTGAGATCTAACATTCAATCGTTAACAAAATATTAGCACAATATTAAATTATAGTCATATAACTACAATAAAGGTATATAATTAATCCAGATCTACTCTAGTGGTGCTTAAGCTTATCAATAGTATGTACATAATATGATATAGGTAGTACTCGTATTAATTAGAGAAGGTAATCCGAGATATACTAATTAATATTCGATACCTACTTAGACGACTTAGAGAATAATAAGATCGATATACATTGATACTTATCTCATGGTATTCTTTTCATCCTTGTTTGTCGAGTGTATGTATGAATGAATGTCTGTATGATTGTTTCTTTGCACGGCTTAAAGTCTTAACGGCTTCATAGATTTGGTTATGTGAGGTGTTATTTGAATAGTTTTAAGAGGGAGAGTGACACGGTATAACATTTTGAGGTAACGTCAGTAAAAAAACATAAATCGGAAGTCATTAATGGGTTTCTTTCCTTATAATTTTAATATATATGTATTTTTTTTTGTTTATTAATACATATACAGTACATACTTATACCAACAAATATAAGGGTAGTCCGTCTTCTAGCAGCAAAAAACTAACATAAAATGTTGTAATGTAAAAAGGTCAATCATTAAGGAAACAGAAAACTATAAAAGCTTTAAAAAATAATAGAAAAAAGGAAAATGTAAAAGACCCTTTTTAGACAGTCGGTAAAAATGTAGATAATTATGAATGATATAATGCATTTGACATAATTAGATAACTGTCAAACCGCCATATTACTTAGCGATTGGCATGCAACTTCACTTAAAACTTATGATCACAGAGTTCGTTTTTTTTACTGACACGTATTCCTACTCCTTAGTAGGAGTGACTTGGGATACACCTATACAATAAAAAAAAAACAAAAATTGTCATCTCCTTATAAAGTCGTCTAAAACATTAACTACCATTACATCAGTATGAACTGTTCCATTATAAACACAAAAACCGTTTAGAATACTCGAACCCTCAGACCATTATTTGGTGTATAAACACGATATAGGGAGTCCTACATCAGCACACAATTACATATTCCGGTCAGCGTCATGCAAAAACGTCACGCTCGGTTCCAAATCTCTTGGTTGATACGCTCACTTGAATTTACAATATGAGATTGTATTGTTTCTGACAGTTGTTATAATGGTTTTGGGAGAAAAATGACTGGCTGTATAATAAGATTCTTTAAATTTCTTTTTTAATGTTCTTATTTCAACTGGTCTGTTGGTCTAATAGTAATTGATCTTGTCTAATGTTCTGGTCAATTCCGTCACAGAACAAAAAATTGTGTGATCCATTAATAGTTGTCTTGAGTCTGATTGTTCTTTATTTCATTGTTTCAATAGTTATAAAGAGTTGTTAAGTTGTGTACCTGACAACCTCTATTAATAGAAAACTTCATGGTGATCGGATTAATGATAGAGCAGCATAAAATACGAACAAAAAACATAGTCTTATATATGTATTAGATTTCGAAATTTAAATATTAATACCATAAATACAACAGAACCTTATTGTTATAGAATAAATGTGAAATACCCCGTCACCTTTAGTTTGCAGACCCCAACGATAACAGCAGCCTAAACTAAACCTCAACGAATTGCCATTACATCGAATGCAAACTGAACATCAAAAGTAGTACCTTCCAGACAAGTCCTCCTTCCTCGCGTTCAAGCCAAACACGTGTCTTAACATTATAATAAGAAAACAGGGGAACCAGCAGGCACCTTTAAAAATCTTAAGAATATCTCACTGTGGAGGGTGTTTGGTTTGTATTGCCTGTCTATGACAATTTTTTGACTTTTACTTTCATAAGCGTTATTGTTGGGGTCTAAAAACCGGGGATGAGTTGTGGGTTTTTCCCACGGCATGGTTTAACGATATAATTTAAGTTATTGGTTAAGTCTATTGGCTTTAGTCTAGAAATTGATTTGATGTATGTCCTGCACAAAAAAAAACTAATCAATTAGAGGTATTTAAAAATTATAATTTACAAAACAAATACTTTTTTTAATATAATATAGGCGTCTGTGCCCCTATATTATATAAAAAAGCACCTGCAACTCAAAAGTGACAAGTGCAAGGAAAGGGGGGTAAGGAGAGGGGAAAGAGGAGTGGGGGAGTTGGGCCTCCAGAAACCTCAATAATTTCGGAGAAATGCAACACAAGCGTTTGGTTTTCTGTGAGGCCGTGTTATGGCAACCAAAAAGGCCAATTCGTGCTAAAGCACGGCTCTACCACTGTGAAAGTTACATTAACAGCTTTTGACCAAGTCAAACTTTTTGGTTTGAGTTTGTATACAACCAAATTTAATTTAAGTAAATGTTTTTGCTTGACCTTGCGATACAATAAATGTCAGAATCTAATTTTAAATAGACAGGTGTCAAAATATTAAACGTTGATATTTACTTGGATACTTTGTAATGATTTTAATAGGGAAGTACTAGATGGACTGTTGACAATTTTTTTAATTATCGATAGGGACCTTGTACGTCCCGGCAAAAAAAAAAAATAAAGGATTTCGAGATAATAGTTATTATTCATTATCTGTAGCAAGTTAAAAAAAGAATAAACAAATAGCCATTCAATTAATTAACAATATAAAAATATACATATACCTACCTATTTAAATATCAGTCATCGTCAAAAGTTATATAGAACGTTATTAATTTTAAATCTTTAACAAGATCGCGTCAAATTTGCATCTCTTCGTCCTCAAATTTATAAATTATGTTATTCATAATTATTTATTTTAAGTTGTATTCATATTTAACATTAATAAATAACATTTTGCAGAGATTAGTAAATCTCTTCAAAGTTTGTGAATCAGCTTTAATATAATATTCTGTACCTACTGTTAATAGTATATCCATCCCCTCTTTGTATCTACTGTTGATAACTGTTAAGTGTCTACTCAGGTTATCCTAGTTAAGTACCTAATTAGGAGTTGGCAGCTCTTGTTATTCCTAAAAGAAATAAATATAGGCTACTTTTAAGACAAGAAAAAAACAACTGAAGCTAAAGCTAGTTCACTACAAATTAACAATGTATCTCAATAACAGCATAAGTTTCTCAACAAACCAAATAATTAAAAGACCAAAGAGAAAATATAAAATGAGTTGAACTATGCTCCACTGTTCCCTTTAATACTAATTGGAAGCTTTCCTATTTCATTCAGTATTATAACAAAAAATATTCTCCACAGACTTAGAACCAATAAGTTTATTCCTTTTGGTACTGAAATTTAGTGTTTGAAGCATCGTAGTTTTCTGTTTTGGAAACGAACCAATTGCACTGTTATCATTTCACACATCTGGTCCCAAACTAATCAGAGCGTGCTATGGTCACCAGACTGCTGATAAACATATTTATATAATTCTAAACACATGCATACTATATATGTATATAGAAATATATAATAATAGGGATCGGACTTCTAGCTATCTGACACTATGTATACATCCCACTGCTCAGATTACGGCAAAAGGTTTGCTTTACATTACTAAAATTATAGTGGAAAAACTGTGATTAATCAATCAGTCACTCAAATAATTTATTATGCGAATATTGGTACATAATAAAGGTGTTAAATAAAGATATACATAATTTGTTCGAAACCAAAATCGACCCACAGGCTAACAAAATATTCGGTCTTACTCCTAACTTGATAAAAGTACTTATTTTTGAAATATGACGTAAAACAATTGTAGACATATTACAATTCACAAACAATGATAACAAAATATAAAACTAATCATCTAAATACTTTTTTATGAAGTATATGATCAATTTCCTCTATTTCATAAAAACATTTATTTAATATAAACTTTTTTAATACCATTTTGAATAAAGTTATGCTTTGAATTTTAATAATATAAGTAGTAATATAAGTTTATTATATAATCTGGGTCCCGTACAAAATACACTACTATTTAAAGGGGTTGTTCCACTAGGTTGACCAGAGTTTTGTGATTAGCTGCGAAGCGTTTTGTATGAGTTAAACTTTTTTTTGCAAAAATAATAACTTTAAACAAGTACAAAGAAGGTAATGTAACTATCATACTTTTGTAATAGACACATCACATGGGTACATTAATTTACTTTCGGATATAAAAGCAATTTAGCTGGCTATAGCATTTCCTAAGTAAATTAAACTATATATATATATATATATATATAAAAAGCTTTAAATTAATCAATGAAAGAATATCTAGAAAGTAAGGAAATAGTTATGAAGATCCATTGCTACTTAAAAACTGATAATAACTTAAGAACTTTGATGATATTGCTAGTTTTTTGTGAAGCCATAATTCCTGTGTTTAGGTGGGATTTACAAACAATTAATCAACGGACACAAGGAACACCCAGACTCGAGACAGCAAATCAGTGTCACTAAACACATTTTCTTTTTATGCGATAGGGGGCAAACGAGCAGACGGGTCACCTGATGGTAAGTGACTACCGCCGCCCATGGACACCCGCAACTCAAGAGTCACAAGTGCGTTGCCGGCCTTTTAGGTGAGGTACGCTCTCTTCTTGAAGGTTTAAAGGTCGTATCGGTTCGGAAATACGGCAGGCGACAATTTGTTCCATAAGGTTGTGCGAGGCAAAAAGCTTCTCGAGAAGCGCACAGTGGTGGAGTGCCACATTTAAGTATTGTATATTAAGCTTTAAAATTTAATTTATCCTTTCGTTTTTCACAGATTTATATGATTACAGTTACTTGTTTTATTCACTCAGGTAAGACTTAATCAGGTCTAATACGTTGATAATATGATGGTCCGCATAATCAAAAGCCTTTCTTAAGTCCATAAATAAAGTGCAGGAATTTTATTGTAAATAGCCCTATCGATTGATTTATTTTTACTGAACCCTATTTGTGCTTCAGCTAATATTTAATTTTTATCCAAATACTTATACAGATTTTTATAAACTATTTTTTCTAGAACTTTATAAAGTACTAGCGGACCCGACAGACGTTGTCCTGCATGATATTTCAAGCGATTAGGATCAATATAGATAAATAACCTAGATACCGACTGCAGCACCATCTGCCGGGCTGATTTGTGAATCTAAACCATTCCCAGATCCAATTGAACACACACAAAAAAATTCATCAAAATCCGTCCAGTCGTTTGAGAGTAGTTCAGTGACATACACACTCACAGAAGAATTATATATATAAAGATTTGTTTAAGTGCTATACGTCAATATGATGGTTTAATAAAGGTATTTTTTAATTTATTTTGCTATGGAAAATATAAAATTAAGTGTGACACAGTATCAGTGGTATTATATTGCTGTTTTTTTGTTGTAATTTCATCATAGCCTGTACTATTAGTATTTTTCAGAGATAGAATAAAACCTGAAGTGTCAAAAATAGAATTGTAATTATTATTATTTTATGTATTGTTCATATTTGAATAATTTAATGTCATAGGTTTAACTTGATTGATAAAGAAGTTATTGAGTGCTCCTGCTATTTTACCAGGATCCGATATAAGTTTACTACTACTTTTATTTGTGTAATTTCATCCTGAGGTAGACTCATTTTATTTTTATTGATTATTTCCAACGTAGCTTTTGATTTGTTACTGGCAGTATTTATATGATAATTATTTTAGGATTTTTGTCTAAGTTAAATAATTAAATTGAGTATTTTAACATCAGTTTTAAATTTCGATTTATCAGACTCATCTTTCGTCATTCTTTATTGCTACAATAAATACCGTTTTTACCCATACTTATCCATTTTGGTCGTTCATGAGTGATATTTTTACTCTAGTGATGGAAAAACACAGATCATAGAATAGCTTAAATATATCATCATCAAAAAAAAAAAAAAAATATCATGGAACTCATCAAAGGCATTATTAGGATCTACATTATCATTTTTTTTTATTTAAGACTCCTTTACTTAATTATACCTCAACTAGCCCAGCCAGGTTTCTTTTAGGCCACGTTTTAGATATAGAGAATACAAATAAGGTGTCAAATGTTTTTTTTTACGGTTTTACGGTTCTGTTTTTTTTTTTAAATCAGGATCTATATTTTTGCAAAGAAACGTGGTTTTACGATTTATTAGACAAATTTCATATTAAAAATATTGCTGTGTATCAGTTGAATTGAAAGACATGCTAAAAAGAACACTAAGAACAGCCAAAGTCGGAATAATTATTTTTAAATCTCCGGCTCAGCAGTTAAGGTGTGATTGGCTTAAATCTTTTGTCACGTACAAGTGACATGGTTCAGTATAAAGTGGTAAGTAAATATGTTTGATTGCTTGTAAATTAGGTTTCATTAGTACTACATTATAGCCAATTGCGCTACTCTATATCAGAAAAACTACCTCGTCTACGATTCGTTATCACCGATCCATCGGGAATAACGAATGATTGACAGTAACCTCTCATTTGTTTCAAGTATTTTTTTTAGTCTGAACGTGGCTATTGTGGTGAGCTTGTCGTGCAAAAGGAATGATAATGCCACGCAGTCATGGAAGCATGCCGCCTACACACCGGCGACATTTTGTAGCTACATACATATATCATTTCATACAGTATTTTTTTATTATTATTGTATTTAAGTTCGCTTATCGGCACCAACCAGTTCGAGTGATAGGTATGCGAACTGAATTGCTTCATTTATTTTTATACTCAGAAATTTCTCCGTAGAATCTCGGGAAATTCTTCCTAGTAATTCCCAAAGTATCAGACGATGACTTTAGGTTTGCCCCCTGTGATCATTAGTTACGCCTCTGATTTAAGTCTACCTCTTCGGAAATTGGTTTTTATATATACAATAAAATAATGGTTGTTATGAGATAAATGTTGCAAATTTATTTTTGCGTGAGCGTTCGGATTATAATTTACAATATTATTTCAATACAACAAATAGACTCTTATTAAAACACAAAATCTTGTTAATTTGTATTTTTAATAAAAGTTTAAGTGGTGTATTTTTTTTCTTGGAGGAAAATTTACATACAGCTTCAGCGGCACTTTAAAATTTAATTTGAAATTCGTAAATGGTCTAAAAAGCCGTTGACAATCATTCAACATCATTAATTTATTTATTCATTCATTAATTCTTGATTGTACTCTTATTCGCCAATGCTTTTGCTTATATGACATAGAGGCCATACCGCCGCTGACAGACACTTGCAAGTCAAGAGTCGCTAGTGCGCTACCGACAATTAGGATATGCCAGCAGGCAAATTTTACATAACTGCGCAGGAGTATAATGTTTTAAGATACATATGTATTTGAGTTCCACCACAACTTCTTCAGGCCTTAACAGATTTGGACGTATGGAGTTTCTTAAGAATCCTTTCATCATCTCTAGTGACATTGTTTTCACGATAGGGTAATTGTGTTTTTTGATGTTTTCAATTAATATCTTGTTCTCGTGTTTGAAACTTTATAAGAATTCGATAACTTGCGACTAAAAGTCGCGTACACGAATTTTAGTAGCAAGTGTGCAACTCTTTACCATAAATATATAATCCGTATGCATTACGATTATTATAGAGTAAAGCGGTACGTATATACAATATTCAGGCCATTATCTCTATTGTACGAAACCTTGTATTCTTATGTGAGAAATTACAGCATCATTGTGTTGTATTCTAAAGAAAAATGTACATAAAATATACATTTTTTTTTTGGAACACTACACACAAATCTAAGTCTATTGTAAGACTTTCCCGTAGACTACTCAAAATACTTATTATTATTCTTTATTTTACTTAACACATACATACATACACTCACGCCTCTATCCCAGAATGGGTAGTCAGAGGCGTAATTAACGTTTACATTAAGCCAAATATATAAATTTGCATATATAGCAAGGAAATAAAGAAATATTTCTTATACAGATAGATTATGAGACTATAAGCAGTATCACTCAGACTCAGACAAGTCAGGGTACAAGTCAAAGTTAAAGTCTTAGACTTTACCCTCCCTCCCTCTAACTTTAATTTAATACATACATATAAATGTCATTTTTAAATATACCTATATATGACTGCAAAGATGGCGTAGTGGTTTAAGTGATAACCTCGCCACCACACTTTCGCGCCGAGTGTTGTGTGTTCGATCCACGCACGGGACAACACTTTGTGTATTGCTCAAATTGTTGTTCTGAGTCTGGGTGTTCTTTGAACGTTTGTAAAGTCCCCTGCGACACATATAGATCGATATAGAAAATAGAAGAAACCATACACATCAGTTACCGGCACCAAGACACGAGTGGCTATGTCTCCAAAGACAGGAACCTCTTCACTAAACGGGCCGTGTCCAGTATGTCTTCTGTATCAGTGATTAGATAGCTGTTGTGCGATTTCCACATCCACATAGTAAAAACATAATACATCAAGACATCGAAGATGAGCTAAGCTACGTAGAACTACTCTAACCACGGATTCTACATCACGATATAAAAGTTCTCGCGTTGTTTGGTATATAGGCGTAACGGTTGATGTTGAGAATATATAAAAATCTCAACATCAACCACAGACATAATCCAATCGCCTTGAAGGGAATTGGCACAAGTTCCTAAACATACTAATAATGGCTACATACACTTAAACTAAGCGTGACCTATACGAATCCTTAAAGATAATTAAAATATATATTTCTTTTTCATAAATAACCAGACCAACGCTAGTAGACGTATCGGAAATCAAACGCACGATCCACGAAGTCTGATGCAGTAGTCGGCTGTCAAAATGTATACGACAGAATACAGAGTATTTTATCAATAGTTTTCCAAATACAAAGACATAATTCACTTTCATACATTCATACACTCACGCCTACAAGTATATCAAACTCACATTTTGCTAACCATAGTTTAATCCTGCAGGCCTGCCGCCTGCCAGGCAACGTATGACTGTATATATACTGTCTGATAGGTAGCAGTCCGATCCCTTTTACGATCCCCACGGGAAGAAATGGGGAGGCCCTATTCTGCTCTACCGTGAACCGCGGCCAAGCGGTGGTCTTCTCCTCTAGTTTGAAGTAAATAAGTAAAAATTTGCAAGTACTGAAATTCCTTATTGATATTTTATTCAAACAGTATTGGACTCGGGCCTTTGAGAACTTGTGTTAACAGAAACAAGTACACACACGTCTGTGTTTGACTTTCTGTGATATGAAACGTATCAGACTTTCGTTCTCAGGATCGAGCCGTTCATGTGGCAGTGGGACGCAAATGATATATGTATATGATATAATAATAATTCAATATAAGGCGAGCTTGAGACTTCTGCTTAGGTCCGTAAAAACAAGGCGAGCTTGAGACTTTTGTTTATAAGATTTTCTTTCTTAAGAATCTTGATACCCGTTGGCTGGTGACGTCCGCACCGAGCGATCGACCGCGCTTGCTAAGCTACTTTGAAACTTTACCATAACGAGGACCGGTGCATCGCCTCACTGTATTTTAGTTAATAATTTTAACTATCGTTTCTGTACATTTTTGTCTATTACTAAGGAACTGTGTTAGTTATTTCAACGGGATGAATGGGAATGGGTAGGTCCTATGGTCACCTATCCGATAGTACACACACCTTTAGTCGAAATTATTTAGATTTCTTAGTATTTCTAGATTTAGATCTGAACCTAGGCAATTTTTATCATTTTTTCAATTTTATCGGTTACTTATACTAAAATGGCTATATCTATACGGTAAAAAACTACTGGTTTAGGTAATTGCCTAGGTTGGCTATAACGAAAACACAATTAAAGAAAATTTTATTCAAAATCCTAACCACTAAGTACAAAACACAAACCTAAGTGTAGGTACTAACAGCTAAATATCGTTTAACTACTGAAATAACATAATTATATTTTACGAAACATACATAGCATAACGCAGGACTCTAAGACTATCTTATTACATATGCATGACCTTTTTTTTTTTTTTTTTTTTTGTTGACGTGGTGAAAAATCCTTCGGATCTCCAGCTCCTCGGGGACACAGGAGCCAGGAGTATGTGGTGTTTCCACTAAAAAACACCCCGACGGCCGGCCTCTGGCGCCCTACTAGGTGAGGACCCGGACCATGTGACCGGACATATGACCATGTTATTTCAGGTCCTCCCCGAGTTGACGCCGTGCCTTATTATGCCCTGTCCCGGGGGAAAATTATTGTCCCCCCTCGTTCCCAGCGATGTAGGCTGTTTGCATATCTATGCAATCATGCCGCCATTCCGACCGCAGTAATCAATCTGCCTCCAGAGGTCCCCTGCGCAGCTGCGCAGTGGTGGCATTGTGCCGTCTCTTCCCGTCCGATCTTATTCAGATACTCAACGAAGCAACCATGTCCGGTGAGTATCTGCGTCAGTCGGTAGGTAATGTGACCTCCCTCCCTTCCTACCCAAGCTTCGAGGTTAGGCAGAACGGCACCAACAGCGCGTTGGCGCGCATTCTGCGGCTGTTCCAGCCGCGCGCGCCACTGTGCCAATGCCCGTTGGTGAGCGTTCCGCCGCATTTCGAGCTCGTCCTGGTCTTCCCCGCTTTCACCCGCGGACAGCACGAATCTGGTCATAGACCTTCGCGTCCATATCCGCCAGGATATCAAAAGGCGGGAAACGAGCCAGGACTGTCGCCGCCTCTGACGAGATGGTGCGATATCCTCGTACGATCCGAATGGCCGCTACCCGCTGCGCTTGATTGAGCTTAGCTCGGCAGCGGGAGGAGGCCGATAGGCGCTTGGCCCATATCGGCGCTCCATAGAGGGCCATGGATCGTATCACCGCACCGTAGAGGCGGCGAACTTCTTCCTGCGGACCCCCTAAATTAGGCAATAGCCTCTGCAGGGAGCCCGCCACCCCCCGAACTCGGGGGATCATCCGCTCGAAATGCTCCTCGAAGCTCCAGCGGCTGTCTAGGGTGAGGCCGAGGTACTTCATATGTCGCCCAACCTCGACCTCCGTTCCTCCCACTCTAATAAGTGAACGAGTAGGAACGGCACCTCCACGTTTCCTGTGAAACCACAGGGCTTCCGTCTTATAAGGTGCTACCCGTAGACCTAGACCGCTGATCTCCTGGACGACACAGGCCACCCCTGATTCGGCGAGCTCCAGAACTTGCTGGAAGCCATCTCCCCTGGCCAGTACTAGAGTGTCATCCGCGTAGCAGACGACACTCACTCCAGGGGGTAAACTGGTCCTCAGGACCGCATCATACGCGAGGTTCCACAGAAGGGGTCCTAAGACCGACCCCTGGGGAACCCCGCACGTGACCTCCCTGTGATGTTCTTCGCCGTCCCGACCCATATATGATATGGACCTATCGCGAAGATAAGCCCCGATGATGTCCTGTAGGTAGAGGGGCAACTGGTGGTACACCAGTGCCTCTCTAATCACCCACCACGGGAGGGAGTTAAAAGCGTTGACTATGTCGAGACTGACGGCCAGCGCTACTCCCCCCCGACAGACGACCTCTTCCGACAGGGAGCGGACACGTTCGATCGCGTCCAACGTTGAACGTCCCTGTCGGAACCCAAATTGGCTTTCTGATAGATCAGGGCCCACTCGCGACAGGTGCTGGTTGATACGGGTGGCGATGACTCTTTCAAAAAGTTTCGCCACCTCGTCCAGCAGACATATCGGTCGGAACGCCGAGGGAGAGTCTGCAGCCCTTCCAGGTTTCTGGATGAGGACCAGCCTGGCTTCCTTCCAGCCGGAAGGGAATACGCTATTACGGAGGCAGCTAGAAAATAGCCGCCTCAGCCTATCCCCTAGGATCACCAAAGCGTGCACCCATATTCGGCCCGGGATACCATCAGGTCCCATTTTAGGTCTCCATTGCCTCCTCTGCCGGACGGTATTCCGGCCGTGGCCCTCTCGCAGTTGGCGGGTTTTGACTAACGTCAATATTCGCCGAGGCTGAGGCGGGGTTGGTTTGTGGTCCCCTTTTCTTTTTCTTAGGCGGGGAGCACTTCTTGCTACCCATCCGATGGTCCGCGGGACGACCAAGGTCTGAGCAGATCGGGCACCTCGGCGCTTTTGCGGTGCATGTGCGTGCTATGTGGCCTGTGCCACCGCACGCGTAGCACCGCGCGCCACGGTCTGTCTCGTTAAGGCACTTCGCCTTCACATGTCCCAATTCGAGGCACCGATAGCACTGCAACGGACGTGCTACCAATGCCTCTACCCTGGCCGAAATCCAACCCACCTGCATTCGTTTGGCAGCCGCAATTTTGCGGACTGCCGTAAGCGGACAGCGGATCCAGGCCGTGCCAAGCCGTGACGGAGAAGTACGGATGTCCCCGACTTTTACGTCGGTAATGGAACATCCCCCTAATGTAGCTACCGCTTTGGCGACCTCGTCAGGGGTGATGGACTCATCTAAGTCCATCACACGTAAGTCCCCTGTTCTACACGGACGCGCAATAATGGCATCCGTGCCGGACAGAACCTCTCGCAGGCGCATTGCAAGTTTGTCCGCCAAAGCGGCGCTACCTTCACCGGGGACCTGTAGAATCAGGGCCCCGGTCATGGCTCGCCTGGTGCGGACCCCGCCTGCGATACCGAGATCACCCAGGTTAATGTTAGCCTTTGCGGCCATCATTACATATGCATGACCTAGGTTTTAGATCTCATATCTGAGCTATATGCGTCTAAATGCTATTTTCGGGTACATTAAGCGATTATTAAAGTACTTGCATAGAAAGGCAAAAAATAAACATTAAGGAAACGATGTTACTTACAAATTTCAACGATTAAAGAATAACTAGGTATTAACACAAGCACTAAACTATATAGTAATTATACGTATATGCACTGCAATATCTTTGGAATGCCACTACACTGTCTGTATTGATCGGATTTCACTCGCGTTTTCTACAGTTTATTGTTCACATTTTAGCACACATTTGTACATTTTCAAACCAGGGCTGTCACACGATTTTGAATCAGGGTTATCGCGAACACAAACCATTATAAAATACATCTTAATAATGGTCAGAACTGGTTCAAAAATGCACTTTATTCTACAACACAGTATGTTTAGTCGAACGAACGTACATACCAGTCAACAAGACGGCAATAACAACAAACGCTCGCTGAAATTTACAATCGAAACGAACACGTCAAAGGAATACACGTGTGGTGCAATCGATGAGCGGTAGCGATTTTCTGGATACTTTTTCTATCTAACCACTATATATGTAAAGGATTTACCTAAATACTTTAACACCTACATGCACGAAAGAAAAGACAGAGATGCACAATACGCCCCCATTTTTTCAAAACAATAATTTGGTCCCACTTACGAAAAGGGGGGGCAGACTGCATGGATGGCGTTGCGGTTTAAGTGGTCTTACTTACTACGCTGCCGCGCCTAGTATTGTGGGTTCGATTCCCGCACGGGAAAACACTTTGTGTAATCCTCAAATTGTTGTTCTGAGTCTGGTACTTCTATGTGTCCGTTGCTTGAATGTTTGTAAAGTCCTCCGCAACACAGAAATTGCAGAGTAACACCAGCGTGGTATTTAGCCAGTAAAAGTCCGACAGGCCCCTTCGGCCCCCCATGGGAGCAGGACATCCATGACGATCTTACTCCCCGTCAACATAAAAAAGCCTGGTAATTACGTCATCTGTTGAGATTATTTGCTCAAAATCAACCACTACATCGCTTAGAGTCTGACCATTACTTTTCGCCTGCTACAAAGCATGTCTATTAAGCAGACTTAAAAAGAAAGAGGTTTTCAATTTGACTGTTTTTTTATTTATATGTTAAGTGATATCGATTTTAAATAACTGACTATAAAAAAAGCTGAGAACTGCCTTCTGCAATACTCTCAATCGTAAAAAAATGCAACTAAAAAAAAAATACAAACCAATTCAGTATCTCTCCTTTTTTAAGGTAAAATATTCCAGTTCTAATATGGAAAATAAGAAAATGAAAATACAGGTTATTACAACTTATAGAATCGGGCGTATTAAGTCTGTTATACACTTAAAAGTTAATGATTTCAAAACCTTAGCTTACATGCTGTAACTAGTTTGAGGTAACAATTTGTAAGCGATGAGATAGCGTATATATTATGCTTATAATGAATGATTGTTGCACATAAATACATTATGTTTGTAGAGAAATTATATGTCATTTACCGACTCGCTATTCTCTTTTAATTTAAACAACAACACAATACTGTCGCGTATGCAAATTTCAACCCCCTGAGGTACAACTTCAATTTGTCAGGCGCGACCTACACTTCGTATTTTAACCCTGTTCTTGAAAAAACCCAAAAAATATATCTACAGCGATAATTAAATTCCGAAAACATTTTTTTTTTCTCTGAAACGGAATAGAAGTGTTTTTATATACACATAGTAACTGCTGCTAGCGGCTTTGCTTACATAAAAGTTATTTGACATATCCTTCTCGACTTTTGAATTTGTAATGTACACTAATGTTGACGGCTCAGACCTTACAGCGGAAAGTTCAAGTTATAGGTATGCCGTGACTTACTTGAGCTCTTGCTTGTACTCCTAATCAAAATATAAAATTGATATTAAAAACAATATATAATACAACAAAATACCTGCCTGTGTTGATTTATAAACATCCGTATCCAAACTGAAGAGCCTTATGAGAGCAAATCTGGCAAAAATAAACTCATGACCAGTCTCAGCCGCTTAATTACTATGCATCCAAGTGCAATCTTGCATGAAGTGCGGCAGTAACCTTTGAGATGGCTCAGATAAGTAAGAGCTTGAAGTCACGGACTCAGTTGATCGTAGATCCCGTTAGCTTATAAACAAAACTGTGCTTAGGTGTAAAGCATCAATGATGCCCGAAATAATGAATTGTTTGCCCTCTGAACTTAATAGTGCGACAAAGAGAAATAATTGTGAATCAGTATAAAAAAAGTAATAAGCAAACATATTCGCGAATGCATAACTTACCTTATGTAACGAGATTCGAGATGCAGTGTTGCTACTGTTAAACTTATTCTCTCTCACAATTTTTTTTATATATATTTCTAAATACATACATAGTATAGATAAATTACACCCACACACAGAACAAATGATCATGCTAATCACACAAATATTTATCCTGTGTGGGAATAGAGCCCACGACCTCTGGCTTAGTAGTCAGGATCACTAACCACTAGACCGACAGGCCATATACATATATTATTGTTCGGATTGTTATATTTATTTGGCAACTGTTATAAAGTTGCCTGGTTATTATTAAGGAGTACACATTGTCGATTATAATTATATTTAGTCATATTGACATCATCCGGGCACTTTAGGTAACTAAAGGGACAATTTGGAGTGTATTGTCAGGAAAGCGAGGTTGAAGGGGGAAGGAAAGGGATGGATTACGGTCATATATAATACCTTAAACTAGATGGTGCCAGGAATGCCGAGTCCACTGTCTCTGAATATAATTCATTTCAATTTGACCTGAAGTAATTCTACATATGTTTTTGTTTTACTTACACGATCAACTGAACCGACGGAGCTCCCACAGATTTGACGTCGAAAACTTTCAACTAGCAATATCTTATATTTCTGCGTACAAGGTATTCGTTCAAAAGTAATTTTTGTAAAAAAAAAAAATGAAATTTGGAATTCAACAAGGAGCGTCCATAATGTAGTCTAATTGCAAATTGTTTATTGTTTACAAAAAAAATGTAGATCCAGTTCCAATCTTTGTAATTAGGCTCATATTTTGAACTGTCACCCTGAAGTGTCGACGTGAATATGTTTAAATATATGTATGTATATAAGTCTCGGTAGAAAGGGACAAATTAACTGACTGGTCATCTGATGGTAAGTGACAACTGATGCCCATGACGTGTTCATGGGCAACTCAAAAGTCATAAGTGAGCTGCCCGCTTTTCAGGGTAACAAGGGGATGGTAAAGAGCAGAGGGAGATGAGAGGAGGGGAAAGAAGAGAGGGGTTTGATTGGAGAGGCAAATTGGTTTTCAAGTACCCTCATTCACTCGAGAATACAATCCAAGCATTGTTTTTATGATAATTTTCTGTGTGACTATGGTATTACTTTGTGCCTAAGATTGTGTTTTGTGAGAGATATGTTATTCTAAAAGGATTCGACTTTTCTGGAGTTCTACATTAAAACAATGAGAATATTGTTGTTTTTTCTTAAGATGGCTACAGCAAGCAAAATAAAATCAAAGAGTACAATATTTTTCCCGAATGTGTGCATTTCAGTGTTTGAGTGGGAATATTGTAAGAAAATTTTAAAGCTATACTACAAAGCTACGCTACATTCAACAACGTTGGATCTACAACGTTCGATTGAAAATGTTACCAAAAAAGTGTTATCCATTGCTCTGGAAATAATGTGTCTAGTTTTGAAATGAAACGGATCCGCAAATGTTTTGAGAACTTTGAAGAACAAAGCGTTATTGATGCTTTTTTATTAGTTTTGAACTGGCGAGCCGCGGATTGAACGACCAAAAAGTTTAGCTAACGACGTTCAACTGTTATGTATAGTTTAGATTATAACAAAACATTAAACTCTTAAACAAATAACTTTAACACATTTAAATTCAAAATGTTTTTAATTTATATGGTTACTATACACGTATTTCTTTTTCATGAGTCAGTCGCTAAGCTAGTTGCCTATTCCATTACGTAATTTTTTTTTTAAACTTGAACTGAATCTTTGCTTCTACTCCGAGAAGGTAGAAGCAGAAAGCAAACGTATTCCTCGATTTCTAAAAATAGATCGAATATTTTCTTGTTATTAATAGTTCAGATTTCTGTCTATATATAAACACATACATACGTATATCTTTACGCTATGTCATAATTTTGACCCACCTTTCCATGATGCGTGGAGTTATCACGATATTGGTCGATTATCTCCGGATCCTCCGTAGATATGTCATGACCGTGTCTATGAGCACCTAGGTGCGGTACCTGGAACAGATAAAAACAAATTTATTATTATTATTCAAATTATAAATTCAACGATCTAGAGAGGTTCGAGCTAAAATTGGAAAAACAAATATATAAACATATACTATGTAACAAAGTTATATAATCAAATAAAATAGTAATAACACAAAAATACATACGAAAAAAAATAAAAAAACTAATATGTTATATTAAACTTAAAAAGTAATAGCTAACTTAAGAACGACACAGACTGAAACTCAACCTTTTTTTATACGTTCTGAATTAAGTACATGTGCATAACCTGCAACATGATGTGTCAATCTTAGCTTTGAGTTTTATTTTTTTTACTACATCATTCTTTTCTTGAAGTCCAAAAACCCACCTTCAATCAATTTCTAAACCTGTCTCTTGAAACACTGAACGGAGAGAATCTCAGCTTTGACTCTACATGTGAGATACAGTAAATAAACAACGAAATATAAACCAAAACTGGTCCTTATGTTTAATAATAGTAGTATATGTTTTTTAGTTTCTTTATACTCATTTATACATACATATGTTATTTACATACATATGTATATTGTAAGCACGAATCTGTGATCATTCTTTGTCATGCCCTTAAGCCTAGAATGCTTGTTGAATTGCGACATGTAAAGCGTCATAATTATGCATTGGCTTAACAATATGAGTGAGAAAGCAAATAAGTAATGCAGAAAAGCTTCCATATTTTAAAAAAATGTTCGTGGTAAAACGAACGCTCACAAACAACAAAAGCAATATAAGTTCTGTTTGGTTTTTGATGTTAAGATAACGATGTAAAGTAAACGTTACGTGTAACAATGTCCACCCAAGCAGGATATGCGATTGAATCGATTAGTATCTATCGAATCGGGGCATCTTGATACGATGTATTGATTTTCTATTCGGTTGGACACGCATGTATTAAAATTGTACGTATACAGAGATAATCTAATAGTTTTCATGACGGTGCCTGAAATATTTTTAGAATCTATTTATTCAGAAGGCTTAGGCATTTGTTAAACATTTTATAAGGCAAAAATTAAGGTAGGAACGTTAATGTCTTTGAAAGTTACTTTAACACACTCTCCGTTATTAACACTGTTACCATTTATAATGTAGGGGCAGACGAACAGACGGGTCATCTGATGGTAAGTGACAACCGTCGCCCATGGACACCTGCAATTTAAGAGTTTGTAACTGCACTAAGGTAGAGTAGGGCCTCCGATAAAATGGCAAAACAATGCAAAACAATGCATTGTTTGTTTACCGGTTTTCTGTGAGGCAGTGGTACTATCCCGGTCAGGCTGGTCCATTCGTACCTAAGCATGACTCTCCCACATCTTACCTATGCACGTCTTGGGTGTTTTCTGTCATTAAGTTTCTTCTCAGACCAACTGTAGCTTTATTTTCTTTTAACCAAAAATTTTTCCTAGCATCTGTTTTAATTTTATTTAAAAATATTCTGACTTTGTTTTGAAACAAAACCTATCCTTTTTTAATAGTAATGTCAGAGGTCACACGGATATAAGTCCTATGTATAAATAGACGCTAATATAAAAATTAACAAGAAGTATCTCAGTGGTATAGGCTTGGGTCAGATGATTTAATGTGCCGGAAGGTGCCCACTGAACTGCTAAATGTCCCGATCCGATTATACATCAAACCTATATTTTTTTTTTAGAATAGGTTGTAAATAATGGCAAACTAAGTATTGCTTTTGAAAAAAGTTTGTAATTCGAATAAATAACTTTAGGTGTTATTTGTGTGTGTTGATTAAATGTTTGTATATCCCCCGCGACACAGGAATGATGGGAATTATTCCTGTGTCGCAAAGCCTTACTAAAATGCACGAGTTGTCTTTTAAAAATAAAATAAATAGATTTTTCAAAATCAAATTGAAATATCTTATTTTTTTATATTTGGTAGAGGATTTTTTATAATATAGGAGGCAGACAAACAGATGATGATCTCATGGTAAGAGACTATCACCACCCATGGACACTCTCAATTCAATAGTCACAAGTGCGCTACCGTCCCTTTTGGTAGAAGTGTGCTCTTTTGAAGGTTTGACTGTCGAATCGGTCCGTAAATACCCCAGGTGACCATTTGTTCCACATTCTAGTTGTGCAAGACAAAAACACCTGGAGAAGCGCACAATGATGAGGGCGACTCGCACGTACAGTGACTGGCACTCCACGGGGATGGGGATGGAAATTTTTAACAGTTACAGCACTTATGAACGTGAAATATTTTTTTTAATCTAATGAATAAAATTAGTGAAATTATAGATGATATGTAAATATAATCACTGGGATGGATAGAACAATATCAAAGAAGAACAATTCTAATAAGTTAAATACGAAGCTATTTTAGGTTCTATTTAGTAGACAAGTCTGTTTTTGTAATTAACTCACGTTTTCTATTTTTTTTTTTTAGTTAGTTTTAAAGCAAATTGTGTGTCCCAATACGTAGATTCTACGAAGAAGAACGGGCTAAAAACTACAAGGGGACTCTTTTCAATTATTTTTCCATTTTTCTTCTACGGTAAATAACGCATTGCTAGAGGTCTAACTTAAAATATAGGATACATTCTTAAATCACGCCTCATTACCATCCAGAGCAGGCTGAGACGATAGAACACCATTTGCCACGATCCTGACACAACTTTCGCCTCTTCGATATTCATCAGCCTTTATTACTCGCCTTATATACCGTCATCGGTTACAAGTGGTTTTATTATAATTCGACCCTTCTTTAGTATACTACCGATGTACCAAAAACACGAATATTTTGATATATAGGAAAGCTAACGTGATGTTAAAAAATTTAAAACGGAATTCGTACAACGCTTCATGGGCGTTTTGGAATTAATATTTTTACGCCCGATCGTTTTACATAAACTATAGTAATTTATCTACGCGTCTATTAATAATATTTAAAGAGACGAAAGACGAACCATTTTTGACTTGTACATTCGTTACTTACGCTAGTCCGACCTAAACTTAATATAGAAAAAAAATAGTATATTATGATGGTGTGACTTGATATTTTGTTTATGCTTTGTATTTATTTTCACTTAATATCGGCGGAATATCTGCGTTGACTCTGCACTATAGACATTAAGTAATAACAATAATAAGATTTTTTATTGAAGTCTGTGTTATATGAGTATTTAGGACATCGTGGAACTCTGTTTTTGCAATTTTATGACTGCATATATCGATTAAAGATCAGAGAACCAGAAGAAGCTGTGGTAAAAATACAAAAGTCTTAAGCAATATTTTTGTTTGTGTCACATATTATTCCTTAATTGAAATGACTTGTTAGAATCAGGTATTTACATTTTATACACTTGTTTTTCTGAAGCTGAATAAACGAATCAACAAATACAAAATTGGCGATTCCTGAACGTATCGTTAATTTTAATTCGCTCTGTTAACAGTGTGATCTTGACAATTTTTGCGGGAACAAAATACGAGGATTCGTTTTATCAACAGTGCTGTGGTCATTTCCCGATAAAGCGGGCTTCTCACAATAACTTGCAGTAACTATTAAGTATTCGTGCTTATGGTACTTGTCAGTATACATACGTCTTTCTGGCTATGTGTACGATATGTAAGGTTTAATTTAAATCGTCGTCGTAACAGTCATAACAACAACAAAAAGAATAAGGAAATTTAATTACGCAGTCATTTTTAATAATTTGACATAATACTTGAGATTTGGAAGATAACATTGCGGTTACCACATGGCAGGAGAGAGAGTTCTCCTGCTGAATCCTATCAACAATCTACCTTAGTACCAAAAAACTTGTATTTAAAACTTGGAAACAAGCAAAGTTCAAATCAATCACTACAAAATCAAAAACCAATTCAACATAAATGAAGTAACGTAACTTCAGTAACAGCCATAATTAATTGAATGTGACTCAAGTTTCAACAGTTATTACTCTTCAGTCAACAATGGGCCGTATTGTGTTGGTACACATCGCGTTGTTTCCTCACTGGGGGAATTAATTTCACTGTGGTTATGTATGTCACTGTACTTATAATTAGTGTTCGTTGGGTTCCGGAATTCATTTTGTTATTGTTGTCTAACTTAGTTGTGTGTGTGTGTGTGAATCTATTTGTGCAAATATCGCTTCTTATAATATACATAATTTTTAAGAAATATTGACTTTCTTTTTAAAAATTCTGTATATAACGGCCAATTTACGATCGTATATTGTACCCCGTAATAGCAGCAAGCGATAAAAATATTATAACAATTCGTGACTTTTAAAATAATTATACAAATATTCACGCTTGTATAACATGTGTGATTGGGTAGGCACAGGCTTAATTAGCCATTTTTAATTTACTCCCATTTACGTAATAAGGAGCAAGCCTATTACTATCATTTGGGATTTTTTGGGAATCATATGGGCAAATTGCGAATATATTGACATTAAAGAGAGAATAGAAGGGAAAAAAAGGGTTATTGCTTTTACAGATCAAATTAAATCTTTTTGTTTTATAACATTATTATAATGAACTATTATTTGAAATCGTTTTATTTCAAAAATATTTAAAACTATAGACCAGTACTGGTCTCGTGTGTACACACGGCATCACTTCAACTATAGTTTGCCTTGTCCTGTTCGAAATTTATATTAAGAAGTTAAAATGATTGAATACCTGACTGTATTTATTTGTAATCGCCCCTTTCCAAATGGTTGAGCCTCATGAAAAGAAATCGGGCAAAGAAACTCATGGCCACTCCTTTAAAATCAACCGATAGATTATAAAATTAAGTGCAAAACATATATACTGTACAATGAAACGTTATTTTATCGTTTGCTTTTATATTGTTGTAAACCTTAAAATGAGGCTATCAAAATAAGGTAACTGATAGGCAGGGAATAAGAAGTTAAAAGAGAAAAAGAAATCAATACAATACGTATTGTTTTCTTTTAGTTTTAGTTTATTTACTTTTGAAAGAAAGAAAATTATAAACATTCTATTACATTGTACTCACTATTTGAAATAGCAACCTCAAGCAGTTAAATCCCAAGCGCCATTTTATATTACATGTAATCCACTACTTTAAAATAACCTTTGATATACAATATTCGGTTTTTTTAAACATATATATATATATATAATAATAAAAGCGTATTTGTTTGTTTATAGCGTACCAGTGAAATGTAATTGTATTAGTCCGTTGTGCCTGATAGTTGAAGGGTAAATTCAATGTTCTGCAACAAAGTTGCGGGCTTCCTAATCGAATAGGAAATGTAAAAACAGTTTGTTAAGAACGGGTTTTGTGTGTATTTGGAAATGGCTAACTAACATACATTTACTAGTATTTGTGAAAATATTGGGTGGGATGGAGGCAGACGGATGGCGTAGCGGTTTAAGTGGTCACCTCGCCACTATACTGCCGCGCCGAGTGTTGTGGGTTCGATCCCCGCACGGGACAACACTTTGTGTAATCCTCGAATTGTTGTTCTGAGTCTGGGTGTTCTTTGTGCCCGTTGTTTGAATGTTTGTAAAGTCCCCCGCGACACAGGAATTAATCCTAGTGCGGAAGTTGTCTTTTTTAAATAGAATAGAATAGAAACAATCTTTATTTATTCTTTCTTATGGTAAGTACGTCATGCACCAAAATGTTAATATTGTTACGGAAGTGGGTACAGGGATTGGAAGGAAACTAATGTCACTGCCGAGAGTAACAATTTATTTGCGTTTCACAATATTCCGAACGCTTAACACTCACTGCACAGAACGAGTTGTACTGCACTGTTCCACACTGTCCCCGCGGACTACACTTAGCTCAGTCCAACGGAAGCACTGCACCACTCACTATTCACTTTCACTGTTCACTTCACTTCACTTTACTACTTTTTCACTTCTTCTTCTTATTCTTCACTTGAGAGCACTTTCCACTGAACTGCCCTGTAGGCGCGTCTGGAGCTCTTTATATAACCATAATTTAGATCGTAATTTGTTGAATTTCGACTGTCATTTCGTTATTCTTTTCGATTGTCTTCTACAACTTAATTTATTTATTCATTTTGCCTGATCTAGTTCTTTCCATTATATTCGAATTTAGGAAAGAATCATCTCCATTTACTAAATCTTCTATAAAACACCTAAATCACAAACAAAAACCCACACGGAATTCGGCTCGAAGCCGTAGCCACTACCGCTCAGCTACCGTGACTTGTCAATGTTCCTTCGAAAAACTTCTATGGATTATCTGTGCGGTGACGTAGGCCTGGCGTCACAATATATTGAAATTATTTAATTAATATAATATTTTTTATATTAATTTATTATATGTACCAATGTTATTTAAGCATCTGGAGAAGGTTAAGAGCTTTGTTTACTATTGCTGACGAGTGAAGAGCAGGGTTAATAAAGAGGAGGTTAATAAAGTTCTTAACAATAAATTAATGTGTGATCCAAGTTGCCAGTATTATTTTATATTTTTTTTAACTTAATTCCTACTTCGAAAATGCCTTTTTTTTTGCGTGTTGAAACGCCCTCGAGCCGTTATTCCACCGGGGTTTTCGGTAGAACGGTGTGTCGGAATCGAACCGACTAAAACCACACGGTGTGCCATTCTGCGCTTAAAATAGGAGGAATCGGGAACAGCTTTATTAGGTCATCCCGACACTTCGAAAATGCCTGTCCGTTATCTGTATATCTACATATTCTCAGATTAATTTTCTACAAACAAATTGTCTCGCCTTTGTAGGTTTAACTGTTAATTGCAGTAAGCCTTTAACGGAGCGAATATCATTATTCCAATTTACAAGAAAAGAAGAAAATTTAGACAGTTAGAAATAATCGGAAATGTATGACTCAGGCGGGCAAAGGATAAAGCAACCTGGATCATGGTTGAGGAGGATATCACGGAAGAGGAGAGAGAGAGAGATGAAAAACGAACGGGAGGGTTGGGCCTCTGGAAAACTCACTATTTTCGGAGAAATGGAATGCAACCATTGCTTTACTACCGGTTTTCTATGAGGTTGCGGTATCGCATTGTCTTTGGTATCCTAACCACCAATGTCTCTTTCTCTGTACCCAATGTCGGTGGTCTACTATTGGTTACTATTTGTATATTCCTAAAAATATTTTGTTTTTATATATTTAATTGTGTAATTGATGTTATTCAAGTTTAAATAAACATAATCATATTATCGTTAGGAACACTAATCGTCACGTGTGTGCGGTCAACATCATATAAACATCCATATGACCACACACAAATACGCATACAAACACGCACTAACATACACACACATGCAGATATCAAGTTAACATCAACAAATAAAAATATCGTTTATTTAGTAATTATTTAAATATTTATGTAAATCGAATATGAAAAAATCATAGAGCAAAGTAGATATATTATATTGCAAATAGAATACAGGAATCACCAAAAAGGTCATGTGAATATGACAGCAAAATATTATTATCAGACGAGAGATAGTTTTGTACAACTTGTTAGGCTCAAATTGTAAGCCTCCATTAGATTAATGAAATATTTCTAACCCACCTAAGTACATAAATATAATGAGAATGATATAAAGCTGTGCAGACAATTCTGTGTACATATATATATATTTTCTTATTACAATCTATATTTGTATTGTTCAATGTTTGAAGCACTGCGTACTATCGTTACTTGTTTTTATATGAATAATTCCTATTTTCATATTGAATTTGTTTACAAAAACCTCTGGCATGTTTTACACATTAATATTTATAATATTTAAATTTATTTATTTTGCCGAATAGTTTTATTTTATTAATCGTGGTAGAGACACGCTTGGCCGAAATTAGTGAGGTTTCCGGAGGCCTTACTTCCCTTCTCTTTTCCCTGGCCTTATCTTCCCTCTATTTATTCCTATCTCCTCATTCCTCCTCTGTTCTTACCCCTTCCCGCATAACCCTATTACTGTGGTTATAACTATGTAACTTATAACTAAACCTATGATAAAACAGTAAATCTCTTTGGTTGCACCCATTTCTACTTCAAATAATAAACAGACATGTATCCATAGGAACTGCTGCATAGCAACGACATATTTATTCAATATCACAAAGCCACGGCCAAGAACAGATATAATCCCGTAACTAAATCAGATTATATCTAAAAATGGTAATACTCTTAGTAAAAAGGGGTGATGAGAACCAATTTCTCTATGAAACAGACGTGGAGAAAGAAGTTGATGAAGTGGTAAAGGATATTACGGCAATATTTAATGGAAGACTTAAAGTGACTCGCATTTGTTACGAGTTTGAAGAACTTTGGAAGCATGGGACTTTTCTACCACCTGAGATGCAGGGGTTAAATGAAGATCAGGTGAGTTTTTTTCTAGGTAGATTTTAATTTTTAAATTGTAGGTATAACTATGGTGTTAGATCCTCCTTAAATCCAATTAAAAAAAAAAACAACAATTTTCAAATTTCATGGCCTTGTCATGGTGTTGCTCAAATAAGAACCAGCTAACTGTAATAACACTGCAACCTTACAAAATAATTTGTAAATCATAGCCGAATTCTCTTTCCTTATCAAAAATTGAGACATAGTACTTTACAGAAAATTTTATATAAAAATATTTTCTTAGTCCTTATTACTGTTGTCAAGACTCAAAACATAACGTAAGCTGGATATTTTACTATGTATACAAGCTTATTCTGTTTTCAGTAATGAAGTTGACCATCCAACTTAATAATAACTTAAATTTACCACATACAGATATGATGTGGGAATAATTAAAACTGCTTTTTCACCAATAATTATGTATGTAACAGTATAAACTTTTGTGTAGTTTTATATGACAATAATGTATTTTTTTATTGGTTGTATAACTATAACATTTTAGATTCAAGAGTTAAAGCTAGAAGATCCCTGGGCAAAGCGCTGCGCTCCACCAAACTACGAGTTTTGTAAGGACGATATGGGGCGTCGCTGTGGTCTGGCCCCTCCAGCTAACATGCAAGAAGTGATGAAGAAAGCTTCAGAAGACGCCAAGGAGTTTATTAGTAAGAAACATGTAGGTTAATGTGATTTTCATAATTAAACTAATATTAATAAATATGGTAAAACAATAAAACAAATTATGCCAGCAACTGTGCCTCTTCCTGTAATAGTGGCCTCTCCAGTCACAGCATGTGTAGAACTTACGGGTACTACAGCCTTAGTATAATTTCCTCTTCCAAGACTAGTACTGTACCTTATCCCAGGTTTCTATTCCTATCCGTACAACGAATTTCCCTTTCTTCTTTCTTTCCCATGTTCAAATGACTGAGATTGTATCTGGTTGGCCTAGTTCTTGCAATATATACATTGCACTGGTTTCAAATACGGGATTGGAATAAGAAGAAGATAACGATGATGAGGCTGGTAATACCGTAATAAGAAAAACACCAAGTACACCAACACCGTACATTTTATTTATTTTTATACCCAACTCAATAGATACATGGAATAAGCATAATATATAACATACCAGTATAAACGCACAAATATATAAATATATATATATGTATCAAGTTTGTGAATTGTGCTAGCGCTACCACAATTTGTTATGAAGGAGATTGCGTACCTTTCTTTTAAATATAAAGCGGTTAGTGGACATCCTGATTTCAAATTGGAGGGATTTTGAATTATAGGAGTGATAAGGGTCTATACATTAAGATTCTGAAGCTGTTATAAGTCTTGGAGTGTTCCAGACACTTTCTGACTAACCTCAGTTACCTGGACACGCACATCGAGGGATGAGTCAATATGTAGAGTCTAGCTCTTCAACCACTGAGCTTACGGATTTCACTGAACCATTTTAAACTACAAGTGAAATGGAAGTGTGGTCTAACCTATACATGATCCTTTTGCTATCTACGATTATTATCGCTTGACATTTGGTAGCGTTAACGGATAAACCAAATCTCATCGACCAGCATTTTATATGCTCCAAATCTTTGTTGATTTTATGATTGCTTGCGATGTGTCTTTGGCCTGTGTATACAGCTGCAAGTCCTAGGTCCATATAGGTGATACGGATACTGAAGATCTTGGAGTTATGAGATTTATATATATTGAAAACGATAGTGAAAATAAAAATACGGCCTTATATTTATGTTGATATTACTGTCTATGGCTTTTGATGCAAAATGCAGTCAAAGCCATATTGGACGCTAAATTGAACATTTATTGATTCACTATAGAAATACTGATGGCATTTCAAAAAATATTTAATACATAAAGAAATTAACAATTATTGCTTGATGGGGATTTAAAATATACTTTTTAGAATATCGTTATTCTAAGAATCTATTCTTATCCTATTCTTACAGTATAACTACTTTTTTTCAGGTGGATCTTCGCAAATGTCTCACTCAGAAAGATGTGGCACGAGCACTAGACGAGCTTCGAGGAGCAACGAAGATCGTGTTCCCTGGAGGTCTGCCTCCCCATGACCCGGTCCGTATGGAACTTGACAATGTCGAAGATTTGAGTGGCACTCAAGCTTCAACAGAAGTGATAGACCCAAATAGAGCTTGCTTGTGGGCTTGCGGAAAAAAGTTTATCAGTGGAAATAAATTGAAAGATCATCTAGGTAAGAAAAATTATCATCTTACTACCAATTACTAATCCTAGAGGGTATTTGACAATCATAACTCGGAGTCACTCGTCTAATACGTCATTCATGTGACAGTATGTATATATTGTCTGCATATACATATATATATAAGAAGAAGAGAAGAGAAGTTGCAGTATAGATAATTAACCTAGATACCGACTGCAGCGCCATCTGCCATACAAAAAAAATCATGCAAATCGGTCCAGCCGTTTAGAAAGAGTTCAGTGATATACACACATATATATATATATATATGCTTACTCACCTCTTACGGTGACCACGGGAATAGTTGGGGTAGCTCTATTCTACTCCACCGATACATCGACATGACTAAATATTATATTAACAGCGATTTCCTATTCAAAACAACTATTTCATGGTATGACATTGAATAGAGATGTAGTTTATGATATCAGATAATATTAGTATATACTGCTTTAATTTTAGGTAAAAACAACAAAACTAAGGTGACCGTTAAAATAACTCCAAACTCAGAAGGTGCCCCAGGGAGAGAACCTGTCATGTCAGAAGATGAACGTAAACAACTTATGCTGCACGCATACAAAAAACAAGAAGAGTGGAAGAAACTAGAGCAGGATGAAGATGACAGTTATTTGGACTCCAAGTGGGCCGATGGCAAAGATCTGAAGAGACAGTTCCATGGATTGAATAATATTTCTTGGAAACCTGTTTTGAGAAAATGATTAGGTGTAAATCTTATATTTACATCACTTTAAGCATTTTTAGCTCACTAATTTTCTTATAGTTTCGATGACCAACTTTATACAGTTACTGCCAAGAACCTGTCCACATTGACTGGTAGGAGACATTCAATTCTCCTGGTACAGCTGGCAGGGTACGTGGCGTTTTGTAACGAAGTTTGCAGTTAACTAATTAATATTTAGATTTTAGCTCATTTTTATTCCTTGCTTTCTTTCTATAAATATACAATAAAGAAATTATCAGTAAAGCACATTATTTAAAGACGTGCAAAACTAATGAGCTCCAGGTTTCTTATATCACTATCAGAATTAGATAAAGATATACAACTTTGACTAGATGATTACTTTTAATAGTAACTAATTTAAAATTTAACTCTTCCAATGAAATTGCACTCTTATTGTAGAAAAATTTATGCGTTCTGTTAATCCTAAGATCTAAATAGTGTTCAAAGGTAATATCGAGCATTTTCAATTATTCTAAATTCATGTTTTTATGATATAATCGATTACAAGAAAAGTTTAGATAAAGCTTTAACATGTATATGTTCTAATGGAAGGATTGATGCTTAGCAATGAAAAGTTGCTATCATTAATTATGTACTGTATTGTTTATTTAATCTTACTTTATTTTGATGTCCTTTGTGAAGTATATTCAGACTGTTTAGGATAGTGGTAGTACTAATATTTTGTCTTGATTTTTTTCTTTGATTCATCATGTTTCTCATATTATCTACTTAATTATTTATCTATTAAGTACCTATTCAATAAATGTATCAGTTTAAACTAAAATATTAAGTTTCATTTCAATTTCATCTTTCTGGAATCCATCATAATTGTTATTAGCTCCAATCATTTTACTTGTTCCACGGGAAAATAATTTGAGAATAAATTTATAGTGACGCTGTAAAACTGAATTATGTAATTCTTTAAAGGCTCATGTCACAATATATTTTTTTCCTTTATTTTTCTCTCAAATCCGCTTGATTAAGACATTTGTGTCGCGTTGTATGTAGTTGACTAAATTAGCGTATGGTTTAAAATATCTAAAATAGGGGACTGGGACCAGCCAGTTCGAGTTATACCCTGACTTGCTTGAGCTATTGCTTAAACTCTCCAATCCGTCAGTATAAGTAATATACCGTTCCTTCCGTTTCTATCCTCCTTTCCTGTCCTCTACCGCAAAATTTTCCCATCTTATTCCCAAAAGAGCCCGGATAACGGCAATAGGCTTGCTTACGTGGGTGTTAATTACACCTCTGTCGAATCCTTCGGGCAGGAGCGAGCGTATATACATACATATTTATGAAAGAATATTTATTGGAGACATTCTTTAAAGTTATCATAAAAAATCTGATCCATCTTGGTGAGTATGTTAAAGTATGTAAAATATATTGAAATAATATTGAAGACTGTCCGTGTCTGTCTGTGACTGTCTGTCTGTGTCTGTCCCCTCCCTGCATCTCCCCGTCCCTAATCACCACTCTCAAAGGTGGACAGCGCACTTACGACTTGAGTTGCAGGTGTCCTTGAATGGAGATTGTCACTAAACATCAAGTGAACCTTATGTTCAGACGAACATCCCCCTATAGTATAAATAAAAAACATAACTGGTAACTAATTTACCAGTACGTGCCTATTATATAAATGTATAAACATAATCTGTATCAAAGATCATTACTAGAAGACTATAAAATTATTAAATTAAGCTCTTTCTGATTTGTATTTCAACAACATCTTATCTTTAGTATTCGGAAACTGAGATGTCCGACCTGAGCGACTTTAATTATATGTTTAATTTAGTTAACAATATTATTATACTATTGTTTTTTAGATATTTTGTCTGTAGTTGGTAATAATAAGGTTAGTCTCATAAAAACCATATAACGCCGACTCTATTTGCCACCAGGATCATATTCGTTTCTATAGGTTTTTTTTCAAAAGTGTTTTTGTTGTCATCCGACTATTGTATATCTGTCTGATAAATGATACGCCGATCTTTTACCGTCGCCATTGCCAAGCCTTACGACACCCACGGGAAGAGACGAGATGGCCTTATCCTATTCCATCGAGAACTATACATCTAAAAAAATGTATATTGTATTGTTGTATTGTATACTTAAGAAGAAGTTTGAAGAAAGCTTTTAGTAAGTTAATAAGTCACAATTTCACTGTACCTTTAAACATTTGTCTCGTTTTTCGAAGCCATACCAGATATACACATACTACCACACTTTCATAAATTCTTCATCCCAACTATAATCCTTACAAAGCTATCACGAAAATCAGCTTACGGTAAATTCCCACGTCATTTCAGTGTATACATATCTACAGATTATGCATATTCGATACCTGAAGTAACGTTAGAATAATAGCAAGTAAGAAATACACAGACCGAACTCTAGTTTTCATTCCTATTAGTATCCAAGTAAAGGAGTAACCTCCTTTAGAAAATAAATAACTCAGAAACAGACGGCTTTAAGTGCCGGTCAACGTATTCTTTAATGAACAGTCGACACTAAATAACAGTTATTATATTTGGTTGCGTGTTTCTAAAGCTGAAAAAAACATCTGTACAAAAACACGGTACAGAACGCTCTGTACGGAGCGGATTGAACACCTCTGAAGGAGCTGTTACGTTTTAATTCGACTGCCCAAGAAGGATCATATTTCTTGGGTATATATGTGTATATTCATGTGTGATGTTTCATTGCCAAGTTATAATACACACACCGTGCAAAGGCTAATTTTACAAAAAAAAAAAATGTCATCGGTTGTCATCAATCACTTTAGTTTTGCAAGTAATATGTAAATATAAGTATGAGTTTGATCTTGAAAATGCGTATTCATTTTTCTGCCTTGGTTACTTAAGATCGAACATTCAATACCCAATGTCAATGAAAGGCCTATAAAACACACAAAGTGATTTAAGTGGCTGAGACCATGTTATGTAAAAGACTAAAACAACCACTCATTATGGATAACAAAACAATTTAAACTTTATGATTTTAAAATTATAATAAAAATGAAAATGAAATGATTTACTAAGAGATACTTGAATATTGTAGGTATGGAGAATGTTTGTACTTCAGTTATGTGACATCTTTGTGCCATATCTCACGTTTTTCTCAGGTCGAGTCAGGATTATAAATAGGGGACCTTCCCTGCTCTGCTCGATCGTATCCTCTTAATTAAAACCTAGTTTTTTTAACTCTGCACCTCATAAATATAGTACTTACGTACTAGCTTTTACCAACTACTACGTCTTTTTCTGTGGCAACTTTCATTCAGAACAGTTCATATAATAACAAATTAATTAACTTTAACACAAAACCCCTAACGCTCATCCTATGAATATTACGCTCTATGTATTAAAGGAAAGAGAAGATTTTATTTTTCTATATTAATTTCGTTAACACCATCTCATATTCCATTTTCCCTTTTCATTGACATGAAATCCTTTGGAACACATATTTAGCGGCAATAACCTCCGCACATCCCGTTCTGTCATAATTACGGCACTCATTAGCGGAAACCATCCGGTTCCAGGTTCTGGAAATTAACAGATACACTGATGAGTAGAGTGCGTTTCGAAAGCGAACAATAATGTTGAAAAAAATATTACTAGCAATTTTATATAATTAATGAAGTAGGAGCATGCTTGAAAAACAAAGACCCATTATTTCAGGGTTCAGTGTAAAATTAACTAAAGTATATTAATTTGAAGCAATCATTTCTTTTCATCAGTTTTAGTAGATTGGGTTATGAAAAAATAAGTATAAGATGAAGTTCCACATATCGGACATTTGCAACATTATTACAAAATTTTAAATGTTTTTGTTATACTACAGGGGTACAGACAAAAAGACGGGTGACCTGATAGTAAGTCCAATACCCTTGAGGATGATGAGGGATGAGGGGATGCGGGGTGGGGAAAGAAGAGAGGAAAAAGAAGAAAGGAAGTTGGGCCTCCGAAAACCTTACTAATTTCGGAGAAACGCAACGCAAACGTTGCGTTGCTTTATTACATCCGGTTTTCTGTGAGGCCGTGGTATCGCACCGGCCGAGCCGGCCCATTCGTGCCTAAGCATGACTCTACCACTGATGAAAATGTGTCAAGATAAAATGAGGTCATTATTTTAATCCCTTGCTTGTTAATTCCTTTATTGTTGAGGTACTTAAGTAACATATATGCACACAATTGAATAACCGTATACACAAATGATAAAAGACAGCGTTTTTTTTATGGAAAATAATTGCATTGCTGAAAAAAAAAAATGTTTGGTTTCCTATTGCAACAACTTGTACCCATAAATAGTCTGTATTGGTTGAAGCCAGGTGACACCTGTTTGAGACGGATTATACTAAATATGATGCGGTAATCCAGACTTTATGATGAACTGAATGACTCTGCCTTTAATCTTGCAATGACAGTGTTAGAGGTGAATGACTTCTATGAAGATTTGCAGATTCGAATAACATTATGGATATACTTGGAATAATTGGAATAATTGAATAACTTGGAATAATTGTAGATACATTTGAGACGTAGTAACTTGATCTTTTTATTAAAAAAAAGATAATTTCCGCACTAGGAACAATTACTGTTTCGTGGGGGACTTTACGAACATTGAAACAGCGGACACAAAGAACACCCAGACTCAGAACAACAATTTGAGGACTACACAAAGTGTTGTCCCGTACGAACCCACAACATTCCGCGGCAGCGTAGTGGCAAGGTGAACACTTAAACCGCTACGCCATTCATACACTCGATTCTCAATTTTTGATTTTAAGTATGTTTATAAGGATGACTTAGCTTTTATCTAAGTATCAAAGACGCTTTTTCCCTAAAGGTAATAGAATTTTTAACGATCCACAATGTAACAAAGAAAATCTATACCTAAAACTTATATATTGATACGCGCTCACTTCTACAACTTTCAAACGCCCCCATTGTTTTTTCAGTCCCACTTACGTAACAGGGATCCAACCTATGGCCGTCAACCGGGTGCCATATAGATACTGTCTGACAGATAATAGTCCAATATCTCAGTGGTCTTTTAAAACTTACGCAGTGAGGTATAGGCTGGCCCTATTCTTTTCCATGCGTAGGCCTATTATATTCAACACTAAAAGCGTTTTATAATTGTATATTTGAAATTTACAGAAATCACACACACATCTCAATGCTAAAGTAATCACTTAACTTGCAAATAGCCATCACCCACTTATAAAAGAACCCGAACCGAAATAAACTCAGCTCCACTGCAGCTCCATTCACTTCATACATGTACCAAAACATTCACTTGAAAATTCAAAGCATACAAAAGCGAGGTACACCGTAAAGTGTAGCGGAGATACCAAAAACAGTACAAATATGTTTTGTTGCGGCCACTGCAGTTCAAAGGCTAAAGTTTAAAGTTAACGTGTTCCAATTTTACATTTTGGTGCTTTTATGGAAACGGAATTGTGGAAAACATATCTCGGTGGAGTATTTAATTATTAAATCCTTGTCATTGTAACTAAACTATGGATAATACAAGTTTATTTTTATTCAAATGATTTGTGTTTATTTGAATGATTGATAGATTCACATTATTATTGTAATTACAAGATTTTAGAATGTGACAACTGCCCTCCAGAGACACCTGCATCTCAAGAGTCGTAAGTGCGCTGCCCGTCTTTGAGGGTGATGAGGAATGATTGATGCGGAGAGGGAAAGAAGAGAGGGAGAGAAAAGAGGAGAGGAAGAGTTGGGCCTCTGGAAACCTCACTCATTTCGGGGAAATACAATCGAGCGTTGCTGTACAACCGGTTTTCTGGAGGCCGTATTAACGTACCGGTCGAGCCGGCCCTTTCATGCCTAAGCATGGCTCTACCAATGTTAGATAGTCTAGACTGTTAGGTAGTATAAAGTTTTAATAAATATATTGACAAAGATTTTTGAAATATTTAAGCCTTAGTAAGGTGGAAAAAGAATTGCAATATAGAGGCATCATACTTATAAATATCATAATATTGTAATAATTAAAAGTTTGTCACAAAAAATCTGAAAATATAACATATGATCAGTGGTTCCACACTCGGCAAGCCTGTCCTGTGGGTGCCAATTGCGATTAGAAAGTAATGTTTTAGATAATTATTACCACGCTGTGGCTTACATAATTTGAGTTACACTTTTTCGTAGTAGCTAGGTCTATCCCAGATATATGTTTATAAATATTTATAATATAAAATGATACTACAAATATATAGATAATAATATATTTTTTTAGCTACATACGTGTACTAGTAAACCTCCTGTATAATCGTATAATGAAAAAAAAAAAAAAAAAAAAACAAAGCTAGTATACTACATGTAGTCTACTACTAGCTACGTAGTAGAGTATACTACATGTTGTATACTAGCTACTACCCGTGGCTGAGTGTTGTTTACTTTATTTTATTTATGTATTATTTATTGTACACAAATTACATTTATTTATAAAAATAAGGAAATACTTCGTTTTTTGTTTTGTTCTTTTCTTTCCTTTTTATTCTTATTATTTTCACTTACGAGATACACATGACTGCCTTTAGCTATTTTTTTTATTATTATCTATTTACTAGGTTTGCTGGAAAACCTAGTAAATCAGTTTTGGGTTAAGCACGCCTTTGTACATAACATTTCCTTAGTTTCAACGGACAGAAAACAAGAAATAAATAGTTTTAACAGAAAGAAAATATAATAATCTTAGTTCCACACTTAAAATAACAAAATTAATTTAAACTGTCACCATTGAAATGTTAGTACACCAACCACTTCTTGCAGAATTAATAGAGCATTCGCTTAATATAAATGAAGACGATTTATCATTTAAATATAAAATTGTACAATATTGTTTAGAAGATGCAAGCTACTTCAGTTCGTATATTCACAATATATACATACGTATGTATATTTATATTGTGAATATACGCTCATGCCTGTAGACAGAGGTGTATACACCCACGTTTTGACACTATGAAATGTTTCCTACTTGTATTCTATTGGCGTATAAATGAGCAACTCCCCATTCCTTTTCCTCCTCAAAATCGGGCAGCGCTCTTACGACTCCTAAGCAAGTGTCTATGGGTGGCAGTTGTCACTTTCCATCAGGTGACTAGTCTGTTCGTCTGTTAGGGAGGCAGATGAAATGAACACATATCATAAAAAATACATATTTTGACTCCATACTTGAGTTTTCTAAATGTGATAATGTCATAATTTTTGAGCGTTATAAGCTTTAAGCTTATTGCAAGAATAACTAATTAACTAACTATACGCTATACAAATTTTTGTTTTACTGAAAAGCTAGAAAGTTGAAAAATAAATAGCTACATGGCAACATGCACTCCAAAAGAAAGTAATTCTAGAGCTAACAGTTCAGTGCTTCCAAATTGGAAAGGGTAATCCCGCCAGAGTGCAATAGAGCGTTCATGGTTAGGCATTTCTCTTGTTGGCTGAATACATATTGTCAAAACCAAACTAAAAATAAAAGCTTATAACGTATACATATATACGTATATAAAGGAAGATTAAATACAATGATATTTAGTAGGATAGTAAAGTAGGAGTAGCCATCCAAATAGCGAATTCATAAGGTCAGTTTATAAAGCACCATTTAGCGACAACTCAGTATGACACATTGCACTTGACTCAACTGAATTCAGGCTCACTGATTGACCAAAAATTGAGTTGTGTTTTATACATACATACATACATTCATGCCTATCCAAGAATAAGCAGAGGGGTACATTATAATTTAGTCTGACTTACACAATTTTTCTGACGTAAAAGCCTATTGTCATCCTTCGGGAACTGTATGCATACAATTCGGATAGATATAAGTCCAATCCCTTCGTCACCTTTTATGACACCCACGGAGGTGTTGGGGTGTCCCTATATTACTCAATCGGGAACCACACGAAGCTGATGGCTTGAGCATAGGTAGAAATATTCTTACATACCTCATGAGCTTCTTCTAAAGTTCTTAAACCAGCAATAAGCCAGCTAGTTACGGATGCTTTTGGGTCAAAATCCATTCTTAAAACAATGTACAATTAGATAGGCAAATGTTTAGGCAGGACTTTAATGGACTTCACTGGTTCTCAGACTAAGGTTCCCCTGTTATCCTTGTGAATAAGTATAAAAAACATATCCTTATACACAAATGTAGCGCTACATTTCATGTGGTTATTATTTACCCGAAGCTTCTAAACAAAATATACCTTCAGCCTAATACTAGACACAAACTCGAGCATATTCTCGACGCTACACGAATTTTAAATTATAATTTCTGTAGATTATTCTGCGAGATAATAGTACAGGTGGTAGTGTAGCTTATCAGCGAATGAGAATTGGATTAATATAATTATTCAAATATTCAGCATTGTTTTAAACAAATATTTTCCATTTTATTTCCATGATATGACAAAAAAATAGTAGTAAACATATACACACATGTGCTCATCTGTACGTATCTATATATCCTGTATCCCCTAAGGGGTAAGCAGAGGGGTACAAAATACCCACATTTTGCCAGTAACAATTTGGTCCCACTAACGTAATACGTGGTAGGTCTATTATAGTACATCGGGCATTTTATGACTGTGTACATACCGCCTAATAGATAACAGTCCGATCCTCACTCAAACAACTGAATAATCACTGTACAAATATCCTGGGTAACAATTGAACCCTAACTACTGGACCAATGGGCCGGTCACTGACTACTGGACCAACGGGCCAGTCATAAAGAGACAAACGAAATATTTCACAAATATAATTTAAGGCTACATTACTTAAATACCAATAATGCTAAAAACAAAAACTTAAAACCAACTAGTAAAATTGGTAAAAAAAATTAATAGTGATGGAGCGATGTTTAGAGATGAATGGACCGGCTCGACTCTTGCTATACCACGACCTTACTGAAAACCGGTTGTGAAGCAACACTTGCGTTGCATTTCCCAGAAATTAGACAGGTTTGTTTTTTGGGAGATATGGGTAGGGGAAAGAGGAGAGAGGGAGTTGGGCCTCGGGAAACCTCACTAATTTTAGAGAAATGCAACACAAGCGTTTCTTCATAACCGGTTTACTGTGAGACCGTAGTATCACAAGAGTCGATCCTTACTAAAGCTATGTTTTTCTAAGATTTTTATTGCTTGATTATACTTGGATCTTTGATCTATCGATTACATTTACTGAATCATCTCTATATGCAATAACCTTTTCCGTCTTTATTTCCTAAATTACCCGGTTTACGGCAAAACAGTTTACTTTCTCCATAGAGTAATATAATTTCTCAATTTCTTTCCAGTACGTTCATCAAGGCCTCTTGATTAATTCTAGGGAATCAAGTGCTTCATATTTATATTCATTTGTCACAAAGGAAATCAGTTCTGAATTTATACACAGTATAAAATTGAATATTTGTGCGGTATGCTGGTCGCAAATTCGGCTCAACGAATAATTATATCTCGGGTAAGTGCGCCTACGTGATGCTAGGGACGTGCCAAGATGGCAAGGAGCGTTTACTTCAGATTAGTTACTGGTTTGTGCATTCAAGTGGAGCAGTACTTCTGCAAAATACAGTATTTAGCTGCAGTAGAATTGTCATTATTAATTTTGAATGATGATAAAAGTTTGTATATTGTTCTGGAGTATGAGTTGACAGAACATGATTCAAAATAATTGATACAGAACAAAGATCTGGTCATGCTTATTTTATGGTGTCATTTTTATACATAGTAGATATAAAGACAAAACAGAATAATAAAATACAATGCTCGGCCGAGAACCACATGGATTAAACATTTTCGCCTATCAAATATTCTCCTGCTTTAAATCCATTATGCTGATTGCTTTCCCTAGTAGTTCCGTCTTCGACCACAGCCTTTTATCGCACTTCTTTTTTCTTTAACTTGTAACTAACTAACCGACTTAGCTACTTGCCTCATGAGCCGTCCCGTGTAAACAGGCCACGGCCTCAGTTATGGGCGTCACGTGCGACTTGCTGACTGCAGATTTTTCCCTTCGCGTCCCGATTCTGAGATATTGATAATTCGCCCTGACCCGGATCAGACAATTGAGTTGCCCGCCTGTATATGTAATTCAATCGACTTATGAACAAATATTTATTTTGGAGGTGTTTTTGCCAGCAGTGTGTAATACGGGCACTGAATAAAGATAGTGGATATTTTATTTGAGAAGTTTCAACCTATTGTTTTTAACCAACGTATTTTTCATGTAAGCAACTTCATCTGTATTGGTGGTAAGGCTAATAAAAATTGAAATGCTCTTTACCACTAGTACATAGTACATGTGATTCTCAGTTCTGAGTTTGCATATTTTCCAATTTTATAGATAATTCAAGTCCCGAGTCTAAGCCTGGCTTCTTTCTGCATCACTGGAATTTTTACTAGTGGTGGTGTTGTCCTAAAAAGTATATGTGGGTGAATTTAAAGAAGATATGTTGTACTACTAGGCAATTAAAAAGAAAAATACATTAAAATTCGGTCAATTGAAGTGTAACAGATTGGTGTAACAGAGGTGACGTGTGATGACCGGTACCGTCGCGGCTGGACGACTTACTTCTTGAGAAAGGTCACCTGTCGAGACCGATACTAGTCGGGCGTACTCACGTGAGCGAAACATACATTTGTGTATTTTTTTACATAATTTGTTTTACTCTTCTATCACTTCTCTCCCATTCCCTACCCCCCTTAACCCCTTCAAAGGCGGGCTGCGCAAATACGAATCTGGTGTTGCAGGTGTCCATCGTTGGCGTTCTTCACTTACCGTCAAGTGACCCGTCTATTCATCTTTTCCTCTATATTATATTAAAAAGATATACATACAATGTCAAATAGTATATTATATTTTGCTCATCCTAAAAAACTAGCGTTATCTATTCTATCTTCACAGGATTTCAGGACCCTTAGTAATATAATCAATTATACAAGACGCTGCCAAAAATTAGTTGGTTAATTTGTTTTTTAACTCAAATCTAGAAAACAAAGTTATAGTGCTATACCACGGTCGGACAGAAAACCAGTTGTGAAGCAACGTATGCGATGCGTTTTTCTGAAATTAGTGAGGTTTCATTAGGCCCATTTACCCCTCTCCTCTTTCCCACTATCGCTTCTCATCACCCCCCTCTACTCTTTCTCATCTCCTAACCCCTTCTCCTCTTGCCTCTCCTTCACTCCCCATCCCTTATCACCCCAAAGGCAGGCAATGCACTTACGACTCTTGAGTTGCAAGTGTATATAAACGGCGGATGTCACCGACCCGTCTATTCGTCTGTCCCCGTATATCATAAAAAAAACTACGGCGAACTAGATATTTTACTTTCAAAGTAGAATTTCAGAAGCATATCTTGAAAATAGTTTCAGTGTAAATGCAGTAAACAAACATAACTTCACCTAGCACGTGTCCTGCTTCAACATATTTCTGCGACAGCAAAATACTATGTTACGTAACACCCATTATGCCAACTAACGCAAAAACATTTAAAATGGAATAGGGGTTACTACCCCCCAGCTTAGGCTCTTTTATAATTTTTGCAGCAAAACGCCATTTGAAATGAAATCGTTTGATTCAACGCTGAGTTTCAATAAAGTTTTTCAATTTAAGAATATCCCTTTGATATGTTTTATGAAAAAAGAGTGTAAAAATGTAACTGAATATCATAGTATGAAATAAAGAACGATATTATGTATTGATTAAAAGTACAGTGCTGCTTAAACTTTTCGTGCAATACTTTTTATACAATTTTTAAACTTATAACAACGTAGTGTAACTTTTACAACGTAGTAACAGAGTATTTCGATGCAATATTGTATTAAAAATCACCTATACAAATATTATAAACATCTGTAAGCATATAATGCTGGGTTTGTCTGTTTGAAATCTCAAAAACTACTACACCCATTAAATAAAAAAAACTTTTTAGCATCAGATAGCCCCATTATCGGAGAAGGCTATCGGTCGTATATCATCATGTTACTACCCGAGAGGAGCAGTAATTACAAACAACAAACCGGGAAGACGACAGAAACTGTGAAGCACAACTAATATTCAATAAATCTGAATCCACAAGCCAGAAACAACTACTCAATAAAAACATAATTTATACAAAAATATTTTATAGTTCCCAGCCCTATTAGACGGTACATTTACTCCATAGTAAAAACAATACAAATAAGCTAGGTTATAATGATTCAGTGTTGTCAGATTATATACATTATTTAAGGTGAGGGTTGCCGTGCTTCAGAAATCAGAGACCAACGTTTGTAATCATCATCATCATCATCATCAGCCTATCGCAGTCTACTGCTGGACATAGGCCTCTCCCATTGCACGCCACTTCGATCTATTGTCGGCTTCTCGCATCCAGCTCCTGCCAGCCATCTTGCGCAAATCGTCACTCCACCTGGCCTGTTGGCGTCCTACGCTACGTTTGCAATAGTATAATAAAAATATAATAATATTTTGTCATGTCATATCACAATTGAAAACATATAAAATCTATTTACCGTATATAGAAAGTTGTGAACGAAGTCGTGGGTAGAGAGTATTTGCACAGAGTGGGAATTGAACCTGTGATTTAATACGTTACATATGAATACTTTACCGATGCCACAATATCTCGATATTATTTGGCTCGACTGGCTTGTTGGTCTAGTGGTTAGTGACCCTTACTGCTAAGCCCGAGGCCGTGGGTTCGATTCCCACCCAGGACAAATATTTGTGTAATAAGCACCAGTAGTTCCGTGTCTCGGAGTAATTTATCTATAATATGTATTTAGAAATTTCTGAGTATGTTTATAAGCAGTCCGCTAATCAACTATGGTAATCAACCACAGTAAACTCTTAGTTTAGGATCAGAGAGCCGTGTCTAAAATGTCTGACGTTATTATTATTATAAAACAACGGCACTCTTGTGACTGAAATTTCATGGTCACTATTGACAGTAGTAGTTTGGGGGACAAACGAGCAGACGGGTTACCTGTTGGCGAGTGACATCCTCTGCGATGTGACCCAAAGTCATATGTGAATCACAACTATTGACAGTAGTGTAATGACTTTGGGTCGGACGACGTGAAATGATTTTGATTGAATTGCCACCTGATTTCAATCTCAAAACAGAAACACCTTATATGTATATACACTTTTTCTGTGTAGCTACAGGAATTGAATATTTATAATTTTTATAGTAAGCGTTGAGCTAAAAAGAATATTTTTATCTCCTCATTTATTAATATATTATGTCACAATAACTCTCATTTAAATAATCTCCATTTTTGGTAACTTGATTATAAATGTAAGCTTGAGTAACTTCAGCTTTATTAAGGACGAATACACAGATAAAAAAAAAAGCGCTTAACTGTCTAGGGTATATGTAGTTGTGGCGTGACGTACGTGTTCCACGCGCGCCTATTTGATGTGGGTGGCGTAAGCCCCCATATTCCAAAGTGTGGTCGCCTGCTAGTCAGATGGCCAGGTCTGTTGGGGTTCCCGGATATTTCCTTCTGAGGGTATCCCTGGTCCCTAGCAATAGACGCTCTCATGACGGAACACCGTGTGGTTTTAGTCGGTTCGAGTCCGACATACCACCTCACCGTCAGCTCCGGTGAGTTGATGAACCGTGGGGGTTTCCACATGAAAAAAAAAGGGTATATTTAGTTGTCTTGAGAGATATATTAGCCGTTTTACTATCGGTGGAAATTGAGCCACACCACCACTTCCCGTCCCGTTCCGTCCGGCGATTAACGGACCGGACCGTTATCTATCAGACAGTGTATATACAGTCCTACAGTACCTGAATGAGAGCCGCTCGGTCGCTCCTTATTACGTAAGAATGACTACATTATGGTTGAGAAAAAATATTCGTTTGAACGCCTCCACTAACCATTTCGGGAATATGTATGTATGTATTTATAAGACGCATGACATGGCATTTGTTTTATGTTATTGGGGGACAGACGAACAGACTGGTCACCTTATGGTTAGTGACAACTGCCGTCAATACACCTGCAACTCAAGAGTCGTAAGTGCACTGCCCGCCTTTGAGGGTGATGGGGATAGAGGATGCGGGGAGGTGAAAGATAACAGATGTAAGGAGAGCGGAAAGAGGAGAGAGGGGTGAGGGAAGGTGAGGGGAGGCGGGGTTGAGTATCCGTAAACCTTTCATCATATTTTTCATAACCGGTTTTCTGTGAGGCCGTGGTATCGCACTGGTCGAGCCGGCCCATTCGTGCCTTAGCATGGCTCTACCACTGTTAAACTTCTACTACTATAACTACATTACTATACTATACTATACTAGTTCTATACCCGTTATTCTAACCCCCTCAGCACCTTTTCTTGGAATAAGTTCAAATAGAAAAAACAGAAATCACCAATATTATTTGATTCATCAATTCGAACTATTAATATAGCAACTCATCAATAATACAAAATGTTCTCAGAAACAAGTTAATTCAAACAGTTTGTGAAAATAAATAGCAAGACTTCCCTTTTTACCAAGATGTGGCGTCCCTGAATATTCCCGCTTTATTTACCGCGCCACTGCTGCCTTCCAAAATCGAAAATATTATCATTTATCATACGCCTTATTAAACTTTACCACACATACATTATTTTGCGCAGAATAACAGGAAAATACACATATTTTTTCATGATATTAAACAAAATATTTTCGACATATTACACTGCGCAAAGTAAGCAAAACTTCAACTGTTAGTTTTAGATCTCGAATAAGCATAGTAATATAAACATTTTTTTCCTTATACATACATACAGTATAAACATAAGAACAGCCAGAAAAATGCAAATACTTAGTAATATATAGCATCTCATCTGGCCGCCGTAGTGTGGATCACAATGCTGCATTGAAAACACTTGCAATAAGGATGGTGGCCACCACTCTTAGACTCCACTTATTGCTTTCCATCAGGCAGAGTGGAATCATTATGATAAAAAAATATTTATAAATGCGAAAAGTTTTATGGTTTTTTTTCGTAATTAAGACAAAACTGTTGAACGAATCAAATCATCAAATGAAAATAACATAGAGATAAATTAAATTCAAATTAAAAATTTCAAACTCAGTTTTTATACTGCATAAAACTGTTCAAAAGTTATTAGAAATAGTCGTGTTTTAAAAAGTAGTAGTAGTAAACGTAACGTACATAGATCAACACACACAGCGTCACCACAACTATAGGTTGGCTTGTGAAATGTGAGGTACTTACCTATAAAGAACGGCATAAGAAAAAACTATTCGTGTATATATCAGTAGGTTATTTCTTTTTTAAATTGTACATAGATCCTTAGATGCTGTACAAATTTTTCATTTTAATTTTTAAAACGAGGCGTATCTTGAGACATTCCCGGGTATTTGAGCCACTTATAACTACTTTGAATACTACCAACAATACTTCTCTTACACGTATGGCAAGATTGTATAATGAGAGCTCTAACTTAACTGACAATGCCATTGATGTTTTCTCTATGAAATATTTATCATTCAGACGCTTCCTAATCAGTAAAGCTTTTTAATTTCTTGTACTATTATAATAATTATATACAATAAATATCCAATATAGAGTTAGATTTTTTGTGGTTACAGTCTAAACATTAGATAAGACTGTTACTGTCTCTGTTTTATTAATATTTTCACGAACAATGTTAAATTAGGAGTGTCTATAAATTGCTGTGATTTTACAGTTAGCATGTTTAATAAATAAATAATTAAAAACACACCCGTTTTCAAAAAGTTGAGCCTTATGAGAAGAAATCGGGCAAACAAACTCATGACCTTTTTGTAAAAGGTGATAAGGGAATAAGAAAGAGGGGAGAGGAAATAGGAGAGGGGGAGTTGGGCCTCCAGAAACTTCACTAATTTCGGCTAAATGCAGCGCAAGCATTACTTACAAACCGATTTTCTCTGAGGCCATTTGTGTCTAAGCATGGCTCTCCCACGATCATACTTTGTGACGAAGATTTGCACAGAGTGAGAATCTAACCTTCCATCTCCCACATTACATTCGAATGCACTACCACTGCGACATTTCAGTATTATTTTAATTGTATTTTTTATTTTATAATAGTTTATATTATAGGCTTCAAGAGATACTATAAGTTTATTTTCAACCGACTTCAAAAAGGAGGAGGTTCTTCATTCGACTGTTTTTTTTTATTTTTTTTTGTTTCCTCATAACTTTTGATAGGGTGAACCGATTCTGATGTTTTTTTATTTTATTTGAAAACTGTTCCTCCTCGTGTGGTCCCATTTTTATTTGATCCAGTTATGACAATGGTATCCATGAGAAAAACATATAAGTTTTAGATTTGCAAATGGACGAACAACTCAATATTACGCCAACTGATTTTGATGATTCTTTTTTTTTTATTAGAAAGGACATATTTCAAAGGTAGTTAGATGAGTTTGGTCCAGTTGTGATAATGACATCCATTAGAAAACCATATTAGTCTTAAATTTTATGATAGACGTATTGAAGTCGGTTGTCTACTTTTTTAAAGTCCGATTATTATAATATAGGTTGTCAATCGGACTTTAAAAAACTCTGTCTGTTTGTTTGAACAGAACCCGTCTCCTTATTGTATGTGACAATCGCCGACAACCTTTGAGGTTGGTGAGCGACAGAGTAGAGGGGGAATGACGGGAGGGGAAAGAAGAGAAAGGGATAAGGGATCTGAAAAGAGTGAGGGGATGGAAAACATGTGAGGGTTCAGTAGGGCCTTCAGTACCCTCACTTACTCCGCAATACAATGTAAGCATTATCTGTCTACCGGTTTTCTATAAGACCGTGGTAATGCCTAAGCGTGGGAGAATCATGTTTATGGCTCTCCCACAAAAATCTAAAGTATTAGTGAACAAAATTACGATTACTTACGATTAGAAGATAAATCCTTATGCTAGAAATGTATTAGTTAATCAAACCAAAACAAATCTGAGTTCATACAGAATAGGGGTGATTTTAGTTTTTGTGTTTTCAACAAATATTTGCGAAGAGGTTAGACAAAACAACATTCTGTTCAAATTTGCAACTGTAACCGCAAAGTACTTGTACTGTAGACACTGCAAGCAAAAAGCTTTCGTTTAAGATTGCGTGGAGCGTGTTTGTTGTAGAATTGAGTCTGTAACCTGTTACTGATCTACTGATGAGTTTAAGGAACTGGTAAATACTTACTATCACTCATCACTTAAGTAATAGTAGAATATTAGGCAGATTAGGCCTAACTTGCACAGCACAGATATTTTCTTATTGAAACAGCAATAATTTAATTAATGGATATAAAATTTAATTAAGAGATAGTAACGGTCAACCGTGTTAGACTAATTGTAATTTAGAAACTGCTTAATGCTGTTTGTCTATATAAAATAATAATATTTCCCAATTATGATACACACATTTAGTTAGCAAGCACAATTGATATATAATTTAGGTATTATAAATTTATATATTCAACAGTACTCTCTTAATGTAATGCATTATTTTACTTTTTTAACCTAGTTGAATAAAAAATATAAAATCAAAATGCACTTGGTCTTTCGAGCCAAATTCAAAATAAATAATACATATAACAACAATTTTTAAAGACTTTTTGGATATATTATGCGATCTTTCAAAACATATAACATTTGTTTTTTTTTTTTTTTACTGACGCTGCTTCCTCATCAATATTCATCCATGTCAGCGGTAGATTTATTAGCCCCTATATCATTACGGTGTAAGACAGGTATTTTTCATGTTTTTGTGGATTATCTCGATACATGCTTAATGAAGATTGATTCGATTTTTGCTTGATTAGGTTAGCTTGAACATATTTCAGTTATATTGTAGCATATACGCCTGAAAACATTTTATCTGATATCGTCAATATTATCACTTTTATTCTCATTGTATTCATAACCGGATTTAAAATTGGTAATTATTAGTTCTGTTATCACAGCCTGATATGCTCAAGCAATTTTAGGACTCCTCAATATATATATACATATATATTTTTATTCTATAGGGGCCGGACGAATAGACTGGTCACCTGATGGTAACTGACAACCGCCGTGTATGGACCCTTGCAACTCAAGGGTAGTGGGTGCGGTCCCCCGCCTTTCAGGGTGATGAGGGGCGGGGGATGCGGGGACGGGAAAGAAGAATGGGGTTGAGGAGATGGGAAAGAGTAGAGGGGGGTGAGGGGAGTAGAAGAGTCGGGAATCGGGAAACCTCACTCATATCGGGGAATTGCAACGCAAGCGTTACTTCACAACCAGTTTTCTGTGAGCCCGTGGTATCGCACCGGTTGAACCGTCCCATTCGTGCCTAAGCATGGCTGTACCACTGTTAAAATTATCATTGGAGTAAAACGGGTTGTAGAATAAAGACCGCTAATGGGTTTAAGGAAGTCAGTCGGATGGACTTAGAACTATAGGATTTCTCCTATAACGCAAAGAAATTAATATGCCTCTGCCCATCCTTTCAGAGATACAAGGATGACGGTATGTATGTGATCATTCAGATCAGTCAAAGACCAGGGGCACAGCAAAGGATGTTTTCAAACTTACATAAAAAATTAAGTACTATTCCAGAAACTTCTTGAAAAAGGTCAGTTCTTGATAAGACCTAAGCCCTATAACTTTAGCGAACTTAAGCGAGAAGGAACGGCAAAACTAGAAAAAGAAGAAGAAAGTATTCATAGCCTGATTCGGTTATATAACCTATCATTACGGCCATTTTCACACTAAAGCTTGTTAGGTAGAAAGTACAATCACAGTCAGTTACATACACGCACCCGCGGTTTAAAAGATTATTACATTACCGTAAAAGCTGGTAAAAACGATATAAGACAAAAGAGATAAGTACATGAGGCTTCATTATTAAGTATGCAATGGTGATGGTGTTGGTAACTGACAATCGCCGTCTATGGACACCTGCAACTCAAGAAACTTAAGAGTCGTAAGTACGCTGCCCGCCTTTTGGTGGTGACGAGGGAAGCAGGGAGGGGATAGAGGAATGAGGAGTTGGGCCTCCGGAAACCTCACTAATTACAGGGAGATGCAACGTTGCGTCACAACCGATTTTCTGTGAGGCTCTTGATATCATGATATTGCTTCGGTTGAGCCCGCACAAACGTGCCTAAGTATGGCTTTCTATGAAGAAAGCAGAACTAAAATTTAGGGTAATGATTGAAAGGTGATATCGGCTTTAGTCTTCCACGAACCTTAAAATTCTTTAACAGATAAATCAAGATAAAAATCCCCTTATATATATTTTTTATAAAAAGCTAGGTCAGCACCATTACATAATTTAAATATTACTCTTGCAATATTTGATAACGTTCAATTCAACCCAGTCATCTAGAACTCTGCTAGTATAACAAGATCTTTTTAAACATCTAATTACTCTAGTAAGAGAGCTCAACATTGCCTGGAAATAATCAGTTTAACGATAATATACTCCTCTAATGACCCTAATTTTCAAAGTATTCCCACTATCCAAGAGCTCGGGACATAATTGTGAAAGGTTCAGTTTAAATTGAGCCTTTACTGGATACTTTTTATTCTTTTTCACCTATCACTATAAAATGGAACAAAAATCTACATAAAGTTATTGGCACGTATTTTTCAGTACAATATCAAACAAGATTTTGAAACAGAAATAGGGAGAACTATATTTTTCAAGCTGTGTGGAACGTAAATACGGAATATTCTGGCTGAAAATCGTAAGCGATAACGAATATACGTATGTCACAAAGGATCGGACAAAAACAACGTGGACTAGAATTGTTTTTATTAGTCCCAAGCTGATGAAGTTTTGCTCCACTTCTCTTGAAACAAATTGGAAGTTTCAGACTAAATTAATGCTTTTTGAATAAATATTGTATAAGCCATATTAATTTTAACAATGGTAGAGCCATGCTTAGGCACGAATAGGCCGGCTCGACAGATACGATACCACGATGGAGCTACCAGAATACCAGGCGGCGGATACCAGGTTTCCAGAGGCCCATTCATTTTCTCATTCCATTTTCTTCTTTCCCCTCCCATAATCCCCTCATCCCTCATCACCCTCAAAGGCAGGCAGTGCACTTACGACTCTCAAGATGCAGGGGGTCATGGATGGCAGTTTTCACTTACCATCAGGTGACCCGTCTCTTCGTCTGTCCCATTATAACATAAAAAAAAGTCATTCTATTTTTAGATCCTGTGTTAAACTCCCCCCTTGAATAATTGAAATCATTATCACATAAAAGCAAGGCAATAGCGACCAAAAAAAGATAGGAATGTGCTTTTTGTCACAGCGTTGAATAATAATAACAATATTCACCAACAGATCCCAAGTGACGACATATTTATACAGAGTGTGATCTTTTAAATGTAACGTCTCATTTGGGCTACTAAGCGAGTTGATAAGCGCATCGTTTGTTCAGAGGAAAATAAAAAAAAATAAATTGCGTGAAAATAAACCTGAAAAATTTTGCAAGCAAGCACTGGTGAGACCTAAGATAAATAAAATAGTTAAAAATTTTTGGAAAACGAAAGGAAAGACTAAAATAACTTCAAAAGTAGATAGTACGCAGATGCATACAGTATTTAAAGGGAATACAAATCATTTTGGACTGACCTTGATCACTTAATATAAACTTAAAAAGTAAATCTGCATCTGTTACAGGCTCTGGGTTTCATCAAATCAAAGAAACTTAATTTTAATTTTACTCTACAAATATCTATCTATGTCGATATGGTTTGTAATTAAATTATACATACACATATTTTATGGACAATCCCTAATCTTCACATATGTGAGGAGCAAGCTCGGAGTTTTACAAGTTGAAACAATAGTTAAATTCACAGTATTCACAAAAACTTTTCAGCGCTTATAAAATATAAATAGAAATGGTTAGGGAATATTCTGTCCGGACGTCCGTGGAGCTTAGGTCAGAAGTTGCATTTTAATTGTTTGTAGCTTAAAACTTTGCCTTATGCTTAAAAACATTTCAAAAGCATTTCTATGTTAACATTTTCTTATAAATTTAATGGTTCAGCAAAAGCAAAACAAGATGCTTCCTCGAATCCAACGCTGTCTCATTATATTTTTCAAGCGTCATAAAAAGAATAACTGTTTCTGGGTAATTTCCGGGACTGTCGTTGGCTTCAGATCTTGGAAGTCAGCAGTCTCTAGTGAACTTCAAAGTGAGTTGATATCCATTATTTTTTTTACTATAGTGGAACAGACGAACAGACGGGTCACCTGATGGTAAGCGACAACCGCTGTCCATGGACACCTGCAACTCAAGAGGCGTAAGTGCGCTGCCCGCCTTGGAAGTGCAACTCAAGAGTGATGAGGGATAGAGGGATTCAGGGAGATTAAAAAAGAGAAGGGGGTGAGGAGAGGGGTAATGAGGGGAGAGGAAAGAGTAGAGGGGAGTTGGACTTCCGGAAACCTTCACAACCGGTTTTCTGTGAGGCCGTGGTGTCGCACCGGTCAAGCCGGCCCATTCGAGTCTAAGCATGGCACCACTAAACTAACTTCTTAATTTGCTAGAGTCATCAAAGGTGTTCACTGTTCATGTTACACAATGTATCATTCAAGTTCATACACACTTGTCTAGAAGTACTAACCAGCTTGTGACAGAAGAGGTAGCTTGTATGTCCAAGAGGACTCAAGAAGGTGGTGCTCATTGTCTATGCCTACCCCGATGGGAGGAAGGCGTAAGCTTATGAATGTGGGTACAACTTGAAAAGAATATATTTTAACTTCTTTGAAGAGAATATATTTTAACAACAAACATGTACATCCTCTTACAATTTAAAGGGACCCCCATTCCCGTCACCTGGATGATTGGCATATTTTATTTTTATTTTATTTAAAACTTCATGCGCCAAATGCACACAGGCTGACTTAATGCCAAAGGCATTCTCTGCCAGTCTACCTTAGGGTGATGTAGAAATGACTGAAGTAGGTGCATATCACCACTGTTTAAAAAATGTCACCGGTTCCGTATATCGTATAAAGTCCTGAAAGGCCGGTAACACACTTGCAGTTCATGAATAGTAGATGTTCATGGGCTTTGGTAGTAGCTTACCATCTGTCTGCTCGTTTGCGCTTATTTCCCAAAAAAAACAGAGCATCGTTAAAATATGAAGCCCCTCCGTTGTTGCTGTTGAACCATGCCATTGTTCGTGGGCAACTCTCTGCATTGAAATTCGAACACGCGGTCTTTAATGTGGCTGACAGCTATTTAACCTGCATGCCACTCTGCCCTATCTTCAAACCTTAATGATCTAAACTAGGATAACCTATAAGAAAATGCCTGATAGTCACTCATAGATCGAAGACAAAAGAAAACATTATTTAAAAAAAATGAAACAAGTTCAATGTAAATTACATCCGATTTCATTTACTGTTTTTCATCACTCATAATGCAAGAAGTAACTGAAGCAACAGAGCCCACAACAAGGAAATAAAAATATTAACGCAAAACCAACCACGCGAGTCCGTCGGGTCTCCATCAAAACCAACAATAAATACGGCGTAAAGAGACCTATAAAAAGGAATCAAAGTACAGCCGTATAATGCGGACCTTGTTATAAGAAAAGTAATTTCTATTTGTTGCTATCTAAGGCGCAAAATATGTATTGAACGGAAAGTTAATATACGTATTCTTTCCTACAATATTTTGTATCTCAATCGATTGTAACTAAAAACTAACTAGACTTCATGGCATCTAGGCAACTTTAAGCATTTACAAATGTAAAAAGTATGAAGATAATCTTGGTCATATTAAAGCCGATTTGATTGATTTGTCTTCTTTGAGTATGTAAAAAAGCAAATAAACATTACTCATACATCGTTCTGTACTCGTTCTGCACTTTTACTAATCTTATACGCTCATGGGACCTATGGTTTTCCACATGGTATCTCTGATGTGATATTTTTTTATATACAACGGTAGCTACTCATCAAACAAGATCAAAAATGGTTAAGACGATGAATGAAGTTATCAATGAAATTCTCGATAAAGGGTCTCCTAGGAGTTAATTGCCTGTTCTTTTCAATAAAACTTACGTAGTGAAAGAGGCAACTGTCTTCACCACTGATTTAGTATGAGTAACTTCTACTTCTGTACAACAAGAACGATTATTGAATAAAATCAAACCCGACTGCAAACATATATTAATCACTATTTTTTTTGTTGTCGTTATCTCGAAATGTTACACCCAATATCCAAAGACGATTGAAATGACATCTCGCAAGCTAAGCCACCCCACATCGCCAAAACAAGTATGTTTGAGCTACAGTACAATTATTATATAACCTTATAAAACCACTTCACTCATTACAAACATGTGAAGACTCGAGTACTTAATCTTCAGTCTATCTTAACCTACAGCTCGATATTACAAACTCGATACACAATTCAATAAAAACATCATGGCAGTGGTAAGAAAATTTTAACACATTTCTGCATTTCCGAGTGGAGGCTCCATTAGGTCCAGTAAAGTAAACAGTAGTCATAAAATGCTTGAGTCAGAATCAGACGAAATTGCCAACAACTACACTTATGCAACAGGGAACCAATTTGTTCCATCCCTTACTTTAGTAAACAAGTGATATGAAGTTTATAGTTGGAAAGCGATTGAACTGTGGCATACACATACATACACTATATCCCTGTTGGAGTAGGCAGAGAAGCATCAAAGGCCTACATTTGGTCAATCATAATATTTTCTTGTTAAAAACCCTAAGTTGCATCTAAATGAAAGTGATAATCCTGAGTAGAATTCAGTGTGTCTTAGAGAATGGAACATTAATTTAACCACTAAAATTATACATTTCTAGCATGCAATTGCGAAAACAATCCATGTAAAAGTTTAAAAAACTAACATAAAATACTTTCAAAAGTTAGTTTTTATGGATTTTCACAAACAAAAAATTAAGTACATAAGATTTAAAATCTTTAACTTTCCACACTCTACCTGCATTTATGAAAAACGGAGGTGATAATACCTGGAAATTAAAATGGTCACACATTTTTTTAGTTTTTTGTTTTTCACAATGTTATTGCAACTGCCTGCTAGAAATATATTAAAACCCGCCGCCACAAATATTCCAATAAAAAATATAGTTTTCATTTATACGAACTTATATTTAAAGATTAACTAGAGGTCACCCTCCTTTCGGGTCCAGATTTCTAATCGCCTCCACGGTGCTTCCCGACATCAAAATCTCCGTTCCTAAAATGCCTGTACCACTACTTAACAGTCGTTTGGGAGAGTGCGTTAGAAGTTATCACCTTAGTCGGTCTTCGGTGGGCTTCGGGCGCAGAATGTCCCTCAAGGAACATGTACATAACTTGTTTATTTGACGCTGTGAAAATAAGTCAATAGAATCACGACCTTCTAAATTAATATTCGTAGTCATAAACCGGCGGGTTTGATCCGAACAACCTAATATATTTTGATTCGTTGAAATAAGTATTTCATTTTCTTTGTCACTCCGCATACATACAAACGAGTGAGAGACATGCCTCTATCTCTGAAGCCTCCAACGCTGAAGGTACCCTGGCGGAGTAGGGTTAAACATGCACATTTTGCCAATTAGGATTTGGTCCCATTATCAGATTGGGTGTATATGGAATGGGATAAAAAAGGCAAGGGAAGGAAAAAGATATTGCTTCAATGCATCAAAAATGTCAGCAATAGCTCGAGAAGCTGATAAAAATTAAAGCCAATGAAAAGATTTATGTGTAGGAAAGATATCAAAGCCGGTTCCACCATACAGATAAATAAAGATCTCCAAATGCATCGCATTATTTGGTCCAAGATTTCAAGGAAGTTACTGGAAGAATTGAGGCAAAGGTTGGATTGTCGTAGATTATTGCATGATATAGGTTTCGATTCCTCTGCCCCTTGCTGATATTACTCCGTTACTACTGTTATTATTTTAGTTAAACTCTATTTTAATATTTATAAACCAGCCCATATTAAAATAATAACCAGCCATTCAATCTAAATATAACGTACCACGAAAACACCAATTTATTTGTCGCCACAATAAAAATAAATTGTATAGCTTCTACATAATCCCGTCCCTAACCCGTTTACGGCCGCCTGTAATATGATGAGATCCGCCGAGACGATTCCCTGGACACGACAATATCCGTTGCCGCGTAAATAACGCCCTAAACATAAATATTAGATTGACACCAAGCAATATACAGCAAACATTATTCTGTGATACGTTTTAAGTGTTATTGCTTGAGGGCAATTGGTAGGTTTGCAAGCGACATTTCGCGTTGGATTTTTCTTTTTTGATTTTATTAAATTATATTATCGACGTTTATGCTACGTTGGTTTTAGGGTTGATATTGAAAACGTAGTAGGTTTTATCAACATTTTAGTAAAGTTAGACTTGCTCTGAGACTGAGAGAATGTGACCTTTAAATATATTTGTATTCTAATTTCTATATTACGAACTTTTTTAACACTAGTGAAGCTGTGAGTTGTACTTACGGTAGGTACTTTATTCCCTTTACACAAAAAAAATATCCGTCTGTTTATTCTTAGGTTTCTGAGGTATATGTAAGCCTTTGAAATATTTATTTTTATGAGATCTGGGGCAAACAAGTAGACGGGTCACCTGATGGTAAGTGACTACCGCCGCCCATGGACAACATGATCTAATTCAAAAGTCAAAAGTGCGTTGCCGGCCTTTTAGGTAGGAGTACGCGCATTTCTTGAAGGTTTGAAGGTCATATCGGTTGGGAAATACGGCAGGTTACAATTTGTTTCACATGCTGGTATGCAAGTCAAAAGCTCCTGAAGAAGCGCACAGTGGACTACCAATCATCCAGGTAATGGGGATGAAAATTGAAAACTGCGGAATAGTTAGCGTATAATGCTAAGTTTTTATTTTAATATCATAATGCATAAATTTTAAGTAGAGTTGTAATCACATATTACATTTTGAAATAAATATACGGTATTTCTTAAGCTAAGCTATTCAACCGTTTTAAAATTGAAACCTTTATTCACATTTAGATTGTTTTCAATGTGTCCAAATTTATGTATACCATCGCATAATAGCAGTATTAAAAAAATGGGTTATAACGCTCGTATAGCAAGAACTTCCTTACTTCCTTCAAGAAAAGAGCGTACTCCTACCTAAAAGGCCGGCAACGCACTTGTGACTCTTGAGTTGCGGGTGTCCATGGGTGGCGGTAGTCATTTACCATCAGGTGACCCGTCTGCTAGTTTGCCCCCTATCGCATAAAAAAAAAGCGGTGCCATACGCCATGTGCCTGAAGACAATGTTTTTTTTTTAGTTTGACTAACTTCTGAAGCAAATAAAATGTCCTATAGAAATCTACTCTTCGGGTTAAATTACAAGATATTTGTTCATGCCTTTACGGAAGCGGCAAAAATGGTTCGACAAATGCGTCACTAAGAAAATTAAAACGTAAATTCAAATAAAAACTTTTTAGTATTTTTTTGGACTCTGCTTCTGCAGTCAAAACATCACCAATGAACCTTCGTTCTCTCCAATCAATTTTTAAGACAAATACAGAGAAAATAATTTGTCATATTCCAAGTTTCTTAATTAACGATGTTTTGCGAAACACCTGCAGAAAGTTTCTCGTGAAATTTTAATCCTTTCAATCCGAGGTTAAAACAGTGAAAAAATGTATATTAATTAAAAGTTTCGAATTTGCTGTATACTTGTGGTGAAAACGAGTTTCAAAATAAAATGTTTTGAACCTTATCTTTCTAACTTTTAAAATTATGTAGATATTGTTGCAAGTTAGGTTACGTTAAAAGGTAAAAAACCTTGTAATGTAATTAATGTAATCTTCTATGATTGAAGTCTTGATTTGTACATTTTAATACTTTTTTATCAACAAATTTTATATTTAAGTTTACAAAATATATTAAGAAATTCGTCAGTCGATTACCGACAATAATAATGACCAATTGTGTCACTCAATGCATGAAAATAATTGTGTAATCAGGTCACCCTGACATATGAATTTCATATAATTGGTTTTTCTATTAGGTGGGTATTACACAAATGATTTAACTAAAATTATATTAGAAGATAAAAGACATTTGTACAGTACATAAGGCATAACAACAGGTAGCCTTATAGCTCACGGCAATCTTTGTACTGAGACGGTGGCGTGACGTGTTCCACGCACGCCTCTCAAACTGGAGTGGTAGTTAGGCCCCCCATATTCCCATGGTGTGGCCTCCCTGGAAAAGAGGCGGCCAAGGGTCTGCAGGGGTTCCTGGAAGCATCCCTACTTGGGTATACCCAGGTCCCTTGGAATAGACCCATTTATGACGGAACACCGTGTGGTTTTAGTCGGTTCGAGTCCGACATACCACTTCACCGTCAGCTCCGGTTAGATGAAGACCCGTGGGGGTTTCCACATGTACAAAAAAAAAGGCAATGTTTGTACAGATTAAGGGTAGTCAGTGGTGTAAAAAAAAAAACTGTTGTCACTATTTCCATGTTTAAAAAAAAAAAAACATTCGTTATTTTGCTAGCCTTAATAAGATTAGGTAAATAGAATTACAATATTTAAGCTATTTAATCTCTCAAGGAGCACAACTTTCTTATCCTCGTATTTTGAAAGCTCAATGGTTTGGCAGAATTTGAACAGCAGTTTCGTCCGTATTTTCATCGGTCCCCAGGCGTATGACCGATCTCTTGATGTCTTAGGCCCTTTGCGCTTCAGAGAATATCATAAGTTGTTGGCTCCGGTTTGATGCGTAATAATTTGGGATCGTCAATCCAAATAACTGTTTCTTAACGAAAAACGTTTTAGCCAAAACTTATTGAGAAAGTCTCCTTTGTTTAGGATTCTGCATATTTATTTGTAATTCTCAAATTAATATTCTAATATTACTAAGATTTTACTACTACTTGTATATAAGTATGTTTATCAGCTGCCCGATTACTATAGCACAAGCTCTCCTTAGTCTGGGACCAGATGGCCGTGCGTGAGATGTATCAAGCTACTAAATATATATATATACATATACATATATATGTATATACATATATATTAAACAAGTTGTTAGTTTTAGGTATATACACATACATACACAAATGCCTATATTCCCTAATCGGTAGGCAGAAGCGTTTCCAATGCCCACTTTGCTAACCATAATTTAATTCTACATTTGTAATTCCTTCCTACTCTTCAGAGCACTCAACTGCCCTGCAGGATAGGCTTAGTATCCTGGGTATGGATATTTGCCGGGATCTCAATCCGCGCGATTACATCGAGCGTGTCACCAAGGCGGCCTGGAATTCTCTACCAGCGCACGTGTTTCCTTTCCACTTTGATCCCGGGTCTTTTAAGAGGGGCGTGAAAAAGCATCTCATCAGGCCAGTAGTGGGTCACCATGCTGCATTGACTAGACATGCAATGAGGATGGTGACCACCACTCTTTGACTCCACCTATTGCTTTCCATCAGGCAAAGTGGAGTCACTATGGTAGACTAATATAAAAAAAAAAAAAATGGTGGCATCCGGGTACTATATGACTGTATATATACCGTCTAATAACAGTCTGATATCTAAGACTTTTTACGACTCCTATGGGAAGTGATGTTGTTCACCGTGAACCACGCGAAAACATAATGGTTTAGTTCAGGCAGTTTTACATTTAATTTAAATATGTTTATGTTAATTTATATAAGAACCAAATATGATGATTAATCAATTAAAATACTTGTAATTATTAATAGTCGTAATTAAGGCTCGGATTCCAGGCACCAGCCAGTTCGAGTTCTATGTATGCGACCATTATTTGCTTGAACTACCCAATCCATCTGTATTAACAATATCCATTTTCTTCCCTTTCGATCCTGTTTTTTCCTGTCAATATGTCCGAAGTGCCAAAAGGACGGCAGTATGCCGCCTGCCCGAGTACGTAAATAGGACTTAGTGGATACAGGTGTGTCTGTAAATATATAATTAATTACTAGTAAAAGTATTAATGTAAACTATGAAATGCCGAAATAAAATATATAATAATATTGAAATATTTATGACGAAGATACATTATATCATCCATCCCTCTCTCATAAGAGTCCATCTTGGACGTGTAAAACAGTTAATGAATGACTGGAGAAAAATAAATAAGAACTGCCTACCTTTTAATTCGTTTTTAAAATAAAACAGGAATATCCACTCACCATTTTCTAGTATTTGAACCGTCCGTACGATGTTGGCGCTCCTTTATTGATTAAATATTGATTTGAAGTCTAGACTCTTGACTGAACGCGACAGACGGGCATAAAATGTATACGCACTGGTCTAGTTTTAGTCTAGTTGAACTTAAATGAATATTTGGAGAGGAATTTGAGGTTATTTGGTTATTCTATCAACTGCAAATGAAATGGTATTTTGCAATGAATGTTTCATAAGTTTAAATTTTAATAACAAAAGTTTGGCTCGAATTGAAACTGCCCCTTGTAGTCATACATTCACTGGCCCGTTGGTCTAGTGGTTATTGATCTTGGCTGCTAAGCCGGAGGTCGTGGGTTCGATTCAGACATGGGACAAAGACTTGTGTGATCAACATATAATTGTTCTCAGTCATGGTGTTGTTCGTGTCCGTTGTTTGTATGTTTGTAAAGTTCCCCGTGACACAAGAATAATTCCTAATGTATTTGCGTCTCTTTGTCTCTGTCTGTCTCCTTTTTAATACAAGAAAAGTGAAATATTGTCTTCAAATTTAAATTCGACAAATCTTGCACATACACTACATACACTAGATACTTATTGTAAAATAAAGGTCTAGAAACATTGTTAATGAAGAAGAAACACTTTACATTGACGGAATTGAATTGCATTGAATCTACAAGTGACAGAGAGTCCATAAAGAAGTCATAATAATATAACGATTTAAATGATGACAAAACAAAGATTTGATTGTATCTACTTACGCTATATAACTAAAGGATTTGATTTTATTTTGTAAAAAACAAGATTTTTATTGAGGAAAACTACCTAAAACATAAACCATTTTTTTAAATCACCAAGTGCAAATTTATCGATCATTCAAACAGAAATTCAGTCTTATTGAGAACCACGCCCTTGAAGTAAGTTAAAAATATTTTAAACCCAATTGTATTACAAAGAGAAGGTTTAAAGTACAAAAGCTGAGTAGGCTCCTAGAGTATGACAAAGAAATATCATGCATGCATACATGCAAACATACATACCCGTCACATAAATACAAAAAAAATTAACCGTTCTTCTTACGTTGTCGGGTTCATCTGTTGAGCCAATGTTTCACCGTTTTTTAGGAGACAAACTTAACTTTGCATCTCTCTTCCTTACATCGACGTGGGTTTAGACCGCAAAATTTAAGTTTGTAATAACAAAAAGGAGTTTTTTTATGTTAAGTCATAAAATTTTAAGATTGTTCTCTTTAATTGTGCTGTGGAACCTAGCTTTTTGACAAATTTCAAAGCTTTAGGCTAATGTGAACTACCCTACAGGTTTTGATTTATCCACGAAATGTGCAAATTTGTTGAAATCTAAGGCTTTACTGAAAAATATATGTTTAATGTTTATTTTGATTGAGTTGACTTAGAAACTTGTTTTTTACAGCAAACATGTGTATTTGGTGTCAATTTTTAACTTATATAACGCGGATCAGAGAAAAAGAGTTTTGACCCATGAGTCATCGAGACGAGCGTTAAAAGTGTTAATTTTTTCAAGCTTAAAAACGGTTTAAGTGCAATTATTATGACGGCATCGATTTCAATTAAAACAGAATTTAAATTGAAACTGATTGAAAACAAATATATGGCTCAAAGTGTCACCGTGGGATCTTCGACAGCTGTCAGTTGTATTGTCAGTGCAAATAATGCCTTTATGTGATTGCGTCGTTGATTCAGGCTTGCATGTGACTTCTATTGAACTGGAATTGTTATTTGTTTTTCTAGTAGACAGTTTTATTCATGTATATTTTATCATGTTATTTCCATAGCTCTAGAAGAATAAAGTGTACTACTATACTATAATAAAGTATACAAAAAGGCATTTTTCCTATCTAATGGAGGAGATATGTTCTCATATAAAAGACGTCGAGGAAACAGTATTACTAAAATATGCTTGCACTTGGTATACAGTCTAGAAAAATTACACAAATTTAGGCACAATATCGCAAAAATTTTATGAAGTGTATATCAAAATCACATGCGTAAATTATACATAATAAATTCCAAATATATAGAACAGAAATTTGAATTCTATTGTATTTATTATAATTTCAGTACAAGATGAAAATGGACATTATAACAAATAGTTCCTATAATCGATGTAGTATTAGTTGTATATCGGCTCTCTCGCGTGTAGAGTCAACGCAGAGTCTGCCAATGTCAAGAATTTCGAGAGATAAATGTGTTAAAATAATCAGATTAACTTTACAAAAACATAATTGCAATAGACTCTTTGTTAATAAAATCTGTATTAATATGTTATTAATATTATTATTAGTTGTTTATAGACTCTCTGTCGCGTGTATTTTTAACGGGGAGATTCCGCCTCAGAGAAAAACCCTTAAAGTTTATGACGTAGCTGTAATAATTATGTCTATTATATCTACTGTACACAGGAGTCTGTACACTAACGCAAACACTAAGACAAAAAAACTAAATAACATTCCACGTTCAAAGAACAGCTTGCTATGGAAAATCCGGGGAATTATTATGTATGTGTCCACACGCTAGAGTTCTTTTTGGCTTGCATTGCACTTCTAGTGCTCTGAGATAAGATCATGGTAGATATACCGTGGACGGAAATGAGTCACGCCTGGTATTGCTCATTCAACATCGATTGCTTTTCTGAACGAGCACTTTATTTGGAAGGAAATTTCATGGCCAAGACAAGAGTCTTGTAAGTTTTTGTAGTCTTGTAAGTCTCTTTTCAACCGACTTCAGAAAGGAGGAGATTCTCAATTCGACTGTTTTTTTTTTATGTTTGTTACCTCAGATCTTTTGACTGCGTGAACCGATTTCAACGGTTTTATTTGAAAGCTGGTAGTTATCGAGTGTTCCCATTTTAATTTGGTCCAATTCTGACAGTGGCATCCACGAGAAAACCATATGTCTTATTTACGCGACAAATGGACGAATAACTCAATATCACGCCAACCGATTTCGATGATTCTTTTTTATTGAAAAGAGTGTACTTCAAGGGTAGTTAGATGAGAGTTTGGTCCAGTTGTGACAATGGCTTCCATGAGAACACCATATTAGTCTTAAATTTTATGATAGACGCATTGAAGTCGGTTGTCTACTTTTTTAAAGGCCGATTATTCACTATAAGTTTTGTTCAACGGCGGCAAAGTGTAACCATCTTGTTCGGAAGGAATCGAAATGTCTTCTAAACAAAAATTGGGGGTTATAAGTACTACCGCGATCAGGTTGTTACAAAAGTAGCACTAGTTTAGAGATAATTTATTAAGCAAGAGATTTTGATCTTTTTTTTTAGACATCTCCTTCACTTAGATTAATTCCTGTGTAGCGGGGGACTTTACAAACATTCAAACAACGGACACAAAGAACAGAACACCCACAAAGTGTTGTCCCGTTCAGGAATTGAACCCAAAACACTCGGCGTGGCAGCGTGGTGGCGAGGTGACCACTTAAACCACTACGCCATCCGTGCAGTGCAGTAAAAACTATGACAATGTTTTCAAGACTGCTTGTTGGTCTAGTGGTTTGCGATCTTTGCTGCTTTTAATTGAATTAGTAATATTGCAACTTGTCAAGTTCAAATTTGAAGAAAATTCTCTAACTCTAAAGTTCATACGATTTATTAATCCAGGCTTTATGAAGTCATTTATACTAAAACCTTATTTTTAAAAGTCAATTGTTATTGTTAACATATAAGAATAACATTACACATAGATACATACACTCTTGCCTATATCTTGCTCTTGGCTATGGTTGACAGAAGCGGTAATAATGACCACATGTTGACAACTATAATTTTTAGGCCCATTTACATAATAGGGGGCAAGCTGTCATTCGCGAACTTCAGGAATTAGATGGAAAAATATGGAGTATTTACAATTAAAAAGAGGATAGAAAGGAATGCAAAGTGATATTAATTATACACACGGATTGGGGAGTATAAGCAATAGCTTGCTATTGCAAGCATGGGTGAAGTCAGGGTCACATACACATAACTCTAAATAGGCATAGAATCTAGCTGAGACATATTTTATAGTGTTATTAAAACTAATTTCGCATATGCTTTCCTAAAACAAAAATTAAAACATCAATTATGTAGTTTTTGGCCCAACAGAAGCCCCCATTATCAGTGTGTGCAGCGACCTTCGACGTGAGTATCAGGTGTCCCGCAGATAACGTTTTGCTGAACTATTCATACCACTTAGGCACAAATAATAACAATCATGACATTATTAGTCTCATGTGGGCTCCAAATGGTATTCCTTCAAGCTCCTAATTAAATCCTATTCCAACGAAATTTAACTTCACAAATTCTACTCAGTTCTAATATCGTTACCTAGAAAACTTTCTTGTCAGACTTAACAACTGGTCCCAAGAATGTCGTACAATGACAGACAGATCGATATTTCCAAAATTGCTTGGAGCCTGAACACATGTTACACAATTTTTCGTAGACTCACGAAATTGACTCGATACGGAGTTTCTCTAAATGAATGTTACCTGAATTTTGTCCTTTTCGGTCCCTAATGGAAAAGATATATAACACTGATTTGAACAAACACGTATTGAAAATCAATTTAACTTATTTCAGTAAGATTTTTTTTTATTCTCTCAAATAGTACCATTTATAGCTTACTAGGCAAACTGAATTGTGTTAAAATATGTTTTGCACAAAAAACCTTTTTTATTCAATCCTTGTAGGTACAAAGCAACTTTGAAACCTCCATATATACATGTGCCTCTGACCTCAACTAGTATGCTAAATTTTCATTTTATATATTTTCATTTTTTATTTTATTGTCTCTTTATCTTTGTGTTCGTACGGTTTTTTAAAACCCAGATTCAGAACTTAAAATTGAGGTTTACACAAAGTATTGTCTCGTACGGGGATCGAACAAGCTAGACTCTTCGTGGAAGCGTGTTAGCGAGGTGACCACTTAAACCGCTACTCCATCCGTGCAGTATGCCAGTTGTGACACCACTTAAATATTGTAATATAAATAGAGATGTCTTTATTTATTAAAGGGCATTCTACACAAGCAATCGTAGTTTTTACTACAAGACTTTGTAAATAATTATATATACATATAATAACATTACAATACTTACGTACTAAGAGCGCTGGAGCGCAAACAATCCGGGTACTTTTGGAAATGAAAATTCTAAGTATATTGACATCAAACTGGTCGGTGCAGGGAAGCCAATTCTCTAACTATAATTAATAAAATAATTAACAGTTTGCATCATAATAAATTTAAATTAATAGCACGTTTACAAACCTTATAATTGAGATATATTTTTACTAGCGAAAAATCCGAAATCGTGTCAAGTATATTAGAAAGCATGTATGCCTATTCTATGTATTGAAGTCCTTCTACCATATGCCCGGAGACAATAGAGATATATATAAAAAAATCTCTAACAATTACGGTTCTCAAATTATGGTTTTGCCTTGATTAGATTTATTTAAAACTCTAACGTAAAATATAAGTAGTGCTCCTCCTTTTTCTGCATCACCCAAAGGTTGATTGGTAGAGAATGGAAAGGCAACCAATGTAACTAAAACGTTGATACCATCTTCAAACCTTCAAGAAAAGAGCGTACTCCTACCTAAAAGGCCGCCAGCGCATTTGTGACTCTTGAGTTGCGGATGACGTGGGAGTCGGTAGTCACTTAACATCAGGTGACCCATTTGCTCTTTTGCCACTAATCGCATAAAAAAAAACAAATGCGTATAAAGTTAAAAATCTTATTAATAAGTAAATCAGTACAAGGGTTCACAGTCTTAAGCGAAGTTTTATAACAATTAAGTATTAATATTTCGCTTCCCGGAGGTAACATTTTTTTTTTTTTAAAGACAATTCCCGCATTAGGATTAATTCCTGTGTCGTGGGGGACTTTACAAACGTTTAAGAACGGACACAAAGAACACCCAGACTCAGAACAATTTGAGAATTTGAGAATTACACAAAGTGTTGTCCCGCGGGGATCGAACCCACAACACTCGGTGCGGCAGCGTAGTGGCGAGGTGACATCTTAAACCGCTACGCCAACCGTGCACAATTGGTGTAAACTTGCTCTTTTGGATTATTGAACGTTCCATAGAATAAGTTTAAAGGATATTACGATTAATCATACCGGTTTAATTTTTTAAATATGGGTGTTTAAAACATATTTACCTCAGCTCCTTTTTATGGATACAGGAGTGAACGTATCATACATCAAATCAAACGAAATCAAAATCATTTATTGCAACTGAACCAATCATAGGTATTTTTGAATTGTCAAGAGAGTCGGTCAGACTAAGTCAGTCATGAAGCTAGCCTGTTACAATACGTAGCCATACCTGTATAAGAACAAGCAAGAAACTCCAAGGACACTCTTTTTTAAATATTATACATAAGTGTACATAAAATAAAATAAGATGTGTGAGGACAATGCAATACGTGATTCCAAAATAAAGTTTAAGCAGTCCGAAGATGACCAGCCCTAATCAACGGCACTCGTTCACGAGCATCGCGCATGTGCCAACCATCATCCATCTCAATCATATCAAAGAGAGCCGAACGACCCGACACATACGCCACCATTAGCAGGACTTTTTGTCGAGCATGACATACCCAGAACTGCCAGGAGACACAAAAGATAAACCTAATTGACTAGACAGTTCTCACATGTACAACACAAAAACTTATATTGTTCATAAAATACCTACCATGTAAATTACTTTTATTAATTATTAAATATGATATGAATAATTGTTATATAATAATCTCGTGGTAGATCCATGCTTAGGCACGTTGAATTTCTCCGAGATTAGTGAGGTTTTCGGAGGCCCATCTTCCCCTTTCCTCTTGCCCTTCCACTCACCCTCCCTCTCCTCTTTCCAATTTCTTCATCCTCCTCTCCTGTTTCCCCTCGCCTCAAAACCCCATCCCTCATCACCCTCATCATCCATCAGGTTCTGTTCGTCTGTCCCCCTATACAATAAATAGTTAAGTTCTGAAATATCTACAATCTCTTCACTTGATGGAAAACTAACCTTGACAACTGACAATATTAGCCAACTCGCCGTGTTTTTCTCGCTGAGTAGAATAAAGCCACCTAATCTCTTTCCGTAGGTCTCGTAAAAGAGGACTAGGGGATCCGCCTACTGAAACTTTTGAAACCTCGGTGTGGTGGTATGTCGGACTCGAACCGACTAAAACCACACGGTGTTCCGTCCAACTGGGTCTATTGCAGGGAACCCGGGATACCCTGCGAAGGAAGCATTCGGGAGACCCCTGCAGACCATGGCCACCTGATTGGTAGATGAACACGCAGTGGACTTTGAGGGCCATACCCTCACTTCAAGAGGAACTAGCCTAAGCCTTTGGATAAATTAAGCTTAAATTTCTTAAAAAAGATATTATTAGTTGTTTATGGATTCTCCCTCGTATGTAGATTCAACGCTGAGATTTCGCCAATGTCAAAAATATACTGAGTAACTGAAAATATGCTTATTGTTTTACACTACTTTTTCAGTGGTAGAGCCATGCTTAGGCACGAATGGGCCGGCTCGACCGGTGCGATACCACGGCCTCACAGAAAACCGGTTGTGAAGTAACGCTTGCGTTGCATTTCCCCGAATTGAGTGAGGTTTCCGGAGGCCCAATTCCCCCTACCCCCTTTTCTCTTCCCTCATCTCCTTTCTCCTTTTTTTCAATTCCTCATCCCTCCTCTTTTCTTTCCGCTCCCTGCATCCCCCATCCCTCATCAACCTCAAAGGCGGGCAGCGGACTTGCGACTCTTGAGTTGCAAGTGTCCATGGACGGCGGTGTCACTTACCATCAGGTGACCCGTCTGTTCGTCTGTCCCCCCTATAGTATAAAAAAAAAAAAAAAAAAAAACACTTTGATCATCGAATCTAGTGACAAACTGTCAAATGAGATATATTTTTATTTAATCATATTTTAAATTGTTGTTTAGGTTGATGCTTGATGCCAGTTTTACTTTTTCTGCTATTTAAGTTGTCTCTCATATATCTTAAAATAAAGAACAGTAGACACGTACAGATATGCAACGAACTTCCCAGTAATGTTTTCTTAAATATTAGGTTGGCCACTAATAAACCCGCCAACTTCGTACACAAATTTATTTATTTTTTTAAGTACACAAAATCAAATTATTTCTCAACTATATAAGCACCGTTGATTTCTATCACCTGTCGCCAACAAGCTGGCGGAGACATTAGCCTTCCTCGTAGAAGTTTTTAGGCTTTTGATCGAAAAAGGTAGTAAGGTTACTTTTAAGCTGGTCTTCATTTTTAAATTTGAAGTTACACTACTACATACAACTCTTGCTTTATTTATATACTACAAAAAGAAATTCGAGATAGTTCTATAACGTTTTAGAAACTGATCGAAAAAAGTGGCGGGTTTATTAGTTGCCAACCTAATAACATATTTGGGTATTTTTGGTTGGACGTTAGATAGTTGACTCCGGAGATGCAAATATTATATCATTGTCTTGTCAGATAGAATAATGTCGCCATTTTTGTTATCTCATTACGATGAATTACAATAGAATTTTACAACTACCCAAGTCAAGCTTAAAAGGATAAAATCAAGTTTTCTATTTCATAAAATTGCTGACAGCAATAGGTTTGCCCCCTGTTACGTTAGTGGGACCAGATTCAAGTTAGCAAAATGTAAGTGTTTCATACACCTCTGCCTACTCATTAAGGAATACAGGCGCGAACGTATATTAAAAAAAAAGTAATCGATTTCCACTCCGGAACAAAAATTTGTCCCAAGTCTGGGTGTTCTTTGTGTCCTTTGATTGAATGTTTATAAAGCGACACATAAATTATTCCTAACGCAAGAGCTATTATTTAAAAAAAGCTATAACCGCCACACATAAAAGCTTTTGCACATAGGGAAGTAACTGTAATTATAAACTGCATTTACACGCTATGAAATACAAATAATAGTATAAACTACTGTTTACTGTAGATTAACTGATTATTTAATTAGTTGAAGTATAATTAAGAGCACTGAATGTTGTTTACCTCTGCAATGCTTCACAATGCTCCGTATGCTCCCTATTTAAAACAAATTCCCATTCTGCTAACCATACCTTAGCATGCGTTAGTCCTTACAACTGACTTAATAGAGGTCCAGCTTATTGCAATTCTACTGTCTGATAGATAACACTCGAATCTCAGTCACAAACATAGATATATTCAAAGGTTTTAATAGTTTGTCTCTGCTTACACCGAAGGCAGAATCACGTGAGTTAAGACCAATCATACAATCCCAAACACGATGTAGTGATGTTGAGGGGATGAACCGTTCCGTTATGGCTACATAACGAGACCAACAATATCATATTATATACTTCCTACCTAAATTATATAAATAAAACCTATGCCACAAATGTATCGGTTGGGGGCACTGGCATAAAATACGGTTGCAAATTTTATGCAAAATCAAAAATGCAAACACTCCTTAAAAAAAGAATAATAATATACTCTTTCCAGGCGGGCAAATTCAGAATACAATCGATGGGATTGGATACTTTGGGTTTTCAGATATCGGATTTATTTCGAAAGTATACCCGAACTTGTGACTCTTGAGTTGCGGGTGTCCATGGGCGGCGGTAGTCACTTACCATCAGCTGAACCGTCTGCTCGTTTGCTCGTTGTTATTGCATAAAAAAACAAAAAAAAAGGAATTTCAATTATGCCTGCCCACTTATGTAATACTGTATACACACTGCTTGATAGATACAGTTCAATTTTTTTAAAGTGACAACCGCCGTCCATGGACACCTCAAGAGACAACTCAAGAGTCGAAAGTGCGCTGCCAGCCTTTGAGGGTTATGGGGGATGCCGGGAGCGGAAAGAAGAGAGGGGGAGTTGGGCCTCCGGAAACTTCTCTCAATTCGGGGAAATGCAACGCAAGTGTTACTTCACAACCAGTTTCCTGTGAGGCCGTGGTATCGCACCGGTCGAGCCGGCCCATTCATGCCTAAGCATGGCTCTACCACTGTTATATACCTTAGTCTCTTTTTACGACAGTAACGGGAAGAGTTTTGGTTGCTCTAGTCTACTCCACCGAAAACTACGGGGCAGCAAAAATAAACACACTATTTAAAAGAAAGTATAATGTCAGATCCAATATTCTTTAAAATAAAGACATGGCTGCATTAGCTGACTAAAAAGTCAGTTAACTATCACTGCATACACACCGAGCTCTGCTTTGAACTAATGCTATAAAATTTATAGCGTTAGTAATTTGCCTAGACGTTATTAATATTTATGGCGCAAATGAAGTTGTTTTAACACAGTAAAATATGGTTTGTTATGTGCTATAATAGAGTATGATTATTCAGAATTTATGGGATATTTTAATATTAATTTTTATAGGCTACGTGCGCAGTATAAAGCTTAAGGAACAATCTTTATACTAATTTGCACTCTAAGCAAGAAACCTAAGATAACAGACTTTTTGTTTTGGTACCATACTAATGTTATTCAAATCTTGATAGAGTTTTGACAAACATCATTTTAATTATTAATTAATGTTTATAAGATTGTCGGTCAGTAATGTGGCTTTCGTGGAGTTGAATAGGGCTAGCCCATCTTGTTAACTTGGACTGTTTGGATTGTGTGATCCGTATGTTTAAGCAGTGCTTGGTTGACTGTAATAGGCTTGCGTCCACTTAGATAAGTGGTGCTAAATTACAGTTGTCACAAAATGTGCTTGGAATACCTCTGCCTATCCTTAATAAGTATATTTATGTATTTTATTTATGACTTTTATTATTATATCAATATGACCTCAAGCCGTCAGATGATAAGCTAGATTATAGTCTAAGGACTAAGACCTTGTGGACCTCCATTATATATACCTGTTGATACTGTAAGGGTGGCCCTCAGTTTGACGATCTCAAATGATGCTTCTTCACGCCCCGCTTTAAGGACCCGGGATTGAAATTAGAAGGAAACGAGTATGCGGGTAGAGAATTCCATATTTTAATGTTTAATGAAAGGAAAGAGGTGCTGAACCGTATTGCTCTTGCTGGTAAGGTTTCATTGTATGGGGTAACACCTCAACCCGCCTCGTGTTGTTCTACATAGGAAAAGATAGGGTGGGATTAACTGGAAGAGCTCATTGGTGCACTCGCTATGCCAGAGGCGGTATAATTTATTTACTTAAGATGTTGCCCGCATTGGTAGTAAGGCTTATTTTCATTATATGTATTACTACTGTTATTAGAATGTTGCTGTTGTTTCACTAATACCATTTTAAATATTTATAAATGTTGTTATAGAGACATCAAAACCTAGTATTTATTCTGTTTTAAATGGGGGATCTATATAAATAAATCTATATATATAAAATTAGTTAACAGACATAATTAAGACGAGTTACACTAGACAGCCACGCCATTGGTCAGCCCGGCGAGTGACGGCGAATGGTGGGGTAATGAGACACGACTGGCTTGATAAGTTTTATATCGGTCACTTGAGTTCGGATCAAGATACGACCATCGTCACGGGTACTGTTATTTAGTGGATTTGATAGTTTATAGATAGCTATAAACTATCAAATCCACTACACGTGGTAGGTCCAGCTAGCACGTGTAGTATACGTATGTATAAGAAGTCCAAGCCCTGTAACCGACATCTTTAAGATATATTACAAACGTAGCTTATACAGTAGTTTATTATTAAAAACTGAACTCTTTTGAGTCTCATAAAGATATAAAATTAAAAAATATGTTGTCTTTTAAATAAAGTGCTTGCTCTCACGGTTCATACGAGAACATAATGAAAATATGCGGTAAACAGAACACGTAGTCAGTTCGCCGCAACACGCTGTCTCGCTGCATGTACCATGTACAATATGTTCTGAAAATCGGAGTGTTATTTCACTATATTAAAGTTTTCAATAACAAACAGAGTGTTGATGTTGGTAAATTACATAAATGTGTGGAAAAGTCGGAGTCAAAATTTTTTTTCATATAGTTGCACCAATATAATCCTGAGGGATAGGCCCTTGGTAATATGTTTATATAATGATCGATTCGTAATTATTAAATCCATTGCGCATTTGATATGAAAATCAACACATAATAAAAACGCATTCATGAGCATGAGGAGGAGTTACACTGAGAGACTGTAAAACAAATGAGTGGAAAAGAGAATAAAAGTCGAAGTAAAAGTGTGTTTGCCATGTCGCCTGCAGTTCTCGTGGTGCAAGGCAGTGTTTGAGCGGAGACCGTCAGGCGAAAAGTGTTTACATAGGAGACCACAGATGCGTTGGTATGACGAAATCCATATAATATATATTTATTATAGTTTGTACAAGTATGTCTAGTTTATTATGATTTTACACCTATATTTTGTCGCCTGCCGTAATTTCGATACGATCTTCAAACCTTCCAGAAAAGAGCGTTCTCCTACCTCAAATGCCGACAACACACTTGTGAGCCTTGAGTTGCCGGTGTCCATAGGCGGCGGTAGTCACTTACATCGCATTACTACATATTTCACTAGTCATTTAATTAGCATACAAGTTTATTCAGATATAGTATTGTCTTAGAAGGATACTTGATTTCATTGACAAATATTACAAACACGCAAACGAAGGCTTTTGTAATCCTGAGGCTTAAAAAACGTCAAATAAATAATACAATCTTTAACTTTACCATGTGCCTATAAACACATACATACATATCTCGACTGTACCTCTCAGCGGGTATTTAACGCCTACCTTTTGCAAACCATAATGTAGTCCCACTTACGTGAAAGGGGGCAAACCATTTACCATCTACCGGGTACTGATTGTACTCGTATATAGGTATAGTTTTACGATAACTACAGGAAGAGATGTGGCGGTAGAGCGAATAAGAAGAATAGGAGACTCTACTGCTCCAAGAACCACACGGCTTAATGTCTATAAAGAGTACGGCAGATATTAGTGTAGATAAAGTTTCTGCTAAATCTACGTCATATCTTAGGTAGAACACGTACCGTACTATCCGCATAACACACGTTCCCGCAGCGTGCTCGTTACGTCTTCGGAGCGTGACACAATTCAGAAGATTGTAGCTTCATTGTGCTGCAGAGAATTTTATTTTACTTTTCTCGCTGAGCTGTTTTAATTAACTTTTTAGTACCTTAAAACTGCTATGACTGATTAAACTGGTGTTACTGTTTTTTTTTTAATTTTGGATTTGAATTTCGTTTTGTTAGTAAGGTTTTTTGTGTTTTTAAAGTCGCGGACGCAAAGAACACCCAGGTGAGAGAGGGACAGAGAGAGACTTCGAAAAACTATTATTATTATTACACACAAATGTTTGTCCCGGGTAGGAATTGAATCCATGAGCTTTGGCACAGCATTCAGGATCCTTAATCATTAGACCAACAGTCCAGTCAGATTTCCCAATTAATGGTGACATGCGAGCAGTAAAATGGACTATTATTTTTTATACAGAAGATGATGACGTCAAATATCAGGAAACAAATCTATCGTTTTCGAATAAACATAGTTTCATGTGAGTTGTGTTGATATTATTTAAGGACACAATATATGGTTTTCCTCTCAAGCTTCTTCGAATGTCTTCAAACCTTTCACACAAGCTCGCAGGTTTCAGGTAATTCTGACATGTCCATTTCTCCTTCTATGTATACATACATACGCTCATGCCTGTATCCCCTAAGGGGTAAGCAGGGGTGTACTCGTATTAAACACCCAAATTTTGCATCTGGTCCCTGGTATAAGGGGCAAGCATAATTCATTAAAGGAGTATCAATTTGCTTAAGATACGAAAATATCACTCGCTATCTCCTATTCGCTAAACCACAGAGTAATATATAAACGTACAAAACTCGATATACTTTTACTAAAATTCTCACTAAAATGATCACCAACAATGCAAGTGTAATATACTAAGTTGAACTACTCAGCAACTCGTGGAATGAAGTCGTAAGATCCTAAATCACGATAATAATAAAGTTCTCGCTCCGATTAATATATACGATATCCCAACATCAACCGTTGGGCCGCGGTCCGCTAGGCATGATCACCTCGCTTGGTTCTAGAGTTCTCCCTTTGTGTTAGACAGACATAACACGTCATTTAATTATTACTTTATATCTAAGATTTAAAGGACAATTTTCAATTTCATTTACTAAAGGTAAACTATCGTGAAAAGAAAAAAAATAAAGACAGTTGAATTAGATTATGTTACAATGAAACTACTGCAGCTCTCGTTAAGTGACAAGATAAAGAGTTACCAGTTCTAGCTGCCGTGACATGAATATTTGAAATAGTTGTTAAAAAGTTCTACTAGTTTCTAGAAATACTTAAGAGTACATTGTAGCCGTTTTACAAGGTGGTTTTGCTTTGTACGCTATACCACGACAAGATCAGCAAACGATAAGAAAAAAAGACTTACTGTACAAATACACTTTTGAATTTATCGCTAAAAAAAATGTATAAAGAAAATTAGTTTACCTTCACGCAAATAAATTAAATAATTTATTTGAGAAGACTACTATTGAACTTCACTTACATATTAAGGGGTTATTAAAATTCAGCCAACTACGTGCCGTATAATTTCTTTCGTTTATGAAGTAAAGAACATTATTCAATTCTAAACAACATTCTATACATTTGCATAACTCAATACTCGTTGAATCTTTTTACACTTCACAAGAGCTAATCATACTAACAATAGTTTAAAAAACTAAAAACATGATTTGTCTAGTATCCATTATTGGACACAGGACACAGATTGTTTAATGAATCGCTTTGTGAGTGTGGTGTATGTTTATACAGTTATATGCACTCTCTCTGTTCACAGAAGGACGTGCTTGCTTTGATAACGTCGGATTTGTGTAGACATCTATGCTAATGAATTCACGTTTTTACTTTATTATGTACGGAGTAAAGCGGTCACCTGGTGGTAAGCGACTCCCGCCACTTATTGGCACTTTAAGTCAAAAATCCCAAGTGCGCTGCCCGCTTTTAAGGGAAGGGGAAAGAGGAGTGGAGATAACCTCAATCAGTCAATGAAATACAATACAAGCAATGCTTAACAATCGGTTTTCTGAGGTTTTGGTACGACAGCCTTAACCATTACGTACCTAAGCATTGCTCTGCCACGAAATAAATAAAAACTTAAAAGTTTGGTCTAACCAGTTACAATTGCAGTTAATAAAAGCCTTATATGAAATAACTCTAGTTCAATACGTCAAATTTTAATTTTAACATCAATGAAAAAGCCTTTAACAGTTATAATTAATTTCTTAGATAACCAATCAACAAATTCCTACTAAACCACCAAAAAAACAAGTAAAACTATTGTTCTCATATACACAACAGAAAACCTCAGTTTTGTATAAGGCAGCGTCTCTATAAACAACGGAAAGAATAACTTCTTTTTTGTGACAAAAGAAACCTCATACTTAATAAGGGGGTGTAAGGCAAAAATCGATCGAAGTGGCGTGCAATGGGAGAGACCTATGTCCAGCAATGGACTGCCGACAGGCCGAGGAGGGAGGTTTTATGGTCCTCCATCCGGTACACTCACTTGCTCGGTGAACGGCCTAAGCATGGCTCTCTGACAGCGTATCTTAAAATATGAGATAATTATAAACGAACTAAGTTAGAGGGCTTCCCGGGACCAGCCAGTTAGAGTTACAGGTATGCAAACTTTACTTGCTGGAGCTATTGCTTATACTCCGCAATCCATCTGTATTAGCAATATCCCTTTTCTTACCTGTCTATTTTCCCTTTCCTGTCAATATATTTCAATTTTTCCCATCTCATTCCCAAAAGTATCTGGATGTCGGCAATAAGCTAGCTTGCTTGCGTAATAGGGTTATTACGTTAAAAGGACTTGATTATAGCTGGCAAAATAACGTTGAATATAGCAGTTTAAGTGATCACCTCGCCACTACGCTGCCGCGCCGAGTGTTGTAGGTTCGATTCCGAGTCTAGGTGTTCTTTGTGTCCGTTGTTTGATTGTTTGTAAAGTCCCCCGCGACGCAGGAGTAAGTCATAGTGCGGGAGTTGTTTAAAAAAAATAAACATATGTATATATAGAGATTTATTTATATTCTTCCAGTGGCCGGTTGACTGCAATTGCTTGCCGCCTATTACGAAATTCTAATTCTTGGCAAAAATTTGGTGTTTTATACATCTTTGTTTACCATAGATAATAAAGGCGTGATTGTGTGTACGTACACACACATATACATAATATATGTAAATTATAAACATCCACTTCATCCTTGCTGACGTTGTCTCGAAATATAACACCCCATGTCACTCCTACTCTTAAGGCGATTCAAATAAAACCTCACAAATTGAAATTCTAATATATCCCCTGAGGAGTATGCAGAGGTATCTTAAACACCCAAATTTTGCCAATCATTTGGACCCACTAACGTAATAAGGGGCAAGAATATAACTCTCTATATAAATTCAATAATACATTTAATATATATATATAATATATACTAATATAACTATACATTTTTTTACGAATGTATATACATTTGTACGAGAATATGTAGCAGCCCTAGAGCCTAAAAGGCTTAATGAATTTCGACATGTGAAGTATCATTTCAATCCACTTAATAGTAATTACAGGTATAATATTTTAAAATTATAGTGAAAATATGATAGTACGGCTTAAGATACGACATAAACCTATCTTTACAGAAACAATTAAAATAGAACCATCGAGAATTCAAGTTTTGTCTCGTTACAAGAAAACAGAACTCCGTGGAGAATGAACTAATTTACATTGCGCTAGTGATGTAGCACGTTAGTTAGGATAATTAGTCGATTTGTATTTACTAATTTAGTTATTCGACTAATTAATGAATCGCTTTGAGAGTGTGGTATATGTTTATAGAGTGCATATACTGTTTGCATATTACGGAGATAGAAGGACGTGCTTGCTTTGATAACGTCGGATTTGTGTAGACGTTTTTGATGATTAATTCACGTCTGTACTTAATTAGGGACAAAGACATTAATTAATTATATTATATAGGTCTTCTCATCTTTACACACGACTGCACAAAATGTATGTTATGTTTTTACTACAGCTAGAACAGATCTGGACGTTTGTAGGGAAAAGGGAGTAAGGGAAAGAGTGATAGGGAAAGGGGAAATGGTGTTGGGCCTCCGGTAAACTCACTCACTGGGTCACACAATGCAAGCATTATTTAACAGCTGATTTTCTGTGAGGCCGTGGTAATATACCGGTCTAGCGGGCCCATACGTGCCGAAGTATGTCTATGTTATATATATATATATATATATATATATATATATATACAGGTTTCGATTTTATTTATTTATTCGACTTATAGCACATTTTGTACAAAGGCGGACTTAATGCCTCAGGCATTCTCTCCCAGTCAACCTTGGGGTGTGGCAAAAATAAATGGTAGTAGGTGCAAATAGATGAGAGAGGTACCAGTTTAATTATTATAAAATATGATCTAATTATATACATATATTACTTTCATACATCATATACTAATATATACCTATATACATATATATATAATAAATAAATACAAACTTATATAAATATACCTACATACAACGCATATAATAAACACTATAAAAGTCTGGTAAATATGTACTAACGGTTTGAAATTTCTGCCAACTGATTAAACAGGTCACGTACCCTCCTCTTAAAAGTGAAGATTTTAAGCTAATGAATGAAATTAGGTCGGTTTAGGTTCTACTTTAAATAGCTAGACCTCATATCGAGAAGTTATTGAGCTCCAATAATTATTTGAGCATATTTTCATTCATATTCAATTCGACTATGTCCGGAGAAATTAGTCTATACTCTCGCATGTACTTATTTTAGGATAGTCAGTATCACAGAGGTAGAAATAAAAGGCTGTCAGGCATCCTTGACCGTCATTAATCTATGATATAGAAATCAACATGCAGTTTTTCAATTTTATGAGTTATGGAAATGGAATTAGGTGAGTAAGATAGAGAAAGTGGAGAGACTGAACTGAAACTGCAGTGACTTGAAGTATCACTGAAGATTATGATTAGCATTTTAAGTCGCGTACCTAAATGTTGGTCCTATGATTCGAAGGGGTCACTAAGTCTGCATTGATGTTCCATAAAAATACCTAAGTTAAAAATAAATAATATAAATATATTAAATTTTCATTATATTTTTTTATCGACACAAATAATATATTGATTCACATCACTAGCAATATTGCGTTACGCTGTTTTTACTGGCAGTTTACAGGGTGTATGCCTAGTATACAGTGTGAATTGAAACACTGCTCTTTAAATTAGCATAATAAACGTATTAGTTGCCACAATAGGGTAGTTTTGGTGAAACTTTCGACCGCATAATATATTTCAAACAGCTTTTTTTAAGCGGCGAGACATACCATTTAAGCAATTTACCATTAGGTTTTAAAATTGCCTGCCACGCCTAGTAAATATATATCTTTGAAGGGTGTTTAGTTTCTATTCTGTATCTATGGCAATTCGTTCAAGTTAATCTTTGACTGTCGTCATCGTTGGTGTCTACAAACCGAGGGTGAGAGATTCCACTTAGTCACTAGTCCCGTTTATGTAATAGGTAGTAAGCTTTTTAGTTTATAGCCGAGCACCGACTACTGGGGAAGAAAAGGGAAATATAGGAGTATATTGAACTGGAAAATGAGGACAGAGGGATGAAAGGGGATATTGCTTAATCGTATAAGAAGTATAAATAATATAAGGATTAGCTCAAGCTGGTCAAGGTAGCACACGATGTAACTCGAACTGGCTGTTATCAGGTCAAAGCCCTCGAACCAAATACCCGATTTTCAAGACATATTATTTGTAGCCGTCTTTTACGACACCAACGGGAACAGATGGGGTTGTTCTTTTCTACACGACCAAGAACCACACTAAATGTTATAAAACTCATCGAGTCAGTTGATAAGCGTATTAGTTAAATACTGAATCCATAGATTCTATCAGCCACATATTCCTTATATAAATCGATTAAATGAAATAAATATTTTACAAAAGAAATAACAAAACGTTTACCACAGCCTTAAACAGAGTTTAAGCTTCAATAATTCACATCTTAGGGTTGCTCGGACATGCATAATATAGTATATCAATTACAGTCGAAACTTGTGGGCACCTGCTGATAATAAATTTATATCAGGACCCTTTTAATCCGAATTCAAAAAAAAAGATTATCAATAAGCTTTTTTTTTTTTCTATGTATGTCTATGATATCTTTTCTGTTTGTACATCGGTTTTAAGAAATATTTTTTAATTCAGATATTTTTCTTGGAACAATACCAGTAGGAGATGATGAACAGATATTTTACGATGCATGATTGTGAATAAACGCCTTTTTTTTTAGTTATATTAGGTTGGTATATCATATCCATTTTAGATAAGATAGTTATTAGTTGCATGTTTAAGTGATTTCTGAAGTGATGAAGTGAAGCGCCAAGTGCAAACCAGTTTTTAAATATATATTAATTTTTCGAAAGAGTATGTACTCCTGCGGTGGTCCCATTGTAAGCAAATCCGGATTAGTCGCCTTTTACGATACCCTTGGTAATAGGGCAAGCCTATTACGTTAGTGAGACCAAATTCTAATAGGCAAAATGTTTGTGTTTTATACACCTTAAGGGAATACAGGCGTGAAAGTACGTATGTATACAATTATAATTTAAAGAAAACATTCTATCTTAATGTGGAAAATACAGCTTATTACAATTTATCATTGAAATAGATTAATTCGTAATAAGCCCATCCGACAAAGAAGCACACAAAATAGGTAAGCTGAAGTAGAACAGGGGGCCCCCTAAAACTAGATGCGCAAGGTGAATGACAGGTTAATATGGAGCCCATTGTGGTACACCTATTTCCAGCACACTGCAGTAGGCTCTTAAATTGATTGATGTCTAGTCACGGAGTATGTCTATTGTTTGATCGGTTTTTGATTTTAAATTTTATAACTATCAATTATCATGACTATCAATCATGGAAGTTAAAATGTTCAGTTCATTGACTCTCAGAGCAATTAATACTTCTGAATATATAAATGTTATTTTTACTTGGCAACATTTTAACTGTCAATTCAAATGAGCATCTCCACGTAAAACGCTGTTATGTACATATATGTATTTAGACAACTAATTATAATTCTGTTGAGTACACCCTGGTTTTATCGGATTGTTTATGTCAAGATTTAGGAAAAGCAAAAGTACTAAAGCAAAAATTTTATGTGTATTTTATAGTAATAAAATCAATTCAATATTTTAAGTCCCGCTTAAGATAATAAACGCTTTTGTTTTATGAAACATAAAAGCTTGTATAGTTGATACTTCGTAGCATCCCGTAGCTTCTACGGCGGTGTTCTACTACCTCTACGAGTTGGCGTCTTGTTTATGACGCTACTGTCTAATTCTTTTTTATAATTTATTTACAACTAGCTGTTACCCGCGACTTCGTCCGGGTGGTATTTAACAAAATGTTGAGTTCACAGAGTTTACGATAACTTAATTCTGTATTTAAGAAAAACCTATACTTATTGTAATGATATTATTCTTTTAATCGAATATTATAAAATTTTAATTGGTTTTAATTTTTTTACGGGGTTCCTATTTTTTTTTCTAAATTAAAAGTAGCCTAAGTTACTCCTTGTTACATCAGCTATCTGCCAGTGAAAGTCCCACCAAAATCGGTCCAGCCATTTCCGAGATTAGCCGGAACAAATAAAAATTGTAAAAAATGTTGTTTTGGTATATGTACCGTGTATACATTCATATGCAATTAGTAAAAAACGGTTCTTTTAATATTACGAACAGACACTCTAATTAAATTTTATTTATTTGTATATATAAGGCATGGGATAAAAGGTTTAGAATAAAATTGTTATAAATTGGTATAATTTTATGATTTAATTTATATGGAATAATATTATATACGACGCCCTTACACGACAATAGAAACTTTTTTATATGAGAACATCAAAAGATAATACTCTAGAGTGTAAAAGAATACGTTCAAAGCACTTTTAAAACCTAATGGCTGTAGTTTCGCATTACTTTATAGCTATACAGAATAATGTACATGGTACAGTCAAAACACTGAACCAGACAAAATTACTTTTACTTAGCCAAATCAGTCAAAAGAAGTTTTTTTAAGGCAAACTTGAGTGAAATACAACAAAATTATAATAATAGATATATTATTTGATAGTATTCTTATAGCATCATTAGTTTCAGTAAATAATTTAATATACATCTTTGAATAACCGGAACTGTCAATATTTTTATTATATTTCTTGGATAACATAGTTAGGATACATTTATGCATATTTTTAATCTAACTTTGTACATTTTCACAAGTTAGTACTGTTTGTTAATTCCTAATAAATAAATAAATAATTGCATACATATTAACATATTTATATGTGTGTGTATATGTATATAACTTACCGCCAGGAGTACCACGAACAACAAACAGCGTATCACCATGGTGTCAGAGCGCTCTCCTGATCTCTTCACATGACATCATATGAGTTTAACTCATTTGTACCTGTGACAATAACAAATAGAAAATTTAATGGTCTCAAAGAAGAAGAAAGCGAAAGAAGAATAAACAGTTTTTTCTTCTATCTAGATAGTCTAGTCTTTTCCCGGGGTTCGATGTATAAACATAACAAAATTTAATCAAAATTGGTGGCATGGCCTTGACGAAATTGGTGAAAAACATAAATGTAAAATGAGAGCCTAGTTGAATATTCAGCATATACGCCGTTTTCCACTTAGCCTACTTAAGAACTGAGATATATATGTAGTAGATCAGAAGTATGTTTACGTAGATCTAGGATCTGTATACAAAATCCTAAAATTCTTGTTACAAGAAATGCAAGAATCTGAAATAAATATTTATAAAAAATTCTTGCTTCCCGGTACGACCACAATGTTTGTTCAATGTTCCGTGTACATACAATCTACTCAAGTAGATATCTAATCACCTAGAAAGATTCAAATCGATTATTATAATAAAGAAAAAATATAATGCACATAACCTTCGCAAACTTTGTATGACCTTTGTGCATCTACCTAAGATCGGCTGGTAGAAAATGCCTATGGCATTAAGTCCACTTTTGACATATATTGTGCATAAAGTATAAATAAATAAAATAAAAAATATATTTATTCAATTATTTATTCTTTGCAAACGAATGTGAAATTAAAATAAGTACGTAGTTTCAGTAGATTTCGAGACAGAACAACACAGATTCTCTCTCCGGTTTGTATCCGCTGGGCGGAGCGAGTTCAGCTGATATAAATAATTTCACTCTCAACAGCCCTAATTATATGTATATCGATCCCAAACTATACGGTTCGGCTCCTCCTTTATGTGCCAATCGGTTATAGCCTGGAAGTCACTATAAGCGCAAGTGTTTCCCTCCCATTTTAATCCCGGGTCTTTTAATCGGGGCGTGAAAAAACATCTTGTTGTGCTATATTAAGTACACTTTCAATGAGGACGGTAACCACCACTCTTGAACTCCACTTATTGCTTTCCATCAGGCAGAGTGGAGTTATTATGGTAGGTTTTATATAAAAAAAATATAAAAAATCTGTATATATTCACCTACTTTCATACTTAACATTTTTATTACTTTGTTGATTCTAATTTTAAATAGTAAAACTCTGAAAACTATTTACAATAATTTTCAGTTTACAAAAGAAAAAACCTAATAGGCTACCTTTATACAGATATCAAATTCCTAAGTTATCTGGAAGTCTGTTAGGTTTATGATCTATAAGTCAGTAAGTCAATCATAAAAAATCCAATGTGGTGTCTAAAAATACACGCGGCTGCTGTGTTGCCAGTTCCTTTTTCTTTGAACTTGGCTGACACGCTGCCGCGTGCCTACATGTATCGCAATTTACTAGCACAATAAAATCAATTATATTTTACCGCTTCTAGTATTGGAAAAAAATATATGCGTTGAAAAGTAATGAATCGCAAATAATCGTTAACTCAAAAAACACTTATGAGTACTTGCATTTACGTCAGCTATTATAGCCTTGCGTTTATAGTTACATTTAAGTAATGAACAACATCAAAATAATGAAGTTGTGTTGTGTAGAGATTAAAAGATGTAATTGCAATATATATTAAATAAAACAATAACAAGGCACTCCAACATTATTTTATTATTGTTACGAGCTGAGTATTTAATAAATTAAAGTAGTCGATTGATTACCAAAAAAACAACACAATATTTATTAATACAACTCTTTACAATTACAAATCACTATATCACTCGTTAGTCGCACTAGAAGATCGCTTCGATTCGCTGTATCTTGAATCAATACTGCCCGTACGGCTAACACGATCCGCTTTTATATTGCTTTCGAGATAACTAGAATGTACGATAATATTCGATCGATGGTTCTAGACTAAATAGATTATTCTAGAGCTACTTGTAGCGCCATCTAGCGTCATAATGTCCACAGTTGGGCGCTATCCGACACTAAATGGCGTTGTCCCTTCGTTCTCGCGTCTTGTAGATTGTTCCAGACTATTTTTCTCGATGGCGCAACATTATTATGAATCGTCGGATTCTTTTCCACATGAATTCGAATCATCACTTGAATTGTCAATAATATTAATGCAATTTCTCGGTCCCAATCAGACAATATTCGTCACATTAGCCAGCATCTTCATTGCTTTGAAAGGAGAAGTAGTGTTGTTTCGTGTTCTTTGACTTGGGTGTTCTTTGTGGCTGCGATAATATATGTGTATTCTTTAAGTCCCGTAAGACACATAAAAAAATCCTAGTGTGGGAGATGTCGTTTTTAAATAAATAATAAAAAAAAAGAAACAAAAAAAGTACTTATGCATAGTTGAGCTCAATAGGATTATATTCTGCTGCCATTTTGTCAATATAATATAAAATGTTATATTGTAAATTCGATTGAAACTTCTTCATGAATAAAGTCGATTCTTTTCGTTGTCGTTTGTCGTTTCGCAATATCCTAATGGACATCACTAATTGATAAATAATTGAGAGCTATCAGAAGTAAAGTAAATGATTGGTCAGCATATTCTTTATTTCTTTCTTTCTTCTATTGAACCGTGTAGATTAGGCAATGAGAAAAGAAAATCGTACATATCTTGATACATATAATGTATACATTCGAAAAACGAAACCCTTTTTTAAAACAATAAGAATTAAATAAACTTAAATATCCATTTCCTACATCCATTTGTTTAAAGTATAATTTTAAAACTATTTTCATGGAAACGCCAGGAGTTCCAACACGTGATATAAATGGTTGTCGTGCCAAAAATTTAAAATTGAAAAGTTTTTGAACAATTCTTAAATATTTGCTAGTATAAGTAAACTGTGAACTTAGGTATAATAATGTTTACTTAAGTTTGGCTTACCAAAACCCATTACTGTGTAAAGTATATGTATGACCTAAGGACAGAATATAGCTCATATATCGGGTATGCGCCTTTTCGATTTGGAGCTCAAAGCTGTAGAGTAATAAAACATCAAATGCAGCAGTGACATCACTAGTGTTACACATGTTTATAGTTACGGTTGACCGCTAACTATTGGATGAAGCCAAATCTTAATTAGTAAAAAATATAAAGATTCATCTATTTACTATTTTTATAAAACGTCAATTGCCATAACACAAAGTATTTGTGTGTCGCTGATGACTTTACAAACATACAAACAATGCATACAAAAAATATCCATACTCTTAAAAACTATTTGTGAATCAAACTAATTCCTGTCTAGTGTGGGAATCAAACCCAAGCCCTTTAGCTCAGCAGTCAGAGCCGCTAAGAACTAGACCAACATCCAAGTCTAAAATAAAAAAGTACATAGAAGTACAATAAAAAAAAAAAATGTATACATAAAGAAAAGAATCTTACTAAGTTAAAGCGTGAGTACAGAGCCACAATACTACTTACATAGAAAATACCAGCTAGCAAAATTATTCTTTTAAACACCATACTGAAGCAACATTCTATGCTGCCGTTTGAACCCTCCAGCACAAATAAGCGTCTCAATCATAAGGTTTGTCCCCCAAGTGAGAGTCGACGGTGTACAGCATTTTCAGGCAAATTTTTTGGCTTCCTAGGAAGATACCTTTATAATAAAGTGAATAAAAAAATACAAATATACTCTTCTACTAAGTACCAGTGCAAAAATACAGTATCGCTTTGGTTAAAATCTCTTAGCTATAAGGAAACCGAAAACCTGCTGTTTGTGCCTTCATAGTCAGTTGACATTGGAACACACTTACACATACACACTCACACTAACACATGCACTCATACACACTGAAATGCACACACACACCCACGCCCACGCACGAACGCAAACATACACACACGCATGCGCTCACGCACACACAACATAAACATACACATCCACACTTATTCGATTACATTCATAGAAATAGTTATATACTCACAGTAATACAACACTTTAGATATAATTCATTCATTCATTTATTCATCTCACATGTAAAGACTACACGGTAACTTAACTACGAAGTACACGTACACTAGCACCTAATTATCTAGAGATAGGAGAGGCTGGTTATCTGTCATACAGGCCCTGCCTAGTACAGAAGCCAGTCTCTCACACAAATTATGACTATTTTGAGTTGTATACTTAGACTATAATGATTTTTGTAACAAATTCTGTGTGAAAGAATAAAAAAAAAATGATATTAAAAAAAATCAGTTTTTACTTGTATGAGAGCAGTGTTGCCAGATTTAAGATTATTAACTTTCAAAAGAAGTATATAACTGACTTCAATGCGCCTATTATTATATTTTTTATAGCTCCCTCGTCACAATGAAAAGCGGGCAGCGCACTTACGACTCTGAGTTGAAGGTGTCCGCGTACGTGTGACACAACTCGTCCATTATATCATAAAAAAAGCTGTATTAACATTATTATTACTATTAATTGACCACTGTAGAAGTGGAAACTATTTTTCTAGTTTAAACTGGACCAACCTTGATTAAAGAAACTTGAATATTTTGTAAAATAATTTTACAGTAACACACATAAAATTATATATTAATAGTTAAACCTCAAGTAATAGGGAAGTTAAGAAATCAATGAAATAATCTAATCCGCTACACAGTCTAGCCGTTTAATAAAAAGTGACCTACATGATAATTTAAAGTTATAATAAAGTGCCTGATGTAATTATATGAGCAAGTTAACTCGTACTGCTAACTACACCCATTCACTAGGTACTTATAAATTAACTTCAAACTATATAATACAATACGCCACAACAAACCTCCGGCCGTTGAGTGCTTTCCTCTCAACCACAATCTCAAACTAATTATGTACAATTTTTGGAATTGCTCTTGGTATACGTTTGGATGTTGGAATCCTGTTTATTTCATTAGTACTATGATGGGGGATCAACGAGACGTCCGATTTCTAATGAAGGTAAATCTAGGTGTTTATCCAACCGCCTCGATAATTTGAAAGCCTTGTTTATTGCCTTGACTAGCTGCTGGACTTCACAACATTGCCGAAACTGTTCAACATGCTGATGAGAAGAAGATTTGTTAATGGTAGTCTAATTCAAATGACCTAGAGTTAGCGGCGGTAAATCTTCAACGCACTTGTGACTCATGATTTGCGGGTCTCCATGGGCGGCGGTAGTCATTTGACATCAGGTGAACCGTCTGCTTGTCTGCCCCCTCGTAAAAAAAAGGTAAAGGCGTGAGTAGCCACGAGTTTAAAAACCCTCCAATTTTAATCAGATACAAATTAGAAATTTGTTTATTTATAAGTATGTCTTAGGTAAAAAATCCCAACACTCTGGTTACAGGATTTGGTTGATTCAACACTCGCTTCCCATTTATCACCAATACTACGTTACTGGTACAGTATAAGAAAATTTTAATAATTATTGAATTTATAACACCACAACGGATTGAAAATTTAATATGTACTATAGTAACACCGTACCGTAATACACCATAAAGCCTATATGTAATAAATACTGATTTGTAAACCCACCATCTCCAAATTAATGACATCAGAGAGAAACAAACGATGACAATGTAAACATTTACCAATATACTATACTAATATACAGCCTTGACAACCAGTGGAAGAAAAGACCTGGTGTAATAAAACCTGTCTTGGGGAGGATAAGCAGCTATTGAAAGACTGTTCAGAGTGCAATAAACATATTGTGAAGTTGCAGTTTGTAATATTTTGTAGTTTTTGGAATGATAAATGTTATTATTCAGAAATAATGTGACTTAACTATTGTACTTCCAAGTTCATTAAATCAAGTTCATTTCTTATAAACTAAGATAGAGATAACAGCAAATATAATGTTTAAAATTATCCTTTTAAAAGTTATCATACAAAAATCCTATAACAATTACGAAGTAACAGATGTTTTTTTTTTATGCGATAGGGGGCAAACGAGCAGACGGGTCACCTGATGGTAAGTGACTACCGCCGCCCATGGACACCCGCAACTCAAGAGTCACAAGTGCGTTGACGGACTTATAGGTAGGAGTACGCTCTTTTCTTGAAGGTTTGAAGGTCGTATCGGTTCAGTCAGTCAGTCTTGTAACAATCAGAAACAAAAATAAAAACAAAATGTCAGAAATTAACCTATTCGTTAATCATTCATTATTGAAAGAAATAAATTTTAAAACTACACAGACAGGACTTTCTCTTTATACCTTTAAGCAATTAATTAAATAAATATTAGTTTGAATAATTTAAAGTAACCTAATCTTGAAGATTAATGAACAAAACGTCTGTCACCACAATTTAATAGAACGTCAAACCAATTAACAGATTTCTAAAATGGTAGTTTATTGGGAACACGGTTGTTTGACAAAAGTTAAGTGTGATTAATATTATACTCTTCACAAAATTTTACCGCAATTTATATAAGTTGATGACTTGTGACATACTTTTGACTTTGAAAACTGCTTTAAATGGTTTTGTTATCATCTAACTTTCGAGAAATGGAAGAGCTTTTTCTTTGATGTATGTATAAATTCATTTTAATTCTCGGAATGGATGGTCCACAAATTAGCAAACCAAGTCTAGTTTCTTGCAATACATGTTTTCCATCACCCAAAATATTTTATTGGATCCCAATAGTCTCCAGAATACGTCAGCACCTATAATAACATATATTGGTGCCGGTGTGTGAAAGTAGGGGTCGGCCAACGACACATTCTAGCAGATATATTATAATAGTATGTTATGTCAGGAAGTACATAATATAGTAAATCGTTACTGTATGATTCCTATTCTTTTCTTTCTACATGAGACACCGAATTATTTAAATAAACCTACTAACTATATTATAAGGTAAATTTAATTTCTTAAACAGTTTATCTAATACAAGATGAAACACAAAAATCGAAGTTTGAGCGAATGATGTGTGGCCTTTTGCTTGTGCCGTAGTATTGAATTAAAACCGTCGATAACAAGATGTCACTCGAGCTACTTGTGCGAATGCGCAGATAAATTAATAGGAAAAGTGATTTCGTATTAAGTGTATAGACTGATCTAATGTAATAGCCTCTTTTTTATCAAAATGACCTTAAACTCTTCCCATTTTCGGAACATTTTCGAGTCAGGTTTTATGCTTATTATATGTATCGTATCGTATCCCAATATTTTTTTAGTTTTTTTTTATATTATAAGGGGATAGACCAACAGACGGGTCACCTCATGGTAAGTGACAACCTGCAACTCGAGAGGTGTAAGTGCGCTGCCCGCCTTTGAGGGTGCTGACCTGAAGAGTGGGAGACGACGAGATGGGAAAAGGGAAGGGGAGACAAGGGTGAGAAAAAGGAGAGCGGAAACCTCGCTCATTTCGGGAAAATGCCACGCAAGCGTTGCTTCACAACCGGTTTTCTGTGAGGCCGTGGTATGGCTGTACCTCTGTTAAACCACTTCTGAAACTTATTGTTAACCCAACGTACTTAGTACTCTAATATTCTATTTATTGTATCGATTACATGTTTTAATGCAATTGAGGACTCCCTTGTGGCTACTCCGACATTGAAGAACGCCGTGACATGGTTTTGAACTATGCAGCATACTTTTACTGTCCAATCTCTCACAAAGGGTCAGGTAATGAAATTTATTTATTTCATCCAAGTCGTCCTTGTCAGCAATGAGAATAGAAAAAGTGTCGAGGAACTCGATCATTGAAACGATCTACTTCTTTTGCAGTCTAGCCACATCTACATCATAATTTAAACATTCGACTGGCCTGTTGGTCTAGCAGTTAGCGATCCTGACTGCTAAGCCGAGCCGACTTGTGTGATGAGCACGATCATTTGTTCTATGTATAATATGTTTGTATTTAGAAATATATAAGTATGTTTATCAGCAGTCTGGTTACCATAGCACAAGCTCTGCTTAGTTTGGGATCAGACGGCCGTGTGTGAGATGTGTGGAGTACTAAAAAAAAAGAATTATAATAAAGTGCCTGATATATTTATCTGAGCAAGAAAACTTGTATTGCTAACTACACATACTTTATTTCTTATATTTACTGTCTTATATGTTCATCCAAAGATTGCGTGTAAGAAATTGATTTTAGCGATAAGGCCGCCCATATACATGTTGGTTTTGTTACTTCGTTGTAAAAATATTATAATTGGTGTTCATTAAAGATTATTTTAATTCTGCTCTTATTTTAAATAACAGAAAAACATGCTATTAATTTGTTTTAAATACTATTTAACCAATAAAACCTACATAAAAACTATATAATACATATTTATGTATAACATGGATAAAAATACATACATACATACATACCATTACTATATCAAATGAAATATACAGTGACAGAAATAAATTGAATAGAAAAACAGCCTAAGCCATGTTTAAGTGCGAAGTAACGTACTCTAGATACCGCTGACACACCAAGCCATATCATTGTTCAGCTACATAAACTGTAGCCTGAATAAAGAAGAATTACACGGATATAAGAAAACTAGAAGCGATTTGTTTAAGAGCCATTCTCTCTCCCCGTTTCGTATACAGCTCACAAATTCCATTAAACTTTTAAAAGGAAAAAAATACCTTGCGATGTACCTCCTTGTAATGTAACGACGCGTTAATAAGTTATCTAATAATTAAGAAATGTATCCCCACATTTTTACATTTTGGCAGGTTTTAATTTATATTTACAGAAACAATAAAAACTTCTATTAAAAAAGTGTGGTTTGCGACCCTGCTTGAGCTATTGCTTTCATTCAATTCATCTTCATAAGCAATATTCTTTTAATTCCCTTCTATCCACCCGTTTCTTTTCTATATATTCCCAATTTTCACACTAAATTTCCAAGGCTCCTGGTTGACGGCATAATGCCCCCTATTAAGTAACGAGGGGTTAAATTGTAGTAGGTCAAATATGTACTTTCCACTCCTCCGGGGATACGATACAAGCTTTAGTGTATATACCTACATATATGATGGGAATTAAATTGAAGAAATATTCAACTCATCAAAGTTCTATACATCTATGTTAGCTTGCGTGATCGTCAGCGGTAGGTAACCGTTCCTTCACCACCGATGTAGCTTTATTGATAGCCTCCTATTACTAGTGCCCTTCGAGAACGTATGCGGCAAAAGTATTCCGGTTCACATGTTTTATATAAGTTGATGGTTGAAAAAACTTTTGACGGAGGTTCGATTGCTCTGTGGGAATTTCGGAAAATGTTCAATCTGTCAAGTGACGAAATGTGTTTTGTTTAAAATACAAATATTCTAAAATACTTGAAAATAAAAAAGAAGAGTAACTATTGTGTCGAATATATAATACACTTCTATTCGAATAAGGTAATTGACGAAATTCAAGACTTATGATTAGCGTTATCATGTTTTTGCTCAAAAGAACTTATAAGAGTACTCGAGTACGAGTGAAGATGTGTAGTGAGATAAATAATACTATCTTTTTATTCTTATTTTCAGGGAATATGTATACTATTCCATGTACGTATGCTATTCCACGATTACTGCCTAATTAAGACGATTGAAATGATACCTCACATGTAGAAATCCATCAAGCCGTTTGGACTCTGGACGTCAGAAAGCAACGTCATACACACATGAATAAATACACTTGAAAAAGATTGACCCTTTTCTTTTGCAGTCAGGTAACAACAAAGTTTGAACTCTTTAAATGGCGTGTAAAGGACCCACCAAGCCCATTTACTATCGAACAGTTAAATCCGAAAAAAGTTTGAAGGCATATCACCGAAGTTTGGCAGGTTTACGATATAAAAGATTTTGAACAATCTTAGAAAGAAAACATTCTTATACAAACATTTTTTTTCTCTTATTTGTAAATGTGTGTTTTCACTATTGTTATTTAGGTCCTATTTTATTATAATGAACAGTAATAACCACAACCGAGGATGGTAACTCACCTGATTAGTAAATAAATCTAATAAAATGTGATGAGTATAAATATTTAACGAAAATTAATTCTTAATATAATATTATAATAGTTATGCAAGGTTTTCTTGCTTTACAAAGTAAGCACTAAACGTAGCCTAAAACATTTTATCTACTATTATTTTAGTTAATGAATATAAAATACAGATGAGATGTAGTTAAAAAATTCTGAAGATCATGATTCAACAAAAACTATACTAAATTCAAGCTTCTGATGCTCGCTTTTATTTTTTAAAGCAATAAAAATGTTTAAGAATAAATTTAGTAATCGTGAATTTTTACTTTCCTAATTTTTCCGTAAATCTCGAATTGTTGATGAATTATACGCGAATAACGATTAACAACGCGAACAATATGAGCAAGTTATTTAAAACATCATTTTCAGGCCTTATAACTTGTAATAAAAATCAAAGCGCCTGCAAAATAAAACTTGTGCTTAAGTGTAATTTTACCATTAAAATTGTTGTAGGCGCTTCTAACGAATGAGGTTAATACGGTTTAGTCGAACAAAGAATATATTACTGCAGTATTGACCGTCGGATTATAACTTCAATGTACAGCAACGGCTTTGCTTTTTAGGTCCTCACATATGAAACTGATACTTATACAGAAAAAGTTAAACAAATAAAATGAAATAATATAAGTAATCAATCGAAGTAATTACTATTATAGTCTGTCTATAGACTATAGCAGTAATTTACTTTTGCTATTTGAACGATAGTTCATTGATTTCCCTGCTGAAAAAAATGTGGGAGCGAGAATTGATAAAATCTTTGAAGGTTTGGACTTTTTTTATCCCAATAAATTGTCGAAATTCCTAAAAAAGTGGTATTCTGTTTGGAGCATAGCCCGGGGAGTATGGTGAGTGTTGGAGACATTCCAATCACAACTCCTCTAATTTCTGAAGTATGGGGTCTAGCATGGTCCTGAAGCAGCAGTGGGCAAACCAATTGACCAGTCTCGGTTAACGGTTAGCTTTTCCACCCATTTCACATCACATCTTTTTCCATGGTTTTGTTGACAATATATGTATCTGTATTGTCCTAAGATCTGGCAATCCATAATGTATGACATCAGCACTGGTCCACCAAACCCTCACCAGTACTATTACTGAGTCAACTTTCGCTTGGGACGCTTTAACATTATCTTCCCCAAGGACATTATTAATCTTTCTAGCTATCTTCTGGCAATGTTGGTGCCACGGTGGGAATCGTATTCATAAATAACGCGATAACGAAAAATCAAAACGCGTAAAAGAAAAATCTAAAAACATGAAAACAAATGAATCACTGAATATCAAACACGTATACATAAGCCTAAATTTGAATTGAAATATTTTTTTTTTTAATTCCTAACCAAATGGCAGATATTTGTGATCAAAGTGGCCAGTTTGACAAAACGCTAATTTCATATGTATGAACCTATGGATAACCTCAGTGGTAAATACTAGAGGATATGTATTCAAATAAAATAAATAGGATGAATGTTTAATATTTCAATATAAAATAAAACAAGTCAGCAGATACTTCCACTTACAAAATGTATAATTCTTTGTTATAATTTGATATAAATGAGCCTATGGAATAAGAGTCAGTTTGAGTTAGTCAGAGTTAGTCGTTTAAGTCTTTATTACATTTATAGCTCTAGATCAAAAGTGTTTTTATAGATCAAGCGTAACAGACCTAATATTGAGATACTACACAAAGTGCAGGTGTAAAGAAATAGCACAATTTACTTTGGAGCCCATATTTTCTGAGTCATGTTTCAAAATGGCATTCCATTTAACGTAAAAACAACTTTAAAAAAGTACGTGACCAACTTCAATGCAGTGCCTATCTTATTTTTTTTTTAATGGTATCGGGTCAAAAGAGCTTACGGGTCACCTGATGGTAATTCACTTCCGCCGTCATGAACACTTGCAACTCAACACTCACAAGAGGACTGTCCGTCCACCTTTCAGGGTAGTAGAAAGACAGAAAGGGAAGTAGGTGAAGGGAAAGGGGGTTGGAACTCTAAATAACCTCACTCATTCGATCACACAATGCAAGCATTGTAAAACCGCCGGTTTTCTGTGAGACCGTGGTGGTACTCCGATAGAGCCGGCCAACAAGTGCCTGGCTGGAGCATGGCTCTCCCACGTTAATAAATCATAAGAAACTTCACCCTTTACATTTATAAAAACAGGACCAACCTTGTTTACAATCAATTACAAATTAGAAATATATCGAGGAACATACAGACAAAACTATCAGTCGAGTTGCCATAACCACCTAATAATTTTTAATATGTATTACCGTATGCTCTCCTATGTTTAACTCATACTAGAAGCTAAGCGTAGTTTGAGCGTAGACAGCGATGTGTACTCAAGATCTTTGATAAAATATTATTGCTATAAGAATACAATACTAAAAATCATTTGCTACTAAACAGTTTAATAACCAATCCATCACCTTTCACCAGATTATCACTGATTTATCATAAACTAAATAAACAAAAACATGTGCCCATTACCCATTGATTGCCATCCCATGTTTCCCTTTTTCACCTAGTACACTTTACATCATGATAACGTTTATCACAAATGATTGCCAAAGCAAAGCTTTTTATATAATTTCTGTTTGATGTACATAACTCTTGAGTTTGTTCAGCACTTGTGTTGATATGTAAAATAAGGGTGTAATCAAAAGGCTTATCTTTAACTAATATTTTAAATCTAAGCAAATTCATCGCCATATTTATAGTATGATGATTTCAATGTCTATGTTAGATTGACGGTTTATTGATAAGGTTTAATCTAATAAATAAAGACACAAATTTATTGTGTAAAATTTATGTAAAACAACAGAAATTAAAACAAACACTCATTTTAATAGTAGTAGAGACATGCTTAGGCACGAATGGGCAGGCTCGACCGGTGCGATACCACTGCCTCACAGAAAACCGGTTGTGAAGTAACGCTTGTGTTGCATTTCCCCGAAATGAGTGAGGTTTCCGGAGGCCCAACTCCTCCTCTCCCCCCATCGCCACTCTCCTCTTTCCTAACTCCTCCTAGAAATATAGACTATTTTTAAAAGAAAGAAGGGCACAGAAAAGGCCAGAAAAGCTGCAGTACGAGGACTAGTGATCGTTGGAGACGCCTCAGAGATGTACATATGTATGTTCATATAAAATCATTATAATTCGATTTTATTTTAGCGGTGTGTTTCTCGATGGAGTAGCATTAGGCCACCTCGTCTTTCCATTACGCATAATTTTACTATAATTATATTACGGTTACAATGTACAAAAACTTGCTAATGAAAGAAACAGATGGAAATATACCAACATAATATAATATTATTAGAACTATTTTCCACCTGATTCGGCATATTATTATCTTATCATGCACAACTTTTAAAATAGATATCTTAGGTATACAGTATTTATTAGCAGAAGCCAACACAATTTTTTTATAAATGTGTATAATTTTAATTGTTTGTACTGCACATTGAGAAATGAAATGTTAACTTTCTTATCTTTTTATGAAATAAAATCTAATCAATATGTTCGTAAGTAAGGGTTAAAACTTCAACAGTACCTATTAAAAGATATTAGCAGAGGCAACACCGAGCCGCTTACATACTTCACGAGCTTCGTCTTCTGTCATTACACCTTTCACCATACATTATTCGGTTGCAACTACTTCTGACCTGTCCTTTTTCAGAACATTGCCGATTTAATAAATACGCAGAGTCGTAATTAACGACCAAATTTGATCGATTATAATTTAGTCATGTAACCGACACGTACTATGTAAGTAAGCTTGTTGCCTTCATCCGGGCACCTTATACCTTATCTCAAGCAACGTTTTAATTTCCTATGTGACACACATTTCGAGGTTGTTGCGATCATCGGAAAGCTTAAAACTGCAAATACCAGTGCATTCGACAAAGTTTGCTGACAAATCATACACCTTTTTTTATACTATAGGGGGACAGACGAACAGACGGGTCACCTGATGGTAAGTCAGTGACACCTGCAACTCAAGAGTAGTAAGTGCGCCTTTAAGGGTGATGAGGAATAGGTTGATGCGGATAGGGGAAAAAAGAGACGGGGGATTAGGAGATGGGAAAGAGGAGAGGGATATGAGGGGAGAGGAAAGAGGGAGTTGGGCCTCCGGAAACCTCACTCATTTCGGAGAAATGCAACGTTACTTCACAACCGGTTTTTCTGTGAGGCCGTGGTATCGCACCGGTCGAGCCGGGCCATTCGTGCCTAAGCATGGCTCTACCACTACTAATTTGGAAATAGGATGGGCAAATTTGGAGTATATTGACAGGAAAGAGAGAATAGAAAGGAAAAGATATATAGAAAGAAAGAAGAAGAAACATATGTATTGCTTATACAGATGGATAGGAGAATATGAGTATTTTTTACTTTTTAATAAAAGAAAACTCCCTCACTAGGATTAATTCCTGTGTAGCGGGGGACTTTACAAACATTCAAACAACGGACACAAAGAACACCCAGATTCAGAACAACAACTGGAGCATTACACAAAGTGTTGTTCCGTGCGGGGATGTAACCCACAACAGACGACGCGGCAATGTGGTGGCTAGGTTACCACTTAAACCACTACGCCATCCGTGCAATCAATTAGCTCCAGCAAGTCAGTCCTCTAACTAATTTCAGAGTATGTTCTTTGCAATCGAACCCTACGGACACTCCGACGTACGTATAATATACATGTTATACATACACATTAGACACCGTGTAGTTAAATTAATAATATCATAGGTTATTAAACTCACTGTAGAATAAAGGTATGCATATGAACGAGTCTGCGAGTCAAATATTGATTTCCTTCTAATACAATATTCAAAGGGCAAGCAAGGAGGTCGTATGACGCTTTATTGAACTTTATTTGTTAAAGGACAATGATATGGTACAAATTTTTTTGCATGTTGCTTCGCTCGAGTTAATATGGATTTGTACCAGACTGCGTAAGAAGGTGAGTTATGTTCTTTGAGTGTGTATGTAAATGTAACAATGGCTGTATGTAGGTTTGGTATGTTTGTATGTATGTATGTTCGGTTACGTATTAGAGCCTGTAAGATGTCTATTCTATTTTGATTCGAATCGATATCGACAATTCTGCCAAAGTTGGACGTGACATAAAGTTTGTGTTATAAGAAAGCGGACCCTAGTTCTATCAAAATTGGCCTCTTTGCAATTCCTGTTTTATAGTTAGTACACTGAAACAATTTGAAATGTCATTTGAGTTGTCTAATTATGGGAGTGATATATCTATATGTCTCATGTATATAATCATAATTCCTTCATTTACGAGAAGGTGTAGGTACAAAGGTGTTATAATTAAACAAAGTTTCTCTATCTTCCACCAATTACGGTATGCATATTAACAGTAGTAAGTATATGATGTTTATGACATCCAGTCAAAAATTTTTGGCCCAAGATAAATTTAAAATGTCAGAACTAAACATTGTCAACAAATAGTAAAATTTACTAATAAATAGTAAAATTTTATATATGTCGTATATGTAATATCTACATATATACGAGTACATATGTCACTCCGAGTCCTCAAATACATCCCTCCATTTCAGTCAGCAAAAATAAAGCAGTCAGGTTTTATATATTTTTAATAGTGGCTCTTTAACACACTGGGCTTGTCGCTCCCGACAACAACCAGTTCGAGTTACACACACTTCATCCATTCTTATCCTTTTCTTTCCATTGCCTTTCCTTTCGCTAAGTATCCCTTTCAATATACACCGAATTTTTTGCGACCGAATTTTACCGAATCTAAAATCAATGAAGTGCCCCGTTGTCAGCATAATTCGTGTATAATGTTGTTGGACCAAATTCTGATTGCCAAATAGTGGGTGTTTAATATACTAGTTGTGTTTTAAAAAAATGTTAAATCTGTATAAGAAACAGAACTATATAAATACTTATTTTTCTAGTTTATTAGTCGCGAGTAACACTTATGACTAAGATTATCGTTTAAACTTTATAACTATATATATATACATATTTCTCGCTATAATTTCATTGTAACAAAATTTTCAGTACAATTTTTGCTTGAGACAGTGCGTGTGTAAATTTCTTAAGAAAAATTAACCAAATGAGTTAATAAGATTTTTTGTGAATTTTTATTTTCACATATTTATGTAATTTTGGAAAACTTACTTAATTTCCATAACCCATCATTGTAATACTAACATACATACATACACTAACAGCTTTATTCGAAGGGATAGGCCTCTGGCGTATCAAACAATCAAACGAATACTTTTTGCCAACCAGCTAGTGACTAGCTTATTATTAAGTTTGTTACATTTATAAGCATTGGCCGCTTAGATTAATAAGAGCCAATGTCCCTTCCCCCATAACAAATTTCATTTAAATCGGTTCAGAAGTTTTTACATTTATAATATTAAGTATAGATTATATTAGTCAGATGAACTAAAAGATATAATATTTAAAAAGTGCATAAAATTACAAACAACCCCTTGCTAGCTAATGTCTTTAATAAATTACTCGTTCTACTTCAGAGAAATTTCTCGCTAAAATACCTATATTCGAGATGAGATTCTTTGCATTTTTTGCTTGCAACAGAAATTTCTGCTATGCAAATTAATATTGAACACGATATAACATTTTTTTCTAAAAACTGCATTAATCTTATATAGAAATACGAAGCTATTTTTAAAGTACTTGCGAAATTATTTAGATAGATATATAACTCTTTATTTGTTGTGAAGTAACGCTTGCGTTGCATTTCCCCGAATTGAGTGAGGTTTCCGGAGGCCCAATTCCCCCTCCCCCCTTTTCTCTCCCCTCATCTCCTTTCTCCTTTTTTCCATCTCCTCATCCCTCCTCTCTTCTTTCCGCTCCCTGCATCCCCCATCCCTCATCACCCTCAAAGGCGGGCAGCGCACTTGCGACTCTTGAGTTGTAAGTGTCCATGGACGGCGGTGTCACTTACCATCAGGTGACCCGTTTGTTCGTCTGTCCCCCTATAGTATAAAAATAATAAATACCATTGTTACAGTAAAATATTATATATTATACACACGTGTCAGACATATAATGTACAAAGAGCGGCCTTATTGCTTTATACATTTTCTATCAAGCCACTTTAGGATGGATCATAACGATACGGTGACAGAGGAGAAATATTAAAAAAAAAATTAAAACTAAACACATTTACGTATGTGTTTCTACCCCAAACGGCTCAAAAACATAAATACCAATAAATTTACTGTAATGACGCCATTTGAGGTTTTCTACGAATGCAGAAGCAGCGCCGGTTGTACTTCGAAGATGTGATGGCGATGACTCAAGTTGCGTCCCCCACTAAAGGTCTATCCATCTTCCATGGTAATTAAGGCATAATATTTAGTCTCTTCGAATCGCCTCGTACCATTGGGCCTACGACCCTACGACCGGAACGCCAGCGGCAAAAAGAGCCCAATTGATTATGTGAAACATTTTTTCTGTTTTATAAATAAAGACTAGCGGGTCGGGCTGACCGTTACCGGAGCAGTAACAGGTCTGAGAGGATGGTGCAATGTTTTAGGCATACTCCACGGTTTGGTCACCTACTAATAAGACGGTCAAGATCTGCAGAAGTCCCTGTAAGAAGACTACAAGGGACGGTGACGGAACACCGTGTGGTTTTAGTCGACATACTTCTTGAAGTTATGATCCGTGGTGGTTTCCTCATTAAAAAGTTAAACTGAACTAGAAAAAAGAAAATTTACGGAAAATTTTAAAACCCATATATCATCAATATGAAAATTTGAAGACTATAAATTATTAAGTTGGCACCTAATAAACCCGCCATCTTTGTACACAAATTTATTTAATTTTTTAAGTGTATAAAATCAAATTATTTCTCAACTATATAAGTACCGTCGATTTCTATCACCTGTCGCCAACGAGCTGGCAGAGACATAATGCCTTCCTTGTAGAAGTTTTTAGGCTTCTGATCAAAAAAGTTGGTAAGGCCACTTTTATAATCATCTACATCTATTGTAGGAGGTCATCCTGGATGAGGTTCATCATTCCATCCTTAAATATTCTGAATCAATGTTTGGTGGTATAGTAAGAGAGCACGCCTTCGTCCATCGTTGCACATATATTGCGCACTGCTTCAGTCGCTTTTCGACCTAAGCGAAATTCGTGAAGTAAAAGCAGCCTAAGTTCTCTATGAGAAATATCCATAATTTACTGTAGTTTTACTATTCGAGATCCAGTTGTAAACTGATCTGACATACAACTCTTGCTTTATTTATATACTACTAAAAGAAAATATCGAATTTCTTGGATCTCGAAGTTCTATAACGTTTTAGAAACTGATCGAAAAAAGAGTCGGGTTTATTAGTTGCCAACCTAATAGTTCCAGTTAAGTAAAATGATGGTGCAAGCCCATCGCCGACACTTTGGAAATTAGTCCTGAATATTAAGAGTATATCCTTCACGCACACCCACACACACAAACACACACACACAGACCAACGCACCCTCGCATGAATGTGTAATTTTTTAATGTTTCTTTAATTTTTATATTTTCCTCTTTCTTATTCTCCGGAGGCCCAACTCCCCCTCTCCTATTTCCTCTCCCCTCATCCCCCTTCTCCTCTTTCCCGTCTCCTCATGCATCCCCTCCCCGTATCCCCCATCACTCATCACGCAAGGGCGGGCAGCGCACTAACGACTCTTGAGTTGCAGGTGTCCATGGCGGCTGACAACGTTCACCATCTCAACTCAAACATACATTTGTTATGTTTTATCGGTACTTTGGTGATATGTGAGTTTCTTGGTCAATAAATTTATTATTATATAATTATTGTATTGAAAGGGAAAGGGAGATCGAGGGGAATAAAAATGTTACGGAAGGGTGTAAGCAATAGTTAACGCAAGGTCGGGTCACATTCACACATCATATAACTCGAACTGGCTGCTGCCGAGAAGTCCACCCTCTTAATATTTTCTCACATTATAATAAGTGTTTTGTAAAATTGCAACACTTCCTATATGTATATCATCGAATGAATGAAGATGTAATACAGTATATGCAAAAATACATAAACATAAAATTTACACAAATTATTCTATATTATTAGCTCCACAAAATTTTCCTGGAACTCGCTAACATATGGCTTTATTGTTAGGAAGTAAGTCAGTAACAGTTAACTGTGCTATTAGACCGTACATACGCTCACGCCTTTACGCTCGAAGGGGGCAGAAAGAGGTGTCTCAAACATCCACATTTTGTCATCCACAATTTTGACCTATTTACGAAAGACATATACTGTCTGAAAGATAACAGTCCAATATCTTAGTAACTTTACCGCAAACCAGGCACCATACAATATACTCACATAATTTATAATCTAAAATGGTGGTATATCTATACACATACATGGTCCAAAATGATGTCAATCACAGCCATACGATCACATCTGGCTAGTTGGACACGCGCCAGTAATACACAAATGCGTGTAGTCCAACGTTCATTGTTGAATAAGGGCCTGATCTGTTTATTAGGTGTGCTTTGTTATGTGTATGGCCTACTTTGTGGTGTAATACACATAGATCAGATGATAGAGTTCATATACGATAACAACCTGCCACTGGAATAGCGCGACAAATCTATTTAAAAAAAAAAACAGACTGCAATAATAACTTCTTATCGATAACGTAATTCTAAAACGTTCTACTTCTTTTTAAGGCGATCAAATGACATACACATATTCCTGACTCATGCATACATACATACATACAAACACAGATCATGCATACATACTTACTCTGGAAAAATGTAATGATTTTTGCGCAGTCGGGTATTTTTTTTTAATGCCAGAGAAGAACAAATTATACCGACATGTTTTTTAGTTAGGTTTGTTCCCGGTTAACGATTATTATATGCTTACCATCTACTAAGTAAGTAGGACAAAATTACGGTCAAAGTGGGCTTTTGAGACACCCAATGGTATCAGAGTCAGTCCTGTTCTTATATATAGGAGTGATTGATTGAATACGGAAATGGTTGACAGAAGAGAGCTTTTATTTAGTCAACGAATTTCAAAAAAAAATCTGCGACTCGCTCCTATCATTTTAGAAATTCATTATAATTTACTAATATGAACGGTTATGTATATAAGGCATATTGTATATATTGTGTATATTAGGCAAATTCCATTAACAATTTCAACTTCATGGTATAATGTTGCATGTGTGTCAGCTTTAAGTTAACTCGTATTTTTTTTTTTTTTTCGGTTAATATCATGATGTACATACCTGATATTTGCATGCGACTAAGTATGGCTAAATGTGTTTTATGGTCATAACACATTTGTCAACCTTTTACCACATTATAAGCAAATAAATGATATTGTTATTATTGATATTATTAATATTGAACGTATATATGGTGTATAATAACATGTATATCAAGAACATACTGTCATGATGTCAGCTCTCAATTAAATGTGATTGAGCAGTATGACTGCCCTTTGCATATTCTCTTTGATATTTATGATACATCAACAGTGACAATATTTTTAACAATAAGTAGTAATTGTAATACACTTAGCTGATATCCCCGAAGAAGTTAGAAGACGTGTCTAAAACGTCAACTTTTTGCCAAACATATTTTTTAACAGGCCAAATATTTTTTTAATATAAGTGGGCCGGCTCGACCTGTGCAATGCACGACCTCCCAGAAAGCCGGTTGTAAAGTAACGCTTGCGTTGCATTTCCCCAAAATGTGAGAGGTTTCCGGAGGCCCAACTCTCCTCTCCTTTGTCCCCTCCCCTCATACTACCTCTCTTCTTTCCATCTCGTCATCACCCTCTCTTATTTCCCCTCCCTGCATCCCCCTATCCCTACTCACCCTCAAAGGTGAGCAGCGCACTTACGATACTTGAGTTGCAGGTGTCCATGGATGGCGATTGTTACTTACAATCAGGAGGCCCGTCTGTTCTTCTGTCCCCCCCATAGTTTTCAAAAATAAAACATTAATATCACTTTTGTTTGACGGTTTATAAAATGTCTGAGAAATAACAGCCCGATTCTTTAATCGCCTTTTAAGAAGAACATTGATGAACACACGTATATTGTATGTATTTTCTAAATCACACCAACAACTAATAAAGATCTTAAGTTTAAAAGCTTTTACAAATGATAAAAGCTACGTAGACTTAATGCCAACTAGGACAAAGCAAGTGCATTTTCTTTCCCAACGACAACTTGTTTGGACGTGGTACCATAATCGGATTGTCTTTAATACACGACGATGCACTTTATATGACTATTTCTTTTTCTCTTACTCTTTATTATTTACTGTGTTGTTCTTTAAATGACTTCGAATTGATTTTGAAGAAAACCTTTTAATTGTTGAGGAGCGTTTTTTATGTTTTTTTAACCGTTTTCTTGGTGGAGCATAATAGCGCTATCCTATATCTTCTCGTAGATGTCTTAAAAAGGGACCATGCATCACGTTATACATACATACATACACACACGTCAATATCCGAGAAAGTCACATAAGTCATATTTACATAATATGCATGTATGGCATGCAAGCCTATTGGCGTCATCCAGGCACTTTGATATTTTGGGATTTAGATAGGGATATATCTGGAGCAAAGAAAAGGAATACTGCTTGTATAGATGGTTTGGGGAATATAAGCCAATACCAATAACTCGAACTGGCTTTGAATTTAATAAACTGTTATCGATCAGATAGAGTATATAGTACACTGAGTCTTTTGAAACACTCACATGGAGTCACCAATTATTTTGTCCTGCTAACTAATTTAACTATGTAACAATACTATGAAGTATGTTATGTACTAATTTGTGACCACGATATATTTTTTTTATACTATAGCGGGACAAACGAACAGAAGGATCACCTGACGGACAACCATCGTCCATGAACACTTGCAACTCTTGTGGTAAGTGCGCTGCCCAACTTTAAGGGTAATGTGGGATGGGGAATGCGGGGAGGGGAAAGAAGAGAGGGGGGTAAGGGGTTGTGAAAAGGAGAGGGAGGATGAGGGGATGTGAAAGAGGAGAGGTAAGATGAGAGAAGAGTAAAGAGGAGAGGGGGAGGTGGGCCTTCGGAGACCTCATTAATTTTAGGGAAATGCAACGCAAGCGTCTCTTCACAACCGGTTTTCTATGAGGCTGTGGTATTGCACCAGTCGAGCCGGCACATTCGTGCCTAAGCATGGCTCTACCGCTGTCAAAAAGAATATTGCAAAACAAGGAAAATTATTGAAAGATATTATGTACATATATAAAAATTCACTACTATTATCATATATGTATATCATTGAAATGTCCGACTCTATGTTACTCCAAATATTAATATGATTTAAATGACACCTAACATGTCGAAACGCATCAAAACATCAAGATTATCGAGCCTCAGTGACGTATTAGAGATAAGCCTGTTGACGTCATCCGGCCACTGTATGACTATATATACACCAGTGTATTATGTACTCAAATCCCTTAGTCACTTTACGAGACTTACAAGTCGAGATGGAGTGGCCCTACTCTACTCCACTGAGAATCGATGTTCGTAAATATATTTATAATAATTATTTAAATTGATATTATATTTAAATTTGGAGAAAAAATCTCAAACAGTTAAGTTATCACTTTCAAAGTTTGAATGGAAAAAGTTTAGAAAAGCGAAACCTGTTACTTTTGCTGATTTCGTAAAAGAGTTCTTTAAATCGATTTTATGATATAACGTGAAATAAAACATGTAGCATATGTAATTGTATAGGGTACTGTATCTGAATAAGAACAGCTGTATCATCAGTCATCAAAAAGAATGTTATTGTTATTTATTATTTTACTTTTATTTACCACTTTTTAATTTTAGTTCATAAGGTTTGATTTGAAATGAAGAATATAAAATAAAAAAAATCTACAATTACCTCTGTACGTCCTAGTACTATAATTTTTATTAGCTTCCCAGATGCTTCCTTCTGATTCCTCGAGGCTTCCTTCTGAGGGTAACTCGGGTTGCCCTCGGAAGGAAAAGATTTGTGACGGAACGTCACGTAGTTTTAGTCAGTTCTAGTTCGAAATACCACTTCATCATTAGCTTCGGTGACGTGACGACCCGTGGGATCATTCTACACATTTAACATTTCCAAAAAAATGTAAAAACCGCCAGATGTTAGCCTACAAATGTATATAAACTGATCTCGCAGTAAATTTGTAAACATATATGTAATTATACGTAAATAATGTTTACTTGTTGACTTGAGAAACTTCTTCCAATATACAATACAAAATATTCTTTAGTGTACATCTCTAAAAACATACATACATTCACGCCCATATAACCGAAAGGGTAGATAGAGCCGCATCACACATCCACATCTTGTGAACCATATTGTGATTTATAATGTTATAATAATATTTAGAATTCCTTCTTATTAAACCTTTCTCAACTAATAAAGTAATAGAAAATAATTTAAAAATATTAAAAAAATATATAACATGGTCTTCATCTTTGTTTTTGCTGTCGTAATCTTGAAATTTTATACCTAATGTCAGTTTTACTATTAATTCGATTCAAATACTACCTCACATGTCGAAATCCATCAAGGGGTCTACCCCCTACGGTATGGTAGAGAAATATCATAGATATTTATAAACACTCTCCTTTTCGCGCTGTTGCGTAAAAACTAAATATTAATAGTTTTTAATATTGTTTCATGAAAAATTAAATACTCTGATACATAACAGCTATAGGGGTTATCGCATTGTCGTCTTTCCTCATTTTCATAACCTCATTTCCAAGTATTTCATTAAATCAGCGTCTCTACGAAGCTTCTCTTCCCTTATTATGTAAAGCTGTCGACAACTATTTAAACGAACACTACCATGAACATCTCGACTTGGAAGAGAACTAGTTTTCTAATATTCCATTATGCTGGTGGTATAAAAAAATGTGTGGTACTCGGGGACTGCCGTGGTAAAGCTATTGCATAGCATTTTTTATCAACTTATGCAATTATAATTATTCTGCTTACGTATTCTTCCGATTTCGGAGCAGCTCGTCTCGATCCGTGCGAGCTTCGTACAGTCGTACCATATACATACACGTTAAGCGAACGCTCGGCCGAGCTACATGGTAGGCGGAGTGGGGGGTGTTAGGTTTTATTTTCGATACGGAATTTCTTGATTCGGTCGCCGCGCTCAAAGCCCGCGATAAAAGCTATGCAATAGCTTAAAAATGTGTAGTATTATTGTAAGCTGATTGTAACAGTGGCTATAACTGATTAAACCTTTTGGATAAAGAAGCTTTTAAAGGATGAAATAATTATTGAAAATCTAAAGTTCTGTAATTTCAGAATTGGTCGGTTCTGAACATACATATTTTTACTTTATTTTTCATGCATATGTTTTTATAACGGAATCCTAGTTGTCAAGCATCTGAAATTTAAAGTCCCGTTTTAATAAATCTAGCCATTTTGGCGACTCATCCAAAGAAATGGACAGAAACACAGACAGAAATGGTGTAACGCTGTTATTTTTACTTTATTTTTAATTTATTTGAAGATCTTAATATAAACATCAACCATCTAAAAGTCATAAAAAACTGAAACTTTCTATATAAGTACAATTTGACAGAAAATACAATTTTATTTCTTTGATCTTATAAAAAAAAATCTATTTCCTTGTAAATTGTTATGATGCTTAAACATACGATCGTGAACTACCCGCTGTTAGTGTTTGATGTAAAATTGGGCTGTTCCGCACTCCGTCGCACAAAGGTTTATGATGTGAGCGTGACTTGCTTTCCATTACTGGGAATACAGGCCGCTACTATGCTTATAAGTTGAAGCGGTAATAAAGAATTTTGTTTTTTTTTTTTGTCTGTTTTCTAGGTGCCACATCAGTGGCTTTGATTTTACGAGTCACTGCAATCTCAGTCACCTTTCCTGTACCCATTTCCATATTATTTTATTATAATCATCCTTCCTTCTTACTGTTCCATTTTAAAACAGTCAGGCAGGTTTCATTCAAAAATGAAACTAGGTAAAATTCTCTTGCGACGTACGAATTTCACCAATCTCAAATGAGTTTTTGAACAAGCGTAGAAAAACGATGACTACTAATTTCATTTCACCGTTTGAGAGCCACGCTTAGGCACAAAAGGGGCATGGGCCGGCACAGAAAACAGGTAGACAAACAACGCTTGTATTGTGTTATCGAGCGAGTGAGTGTACCGAAGGCCCAACTCCCTCTTTCTCCTCCCCTCATCTCCCCTCTCCGTTTTTCACTCCCTCATCACCCTTAAAGGTAGTCACCGCACTTACGGCTCTTCAGTTGGAGGTGTCCATTGGTGACAGCTGTCACTTACCATCAATACAACCCGATATAATAAAAAAAAAGCTTTGGATTGATAGATGTTTGAGGCTTAATACAAAATAACTTCAACACTAATACTATGTATATACGTATGCAAATATTCATTAAACTTGACACGGAATAGGATCCAAAAAGGTTCTTGGATAAATTAAGTTATTGAAAAAAAAATACACATTCCGCACCATAATCGGTCATCTGGGGTCACATTCATGGTGCGCACCATGAATGTGACCCCAGATGATCATAACTGGGGATCATAACCAATATTCAAACAACAATCACAAAGAACACATTTTGTTCCATACGGGAACCGAACCCACATCCGTCGGGTCAGCAGTAAGGGCCACTAACTATTAGACTCACACGCTAGTCAATAACTACTGCTAAGAACTGTTTCAACCTAAAAATACCAAGGAAAACCTGTACACAAGAGAAATTCAAGAGTCAAGCTTTAACAGTAGATGTCAGTCAATTTCTGAAAGGTCCTTAATTATTTCATATTCGAATCATCTTTACACCAGATTATCATAAAACTCTTTGACTCATAACAATTGGTTTACATTAAAAGTGTCACATAAAAGCATATAAGAATAAGTTGCAGATACATTATGAAGTAAGATAAATAATAGTTTAAAAAACTGAAAAAAAAAAACACGCTTACGCAACTATCATAAGAAAGTCTCTCCGAGGTTGTAATAAGCCGAGTACCCGATCAAAGAGTAATTACGGGACTGCACGCATGCGTAGTTCGCGCACTAGCTCTATCTCTCTTACTCGCATGCAAAGAATGCGGAAAGAAATTAATTAATCGTGACGAATCTAATTAGGATAATCGGATATTTTAATCGAATCATTGCATTGCCATCGGTCTCTGACAGGTGTGCAAAGTTTAAATTAAATCTGATCGTTCAAAGTAGGGTAAAATCGAGCTCAAAAGAGTCGGTTACATACATACATACAGGTGAAACTAATAAAAGCGTGTTAATAACCGCTTCCGCTTATGACTGTGTCCTCGTTTGAAGCTAGCTAAGCCAAGCTAAAGAGCAACTCACCTCCGATTTGCCATTAATCTTGCCGTGACTGATCATTACTCCTTGTCTCGTTGATGTGATTTCATGGTACCATTCATATCAGATATCTCGGGCCAATTATTTTCTGAGGAAAATCACGCATCTTACATAAGACATTTTCATCTTTGCGAAGGTAAAAATGTAATTAATTATTGTGTATGGATGATAATAAATACCACTTCATATGGTATTCCAACCAAAAATAAGAGTGTCCAAATGTTGAGTGATTATTATGTAGACCCATCCCATCTCACTCTGAGTATGTCGTGAAATGCGACTACAGAATCGGACTGTTTTCTATATAATAAGCGGCGGTAGCGTGATGGCTAAGGCGACGGACTTGCGATCAAGTGGTTATGAGTTCAAACCCCACCCAGTACACTGCCGTCGTAAACCCACCCCCCAACACAAGCATGTAGCTTTGCTGGGGGGGGGGTTAACAAGAATACTAGTAATGTGTGACCCATGTTGCTAGTATCCTTTTAATATCTTTATATATATAATTCTTCTGTGAGTGTGTATATCACTGAACTACTCTCAAACGACTGGACGGATTTTGATGAAATTTTTTGTGTGTGTTCAAGGGGATCTGGGAATGGTTTAGATTCACAAATCAGCCCGGCAGATGGCGCTGCAGTTGGTATCTAGGTTATTTATCTATACTGCAACTTCAGGACAATGTGTGTCGGGCGCAGCTAGTATATATGTATATATACATATATACATACATATGTATATACTAGCTAAGTCATATAGTGCTCATATGACAGAAATAGGATTACCCTCTATAACTTTTTGTTCTTTGTTTGTAATTATTAAATTCATATTTATTTATTATTAAATACAAAAAGCAAATACACTTCTTTTAAACATTATTCGGTAACTATAAAATTTTCGCTAGAACTAACGACGTTTTGTAAAGGCTGCACCAAGGGTCAAGTCGTGATGATGCAAGACTTAATAGGGAACATCTATTGTTTGGTTAACAATAATGTGAGATTAGGATAGTTATTTTTTTAATTATTGACTATATATTGTTCTCCGGTTAATACTCAACATCATTGCAACTCATCAAACGAAGCCAAGTTAAATTCCTACGCGAGACTGTAAAAGACAAGTCCCTAGAAAAGAAAGGAAGAATCTTTATACAAAGTTAGGTAATGTGAATCGCTAGCGAATCAGGGGCCCACGTTTGGTGTCCGGATTTTATAATTTTCATTTCATAAATGACAACTTGCTTGTCTGCACAAAGCTTAGTTACACATCCAGCACATGCCAGGAATGATTTAAGTCTGCACCAGGCGCCGGAGACCGTAAAATTATCTCCGGCCTCCATGAGCGCTAGCACGTAGGCGACAGGGCTATCTGTCGACCTAGCAGAAGCAGGTCCAAGATGATGGCGCGACGTGTTCCGTGCGCGCCTCTTTAAAACAGAGCTTGGATCACAGCACAGCTGGGTCGCCTCCAACAAGCGACCAAGTCTGTCGTTGTTCACAGGGATTTCCTTTCTAGGGTATACCTGAGGCCCCGGCCAGAAGACTCCATGCCCGAATATTGTGTGGTTTTAGTCGGTTTGAGTCCGACTAAAACCACACAATATTATCATACCATACCTGGTGAGGTGATGACTCTAGGGGGGTTTCCACACACAAAATAAAGGAATGACCTAAGTCTGTCTATGAATACATCGAGATTGACGTATTCGTCGTTATGTGTTTTTTTACAAATCATATTCTTGTGTTTTTATGGTTATCGTTCTTTAAATTTTTTTAAAGTGAACCTTTAAACTTACAGGAACAGCTTGAACGCAGAATTAACACCGGCAGTCTACTAAACGGATATTCTTATTATCATAAGATACATACATATATTCTGGTCTATATCTACAAAGGAGTAAGCATCTCAGACGCTCACCGTGTTCCACCATAATTAAGGCCTGTGATTAAGTGACTGTCAAAATAGTCTGACAGATAATAGGCCAATCCCTGAGTCGGGGTTTTACGAAACCATCGGGAAGAGATGGGATGGTCCTTTCTACTTACCCGTGAACCACATGGCCTTAATATTAGAATAAAAAAAACTTACTTACTTACTCCTTGAAAAAGGTCTCCTGTCGAGACCGAAACTAGTCGGGCATCCCCGAAATATACACGTGAGTAAAACCGTATATTTAAATAAACATGGCCTTAAATTGTACATTATTTTTAGTAGATGGTTGCTGTGCTTGTGCCAAATTGTAACATGAGTGATAAAATGTGGATATGTGATGTCAGTATATATATATATATCGCTATCGAGTTCTTGGGTAGAAGCTAGTATTATATATAAGCGGACTTTAAATAAGTATACAATCGACTTCAATGCGTCTATCATAAAATTTAAGACTAATATGGTTATATATCTTACCAAACTCTCTTATCAAACTACTTTTGAAGTACATCCTTTTCAATAAAAAAAGAAACAATGAAATCGGTTGGCGCGATGTTTAGTTATTCGTCCATATGTCGCGCACATGCTTAATGCAAATTTTATTTTATTTAAGACTTATATGGTTTCTTTTAAACCATATAAGTCTTAAATTTGCATTAAACATGTGTTGTCAGAACTGGACACACGGAAAGCACAAGCTTACAAATAAAAAAAAAATGTCGAAATCGGTTTACTCGGTCGAAAGTTAAGTACAGTCGAGTTTAGAACCTCCTTCTTTTTGAAGTCGGTTGAAAACCTAAAATCGCAAAGGTTACGAATAGATCTTGTCAATTCATTATTTTGACTTTTGAAGCGGACAAAGAACTTCGTATAATAAAGATAGATTACATTAAAGAGAACATTTGTGAACATTCTGAACATACCCCGACACGGTATGACATGAAACCCTGATACATGCCATACGACAAGTGAAGGCAGAAGTTAAAATAGGAATAGAACTATCAAAAATTGTGACACGAATTAACATAATCTAATTATAGTAATATAGTATTGTTAATAATGTGTGATTTCAATTGTTGACATTCCAGCCCTAATTTTTTCTGATTGTTATTTTTATGCTATTATTTTATTTTTGGACTATGTTATGATTTTATTTAAATGTGATATACTATGAATAATATTGTTTATGTTTATTGTGCTAGTCAATAATTATTCTAATTTGTATGTATGTTTCGACACAAAGTACCTTCGTTTACGAAATAAATGATTTATGACTTTAAGATCTGATTTGGTAGGTATTATTCGGTTTCGGTTTCATCAGCTCAACATCGCCTTTTGCTGGATATGGGCCCATTGTAATGAAAGCCACACACCGTTTTTCGCAGATCCACACTTTACCTGGCCTAGGGCGTCTTACATTGGTTTTCCTAGACATTTTAAAATTTAACTGAGGCAGAGCGTTAAACACTGCAACTTCTCCTACATGTATATACTCTCTTTCTATCCAAAGGTACAAGGCCACCAATCGTACAAATTCTGATTTAAGAATATGTATTTACAATATTGTCATATGAAGAGTTTATCTATCTATCAAAAAACCAGTTGTGAAGCAAACCTCCCTCATTTTGCATTTCCCCAAAATGAGGGAGGTTTCCGGTGGCCTAACTCCTCCTCTCCTTTTTCCCATCTGCTTATACCTCATCTATCTATTTTTTCCCGTCCTTCATCACCTTCAAAGGGGGGCAGTACACGTGCGACTCTTGAGTTGCAGGTGTCCATGGATGGCGATTGTCACTTATTATCGGGTATCGTCTGTTCGTGTCATGTTGTCCCCCTTAAGTATAAAAAAAACCATGGTCTTCACGCCTAAACTCATCTACCATAGTGGTTATTAGTTGTAATTGCAATGTGGCCATCCCACTGTGACTTCAGCTTGCTAATTATTTATGTTGTTTAGGTTATATAGGTTCTGGATCAAAATAATTCGAAGAGTCATTGGTAGTTATAAGTGTATATCAAATATAAGTATTAACTGCATGGATGGCGTAGCGGTGATCACCTCGCCATCACGCTGCCGCGCTGAGTGTTGTGGGTTCGATCCCCGCATGGGACAACACTTTGTGTAATCCTCAACTTATTGTTCTGAGTTTGGGTGTTCTTTGTTTCCGTTGTTTGAATGTTTGTAAAGTCCCCCGCGATACAGGAGTCAATCCTAGTGCGGGAGTTGTCTTTCAAAAACAAAAAAAAAAAGGCACTATAATTAATTAGTACTTGTTAACTATAATAATATAGAAATGTTCTATACATTTAATTTACTTACACTATACCAATATCATAAGTATATACACATAATATGTACAACGACTCAGGAACACATGCAAACATAAGTAGCATATACATATATACAGAATATATAAAACAGCAATTAGCATACAGCATATATATTTTAATACGGAAATTATGAAACGAAATATATAGATAATATTTATGTACCATGTTTTTGTACGTACTAATAACGTAAAGGGTAACAAAGAAACAAACTAACTTTTATAATATTAGTTAAGATTAATGGAATAATCATTATGAACCCAAAAGTATTAAAACAATTAGTCGAACTATACGCAGACTTAAACTTCTGGACGTTAATTGTTTAGGTGCATACCCCAGACCGGAACCCGGATGTAGCTGTGACGGCAGCTTCCGGCCGACGTCACTCCATTACCATTGTGTGAAGGCTTTTGACGAAACCGTTCGGGCTTAGCCAACTGAGTTATATATGTAGTTATTTAGGGGGGTGTTATACTACAGTAAAAATAGAGAGCGAGTCAATTGCATTATTCAACCTAGCATACATCTATATATATAATTGAATGACAAGTCCCGCTCTTGGAATGATTCCTGAGGCGTGGGGGACTTTACAAACATACAAACAACGGACACAATGAACACCAACACTCGGAACAAATATTTGTAGATTAAACCAATTTTTGTCCCTTGTGGGAATCAAACCCACGACCTCCGGGCCCAGTAGTTAGGGCCACTAATCACAAGGCCAACAGGCCATTATATCCTCGAAGGGGTAGAGGTAGATATGTCTCAAACGTCCAATTTTTAAAAACAATAATAAGGTTACCCTTAAGTAATAGGAAGCCATCATTCGGTTTATTGTCTAATAGCAGAAGCAGAAAATTAATTATTTATTGACAACATATATCTTAAAAACAATATCGATTTACTTTCTCCAATAAACAATTGTTCTTCCTTTTTGCTTTCTAAAACAAACATCTCAAAATTAATTACTAAATTCATTACTAACCCTTTGTTTAAATAAATCTAAAAGATTTATTGCTAACGAAACAATTCAAGAATATATAGATGCTGATATAAAATATATACAATTACAAGACGAAAGGAATCGATATCTGTCGAAGAATCTACCAATTAAATTGAGAGGGTTAACGAGTTGACACAGACTGGCGAATCAAATAGACGCGTTTGGGAAGAATGTATTTGCTAATGTATTTAAGAAACTATTTTAATTGCAGAGTGTTATGAACAAGGAATAAAATATGTCTTTACCTTGTAGTCTGACTTTGTAAATGTTGTAAGAGAATTATAGGAAGAATACTTTATGATTTTAATATAAGCATGTTTTTAACTTTCTATATATTTCTATTGATGACAATCTTATCAAATTCAACAATTTGTGTCACAGATAAGATTACTAAGCTAAAGGACTGTAACATTTACTTTGTCTGTCAATAAGTTACTAATAATTAAAAGGAAGAATAAAAATGTTGTTTTCAGTATCTTAAATAAACACAGGAAACAAAATGCTACACCAGATAATTTTTCCATTCTAGTTTCTGATATTTTTGACAATTTAAATAGCTTGGTATCCTTTTTATTGTAAATAATCGACAAATTCATCAAAAAAATATTAGGAGCAAAAAAAAGAGATTACAAAACTCGTAGCATTCAAATCATTGTCTGTATTTCTAAAGACTCCTCTAAATATAAGTAAATCTATGGTTCACATTCATCAAACGCAGTAACAATTCAAGCTACTAATTAAAATAGATGACCCATTTACATACTTATGGAGATTTAGTTCCATTGTAACAGTATGAACGATTTAGTGTTATTGTAACAGTCGGAATGATTTAGTGTCTTTCGGACAGTATAGGTAGTTAATATTTTTTTGTCGAAATTAATCCTGTGAAAAATTATTAAACTTGTTGCATGCACCACCAGCGTACCAGCGTAACCAGCCTGTGTGAATTGTCGTAAAATTTTGAATTAATTTATGATATTCGATTCCCTCCAAGACAAATATTTGTGTGATAAGCACAATCACTGGGTGTAATTTACCTATGATATATATGTATTTAGAAACATATAAGTATGTTTATCAGCACCATGGTTACAATAATACGAGTTCCACTTAGTTTGAGATCAAACAGGTGGGATTGAAATGTATGAAGTTATTATTATTATTATTTTCTTTATTTCATTAAATAAACATATGAATTATGTTTTAAATACATTCACATATAAAAAATAAATATATTTAAAAATATAAAAATAGTGCTCCAACTGCAATCTCAAAATGAGTGCAGTATCAAGAAGGACTGCCTTCTGTATCAGGCCCTTAACCCAGCTGTGTAACGTGAGCCTCTACAGATGTTGGTTGAGGCTCTCAGCCAACCAACCCATGAGCTAATATGACTATCAGTATTATTATTATTCATGGGTTCAATTTCAATCTCAAAATGAGTGCAGTATCAAGAAGGACTGCCTTCTGTATCAGGCCCTTAACCCAGCTGTGTAACGTGAGCCTCTACAGATGTTGGTTGAGGCTCTCAGCCAACCAACCCATGAGCTAATATGACTATCAGTATTATTATTATTCTGAAACTAATTAAGCGACCGATTTACACTTTTCCACCAGAAGATAGGCCTTTTTCTTGCAGAGCGAATTAGCATTCAACATTTGCCATTCAACGGGGCAATGCTGCCAGCTTTTCGGAAATACTTTGAGTGAGTGACGATATAAAAGAATTTTAAATGGAATGTTCGTAAATAGTCTAATTTTATTGTTTTTCTTAGCTGTAAGGTTCTCGAGAAGTATAATAGGGCCTCGCTAACTCTTTTTGTAGGTATCGTATAATATATTATTACAGACAGACGAATATACAGGTCATCTGAGGGCAAGTGAAACAACAGACTGTTAATAAGCATACTTATTATATTTCCATTTATTTCCTTGTTTTGTTTTCAAAACAGATGAATTATATTAAGTTAAGAGAATATATAAAATGATCGTGCTTATCACAATTTCGGATGCAATATTTTTTCTATCATAAAATTAGTATCACTTAATTTTATGTCTCGTTTTTGCCAATTTCTTTCCAAAACCCACAATTTTCAAATAGTTGTGCTTTGTGTGTCTGGCTCAGTATCACCAATCACCAGGCTAACACCTGATTAAAAATATACACTCAAACAATGAATAATTTTAGTTGAAGTGTAAAGCGTGGGCGACTGTGAGCGACGTTAATTGGCATTCTAATAATTATAGCATTAAATAAAGGGCAAAGGGGAACATAGTACTTCAAAATATTTTTTGTTATTTTTATCATTTCATTAATAGGAGTCGATGTATCGTATGTATAATTCCATTAATTATACATAGTAGACATCGACTCCCTTTATATATATATGTATATATATATATATATACATATATATATATATATATATATATATATATTATATATATATACGACTATATACAGTCGTGGTCAACTAATTAAGGACATTCAAGATAGTGGACAGCAATAACCGGCTATGTACATATAAATATAAAACCCTGTTGATTTCTCAGTAACTATTATTTGCATAATTTGATCCGATTATTATACTATAAATGGCTGTAAATAAAAGATTAAATAAATATAAAAAAATGTTTAATATCAAAGGTTAACCATGTATTCAATTTAAGGTACAATTCTGTAGCTGGACATTTAATTAAGAACAGTAAAGTAAAATGAAAAATAGAGTTAAACAGAACTAATAATCTGCAGTATTTTAATTTCTTTAACAACTTCATTTTATTACGGGTAAAATCAGTACCCAGTAGCAAAACCTTTGTTAGTAATTACCGCTTGACACCGATGTGGCATAGACATTATCAGTTTCTGACATATTTCAACAGTAATGTTTGCCCATGCCTCACAAAAAGCTTCATTAAGTTCATCTAAAGTTGTGGTACGATAAATGGCAACTTTTTTCTTAATTTCGTGCCAAAGGTGCTCGATTGGGTTGAGGTCGGGGCTATTTGCTGGCCAATCTAGCACTGATACCGACTGTCTGTTAAGAAACGACTTGACTGAACGGGCTGTATGTTTTGGGTCGTTATCATGCTGAAAAGTCCATATAATAGGAAGATGTTCCTCAGCATAGGGAAGCATAGTTTCTTCTAATATTGCCTTGTATTGATGTTGGTCTAAGTTACCCTGAACTTTCCTCACAGGTCCCACTCCACGTCCAGAAAATGATCCCCACATTTTAATGTTTCCTCCGCCATGTTTCACCTGCTTTTTTGTGAATCTTGGATTCATTTCCGCTTTTACAGGACGCCGTACGTATTGCCTTCCATCTGAAGAAATCAAATTAACCTTGGTCTCGTCAGAGAATAATACATGTTGCCATTGGTCGTAGGTCCAATGTCCATATTTACGTGCAAACGCCAAACGTGCATTTCTATGCTCTTTCTTTAACAACGGTACTTTGCGAGCCACTCTTCCGAACAACCCTGCTTCTACCAGACGTCGTCGAACTGTCCTCGCTGATACACTGACTCTTTCGTCTGCCCCAAACACTTCATGTTTAATTAAAATAGAGCCTAGAAACGGATCTTTCTTAGCTAACCTGGTTATCGTTCTATCTTCTTGCGGAGTTGTTTTTCTCGATCTTTTTTTTCTGGGCACATTTAAAGTTGTGTTATTGCGCCTGAAATGTTGCACTGCATTGCATACCATAGTTTTTGAACAATTTAAATATCCTGCTATCCTTCGGTATGACCAACTTTAATGTTTAAGAAGTTGTTATTGTTTGTATAATTAGGCACATAAATGACTAATTATACTTACATGTAAAAGATGTGGAATATTGTTTAGACTCGTTGGAAAATAAAAAATAAATTCACAATTTGGATTAACTAGAGAGTGTCCCTAATTAGTTGACCACGACTGTATATATAATATATAAATATATAATATTGATTTGAAATATCCCCTCTATTCTATTGCCTTCTCTTGTTCCAAATAATAATACGAAAAATGTAGTCGTTTAATAGGCCTTTACATAGCCTTCGGGGAAATAAGTGATAGAAGCAAATATACGTATACACATGTATGTTTCAGCAGAACAGTTCATTATAATAAAATAAATACAAAATGAAATCTACCAAAATAAGTTAACTATATTAACCCACTTCACTATAAATCATTTAACTTATTATAGATGACAATACATTGATAATACCACGTCAGTGACAATTAATTAAATTAAAAAAATTAAGCACATTCTTCATCGATACGGGTGGAGCGGCAACTGATTGGTATAATTGGGCACTTGTTATAGAATCGATTTTATTTTCAGATATTCGATTAAGGATTATTTTATTGCTTTTTTTGTGATATTATTTCCGAGTCTGTATACTTAATGTAAGATAGTTGTAGGTTTATTAGCGGAATATCTATTTAAATATACATTTATATATATTATTACTCATTAAATCAAAGCTTTTTTATTTTAATAAAATCAACGTAGTACGATATAAGTTAAGTAGAGGCTTTAAAATAATATAAATAATAGTTTTGCACTTAAAAGTACTGGTTTTGAGTTATTATACACCTCTGCTAACCCTGCTGGAACAAAGGCGTGAATATGTGCAAGTTTTTTTATTATGGTATAGAGGGACAGACGAAGAAACGGGTCACCTGATAAGTGACAACTGCCGGGACAAAAGTCGTAAGCGCTCTGCCCACCTTATAGAGTAATGAGGGATGGGTAATGCGAGGAAGGGGATGAAGAGATTCGTAGGGGGAAGGAGAGGGGGTATTGAGCCTCAGGAAACCTCACTAATCTCGGGGAAATGAAACGCAAGCGTTGCTTCACAACCGGTTTTCTGTGAGGCCGTGGTATCGCACCGGTCGAGCTGGCCCATTCGTGATTCGTTTACCTAAAGACTTTTACAGCAGACATTTTTAAAAGCTAAAAATTTTCAACCATATTTACAAGCCATTGTATTTTGTAGTCCAATTACAGCTGCCAACCAATTAAAAGGCTATATATCTTCTGTGGCAGGTTAATAAGTTAACACTTGAAATTGTGTTAATGTCAGTATGATATAACACGCCATGCGATGCCACACTATCCCGAGATATCACGCTACAGAAGTCTAAAATATGATAACTAAGGAAATTTTGCATCGATAAAGTCTGTGTTGACTGGCCCGATGGACTAGTGGTTATTAACCTGCTGAGCTGCAGGTCTTAGGTTTGATTTCGACACGGGATAAAAATTTGTGTCATCCACAAATATTTTTTCTGAGTTTGGGTATTCTTTTACTATTTGTATGTTTGTTAAGTCCCCTGCGACCCAGGAAGAATTCCAAATGAGGGCGTTGTCTTTGAAAAAAAAAAGCAGTCCATTCAAGAAGGATTATATTGACGCTCTACAGTAAATAGAAGTCTGTGTCTGGGTGTAACTTTTCTGTAATATATAACTTGCCTGTTGGTCTAATGGTTAGTGATCCTGACTGCTGAGCCAAAGGGCGTGGGTTCAATTCCTACTCGAAAAAAGTAATGGAAAACCCAAATCCCGCGTCCTAGTGTTCTTTGTGCCCGTTGTTTGTATGTTTGTCTCAACCCCTAGGACACACTAATAATCCTAATGCGGGAGTTATCTTTGAAGATAAATGTGTGTATTTAGAAATATAAAGGTTTATTGTACTATCGGAAATCATAAAATAAACAACGTGTACTTCACTCAAATGCTCGTTTATTACTGATCGTCTAGCCACATCGGACACATCGATGAAAATTGCTAGATACCCGCGTATAATACATCACATTTATTCAATCAAAATTTTTGTCTACATTAACCTATTACTTAGTTATTATTAGGATATATATGGCGTGGCGTATTTATAGTGACACATTGGCTATCTGTGTGGCTACGCCTTTAAATTCAGCAATCAGCAGCAGTGCCGTTAAATTGCGAGTGGCACAAACATCTCTTTATGTTAGTGAAATACGCAATGAACCTCTTTTACGAGTATAATGAAAATTCGAATTTAAATAAAAATAATATGTAAGCCGTGTTATGTAATAACCGTATGATATTACAAGTTTCAAATATATGAGTATATGATCAGCTTAATACTGAATTGATTCTTATAAAGATAACACTAGACATCTACATCGCCCTTTAGTTCATATAGACTTAACTCCTTGAATCTGTTTCAAAGTTTCTTCTAAAAATTAAGTTGCAAAAATAAATTTATTTATTATTTATCATACTAATTATAATTTGCGAAGTAAAGTCCCCGTAATCTAGCATTTACAGGTATTAACATTAGAATAAGACCTTCCCATATCTTCCGATGGATGTCGTCATAGGCGAACAAGGGACTGAACTGTATATACGCAGCAGTTGACGGCAAAAAGCATACCTGCTATTTATTTAAACATACGGTTTTACTCACGTGTGTCTTTCGGGGATGCCCGACTAGTTTCGGTCTCGAAACTAGTCGGACATCCCCGAAATACACACGTGAGTAAAACCGTATATTTCAATAAATATGAATCTAGTTTCACGAAAGTTTTTATTCTAATACCTCCAATTACGTAAGTCGGACTAAATTATGGTTAGTTAAATGTGAGCGTACGTTTCTGCCTACCCGTTTTGGGATGAAAGCGTGTTAGAATGTATGTTTATATAACACCTACATATGTTGGCAAAGAGTTGTACTATAGAATTGCAAGGAATAGGTCCATCTCTTCCCGGTGGTGTCTTAAAATGCGACTAATTAATCGTACTGTTATCTATCAGACGGTATATATACAGTCATACAGTGCCTAGTTGACGGTAACAGTCTTGCCCTTAATACTTTAGTGGGTCTAAATTATAATTAACAAAATGTGGGTATTTTAGTACATTTTTGCCAACCCCTTGGGGATACAGACGTGACCATATGTATGTATGTAATCGCACTATTTGATACATCACGTGTGTTTTGGTAATTATAGAACTCATGGTTGGGCTGGCCACTCTAATAAATACGTCAGTAATATTCTCTTAACGCAGTCTCAAGAAATGTGATGGCTTACGTCCTGCAGCTCTTTCAGTTATAATGTTCTCTAGAATCTTCATTACGATTCCTAAGAAACAAATTGACTGGTAGACACTTACCATATATTATATTGTATATTTAATATTGTGACGCCATGCCTACGTCACTGCACAGACAAACAATGCATAGAAGTTTTTCAAATGAAGATTGACAAGTCACGGTAGCCGAACGGTAGTGGCTACGGCTGCGAGTCGAATGCCGTGAGTTCAAGCCCCGGTGGACTCTATGGGTTTTTGTTTGTGATTTCGGTGTTTTATAGAAAATTCTAGTAAATGGAGATGATTCTTTACAAAATTCGAATATAATGGAAAGTACTAGATCAAGCAAAATGAATAAATAAATTAATTTGTAGAAGACGAATCGAAAAGAATAACGAAATGACGGTCGAAATTCAACAAACTACGATCGAAATTAGGGGTATATAAAGAGCTCCAGACGCGCCTACAGAGCAGTTCAGTGGAAAGTGCTCTCAAGTGAAGAATAAGAAGAAGAAGTGAGAAAAAGTAGTACAGTGAAGTACAGTGAAGTGAAGTGAAAGTGATTAGTGAGTGGTGCAGTACTACCGTTAGACTGAGTTAAGTGTAGTCCGCGGGGACAGTGTGGAACAGTGCTACGCGGTTCGTGCAGTACAACTCGTTCTGAGCTGTGAGTGTTACGCGTTCGGAATATTGTGAAACGCAAATAAATCGTTACTCTCGGCAGTGATATATTCGTTTCCTTGCAATCCCTGTACCCACTTCCGTAACAATATATATAAATAAAATTCCAAGTTCACAACAAACTCTCTAATTGTTCTAATTAGAAATTAACACTCCGACTGATACGCCCCAAGGCTGATATTTACACAAAATCTAAAATACACAGTGTTGCCAGTAAATCAGATTCAAGCGCAGCCGAATGCTGAATATTTGAAACACGGCTGTAATGTCAGGTCAGTAGGTCGACACTGCCAACGTAATATAGACTTAATAGGACTAAATTGTTCTTAGTTGTGTTGGTAAGTTAAAGGTTTGTGGTTAAGTGTTAATCGTTTAAATATTCATAAGGTACAAATTAGTAATTGCTACAGTTTAGTTTCCACAAAAGTTTTTTATATACCTCAAAAGTGAGACGCAAAATACTTATTTCAAACTGTGGTTAAAGTCCATACGTTATTGAAAAATACGAAATATTTTCTTTTTACTTTAAAAAACAACCAAAACTTTAATAAAAATTCAGTATTTGTCACTGTAATAACTTAATATGATATGTGTATCGTGTATATACATACATACCATATTCCCGCACTGTTCAATCGAACTTTAATGTATTTTAATTTACTACGCTCGATAGATGGCGTTGTTCTGGTCGGCAGAATCGCGGTGTTAAGATTCTCCGGCAGTAGGATATAAGCTTCCTAACAAATACATTTTGTGCTCGCATTTAACGGTTGTTTTATTAATCGTGAGTGAAACGTACCTAGAAGCTATTTTCATTTAACATTTTTTGGTCCTACAGAGCCGGATGGGTTTCTTGACGATCATCAATATAACCCCAGTATTACCATCCGTTGGCTTCTAGGCTACGCTGCTGACAATAGTGTCATTCAGTTCGAGTTATAAGTATGCGACCCTGAGTTATTTATGCTATTGCTTATATTCCCCAATTTTTTCCCCCTTTTTTGCAGCTTATATTCTTCCTTGCCCTTTTCATATACACAAACATCTGTGAGTAGATCATAAGAATTAACCAAAGCTATCGGGCAAGGGAACTTCCCAGATTCCTCCTATGTCAGGCGCAATATGGCACATCGTGTGGTTTAAGTCGGTCCGATTCCGACACAGCATTCCATCAGTGGGATGGCAGCCCGAAGTTCAACATTAAAAAAAAAGTCCCAACCCCCCTCTCCTCTTTCCCTCTCATCATTCTCCTCTCCACTACTTCATTTAGCTTATATATAATTTAGCAATACAAAGGTAGACTAAAAAATGTACTATAAATCGCTAGATAACCTCTGACGCATAAATCAAGATTAAATATCGCTATTAGAACACTATGTACCGACAGCAAAACATTTTATTTTAATCCGAATAAACAAATCTATAGTTTATAAACCACAGTTGTTAATCAAATGAGATAAAATTGTGTAAACTTTGCTGCCTATAGATATTCCTTGGACTATTTTGGAATCAATATGTCTGCATTCTATACTGTGCGTATAAGACGCGTCTACCCAGTCCTTCGGGAATATGGGCGTGAGTGTATGCATGGATGTGTTTGTAATTAACTGTCGTAATTATGTCAAATATAATTTATTCCTACCAACGCAATAGGGACAAGCTTCTTGCCGGTCAGCAGGCTCTGTATATATACGAGTACATATTGTTTATTAGATAACAGTCCTATCCTTAAGTTGCCTTTTACTGCAACCACTGACAAAGATGACATCCATCTACTCTATTCCTCCAAGGACCACACGGCATTAAAAACTATATTACTTTGATTAGCAATCTGCATAAGCGTAGAATTATTTTAATGAGATCTCCTACTACGGAGTGTTAGTTTACACAAATCGTCGAATTCATGCCACAATTGAACACAAATTTTTCTTTGAGAGATTAAAGAGATAGTTGTAAATGAAACAAAAGAGCAACGTTGATATAGTATCACGGGGTGTATGGCTGTTTTCCAGCAAATGCGGAGTTCGCGTGTATCGCAAGCATTTGATTCCCGCATCACGAACAAAAGCGTTTGAGACGGCCATTGCAAATCATTGTGTTTTACACACGCCGATATCGTTTTGTATTTTTGTTGATGTCTTATGAGGAAAATACCGTTTTATAAATTGTCGTTTAACATTTGGTGTTGAGAAGGGTGATCTTTTAAACGATCCATTTTGAAGATTCAAGGTTTGATCATAAAATCTAAAGAGGAATCTTAAAATAGTAGACGTAGTAGTAGACTATTTTACGATTCCCCTGAGATTTTTGATTGTGCTTGTTTTTATTTTTTCATACACTAGTCTATCGTATAAAGCTGAGTATCTGTTTGTGGCACTGAAGCTATCAAATGTTTGAACCTTTTTGTAAGAAAAAGAAGAAAGAAAAGAGCGTAATCCTACCTAAAAGGCCGGCAACGCACTTATGACTCTTGAGTTGCGAGTAACATCAGGTGACCCGTCTGCTCGTTTGCCCCCTATCTTATCGTATTACAACAGTACCGCAACACATAGCGAAACAGCTATGCAACAGTCTTCGTCCGCTAGGTCCGAAAAACATAAATACAGATGCCAGCGTCGATTAATCAGTGCATCGTCCAGTACCGTCGCGGCTGGATGACTTACTTCTTGAAAAAGGCCTCCTGTCTAGACCGTAACTAGTCGGGCATCCGCGAAATACACACGTGAGTAAAACCGTATACTTAAAAGCCTATGACCATCATCCCGGCACTGCACGACTATATATATACTGTCTGTTAGACAACAGTCCGATACCTTAGATGCTCCTTACGATACAAAAGGGAAGAGGAGGAATGGCCATGTTATACTCCAATTTGCAGTGGTCACCTTCTGTGAAACGATTATGTCACAGAGGGAAGCTGCGGTAAAGGAGAGGCAAAACACGACCACGCTCCCTATCCGCAGACGAAGCACCGGACGTCAGAGGATTGCTGACAATGCCCAATTCCTGCCTCCGTAAATGGACCCGAGGGCGTTCAACCTGGGGTTCAGTTCACCGCCCCAATCGCTTAGCGGGTCCGAGGTTGTTCGGAAGAATCTCGTGTTCCCGCGGCCCTTGCAGCAGGTGCGAGGAAGGAACACCGTGGCGGTTTTAGCCGGTCAAGTCCGGCACAACCATCTGCCGATAACCCTGGCGGAGGATAGTCCATAAGGATTTCTATACGTAAAAAAAAAGAAATGTTATACTAAAGTGAGAACCACACGGCTACCTGACTTTAATTTTGGAACAGTATTATATACTTATAAATTGCTTTAATGCAGTACCTTAAACACTAAACACAGATAAGTAGGCTATCGAAAAACATCGAACTTTTTTTTATCGAACCCCGAACTTATTGTCAAATGCGATCGACATCATATATTGGAAAAAACTGCCTAACGAAAGTCACGAAACGATAAAATGGGGATGATTTATGTATTTGCAAAGGCAATGTGCAATAACAAAATGTTTTGTATTTCTGATATTGTATTGTAAGAACACGCCAAGGTGAATTTGAATGTTCGCGAGGACAATGAAACTGCTAATACGTTTTCTTTGACTCTGGTGACATAAAAAACCATCCATAAAAACAATTATTTATTTATTTCTTAAGCAATATTATAATGTGTTGAAGTACTATTATCTATATCTAAATGACATCATTAAAAACTAAAAGAACATTTATAAAATAATAGATTATAATAACAAAACAAGTAACAATATAAATGATTAAATAGTTTCAATTCCAGACACTCAAAATTATTACGTCCAAAGTAAAAATTAAGTTTTCATGTCAAGAGATAAAAATTGTTACAAATGACAATGGAATTGTATTTTAATATACGTTTAATTATACTATTATAATGGTTATAGAGATCATTTATATTAGAATGCGAGTTCTTTTTTTGTCCCATAACTTGTAAAAACCTAAATAGATTTGAATATATGGAATATCGCTAGCATCTCGATATATAGTAGTTACTTTCTAATAGATATGGTGATTGTATGATTTAGTTTTTTGGCAAGGAAGTTGTATCTATGAAATTAGTAAGTGTAGCTGTAGAATTCTGGTATAGACATCGGCAAACAATGGGCGTCAAAAGACAGTGTTGAGTAATACAGGCTTACTTAACTATCAATGGATAAAATATGAATAGATTTATATATTTATAACTAACTATAACCGTGGGAGAGCCATGCTTAGGCATGTATGGGCCTGCTCGGCCGGAGTAATATACCACGGCCTCACAGAAAACCGTTAAAAATATTACTGAATAGTATTAACGTGTGAGTGAGAGTACCGGAGCTCCGGTACTCTCACTCACAAAGGGGGAGTTGGACCTCCGCGGAGGTCCAACTCCCCCTTTCCTCTTACCCCTCCCGTATAACTTAAAAAGGCGGGCAGTGCACTTACAACTCCTGAGTTGAAGTTGTCCATGGGTGGCGGTTGTCACTCACCACCAGGTGACCCCTTGTGGTACGCCCCCTTGTAATATAAAAAAAGAAAAGGAAAACGATATATCAAAATTTTATTCTTGTAAGATTGACAATTTAGCGTTACAGAGTAGGTATAGATTTTAACCTTTTTGGTTGTAAGAAGTAATAATCTCGTCATTCTAAATTTAAAAATTTATAAACCTCATTTCACTTCACACTTGCATCGTTCTCATTTTAAAAATGAAACATACGAAGAAAAAAAAGTGTATATTCCATTTAGTACCATGTTTCACTGCTCCGGAACCTCACCTTTATGCCTCGCATAATGTAAAACGTATACTGTCTCAAATTTCCGCCTTTTCAGACTTACTAACAAAAACCTTTGAGAATATTTCAGGGCGAAAATATTTTATAACACGATATCACAGCTGGCTCTATGAACATTTTTATAAAGGTGACTTTTGTGCAGTGTAATATTACGTCTAGCCTAAAATATTGATGAAGTATTTGCCTAAGCTTTAAAGTCTTAATTGATTACATAGAACTTTGTCCATTCAATCTTTTACGTATTTTAAATAATAAGTATTTTAATCGTCTCACCGAGGTTAGTACACCAAGGATTAAATTGAATATAACGCTCTATAATTTATGTCTCTCAGTTATCTCATATGTCACACATACAATTTTTGTGATAGCATTACTTATTTGAAACTTTTCAACTACTTGGTTATTGTCGAATGTTTTATTAGTCGAATGTTTATGTACCGGTATATCGATGGGTACAATGAATCCTCGTTTGTTTTGCGAATAGAAAAAGAATTGGCTATACACGTAGTTTGCGTACGTATTAAAAAAAAAAAGAGACGCACTGCTCACTATTTAACTGATAATTTAAAAATGAATAGGGTGGTAAAATCAAAACAACGCAAAACGAGTTTTTTTTTTATATAATCCTACCATAATAACTCCACTCTGCCTGATGCAAAGCTATGCTCATCGCAAATGTAGTCAATGCAGCGTGGTGACCCACACTATAGCGGGCTGCGGTGGTAGTGGATTCCAGACTTTAACCGATCAGCACAGGAAGGAAAAGCCGAACCTTTTAGTTCATAATGGTTTACTTTCCACTCTTAAACGGTGACTCCTCAGGCCAGCACGTGTTGTCGTGTACAGAAAGGGAGAAGGTGGGAACAATTGGAAGAGCTCGTCACACTCTCCGTGATGTAGGCGATAGAGCACTGCCATAGAGCGACATATCCTCACGACTCGAGAGGCTCAATTGACTCAGTAATATCAGGACTGTCGACAATATGGACTGCACGTTGGTGCAACCGATTAAGAGCGTCACGTGAATAATGCCGTCCCAAAGAAGACGGCAGTACTCCACGCAGGAGCGGGTATTTACTACCGAATGACGTGTTTACTCTAAGGAGTGACCTCAATACGATAAGTAGGTGTTCTACTTTGTTCATTTTAGCGTGTTAATTTTATTGGCGTGTTCTACATAATTATAGTACTTAGATAAAATTAAAGAAAATGTTCTTTGGATGAAAATTGCTTAGCATAACTTCATGCCAACATCATTATTTTTTCTTGAGGAAAGCAAAAGTAAAAAAAGCTTATTTAGTGTTATGTGCTTTATATATAGACAGACAGGCAGGCTTACATATAGGCAAAATTAACTTCACAGTATTACTGTTTACAGAGGTAGAGCCATTCTTAGGCACGAATGGGTCGACTCGACCGGTGCGATACCACGGCTTTACAGAAAACCGCTTGTGAAGTAACGCTTGCGTTGCATTTCCCTGAAATGAGTGAGGTTTCCGGAGCCACCTCTGACGACTCTTGAGTTGCAGGTGTCTATGGACGGCAGTTGTCCCTTACCATCAGGTTATCCGTCTGTTCATCTGTCCCCATATAGTAAGTTAAAAAGACGCCCACGTTTTGCCAGCCATTATTAAATTCCAATTACTTAATATTCAGAATATACTTGGTAGAAAATCAGGGACCCACGTAGTAGTCTATCGCTCTAGACTCTAGGGTTAGGTTCTAGCTCTTCTCGTCCATAAACTGGCAGACATCTCAACTGTAAACTATATACGAGTATACACATGTATCTGCTGTTTTATATAACATATATTTATGTTTATCTATATAAATATAAGATATTTCCACCGATATATTGACTCATCACGATATCTCTGGAACCATAAGGCATAGAGACTTGAAATTTGGTAGGAATATTCCTTTCGCCGAGTAGAGGTCAGCTAAGAACGGTTTTTTACGATATTCCCCCCACAAGGGGCGTGGCGGGGGTGTCAACAGGTGTGCTAGTTTAATATATAATTATGCCCTGTTTCGTTATTTTCTTTTATTCCTTTTCTAATACCTTTTATGTGCCTACTGCAGTCATCTATCTTTACATAAGACTAAGGAAGACTCTTAGAAATAACTCCATCCAAGTGCATATTGTGCATTAAGTGTTAAATAAATAAATAATGTTGAGCAAGCTTATTGCTGTCGAGTTGGCACTGTATACATACATATATACTTACTGTATGATAGATAACCGACAAACCCCTTTATCGCCTTTTAAGACGCTATTATTTTTAATATTAGATTGAATTTTGCGTACTATTTTGCTAGCCCTACGTCTATACAGACAGCATAACACTTAGGCCTATACAAAATATATATATACGAATACGATAAAGATCTTGGACGTGAGTATTTTGCACCGTCAACAAATATGAGTAATGCAAGACCATTGCGTACGATAGCGAATGTACTTAGTAATTTTGTTTTATTATAAATGTTGTTGAGAAAGTGTAGTCAAACTCCTCCGTTCTATTTACGTGATGTGCACGGCAGATTTCCATTAGAATTGGAATCGTCAGGCTGTTTGAGTGTACCATCTTACAGAAGGAAAACACAAAATAGATGCAACTGGTGTTGTGAATTTGTGTTGTTAGGTGTGAAACTTGTTGTTAGGTGTAGTAAATAATTATAAGGTCACCCTTATGGTAAGCAGTTATCACAAGAACTGAGACTAGTCTGGCTTTGGGTCATTTAAAAACCTTGTAACCTTTTAAAATTCGATTTACAAATACCGCAGGTAGGTCCCCCATGCTTATTTGTATTCTACGATATTTCTGAGCTGGTACGTTCTTCAAACTATTAAGAAAACTCCCATATCAACTAATTTGCGAATCTTGAAAAGTGATCTAAATTACAAAAAAAAAAAAACATTCAACTAATGTCTAACTCTGTTTATTGCATGTCATTCTTTATCAAAATAGCATCTACTCCGTATGCTAGTTTGCTACCTCTGTGGTATAAAACTAGTATGTTAAATCCTTGGTTCCATATAAAACAGGTCCTTTCGACAGTCTCTTTGAATTATAGTAAAATTGAAATCGTAATTAACTTTCTCTCCGACAAATATGAACTTTATTTCAAAACCTGTAAGGTGCAAATTACAATAAAAGGATGTAAAAGGGTGACCTGTTTGAACCCATAACACGTATTAAGTGTAAAGAACATTATATCCTCGCTCGGGACATCAAAACAATGCGAAGTGGTTAAGCGCGAGTCACGTTTAAAGATTGGGTTCGTTATATTTTTGGATATTTTTTTGATATGATTGGTTAATATGAAGGTTACTTTAAACAGATTGACAATTAGAAGCATCGAAAACATTATTATGTCGATTGACTTCGAAATAAAAATTATACCAGTATTATAGTAGTAATGAGAAATAAAATTATTAGGAAACAATCGTCACTTAAACTATTTAGGCGATTTAATTGAGGAAATTCATCAAGTCGTTTAGACTGCATGGCATGAGGCAGGCCTCCATGAGCGCTGGCCTAGGCTGGCCACGGGTCGGGCTGACCGTTGTCAGACTCGTTGTCATATAGCGGTAGAATATCGTGTTTCCGAAACACTCAGCAGCAGGTGTGAGGAAGGAACACCGTGGTGGTTTTAGCCGGTTAAGTCTTGCACTCCCTCCGCTGATGACCCCGGCGGAGCACAGTCCATCAGGATTTCCCCCTTTAAAAAAAAGGCTGACCGTTACCCCCAGACGGCGGTAAGGTCCGCCATATTCCATGGAGTGGTCATCCCGTGTCCAGTAATACGGGGCGTTGAGTTCCAAATGAAATCTAAATTGTCATTTGAAACCCAAAAAGTAAAATTGACAGCGTCATTATACGCTGTGATTGATATTAACCATGCGATGCCGCAGGCAGAAACAGATACAAATAACACTTCTAAAACATGTAATAATATGCAAATCATTATCTGCATAATAAGTGATACCTGCGGATCCCTAAAACCCCAAGTCTTTTACAGAAACAGCAAGGGGTCCCGCCGGGGCGCCCGACGTGTGTAAAAAATAAATTGAGCCCCATCCTAAATTAACGCGGTTAAACGTTCAGCACCGTGTAATTTTGAATAATGTGCGTAGCAGGCTTTTGTTTTATTTTTTATTATATATTTTTAAAGTTTTAAATAATGTTTAAATGCAGTGGGAAATTTTGAACAGTGATGTTAATGTTCACTTGTGATTTGAAAATAAAAAATAGTGATTTTTAAATAATAGGTATTTAGTATACATTTTTTTAAAAGTACTTATGACTTAGCAGTAATAGCAATATCAAGTGCTGAGCATTTAATGAACATATAAATTAATAATAATACAATATTGAACATCATTATTTTGCCGGGCTGTTGGTATAATTGGCACTCCACCACTGTGCGCTTCTCCAGAAGCTTTTTGCCTCGCACAACCAGCTTATGGAACAAATTGTCGCCTGCCGTATTTCCGAACCGATACGACCTTCAAACCTTCAAGAAAAGAGCGTACTCCTACCTAAAAGGCCGGCAACGCACTTGTGATTCTTTAGTTGCGGGTGTCCATGGGCGGCGGTAGTCATTTACCAACCACCTAGCAATATCATCAAAGTTCTTAAGTTATTATCAGTTTTTAAGTAGCAATGGATCCTCATAACTATTTCCTTACTTTCTAGATATTCATTCATTGATTAATTTAAAGCTTTTTTTTTTTTTTTGAAAAAGACAACTCCCGTATTTGGAATAGTTCCTGTGTCGTGGGGGCTTCACAAACATTCAATCTACTAACACAAAAAAATAACCAGACTCGGGACAACTATTTGCGGATCACACAAATTTTTGTCCTGTATGTGAATCGAACCTCCGGTTCAGCAGTTGCGGTCACTAACCACTAGACCAACAGGCCCGTCTTAATAGTTGTTAAGTTTTTATTCCCGGTTGTGTCGTAAAAGGTGACTAAGTCATACAGTGCCCGGGTGGCGGCAACAACCTTGTCCCTTATTACGTTGGTGGGACCAAATTTTAGGTGGCAAAATTTATGTTTTTAGTAAACCATTAAGAGATACATACGTGAGCGTAGGCACGCATATCCTACTTTTGACTTTTTCTTAAATTTAAATTAAGAACGATTTGAATCAAATTTTTACTTTTTACTTAAATTTAAATTAAGAACGATTTGAATCAAATTTTTACTTTTTACTTAAAATTCAATTAAGAACGATTTGAATAAAAATTTTACTTTTTACTTAAATTTAAATTAAGAATGATTTGAATCAAATTTTTACTTTTTACTTAAATTTAAATTAAGAACGATTTGAATCAAATTTTTACTTTTTACTTAAATTTTAATTAAGAACGATTTGAATCAAATTTTTACTTTTTACTTAAATTTCAATTAAGAACGATTTGAATCAAATTTATACTTTTTACTTATATTTCACTTAAGAATAATTTGAATCAAAGGTAAGTAGGGCCTTGTATACCGCTGCTATTTGGCTAAGTAAGGAGTATATTATAAAGGACTTTATCACAGGCCATGGTCACGTGTAATAGTTACCCGATGACATTTTATTTATCGTTTATATGTTGAAGTGCTGTTTGTACATACTTATAGACAGCTGGCTATAATAAATATACCATAATATATTATTTGCTATTACACAATTAACCTGTGTTAGATCAATATACATATATACATATTTATATATTATTAAACCTTTGTAGTTCTTGATGGAGATAATATATAAACGATAAAAGGTGACTAAGGGATCCGACGGTTATCTATCAGACAGTATATATCCAGTATTATAACGCCTGGTTGTTGGAAATAGTCTTGCCTACGAATACGTAAATATAAGTTATGGTTGGTACACTGTTTGTGTCTGTATCTAACCTACTTCAAAAGTGAGGAGGTTCTAAATGCGAATGCTTTTCTGTTCGCCATTTTAAGGTCTCTCTCAATCTCAAGGTTAGTCCCATTTTAAATTTGAATTCCCATTGAAAATTTTCTACCTCTAAAGATGAGAATTAAAGGATGAAGAATACAACGTATTACAATTTATCATTATTATTATACTAACAACTCAAATGTGAACGCCGTCTCTCTAGAGCTCTTGTTTATTTAACAATGGAGAACCATTTAATTTGACATATGCAACTCAGTAAGAGTTACATATGTATATTGTATTAGGAACATGTTGTATTTATTTACTGTTACTCCTCCAAATAAAACAGGCCGTATACCTGTTTACAGACTTAGTGGTTGAAAACGGCGTGCTGCCTTCATTCAATCATTTACAACTATCGAATCAATGTTTGACTACGTTAAGTGTATTATCGAAATCGGCACGTTTGCTGAATATCATTTGCAAGCATTGTGATTGTCAAAGTTTAAAAACAGGTTCAAATATTTTACTGACAAATATTTTTAACTTAAAAATCTTAGTTGTGTAAGCTTTAAACAAAGTAATACAATAATTTAATTTGTAATTACGTATTTTAGCCTTTTGGGGTCGTAACTATTTGACCATGGGGTCCGAGTGATTGTTCTATTAATAAGGAATTAACTAAGCGACTAATGTACAGTTTTCGTAACCAAAAAGATGGTCTTTTTCTTATACAGCAAGTTACCATTATAATTCAAGGTGACAGTGCTTCTTCTCCTCTTCTAATAACTCAGTGCTGTGCCCGAAAGATCCACGATGACACATAGCAATAAATATTGAGTATTATATATGTTGTATGTTATGAAACCTCTAATCCTATAAAAATGTCTGTAGAGACGGAGCAACTTATACAGAGGAACTACTCGATATCCAACGCTTTTGTGCATTTTGCTTTGTTAAAAGTTTTCCGGAGTTAGGACCTTTCCTTTTGGCACTCCCCACAATTGTTGGATAATTATAATTTTTACTTTACATTGTAAAGCTATTTTCAAAAGTACACTTATATTTTGATATGTTTCGAACTCATCTCGTTAACTTGATATGAGTTCGAAAACATATCAAAATTTAAGAGTATATATTCTTCTTTCTGTATAAACACTTACGTCTCTTTGATGACATTATCTCAAAATCTTATATCACTTTCGCTTTTGTCAAGGTGGTAAAAAATAATTTGACTACATCAGATGACTACATACAACGTACATACATGCACTTAAAAAGTTCAAAGATTGTAATTCCTGTAAAATGCTGTCAATAGTTTTGTTTAGCAACCGTTTTCTTGGTGTTCGAAATTTTGAATGTTCAGGAATTCTATATTAAAACTGTGTGCAGCAGTAACAACACCTTTAGACTGAAATTGATTTAAATAGTAGTTCAAAAACTGAAAACTAAATAATGAAAGTGTCTTTGGTCCGGACTGGAGCAGTCGTTTCTATTGCAGGTTTTCCACTAGATAATTTTGGTAATGTATTACATTAATTCCGGAATGTACTACATATTAGTTAGAGGTGTTAAACTTCGAGTCTTTTCTGAGAAATAAATCGTTCATTACGGTGTGCTTAATGTGGAACTAGCTCCTATAAAAACACATAATTAAAAGTTAACTTTATAAGGGATACGGGTCACCTAATTTCAAGTGAAAATCGCCGTTCATAGACACCTGCAACTCAAGAGTTCCAAGTGCGGTGCTTGCCTATAAGGATGCTAACACAATTTTATGATTGTTTATGAATAAACTAAAAAAAAACTATGCATAAAATCTAGAAAATCTTTGAGAAACACACCAAGCAACGGACGTCTTCAAATCATAACACAGGATTTGTTTAACATATCTATGCTGAATGTACACACGTCTTGTATCGCGAAGGGTATTTCGTTGTAATTGGAAATGAATTTTAATAATTTTAGCAAAATGTACATAGTGATTGTGTTCCTAATGGTATTGAATATGAGTGTGGAATCCAAGGCTATAGCTGGAAAAGGTTTGTGGTTCTATTATTTGTACTAACGTATTTTGGTCACGTCTTAAGATATTTTTTTTATTATTTAAATCATAAATTAATTATGTATAATGGTATTATTTAACAATATGATACTATATATGATATAATAATATGTTATCATAAATACTTTTACTACACTGTCACTTTGGGAATTAATTTAATGTCTGGGGTAAATAATAATAAATTATATAATAAATAAAAAAATAACAATAAAAATTACAAATACAGACTGCTCTGCACACACTTTTGTTGACGGTGGCGTATGTGTCGGGTAATTCGGTTTCCTTCGATATGGATGTGTCAGACGATGACTGGTGCGTGTGTCATATCGTAGCTGTTGGTCAGGGGTAGTCATCTAATGTTTTCAATGGCTGCATATCTTATATTTAAAAGACATGCTTAAAAATCATGTCCATAGAGTTCCTTGCCTGTTCTTCTCCATAGGATATTGTAACAGGCAACTAGCTTCACGACTGAATTGGTTTGACTTACTCCTGATAATGACGAAATACCTGTAATTGGTTTAATTGCAATAAATTATTCGAATTGGAATTATTATTCAGTGCTATCTGGATAGGTATATTGCTTAAGAACCGTGTGAATAGTCGGATGCTGCACTACTTAACTCTTCGAAGCGCCTGCCTCAAAAGTCTGCCTCAAAGTTTATCTGTTGTCTAAAAACTCTTGTAAAGAAGAATTATTTAGATCAATAGCATTGTTATCATCATTATTTGGATATATATTTTGGACATTGATTACTTCATTAATAAACTAATAAAGTTCGTCTGCCAGGGTAGGTGCAGACGTTAAGCTATCAGTTATATAATCAACATATCTTGGAGTGAAGTTAGTTTAAAACTGTCGCCAGTAGACATATGAATTTCTGTCATATGTCTACTGGCAACAATGTTAGACTAACTGTTAGACTAATTTGAAATGTTGGTTCCGCAGAGCCCTATGGTTTTGCCAAGTAATATATACAATACAGAGTAATATATATATAATACAGGTATAAACAATACAGACTAATTCCTTAATATACGATAACATTATAATGTAAAATTTTATGGTCGTTATTTAATCAGTTCGAAGTAACCTGCTCATATGCGCTGCTTTTTAATGTTAATACAACGTGGGTGATGGCACGAGGAAATGCTGGTAGTATAAGTAGTAATTAGTAGTATTATAGGTATGGTATTATGACTTGCTTATACCTTAAAGTCCACCTGTTTAAGCAATATCTCACTTCAAAGTCTTACTTCCAAGTCTATCTGTTTAAGAGAAAGAGTATATTTACAGGAAAAGATAGCCTCCCTTTCCTATAATTATACTCCAATTGTTTTCATTCCTAATTCTAAAAGCGCCCAGATTACGTTTATGGGACAAAACTATTATTCGCAAAATGTGAGCATTGCGCCTCTGCCTGGCCCTCTGGAGAACAGGCGTGAGTATGTATGTATATAAATTGACTAGTTTAACAAACAGATTACGATCTAGACCTATTCCTTTACAAATAGTTTGAGTATTTACCTTTAGGCCTATATAGACTAAGAGATAAAGCAAAGGCGCCTTGAACCCCAACATTTTGCAGACTACAATTTACCTAATCGAAGAAATCCTAAAATAGAGAGAATCTATATTCCAATTGAATTGAAAAAAATAGAATTGAATGCATTTGAAAGAGAGGAATATTTCTTATAGGTTTGGTTTGGGGAGTTTATTTAAGTATTTTGTAGTGCAATTGTTCGAACAGTTCAGTAGTCACACAACATTTTGTCCAACTATTATCAATTTGTTTGTTTTTATTGTATTGTTTTATTTAGTGTCTTCTCTTTTTATTGTACTGTTTTATTTGGAGTTTTTTTTATATTATTATCATTTTTTTTTCATACATATGTACATATATATAGACACATGTGCCCTTTATTATTCTAAAAATGATTAATTTATGGGGAAGACACCAACTCCTGCAACATAGTTTTGTAGTACGCAGGAGAATCGTGAAGTGCGAGACCATAGAAGATATTAAATTCAGTGGTAGAGCTATGCTTAAGCACGAATTGGCCCGCTTGATCGGTGCGATACCACGGCCTCACAGAAAACCGGTTGTGAAGTAACGCTTGCGTTGCATTTCCCCGAAATGAGTGAGGTTTCCGGAGGCCCAACTCCCTCTCTCCTCTCTTTCTCCTCCCCTCACCCCCCTCTCTTCTGTCCCCTCCCCGCATCTCCGATCCCTCATCACCCTTAAATTCAGGCAGCGTACTTAGGACAACAGTTGCAAGTGTCCATGGACGAAGGTTGTCACTTACCATCAGGTGACCTGTCTTTTTGTCTGTCCACCTATACAGACAGACAGATAGACAAAAACTCAAAAAAACTGTTGATTTGGCTTCTGCTGCTATATAAATACTAGTTTTCCTAAATATGTACAATGTACTATTATAATTTGATTATTTGTTGATGTTTAGATAAATTACACCCAGACATCCAACAAATAATCATGCTCGTGATACAATTATTTGAACCCACGACCTCTCATTAAGCAATCACGCCAAAACAGCCACCAACCACGAGACCAAAAGGCCATAAAAATAAATATAATATTATAATTATTTAGAATATGTATTCGTCGGCGTTTCTAAAATGAGTGCTTAGTGGTTAATTCTAGTTTGGTAAATGGTTAATTTAATTATAGAACTCCCGTTTTATATAAGCTTCCCTTGTGTAAGTACTTATATAAACAATTCTGGGAAGGAAACATTAACACCAGTATTGTATTCTTGTATGTGTAGTTTGAAAGACTTTACAATAATGTGGTATCAAGGATTTCTTGAATGTGATGTTTAGCAATGAGTTGGATAGAAGAAATCTATCTACTAGTAAAGCTGTCGAGTTAGGGCTAATATTTTGACGAGTTATATAGATTAAGCTGAATAGTTCTAAAGAATTAATACGTGTGTGTTTTGTATTAAACGTTTATTTTTATTATTTGTTTTTAATTGCCCAACAATTCTTCGAAATCGTTCTAGTAATAATACATATATATGTATATACATAGATAGTGTCACCCCAAACATAGGTAGATAGATAGAATACTCTTTATTTGAACACCATTCTTACAGTTAAATACAATACATACAGTACAAGTGTCAACTATATAATGTACAAAGGGCGGCCTTATTGCTATATGCAATCTCTTCCAGACAACCTTAGAATGGATTATAATCATTCGGAGAGACAGAGGAAGTTGGAGGATCACTTCAATATTTTAATGAAAACTATACTAAATTATGTTCAAATATAAAAAACTAAACATATTGATATACAACATATAACATACATACTAATACAAATACAGATAAACATACATACATACTAACACACATACAGATAAAAATACATACATACGTATATAAATATATACAACAATACATACATACATACTATTAATATGGAAATAATAGATACTAGATTTATCGAAGTCAAAATTAATATTGTAAGTATTAAATAATTAACTTATTTCAGTAGCAATTGTGCAAACGATCAGAAATACGTATTTTATATTATATATTGTAAATGTATAAATCTATATGTAGGTATTACTTCTCTGATGGCCCTAAGGGGCAATTTGACATATATTTCCCCTTCGGGGATATATGGATTGGTATTTATTTATTTTTATTTTTTATTTATTTATAAACTTCATGCACACGTGTACATAGGCGGACTTAATGCCTAGGGCATTCTCTACCAGTCAACCTTGGGGTGGTGAAGAAAAGCGATAATCCATATTTTATTACGGCCATGAGTACTATAACTTAAATACTGGATGACCTACATGATGATCATAAGATAGAAAATATTATACTCCTTGAATAAAATTAAAGATTTATACTTACTTCGTTTAATTAAAGGGTCTCTGAAAGTACCACATTGTTTACAAAAAAAAACGGGTTGTCTTTGGGGATTGCCTATAGAAATGAAAACTAAGTAACTTGTGAATTGTATCGTGGAGCTATTAGATTATACACAGTATATATATACCTCATGGGAAGCGTGCGGTGACGATGACGTGAGTTCCATGATTTCACCCAAAAAGTGCTCAACGCGCTCAAATAAATTTTCACTTCAAATGTTGCTTTGTTTTGGATAAAGTATTATTAGTTGAGGAATAATATAAAAAAAGACATCGCGCTATGACAATTGGAAATGTAGCAGTCAGCATAAACTGCAGGCAACGGCGAGTAATAATTAAGCATAAAGGATGCCTCTATACATTGCATATGTATTGTGTTTAGGTTCTCCTTGTATCTTGATTGAATATTTATTATAAATTTGACCATGCGTAAAGACGTGGCAAGTGACTCTCCATTCCTCGGTCAATTTTCTGGAATTAAGTGTCAGATGAATGTCCGCCGCAAGCAAACTAAGTCATAAATAAGCATCCAAATTGAGTTATTTTATTTTAATGCTCTGCTCGTAAAATTTGTTATGTTAATCAAGAATAGCGTTTTGTTTTTTTGAGTGAAAGGTAATAATTAAATAAACTCTAGAATCTACTAAGTTTAGTTAAGATTTTTGATGACTGCCCAAAAAAGTCATATAAAGTTTTAGGGTTTATGGTAGTAATTTTATTCTACCATAACTTCTAAATTGCTTAACAGTTTATGGTGTATGGAGTATCATTGGAATCCTAACACCACCCTGAGTTATTTCATGTCTATATGCAGGATATGAGTTATTTATGTAATTACTTAAAAAAGGTTTACATTTATTTAATTACGTATACCAAGGCCGAATCAATTTTTATATGTAAGTATTGTTTTTTATAATGTGAGAAAATGCATCTGTGAATATAAGATTTCTCAAAGCAAAGACCTAATTTATCCATAACGTAATTTTAGTCTAAACAATCATTTCAGACTGTTTATAGTACTTGATTGTTCTTAATGCTGAGAAAACCGCGTGTGTTTATTCTAGTGCCGTCTTACTCCACGTTATTAGTACTTTTTTATTTATTTATAATCATGCCATGGATAAATAATAACTAGCCAGTCCAGTGGTTAGTGATTTTGACTGCTGAGACAAAGGTCGTGGGTTCGAGTCCCACAAATAAAAGGGATAAAAAAATGTGTAATCGATAAATTCAGTCGTATCATTCAGTGTGCGTATCACCTGTACGATGACGACTTGCAGCTTTACACACATGCCAGCGTTGAAGAGATACCGCAAGCCATTGATAAAATCAACAATGACTTAGAATTCATAAAATGTTGGTCAAAGAGGTTCGGTTCATCCGTAAACCCTACTAAATGCCAGGCGATAGTTATAGGCAGCAAACGCATTATGTGTAGGATTGATACCACCTCCATCTCGATTATCTTCTTTCAATCTTCGCAAGTATGACCACGTGTCTGCTTTACGCTCCGAGTTAAAATGGCTCCCTATTCGCCAACGCCGAAATCTACGTGCATTAACTTCCCTCTTCTCTTTTCTTAACTCTCCGTCTCTACTATATTATTTGGCTCCCTACATTCGGTTTCTATCGTCAAATCACACAGACAGAAATCTTCGTTGCACTCACAGCAATCTTGTCTTATGTCCCCCTCATACCTCTGACTTTGTTAACTCTTCCTTCTATGTCCAATCAGTCCTACTCTGGAATGCACTACCACTCGAAATCAGGATGTCCACTAACCGCTTCACTTTTAAGAGGAGGGTACGTGACCTCCTGTATAATCAGTTGGCAGAAATTTCACATCGTTAGTACATATTTAACAGACTTTTATAGTGTTTATTATATGCGTTGTATGTAGCTATATGTATTTAGCTTGTATTTATATATATACATATATGTATATAGGTATATATTAGTATATGATGTCTGAAAGTAATATATGTATATAATTAGGTCATATTTTATAATAATTCAACTGGTACCTCTCGCACCTACTACCATTTATTTTTGCCACACCTCAAGGTTGACTGGGAGAGAATGCCTGAGGCATTAAGTCCGCCTTTGTACAAAATGTGCATTAAGTCGAAAAAAATAAATAAATAATAAATAAATCGTTGTCCTGAGTCTGGGTGTTCTTTATGTCCCTTTGAATATTTGTAAACTCCCACGTGTACTAGAGTGGAGGGGAGTGCTGGAGTTATCTGTTTTAGCTAAAGGGTTGGGATTATAAAACATTATTAAGTTCTCGATAGAGGTGTCTTTACTTTTACGGCATTAAACCAATTGTGTCTCTGAATCCTGTCAGTTACTTGTTATACAATAACTAATAATACATTTTTTTTATTTAATTTGTTGCCTAAGTAGTTAATAGTTTAAGCGTACAACAATAAATGAAAAAACACTAACTTGTCTGGTCCGATCTGGTCTAGTGGTTCGATTCAAACATGCGACAAAAATTGTGTCATCAACCATCATTGCGCTGAGTCCAATTTTAATGTTTCTAAACTCCCTTGCGAATCGTCGTTTCTATTTCGAGAGATATCTTTTTTTATCTATAGAAAAAGAGACAAAAGAATCTATAAGGAACACGATGACGAAAGAGGTTTTAACGCCACTATTGTCAATTGACTACGATAGTTTTTTTATAAAGGGTTAATTAATAGCATGATGTTAAATGACATAGGTATATATTTTTTAGCCCTCAATGCTTTTAATCATCTCTTTATAAGAATACAAAAGCTCCAATCCTTTAAGCAGCTCTTGTTTAATTAACATCTTGTTATAGCAGTACGTGTTGAAGAACGTCTAAGTATCATACAACGATTCAACAATGATACATTATATTTGTTTCAGTAACAAATCTGATGTATATGTAGCGGCCCACGCTTTTAAAAAAACCTCACCCGGCAACACCTCTCTTTCGCAAAGCCTAATTTTACTCTTGTCCTATTTCTTCTTCTTTTTTTAATAATAATTCATTTATTCTCTCACACACAATTTGTTTAAAATAAAACAATATAGTCCATGTATGCAACTCAAAAAAATAGTCATAATCTGTGTGAGAGACTGGCTTCTGTACTAGGCAGGGCCTGTATGACAGATAACCAGCCTCTCCTATCTCTAGATAAATAGGTGCTAGTGTACGTGTAATTCGTAGTTAATTAACCGTGTAGTTTTTAAACGGTAACTTATTTATTTTTGGTGTAATTTGTACACTTAAGGAGATTTATTTTATTTTGGCTAATTTGACCTTATGGTGGGCAGCCATCCCGACCACATCCCTCCCTGGGAATGTGGTTATTATAAGACGGAAAAAAGCTTGAAAGGAATATATGTAGAATGAAAAAGAATGGGAAAGGACTCGGGTTTCCTGGCACCGGGCCGAGTTATGGGTATCCTGACTTGCTTGAGCTATTGCTTTTACTCCCCCAAACCATCGGTACAAGCAATATCTACTTCTTTCTCTTTCCGTCCTTCGTTTGCTGTCAATATACTCTAAACTTTCCCATTAATTCTCAAAAGTGCCCGGAAGACGGCAATAGGCTTGCCCCCTATTATATAAACGGGACTAAAATATAATCAGCAAAATGTAGGTGCTGCCCACCCCTCTGCCTACCCCTTCGGCGATAGAGGCGTGAGTGTATGTATTTAGATACCGTAAGTCTCGGATGAAAAACGGGATTGGAACTGTAGGAGCTATAAGAAGTCACAGCCACGTACCTGAATGTCCTTATCTTCCTCTTACTGAAGAGGACACTAGCTGGTAGCACCTGCTAGCTGTGGGAGCTCATTATATAAAGTACAAATATCTTTAATTCGACCCCAAAATTATTTATAACCAAATCCATTTTATCTCACAACTGATATTAACTGCTGCAAACTATCAACACAAAGAACAATTAATTGCCAAATCACTATTTTATATGTTTTTTTTTAAACTAATATACACTACATCCGCTGAGAAGACACTGAGCTGTAATGAGCCAAAATTAATATTATAGTTATTAAAACATTTCGACAACGAATCCTCTATTTTTTGAAACCATATCGTGTTGGAAAATGTTTAGTCACAAATTGTCCCATGTTCTTTAGGCGTGTCATAAGGACCATATTACGAGCCAATAATCTCTAAGACAAAAGACACAAAATCTTGAAATGATTTCACAAATTTCGTTTTTTTTTTATAATTGCTATGACCACATCCTCGTGTACGGCAGAGAAAATAATTACCTAATCCTGTATTAGCCCCAAACAATAGCACTGTTTGTCTATTACATCACTAATATGAATAGTTTGTAGCATAATAAGCAATAACAGGCTTTGAATTAAAATCATTATATCATGCTTAGTCATACAGGATCCGTTGTCGAAAAGTATTTAGTGATAATTTTACTTAAATACAGCTCAGTTTGTTCTCAGCGAATGTAGTGTATCTAAGTTCCAAATAAATTATCTAGATCATTTAAAAATAGTGGTTTGGCAATAAATTGTTCTTTGTGTTGACGGTTTAGGATAGTTAATATCAGTTGTGAGATAAAATGGATTTCGATCAATTACTTCAATATATTGTTATATGTAAGTAAACGCTTTTACTGTAAACAGATAGTATTGTTGTAGAATGAAAACTTTCGTGAGTTACATTCATATTTACTTAAATATACGGTTTTACTCACGTGTGTATTTCGGAGATACCCGACTAGTTAGTGCCCGCACGTCACACCGGCAGTGTGACGTCCGCGCCTCCCCGAAATACACACGTGAGTAAAACTGTATATTTATATAAATATGGTGTTAAAATCTAATAAGTCAATAAAACTTGTAACCGTTAAGGCGTTGTGTCTTTCAACATCAGTTCAGCAATCTGCGATAAAATTTAAAATTGCGACAATTTTAAATTTTACCTCAACAACAAATCCTGACTTGGTAACATTCGGACTACCGCAGAAGTATATATTTCAACAAAAAAATGATTATCGGTAGACAATTGGCTTGAAAAAAATAAGTATATCACATAAAAGTGAAAAAAAAAAAAGTCTTTTATAGGATATATGTGTATATTTTATAGCTGATTAATAAATATTTGCTTTGCATGCTAAGCAATAGGATCAAGTCTATTCATTTGAATTATAATCCGTTTATATGCAGGTCGACAGTGATAAAGAATGAGTTTTTCTTGTTTAAAATAGATTAGTCATCAAAGGCAGATATTTAATCTTTATTGCACATCAATACGACAGATATTAAATTTTTAAACACATAATCTGGTAGTTTGCGGTTAATTAATAATGATAGTTGGCGCTGCTTGGAGGATGCCTTCATCCAGCAGTGGACGGCGATAGGCTGATGATAATGATAATGACGATTTTGTCGTTAAAGCGTGTCTTATCCTTAATTTATAGTGCATGATATTCTAGTTAAAGATAATAAAATTTTAGTGTCTTTTAAGTTTAAATTTTCTCTGAAAGTGATTTAAAAAGTAATTTTTTTATTTTGTTTCAGCGTTCCTCTGTCGAGATCCAGATACTGGCAAACTTCACCCAGTTAATTCAACATGGCCGTCAAGCACCTTCTGTGGCAACTATCATTGCAAACTTCGAAAGAAAAATGTAACTGAAAATCAATTCGAGCCAATAAGACAAGTCAATTTTACCAATATTGATTTGCATAGTGATATACCTAATATTGAAAAATTTTTAAATGACGATGATTATCTACGAAAAAATAAAAATGTCAATACGATAGATATTAACCCAATAGAAGATCCAAAGGCCAATTTAACTCCAGCAAAAGTGAGCTCTAAAGCTACCACTGCTGATAGATACTTGACAGATAGTGAAATTAAGACAATATCAGCAATATTACATACAGTGAAAAAAAGTGACTTAGAAGCTATAGTAGAAATCTATCAATTAGCACAAAATATCTACGACGAGCTTGACAAATCCAATCCAGAAGTCTTGATAAAAGAAACTATTAATGAATTAAACCTACACACTCCTTCAAAAATTAAGGGCAAGTTATTGAATGCGACTAACAGTAAACGGGTTTCATACTGGTACGATCCCATATCAAATAATAAAGAACTGGTATCTCCTAACAAAGACCACCATTTAAATATGGTACACACTTATTCTGGAAAACCATCAACAGTTAAGCCCATAAATTCTCCTATCACCACTGGAAAGACAGTTAATTATTTCGACGGAACTCTAACAACTAAAGATTTTGGCAGACTACCGTATTATTATCCTTTGTCAATATTCCAAAGAGCTTCGTCTTATATTCACCAACCTTTGATTGTATCAAATACACCATATTTGCCTACTACACCTAAAAACATGATAACGCGAACGACTAAAACACCAGGTCCAAAATATCAAAAAGGTTTGAAGCCATCCATCTACTTGCCATACCCATTTTTCAACGTACCTCATAATTATAATTCAACATCTGATTCTCTACAAAAACGTTACAAAAACAAGAATTACGTAGACCGTTATGAAATGAATTTGGCTAAAAACAAAGGACAAAGCGACAATGCTGTTTTGATAAACCCAGATTTAGAAAACATACAAGAACTGAGTTTAAAACGTGAAAAACAAGAAATAAAATTATCGCAAAAGAAATCACCCGAAAAGAGTAAAGAAGAAAAAACGGTTCACGATTGGCAGACGGATCCAATATCTAGACAAATTTTAGACGAAGTGAGAGCTCATATAGATAAAACGAGGTTCCTGAAGCCGCTGTCTTTAAGGAAGAAAATCAAACTAGAGAAGGTGGGGAGAGTGGTCAAAATGGATGATTTTAAAAAGAGGAACAAGCGGCATGCTGAAGTAAAAGGAGAAGCGACGGAGATGGAGTTGTATGAAGTTTATCTTGATAAAACAACGTATGTATACTTTTTGGTTTAATTATATTAACTTCTGAAAGTTACTGAACTGGACTTGCCTACAAGTTCTGTAAATGTCATTAACTGGAACTACTATAATATATAGATACATTATTTAGAAAGTAGTATTGTAAACGGGGGGGAGATGACGCTCCTGCCTACCTGTTCGTTGATATTGGCGTCAGTGTATATAACTCTCCAGAAATTCAAGATTTAAACCTGGTCTTACTACCAAACTAGTGTAGTACGTACATAAATATATACGTCATTGGGGGCAAGACTATTGAAGTCATCCGGGCAGTTTTAAAGTAAGATGGGAAACAGGACAGGGAGGATAGAATGGAAAAGAAAGGAATATTGCTTATACTGATAAATTAGGGAGTATAAGCAGTAGCTCAAGTAACTCAGGGTTGCCATACCTATAACACGAAATGGATGGTGTCGGGAAGTCCGAGAACCCTATCTGTAATGATGTGTGTGATTGTAGAAATGGTTATTGTTTGTAACACATTTGGGAAACCGTCGAAGGAGCAAAAATATCTAATTTTATTTTCTTTATTTTTTATTTTTTACTGACTTCAATAAGTTTTCCAGTCAGTTGTCTTTCACTTGTGTTTATCAATTATGAACAGACTTAAAAAGATTAAAAAAAAATTGTGTTTGTCAGTTATGAACAGATTAAAGAAGAATGTTTTTTTCGTTTGTCAATTATGAACAGATTTAAAAAGTTTTTTTTTTGTGTCAAAGGATTTCTTTCAGATTGGTCAGTAGTTTGGTTTTTAAATCAAAATAGCTGGAAAGAATATCTCATCTACATAAATGAAATTGGGTATTTTGCTTTCCTGTGACTTTACAGTAGTGTTTAGGTATTACGAAAAATTATAAAATACTTAAAAGCGTAAAATAATTAAAAAAAATACAGACTTTAAAAAAGAAGGAGCTTCTCAATTTGTATTACTGAACATAATTAGAAAGGCACATTGAAGGCGGTTATCAAATTTCTTTAAAAGTCAATTATTTTATTAATATTTATCGTTCTGCACGCGCCTCTCTTACCTGTACAAGGCCCCGTGCATTCCACGGTGTTGTTGCTTACTGATCAGGCAACCAAGGTCTGCAGGGGTTCTAAAAACTTCTTTCCCACGGTATGCCCGGGTATCGTGTGGTTTTAGTCGGTTCAAGTCCGGACAACCACTTTCCTATTAGCTCCAGTGGATGCTTGTTTCAATTAAAAAAAAAACTATTCCATTTGTAACATGCAATTCAATTTTGTAATTTTTTATAAAAAAAATATACTTATGTACGTACGTACATAAGTTACGTAACCCGTCTGTTCGTTTGCCCCCCTATATCCCAAAAAACCTCAAAAAAGAAAACAAAAATGTTACTTTCACTTATCACAGCGTCAAATATTCCAAAAAAAAAAACAACGCATTCCTGTATCAATACAAACGAAACCAACACCTTGACTAAAAAACTTGACAAATTAGTAAAAAAACATTGTCACAGGAATTCCGTCCCTTGTTAAAACATCCCTTTCTAGGTGGTACGTTTTATCAAATGGGGTGAGCGATTTATCTTTACTTACTTCCCATAGTTAATGCGCATTCTTAAATTAAAAATGGGGTGGGTATACCAATTATTATTATTGTGTTATCAATTAAATTGGCAAAGAAAGGTGGGGTCATGACAGTTCAGTGTTGACTTTGTTGCGAAGCTTGCACAAGCGAAGTGAATGATGATGATGAATTAGCTACCTGCAAGGGGGGTTAAGCATGCTTGTAGATCTTGTATATACATAAATAAATATATAACGAACGCCTTTTTGAACTTGCTTCTATCCTTAAATAAGCCTATATGATAGGAGAATATAATGACAATTGAGGTAGATCTTGGGATAGGTCCTCACGAACTTCTCGATTGTCATTACACCTTTCATACAAGACAGCCGGTTTCGGATACTTCTGAAAGGAAAAGTCAGTTTTTTTTTAGAATATCACCGATTTGATCGGAGAAGTATGTTGTCAATTGAATATAAACAAGTCACGTTTCTTTGTATTTTATAGAGCCCTGAAGAGACCATTAGTTGCAGTTATCGTAAATAAGTGCTACTAAAACATTTTGATAGTCGTTTCTTATGGTATATTTTTAAATTGAAAAGCTTATGTTACATATCGGGAACACTGAAAAGATGTATAAAAAATTTAATGTTGGTCACTTATTGGTTTCCAAACATAACATAGATAAGAACGAACTCATATTTGCATACATAATATTATATTTAGAATTGAATCAGGTCATTTGTTTCCACTGATATAACAAAACACGACCGTGTTAGTTAAACCCACTGTTCTACACATGAATTCAATAAAAATAATTAAAATTTTAGTTTTTATAAACTTCAACGATGCCCAGTCATCGGTGTGCCAAAAAACCACCAAAATTTAATTTAACCGACTCATTAAATTAACTAAAATTGAATTCATTTCAACAATGAAACTTTTATTGTTAGTCGGAGCGGGATTGGGGCTGTGCCAACAATTGGTTGGACCACCCTAAAATAAAACTGTTGCCTTTTTTTTTGTTATTCAAGTGTTTGAAATGTTTAAAGATATCGCTGTAAAATCATAATATTTGTTTGGGAGAAGTGCGTTTATAAATAGTCCCATTAAAACGTGAAAAAAAGGCTAGTCTAATTTAATAAAATGTTCGTTTAGTGCTTTGATATGACGGTAATAAGCCTGCGCCCTAACACGCAAGTTGGACAAAATAATAGCCCTCAATACGTAGGCGAGTAATACGCCTCTGCCTACCCTTTTGGGATACAGACTTGAAACTATGTATGCTCCTTTGCTATTCATGTTTTTTTTTTTTTTTCAGATGCCTATCAGATTACTCTGTCCCCGGATTCTTCAGATACGGTAATTTAAGTCAACCGTTTCCTCAATGTTGCCCACAAAGAATAAAAGATTGAGTTATCAATAATTATATTATAGCTATAAAATGTACATACCTATTGATTATCTGTAATAATTTAAAAACAAAACAAGATATATACATATATATAACTTGTATTTAAGATTTTTTGTTATGAAATCTAAGTATCTCAACACAAAAGTATATCTATGTATTTAACAAATATTTATAACGCTTAAATTGGTACTTCAATTGTGATCATAGGTGATTCTCGCAATGAGTATGATAAGATCTGATCGTAACTTAAAGTAATCGAAAATATACTGTACCTAATGAATATGACCGCGACTACGATCTCATATTTCACGGACTTCAAAAAAGGAAAAGGATCCATGTTCCACTGTATGTTTTTATTTATAACCGTTTTTAAAAATGTTTATTTTATTCGAAAGAGTATACTCGTGCGGTGGTCTTATCGTAACCAAAACACGCTTTCATCAATGGTGATACCAGGAAATTACGAATAAGTATATAAGTTTTGAGTCGAATTGAGAACCTCCTGCTTTTTGAAGTCGCTTAAAAATGTAGTTTTTGTTTCCTTAAATATATATATGTATATGATTATCAGAGGAAGCGAGTTATCTGTCAAAGTCAAAGTCAAAGCATTCATTTCAAATAGGCCCAAAAGGCACTTTTCAACGTCAAAATTTAGATTGAAATATAACTGATTCCAGTCGCCCATCCCAAAATGTAGTTTTGTATGGAGAAGAATGGGCAAGAAACTCCACCGTTACTCTTTTAAAATGTCTTGTTTAAATACAATCATAATATATAATTATAATTAAGTGTGAAAACGAATCTGTTATTAGATAGATATACATGTATAGTTTATAATGTCGTGTAATATGTTTGTAAATATTGCTTAATTTCTAATAAACGCAAGAAACTAAAAGGTATTTGCTCTTCATTCAATAGAAAAACCTTCGTTGAAAACAAAAAACGTTGACGTATGACAATGTGTTTTTAATAGGGTGACCCTCTCGTCAATCATACTTCTAGATCCCATTCTGTTTTCATGTTCGTGTCGTGAACCAAATTTTCCATAAATTCGTCTGACCAGGACACGGAAATCATGAATGGGGCATAATCAAAAAATATACTTGTAATGTACACCTTTTTATATTTTTTCAGATTTCAGTATTGTATATAACTTTTATTTTTACAGTCCTTTGAACAAAAGGTTACTGGGAAAAAGAATTAGTAAAAGAATTGTTCTGCCATTAGTTACTAAAGTGCTGACTTAGTAACACAGTATAACAAGAGATAGATAAGACGCTAATAGGCTAATAGGCCCGCTATCACGTTGATGACCATTTTTTATTTGTTAAACTTGGGTGTTTTATACACTTCTGCCTACCACTTCAGGGGTACAAGGCTTACGTATGTGTATGTGTTAATATTGTATATATAAAAATCATGTTTCTTGTATGGGATCCCCTCTTAAATATGTATTTATTCTGTAAAAATTTCAACAGTCGAACTATCACGGTTCATGAGATACAGCCTGGTGACAGACGGACAGACAGACAGACGGACGACGGACAGCGGAGTCTTAGTAATAGGGTCCCGTTTTACCCTTTAGGTACGGAACCCTAAAAACTATCAAACAGTATAATATACAGTCAGTGCTTGGATGATGGCAAAAGTCTTTGATGTTGGCAAAAAGTAGCCCTTAGAGACGGCACTGCCTACCCCTTCTAGAATATACGTGTGAATGAAGGTATGTATGATAAAACCTATAATAATTTAAAAAGTAACTGAAGGAGATTTGTTTTACTTACGTCGCATGCTCGATTGAAACCGAATAACGTAGCTAGTAATCAGATTAACTCAAAAATAAAATTCCTTTCACAATATTATTCAAACATATATTGATATAGTGCATAACACAAATCTTTTAACCATAAATTATATTTTTTTCGAATAAAAACATTCAACAAAAAGTATTTTGTTTGTCAATAGGGACTGGGGACTATAGACTACATGTGGGGGCAGATTGATTTATACACTCACTTTTTGTTGATTAATTCAAAATTAGGGGCTATCTCACTTTACTGAAGTTAATTGGGATTGACTAATGTGTTTTTAACAAATGTATCAATGGTGCTTTTTTAAAACACTTTGTGCTTTTTTTTGGGTTTGAAAGCAAAAACGAGTTTATAAGCCGCTTACATTAAGTGCAGCTCGGATAAAAGGGTTGATTCTTTAATCATATTTTGTAAAACATTTTTTGTATATAGATAGATAGGTCATCTGATGGTTAGTGTCAACCGCCGTCCATGGACACCTGCAACTCGAGAGTCGTAAGTGCGCTGACGCCTATGATAAATGATAAGTGATAAATGATCTTTATTTTGTAAATTGGTTATAACAACACTTTTACACGTTAACATATATTTTTTTGTCAGTTTAAGCTAGACGAGGCCGGTGTTTCCTAGCTGACTACCCTGAGAAGAAACACCGAAACAAACTCAGAGGTCAAAGTCTGTTTTAAAGTCCATACAGATGTACTGGTCAAAAACATATGAGAACCATGCACGCTAACGTCTGAGATGAGCTTTTGAAGAAAGCACCAAGGAGCTTAAGGAACCGACGAACAGTACCAAAGCAAGGACATTAGGTTAGGCCGCAAAAGTATTCAAACAGTCAGGATATGAAGGTTATGACTGGGGGTGAGGGGAGGGGAAAGAGGAGAGGGTGAGTTGAACCACACTGAAAACAACGCTGAAGGCCGTGGTATCGCACCGGTCGAGGGGGCCCATTCGTGCCTAAGCATGGCTCTCCCACGAAACAACACAATCATTATTTTGTATTACTATTAAGTAAACAAACTAGTACACTGCTTATTTGATACCTACTGTTCACCTATAGTTACCTACCTATAAACACTCAATAGTATGAATATACTATATATAACAATATTTCAAACTTTCGCCTTTATAATAATGATAGTATGACGATACAACTTTTTTATTGAAATTGGTGCTATCGGTAAGCCGTTAATAGGTTATACACAAAACGGCTTACTTTCATATTTATAATAACAATAATATAAATAATAATAATAATGTACAATATTAAGGATAGGTTAGTTAAGTAGTTATAGCACAGCTTGCCCACTAAGCTGAAACAGTCATCACGCTACAAAGTACTCCCACACGGAACAAAAATGTGTGATAGTGATACTCAAATTCTAATAATTGATTGACTGATTGACACCTGCGTTCTTCTGTGAGGTGGAGCTACATCTATCCCGCATAAAGGGTATGCAGAGGTGTATAAAACACCCACATTTTGCCAATAACAATTTGGTCCCATTAAAGTCCCATAAAAGGGACAGCCTATTGCCATCAATCGGGCACTTTATGACTTTAAGCATACTGACTGAAAGGTAAGAGTATCATCCCTTTTCCGACATCCACAGGAAGAAATGAGTTGGCTCTATTCTACTCCATAGAACCCCACGGCAGCAGGGAATGTCGAACAACTTCTCAGAAAAAACTCTTCTCTACTGAAGTTTACGAGAACATTATATAAAATACCACACAAATTTCCCCATATCCCGGTATCCAGACTGCTAACAAACATACTTATGTAATTCTAAAGATCTAGATCCATCGCTAAAATGAAACCCAGACACAGAACAAATGTTCGTACTTATCACATTATTATTTTTCATACGTGGGAATCGAACCTCCGAACCAAATCTGACCTCTCGCTTAGCTGTCAGGATCACTAACTACTACACCAATAGATTAGGAATATGTAAGTAGGTAAATAGATAGGGGATTGAGGGTTTAATAAGAACAAAGGTACCCCCACACTGAAAATCTTACCAATTTCATCGAAATTAGTAAGGTTTTCAGTGTGGCCCAACTCACCCTCTCCTCTTTCCCCTCCCCTCATCCCCCGCCCCCTCATAACCTTCATAGGCGGCAGCGCACTTACGACTCTCGAGTTGTGTTGTCCATGGACGGCGGTTGACACTAACCATCAGGTTACCCATCTATCTGTCTATATAAAAAAATGTGACCACTCCCCTCATCCCTATATTCTCATCCTCCATCTCCTCTTTCCCCTCCTCGCATACCTCCATTCCGCAGAAAAAGGTGGGCAGCGCGCACTTAAGACTTTTGAGTTGAAGGTGTTCATGGACGGTGGTTGTCACTTACCATCCCGCCCTGGGGACCGGACCTCACCTAGTCGTCAAAAAAAAGTATTAATCTCATTTCACTTATACTATATTTACACGAATAACACTAGATCATCATCATAAATTAATGTAGAAAAACAACCTTAATATGAAAAGTACGAAACGTTTCTCAGTATAAAGAACACTTACTTTTCAAAAATATTGCTTTTAGCTAATATGATATTATAGGAAAAAAACTCACATAAATACGACCACGTTCATGGAAGCGAAATGTTTATTTCTCAAATATGAATTATATATGGCGTTCCAAGTGATGCGTCAAAAGCCTCTCAACTGACACTCGTCAAATTTGACAGGTTGTCAAAGTTGTCAAAATTGTCAGATTGTTGGCGCATTTCTGTCGCGTTGTCAGAGACACATTCATTGCGTGATATTGGTTTATTTGATGGGAGTGAAGAACTTTATTGGACATGTATCTCGTTTTATGGGAGATTTTGACGTTACGAGTTTATGGGTTGCGCAATAGGGGTTTTTTGTTAGTATAAGTCGCGGTTTAACTTGATTTATGATGTACTTGCTCGAGGCCTACTTAGTAAGGGTGAGTTTTTTTTAATAACTTAAATACTTCTTTCTAGCTGTCCCGAGTACGGTTGTTAGTTTTTGTTGTTTCAATATTTATAAAGTTCCCCGCGAAACAGGGTTCAGTGCACTGAAGAACCAGTTTAGCCGACTGAGCAAGACATATACCTACACGTAAACTGCCTGGTATATGTATGCATGTATGCATAATATACATACATAATATCACGCCTCTTTCCCATAGGGGTAGGCAGAGACCACTTCCCTCCATTTGCTACGATTCTGACATACCTTTCTCGCTTCTTCAACTTTCATTCCGTTCCGCATACAGGCTCGTCGGTTAAAGGTACTTTTGACCTGGTCTTTGCTTAGATTGTCCTAAACTCAGTCCAAGAACATTCACCTAGGTCTTCCTCTTCCCACAACTCCATATACCTCTGGATCACTACATTCTCTTCATCATAATGTGTCTGTGTGATATCTCGGTTAAAGCGTACATTACAAGTAGCAGTTAACTCTGTAGTATATATGTATATATTTTTATTTTCCTCCTTAAAGAGTCCACAACTTCTAGAACAATTGAAACCATTATTTTTTAATTATATAATACCAAAAATTTAAAGTAATACAGAACTCTACTATTTACTATAAAACAATCGTGGAACAAACGAAGCAGAAACCATGACATTCTTAGATTACATTTTCTACAAAAAAAAAATGTTCCTTAACTTTGTAGGGTTCACTTAAAAAAGCATTTACCCTACGACGGTTCCGTGACTTATCGCTGCTCCGTAAAAGAGACAGATTTATACACTACCCCCTAAGAGAAAACGAGACGGTGATATGCGTCAGAAATATTTAAATTAAGTTCTCCCCTTAATGTCCAACATTATTTTTTTATCGGCGTGTCCAAATAAAGATATGTAGTCAAGTAGATATCTTTTTTTTTTGCCTTTTTAAAAGAAAATGTTTTCCTTTCAAGGGAAAATGTGAGATGCGAGATGCGGCCATTTTGTTGACGGTCTCTGAATTATGGTTGTTTGTGCTCTACATTCGTAAATTGAATTTTTATTTAGTACATTGGTGAGTCCCCTGCGACACACAATTAACTCTTAGTGCGGGTTGTCTTCTACAAAAAGATATAGACATACATATACAAACATACGCTCACGCTTGTACTCTAAGGGGTAGGCTGAGGTTTATGAAACAAATTTTATGACTGTATACATACTGTCTGATAGAAAACAGTCCGATCCCTCATTCGCTTTTTACGACACCCGGAGAGAGAAATAGGCTGGTGCTATTCTAGTCTATGAAGAACCACACGGCTGAAGAGACACTGTTTAAAAAACTCTCATTATTGTATGTGGTTCTCGTTGGAGTAGAACACCACCTACCTCTTATCGTGGGTGTTGTAAAAGGTGACTATGGGATCGAACTGTTAGTTAACTGATATTATACACAGTTGACTGCATTGATGGCGTAGCGGTTTAAGTGGTCACCTCGCCACTACACTACCGCGCCGAGTGTTGTGGGTTCGAGCCTCGCACGGGACAACATTTTGTGTAATCCTCGAATTGTTGTTCTGAGTCTGGGTGTTCTTTGTATCCGTTGTTTGAATGTTTGTAAAGTTCCCCAAAAAAAAAAAACAGAGTTCGTATGATGACACTAGGGTTGCCTCTCATTACTTAAGTGGAAATAAAACATGGTTGTAAAAAAATGAGTGTTTGTGACGTCTCTGCACTTTTTTATACTATAGGGGGACAGACGAACAGACGGGTCACCTGATAGTAAGTGACAACCGTCGTCCATAGACACCTGCAACTCAAGAGTTGCAAGTGCGTTGCCCGCCTTTGAAGGTGATGAGGGATGGGGGTTGCGGGGAGGGGAAAAAGTGAGGAGGGATGTGGAGATTGGAAAGAGGAGAGGATGAGTTGTGCCTCCGGAAACCTCACTCATTTCGGGGAAATGCAACGATACAACCGATTTTATGTGAAGCCCTGGTATCGGGCCGGTCAATCCGGCCCATTCGTATCTAAGCATGGCTCTACCACTGTTATTATCTGCTTACCCTACCGAGGATATATGTATGAGTATATGTATATATATATTTTAAAAGGTAACGCACTCTGAAATCTAACGCTTAAGTTCACTTAATCTAACTTAATATTGCATAATCTTATTAATTAGATAATTAGTGCAAATCTCAACGTCTCTTCCCCGTTTACACATTAATTATACCCTTCCCTGCTCTCACAGTTTTTACAAACAACGGTGTACCTTACCTGGAAACACCTTTGACAAAAACAACTCGCGATTGAACCCCTTTAGAAGCCATGAGATTATGGGGTAACGTTGAAATATTTGTTCAAGCACATGATAAAGAGCTTACCTGCAGGATTATTAACGTTGTCAAGACTGTTTGGACACCAAATGATAATTTTCGTGGTGATTTTTTGTTTATTATTCGTTGGAAATAAAAACTACAATACTTTGTGGGTGTCTCATTTGATAAAGCTAGTGATGGTTGAATTCGTTTTAATCGTTGATTTTCTATAAATTTATAAGATAAAGCTCCTAAGGGTCGCAGCGTGATGTTTTATAGCCCATAGTATTTCTAATTGAATATTTTGTTAAATTTGAAGTTTTATAGTTTTTATTTATTCTTAATATTTCTTTTATTTCATAATCATGTCATGTCAATCATCATGAATAATTTAAGAATGATTCCTTTGTCACGGAGATAACTCCAGCCCTTTGGAGTATTTTAAAGATAAAGATCTTTTTTTTAATTCAACAAGTAAGGTTTCTAGTTTGAACACTACTGTGGTAGAGCCATGTTTAACTATGAATGGGTCGACTCAACCGATGCGATACCACATCCTCACAGAAAACCGATTGTGAAGCAACGTTCGCGTTGCACATCGACAAAATTATTGAGGCCCAACTCTCCCTCTGCTCTTTCCTCTTATCTCATCCCCCTCTCCTATTTCCCCTCTCGCATCCTCCTCAAAAGGTGCAGGTGGAGGACTCTTGAGTTGCAGGTGTCCACTTACCACCAGGTGACCCATCAGACCCATCTGTCAACCTACATCATAAAAAAAAACTACATACCTTTTAGATAATAAAAGCTCGAAGTACCTATCGTCTAACATAAGCATAAAATATTAACTAAAAAAAAAAGAGTAAGTTATAATGCACCTACTAAATCATTGTCTTCAAGTGCAGTCAAGTATTTATTTAAATATTCTGCGATGGACACTACTAGAAGCAAATGATAGTCTAGCAGGTGCCCTATATTTGAAGTCCAAAGCATTAGTAATCAAAAACTCATTGGACATCTGCTAATGTATTTTGTAGCTACTTTTTGCTTATTTTTTATATAATTACCAAGTAACACTCAATTTTTTCTATTACAATATTTTTCTAGAATTTCCTAGGAGTGACACATAGAACTTTTGTTTGAAGTAAGTGAAATACAAACATTTATGTATAATAATTTAAATAATATTAAAAAGTGTTATCTAGTTCTAAACTGAACATAGTTTAAATTACACGAACTGAGTTTAAATTACACCCCAAGAGTTTCACTTGCGTTTATTAAGGGGTACGAAGTGATGATTGCCTGTTCTATTTATTGTATTATGTATATGTATATGTATATTATTGAGGCAATAAATACTCTATCAAACACAAAAAGAATTATTTCAATGTATAAGTTGGGTGGTCCTCATTTTTATTATTTTATGTAGTACATACTAATATTTTATTTTATTATATGATTGTCTGGCCTGTTATTCTAGTGAACTTGAGTGCTTGCTGCTAAGCCAGAGGTCTTAGGTTCGATTTCCACCCAGGACAAATGATTGTGTGGTGAGTATGATAATTTGTTATTTATCTGGCTGTAATTTGTGTATAATATGTATGTACTTAGTAATATATAAGTATGTTTATCAGTGACAGTTTTTAATGAAAGACAACTCCCGCACTAGGATTAATTCCTGTGTCGCGGGGGACTTTACAAACATTCAAACAACGGACACAAAGAACACCCAGACTCAGAACAACAATTTGAGGATTATTTACAAAGATTACAAAGTGCTGTCCCGTGTGGGGCTCGAACCCACAACACTCGGCGCGGCAGCGTAGTGGCGAGGTGACCACTTGAACCACTACGCCATCTGTTCAGTCATCTAATTCTCAAAAGGGGCCGGATTACGGCAATAGGCTTGATCCCTATTAGGTAAATGGGACCAAATTATAGTCAGAAAATATGGGAGTTATGTATGCCTCTACCCCTCCGGGGATGCCGGCGTAAGTGTATGACGGGCTTTTTGGTCCAGTGGTTAGTGACTGCTGAACCGGAGGTCGTGGGTTCAAATTAATGGACACAAAGAACAGCCAGATTCGAGACACAGCAATCAGTGTCACTAAACAAGACTTATTATTTGGACAGGGCTGTTGGTATAGTGTTTCGTGACACGGATTGCTATCTCGAGTCTTGGTGTTCTTTGGGTCCGTTGATTGAATATTTGTAAAGCCCCCCGCGACACATGAATTATTCCTAATTAGTTATTATTACTAAAATAAAGATAATGTCAGAGATCTCATAAAATTAACTGGTCCAGTGGTTAGTGATCCCGACTGCTCAGCCAGAGATCCTGGGTTCGATTCTCAAAAAGGACAAAAATCTGTGTGGTTCCCCAATAATTGTCCCTAATCTGGGTTTTACTTATGTCGGTTGTAACACATTCACTGCTACTCCGAATATGATAAAAAAATATTGCGGCTTCCTAATCCGTGGCCACGAAATCTTTCCTAATACAGAAGTTGTATTTAAAAAAATATATACATACATAAATTGAATAATTTATTTACTGGCAATATATACATTGATTTTTCTTATTAGGTCAATTGAGAAAGACATTTCATGAAATATAGTCTAAAAGCGACAGGCGTTTGGAACAAAACACGCTATTATAACTCAACTTTGCTCTCAAAATTTCAACTAAGTTATTTAAGTTAAGACACACCCACTGGCACCTTGTTATGACAGACGGTCATTCAGCGAATTTCGATTAATAGAATGAAATTTGTGTAAGCAATCATTTTCAAGAAAGTAAATCTTGAGTTACACTTTCAAATTAAGCTTCAGTACGAAATATAATTAAATATTCAGTATTCATAACTTCAATTTACTTATTAAATAATCTTATTGCAAAGGCTATATCGAGGCAACTTTACTACACGAATCTGTTGGTGAAGTCTTTTTTTGAATATAAATGGTTTCATAAACCTTTATATTAGAAAAATCAGCCCCTGCATTTGCAAAATCAGCCCCTGAACTGCAATCATCATTTACAGAACCAACCAAAGAGTGTTTTGTAACAGGTAAACAGTGGGCCGGTTCGACAAGTGCGATATCACTTACAGAAAACTAGTTGTAAAGCAACGCTTTCATTGCATTTCCCCGAAATTAGTGAGGTGGAGGCCCAACTCCCCCTCTCGTCTTCGCCTCCCCTTATCGCCCTTCCCCTCTTTCCCCTCCAAGCATCCCTCATCACCCTCAAAGGCCGGCGCACCCCAAAGCGCACTTACAACTTTTGAGTTGCAGATGGTCCATGGGCGGCGTATGTCACTTACCATCAGGTGACCCATATATTCGTCTGTCCCCCCATATTATAAAAAAAATAATTCCCCAGATCGTAATTGTAGTTATTTTTTAGAAAATGTATTGCCAAAGTGAGTGAGAGGTTTTAAAAGTTTAGTCAGAAGTCAGTAACAATGATCAGAGGAGAATCCTGGAGATTAACTCTTTATTGCCTGCTTCATCAATATAAAAATTGTTACAGCAAAAGGAATATAAGGAAAAATTCATTACTCTTTTATTTTTAACAAAGCAAGAAACAAATGAATAAATAATAAATGAATGAACCTCACTCTACAAGGAGTACATTAATCACCCACAAAGTTCGTGAGAAAGGAACCGCAGTTCATACTGCGGTAGTTCGTACACATCACGAAGACCGCATTGTTACGAGATATACATACAACGTTTACCGTTTCACAAAACCATAATTACAAACCCATATACAACACCGCCGTAGTCGTTACAGTATACTGCATCTAAAATCTCGACCTCGCCACAGTCACGATATGTTACAATGTCGGCAGTAACAAATGTTTAATTTCAAAACTGCGTAAATCATCTTCTAAATCAACGGTAGAGAGAGAAAGATGTAACACTGTTTTATTAAAATAGACTCAACATTGTAACATATTATGCAACAATGACTTCATATTTTTAATACTGACACCATGAGGCTCTTAAGGATGAAGGATAGTAGGCATTATTATTGCACCACTGAGAGCAAAGATTATTAAAGATATAATAATAATTAAAACTACAGACATCTCACACACGGCCGTCTGATCTGAAAGTAAGCAGAGTTTAAACTATGTTTAATATATATGTATATATATATCTAAAGAAATATATATTGCAGAAAAATAACATACAGACAGAGCAAATGATCACGCTTATCAAACAATTATTTGAACTGGTTAGGAATCAAATTCAAGACCTCTGGTTTAGCTGTTAAGATAACGATCCTGACTTGTTGAACCACTAGATTAGGACAGTCTAGAAAATTATAAAATTTTTTTTGAATAAATTGAAATAAAAGGAAAGGAATTGGAAATTGCTTTGTATATGATAACAATAAATATTGCGATGATTGCAACTGTGTTTGGAATGTGCCAAGCTATGTTTAACACGTCACAATTTTTTTTAACCAAAACTTCTGCTATAATTGCAGTTTCTACAAACCTTATTAAGCGCCTAATAAGCCTTTAATAGACATTGAAAATTATGACCAAGTTTATTAACTAAGAAGTCTTTATTCCACCGAAAATATAAAGTAAAAAATATTTATAATAAATTTAAATTAAATCCAAGCCCCTGTGCCAGTTTGTAGGTCGGTTTTAATGAAACTCCGACTTGCCATAATCATGCACATTATATCTTGTTAAATCCTATTGTGTTATCAAACGATGGTAATTCTTTAATTTATGATAAGCTGTTATTTTGTCGGTTAATATTTGATGGCAAGATGTTACTTTAGTTTTTGTTGAAGATTGTAAATTTTTTAATTTGTTTTGTTTTAATAGTCATGTGGAACTTATCGCTTAGTGTATTTTGTAGCTTATAATGTGAATAGGTTTTTCCATTGCATTGCATTTCACTGAAATTACTCCTCCTATTCCTCTTTCCCTTCCCCTCGTCCCCCCTCCCCTTTTCCCATTGTTTCACCACCCCCTCCTCTTCCCCTCCCCGCATTCTCCCACTCCTCGTCACCTTAAAGGCGCATATGCGACTCTTGATTATATCACTTGACCCGTCTGTTCGTTTGTCCTTCTATACTATAAAAAAAAACTTAAGTTTGTAGTCATTACTCAGCTTCCAATAGTGGCAACATGATATTTCATAGCTTTTATTATTCCTTAATAAATATTTTTTCCCACAGGACGAATTTTTCGAGGGTAAATAATATTTCTAGAGATTCGCTCGTTTTAACAAACATAAAACTATTATTTGTTAGGGTGATTTACAAAATGGTTTATAGGATTTTTGTGAATTTTGTAGTTACCTACATAACTTTGAGCAATCTGTATATCTGGCATAAAAAGAATTTGAATCAAAATTAGATTAGATTGCAGGTGTAAATTGTCACTTCACGGCGGTAGACACTTATCATCTGACGTACCCTTTGCCTCCTATACCCAAAGAAAAGTTTTCAGAAAGGTAATTAAACCAAGAATGGTACAAAAGAGAGACCACGAGAAAACACCTTGACGTGTTCAAAGAATTGATGATGTAACAAGACGAAAGATATGGATTCGATTTCCGCATACAGCAAATATTGGGCGACATATGTACATATATTTGTTCCGTCCCTGGATGTTTGTGGGTGCCACAGGATGTATAAGTGAGGAATTGTGAAAGTACAGGTGTATACCTATATTTGTTACAAACTGTTTCTTGTAGGGTGGGGATAGAGACGCGGGCAATGAACCCCGTCTTTAAATTTCAAATAAACAAAACGGTTACTACGGAATCAGACTGTTATCTATCATACAGTATATGTATCTCGATGGCGTCTAAGTTATACTGAATCAACTGTACTTCTAATGACTTTACAGGAAGGAAGGAACACCGAAAGGTTATATTTCAAATGTTAATGCAATGAACGATTCTTACAATATAATAAGATTTATGTTTTTTTAATAATAAGTACCTAGATGACCGGTACGGTATTTTTTTTGTTAAATCGTGTAAAAGTTCAAAAAAAAAAGTAAAATAAAATAATCATCAGGACTCGAACCGGGGTAATCTGGTTACGGAACCGCCCTATTTCCCACCTGATCTATTACAACCTTGTAGACGGTGGCGAAATTTACCTTCGTATTCTAATGATATTGCAGCAGGTTTTCATTGCCTGAAAACACGGATAAAACGACGTTTTCTAAAAATGAAACCTAGCTAGATCGATTTATGGGCCCCAAAATCCCCTCCATACAAAGTTCATGAATATCGTTGGAGCCGTTTCCGAGATTCAGATTATATATATATATACAAGAATTGCTCGTTTAAAGATATAAGATACGGACAGACAAATAGGCGGATCACCTGATGGCAATTGAAACCTGGCTGGATTTTCAGCCGGTTTCCTTGTACTGCTAAGGAATGTAACTTATTCCTTTACATCATGTAGGTGTCAAACATTCATACTTACCGCCAGATGATCAGTGGTAACGATAAGACAATATCGTTACCACTGATCATCTCAAATCTCTAGAAGCTCTAAAGGCAAAGTTCAACAGGGGGTGTGGCGGGACGGCGACGTGGCGTGAGCGGTTAAAATTTATGTATGTATATGACGATTTTAAAAGATATATTAAAAATTACATATATATACATATATATATATATATATATATATATATATATATATATGTACATATATATATATATATAGAGAGACACATACACTCTCGCCAGTATCTCCGAAGGTACAGATTATACATACAGAGAAACAGAAACAGAAAAAAAAAAAAGGATTCGCTAATATAAGAGTATAATAATTATATGCAGTTCTAATACATTATTTAATAGTTCAATGTCTATCCATGGTGTTTTCATTTATCACACATAAAAGTCAAAACAAAATCTAAGGAAGCTAGACACACAAACATGAAGTAGATCTCGAAACATAACCTATTTTTTTTTTGACGTCAAGGATTAAAAAACAGTAACACCTCATCCGACCAAAACTTATGCTATGAAATATCTTGGGGGCCTAAAAGGCGAGAAATATATTCATAAATCCGTCAGACACACAGGTGGGACAATGCGTTGAGTAAACATAAAAGACAAACAGACAGACGGGTTTTGTTTGTCTAAGCATTTTGTAACGAGAGGTTTGTTGAGGAATCAAAATGTGTCATTGCACGATAGTGGGATGAGCTTGGTTTTAAGTACAGTAAGAAGCAAAGTGAACGTAGAATATAATCTTAGCCAATCTTATTAAAGAATGTGTCGACGGATGTTTGTTACTTAATTAAGCTAGAACATCTAAACGGATCTGGATACAATTTGTCACAGAGATATATGATATTCTGGAATAGTCTAGTTTTTATGTCGGAAATTAAAAAAAAAGACAAGCGTTTTAATTCGTCAAAATTCGTGAGGTTTCCGAAGACCGATCTCCCTTCTCCTCTTTCCATCCCCTTATCCAACCTCTCCTCTTTCCTATCTCGTCATCCTCCCTCTTTTTCCTCTCCCCGGATACCCCTCATCACCCTCAAAGGCGCGCAGTAAACTTACAACTCTTGAGTTGCAGGTGTCCTCCATGGACGGCGGTCGTCACTTACCATGAGGTGACCCGTCTGTTCATCTGAACCCCTATATTACAAAAAAAAAAACAACCAGACACTATCGAATGCCACGATCATCCGTAGCCAACGCCTTCAAAAAATACCACAAAAATCAATACAGCTAGCTAACCAAAGAAGTTTTAACACCAAAAATGGCACATTTAATAATTTAATCGAATGACTATTCAACTAATATAAGTTGTTATTATAATATTTAAAATTTTTAAATTACTTAATTTTTTTATTAGTTGAAAACTTATATAACAATTTAAAATAAAAGCTAATAAAACGACAGAAAAAAATCTTAGAACATAAGTAGGTAGCAGCTTGTTTTCTACGTCAGCGTTCAAACAAAAAAATAAACAGCATCAAAAATCGGTCAAGACACATCAAAAACATTACACACTTCGTCGGGACTTAATAGGAAAGGAATCCCAAAAAGTTTCAAACTTCGAACCAGATATTCAATTCCTTCAATAATTTATTTGTAATACCAACAAGCCATTAGGCTACCAATACTCGTACATCAAACCGATAACACTATCAACATTTTGTCAACTATAATTATCCAAAGTCTCCGTGACAGCAGTCTCAATAATGGTCGCTCTTGATGATAAAAATAGAGTGTCTGTACGTTGATGTTTTTATACACTCACAAATCACGAAGAAAAAAATATATCATAATTTTTTTTAATGACAATTGAAGTAACAATCTCTGCCTTATGTCTTATTCGAGTGGATGTCTTTTACCCATGTACCAAATATATATATATTTCCCCTCTTCACATTTATATATATATATACATATGTGTATATAAGAAGGGGCAGACAGAGGTGTATTTAAACCCATATTTTGATATTTGGGAAGGAAAAATCTGGAGGTAATATCTCACAGAAGTCTCGATTGCATACCTGTAACTCGAACTGGCCGTAACAATTAATTTATAGGAACTCTGACTTCAACTCAAATGTTACACAGAGCTTGTACTATGGTAACCAAACTGCTTCGAATGTCTTACTAAAGCTGTTCCTGGATTCCTCCTATTTTGGGTGCAGTATGGTTGGACCCTTTCCGACTGCAATACGAAACTGCTGATAAACATACTTATATAGTTTTTTCTAAATACATACCATATATGTTATAGATAAATTACACCCAGCCACAGAAAAAAAAAATCATGTTCATTATACAAACATTTGTCCTGGGTGAGAATCGGACGAACGACCTCTAGCTTAGCTCCGGCTCCAAAACCACTACACCAACAGGACAGCCTATACGTCTATAATTATGTGTTATAATCAGTGTTGTTAATTAGAAAAATCTTTAGGACTGGCAAGTAAATAAGAGAAACGAAAGAATGAAAACGCTACGAAACAAAGCTAACTCCACACTGGAATAGTAATCGTGGGCGCTTTTAGTCGCACAGAAACCTGCTGCACCCTACCTCTATCATCAGTTTTACATACATAAAGTCATGCCTCTGTCTCTCACGCCTTTATATCCGAAAGGGTAAGCGGAGGCGTTTCAAACACGTCGCTTGATTTATAAAGGATTAAACCTCGCAGATACACAAAAACAGGAGTAATTGTCAAATTTCAAATCGATAAATCACTATCTAATGAAGTTTGAGTACTCTATTTAATATTTTAGTCTTATATAGATAGCAATTATATTTCATAAAGAACTTTTAATAATTTATTTCAATCAGAACCAACTGCCTCATAAAAGCAGACATAACAAGGCCACGATGCGGGTTTTACACCAAACGAGTAAAATAGTATTCAAGCTTAAACGAGACCATTATGCCGTCACTAAAACCTTACCCATTAAAATAATAACATAAGTACACCACCCATTTATCCCTATCATAAACCTATACACTGCTTATGGGTCATAATAATCCATTAGGGCCTCTCATGGGGGAAAGTTCTTTATGTCATATTTTAACATATCTAAAGTTTCATTCACCATGAGTCATAAGCTTACACAAATTCCATCATATAAAAGGAATCTTGACACTTTTTTAAATCACTATACGATAAAACGGTGGCCATTAAAACTGCTATGTACAGATTTACTAACTAATAATAAATGTTTGTTTCTTTGTTATACTTTAACACCTTTGTAATAAGTTACTGAATAAAAAAAAAACAACTTTGCTGGATAAAAACGAATGAAACGCCACACAGTCGCAAAAGATTGAAATCATACTCTTTATTGTAGACTTTAAAAAGGATAACAGCAACAATTAAAAATTATTACTAACGCTAGATATAATGGTGGTTTTATCGCTAAGAGCACTTTCCCCCTCCTCACAAACATCATTCTCAACGGCGGACAGCGCAATACGACTCTTGAGTTTGGGTTCTTGTCTATGGGTGGCGGTTGTCAATTACCATCAGGTGACCAGTCTGTTCGTGTGTATGTGTATAATAATAACAAAAAAAAAACCTTAGAATGGTATTGGTAAAATCTAGAATGTGTGGTAGATGACGGTATACATACATACCAACCAAATGAGTAGACATACAAAAGTAATATTTAATATCACAATTCAAGATATAAAAAATATATTTATAAAAAAAATGTAACTGGTTTTCCTCGAGATGACGCAATCTATTCCGGCAATTAAAAGTACTTACATTCATACGTGAACCCTCTAAATGTGAACAAATGTAACTTTTGGAACTCGCCATCCGCTTGCTCCAGTCGAATGTTTGTGTACGGGGCTATTGATTGGTACAATGAAACCTCCCTTGTTTGTGTCCACGTAGTATTCATACAAAATGGGTGATAAAAGCATTGAAGGAAAAAATTCAAGGAAATCTTCTCAGAAAGCAAAAGGATTTAAACCGAAACGAATATAGCACCTAGAACCATCTCGCGTATTTAAAAAAAAAGGTGAATTTGGACTTGCAGCTTATTAAAAACACACTGGTCATTATTTAACTGATAATTTAAAAATAAATAGGGTGGTAAAATCAAAACCACTTATTAAGCGATACGCAAAGGCTGGTCACAGAAAAAATGATTTACTGACTAGAATTTTTTGGTATGGAGCAGCGTTTTAAAAATGAGAATGATCGAGTTTATGGTCTAAGCTCTATAGGAACTTTTCAATTAGTCAGCAGAGTACAACATGGCCACTATCCGACATCAGTGATGGTTTGGTGGGGTGTTAGCTATCAAGGAGTGACAGAGACACATATTTGTGAAAAAATTGTAAAAATCTCCTCACAAATGTATCAAGATACAATTCTTGAAAAGGTGGTTAAGCCTCTTAACAGCACCATGTTCCATAACCAAGAATGGTCCTATTAGCAAGACTTAAAACCGGATCAAAAAGCTCTATCCACTACAGCGTGGTTAGAAACGAACGTTTCGGACTTCATCAGAGTTGAAGACTGGCTGTCATTTAATCCCAATCTTAATCCGCTGAAATCTGATTGATGGTCAGTTTTAAAGAGTATGGCATAGTTTAATCGCACTGATAACTTAAAGCCCCTAAAAAAATTATAAGATTAGAAGTAAAGACATTTTCACATCGAGACTGCAAAATTTCTAAAGGACTGTATTAAAGCCAATAGAGATCATTTTAAATACTTAATATATTTTTAATACTATTAAATAATGTATAAACAAACACACATTACAGTAATAAATGTTTGATTCAATAGAAACAAAAAAGGATTTTTCCTTGTAACTATATTCATGGCAAGACTAAGTATTCTCCTTTATATTAGTACATTTCAGCCAGCAAGTGTACCTATCCTACTTCTTTATGCAAAACTTACGGGATCCCTTACCCCATGTTCCTCTCGCTACTTATATTCGCCAGAAAATTTCATTTAATAGATATATTATGTTTATTGCACATCAAGTTTTGCAACAGCAATCAGTAGGATACGAAAAATGTTAGTTTAAAATAAGCAGCGTCGTCGCAGGCAGCGATCTCTTACGGACACCCGCTAATAGATTATACAACCCCAACACACCTTGTTAGTGTCTGTGCTCCTCTTATAATACACAATTGTGAGATCAGATTTCGTATGAATGTGATCATACGAAGAGATACCAGAAATCTAAAGTGATAAACAAAATTCATGACCCATTTAAGTCAGGAGATCCGTTGTCTTCCCCGCTATTGTCGTGGCCACACAATCTCCATCTAATGACCGCGGCTCGTTCACTTCTTACGTGCTTTGTGCACGTTCCACACACTCAGCTTTATATATGTACGTATGTACATAACACTTCTTAGTTCTACTGTACTACTTTAATTATACGTCAAGGTGTAATTAAACTGCCAGTTTGATAATACATACATACAATCACGCCAGTTTCAACCATGGGATAGGCAGAGATGTATGCATGTGTATTCTAAAGTTAATTTCGTCTTAATTAAGTCTAAGACTCAAATATCAGATGTGTCTTTGTTATAACAAATCAATGTATCCTTGAACCAATTTTGATAATTAATTGTGGTTCGGGTTTCATAGAATAACAAACAAAATTATAAATTACTCTCAAATGGTAAAAATCATTGAAGTATGGCATTTCATTTTTAAGTAGCGAGCCCGTTGCGCTTATCCTTTTATATATTAATATCTTAAATATTGTTCAACTGATACTCTTGATTAACTATCTTATTCATAGTAAAGAAGAAAAGTCAAACTTGTAAGTTAGTTATCTGGGCAAGAGAGGAAGTCGGTCAGACTAAGTATGTCATGAAGCTAGTTGCTTGTTCCAATAGGTATATCCTATTGAGAAGAACAAGCAACAAACTCCAAGGACACTCTTTTTAAAATATTTTATATATAGATAGATAATATTGACTAGACGGTACAATAGTGTACACACCCAAGAGTACAAGCTATGGCCCAAGACGGACACAGATGTCGGATATACTGCCACTAGCGACTTGACTCAGAATCAAGGAAATCGTCATTAGGATAGGATGGGAGTAAATAGAATATTTTAGTAGAACAATTCATCTCACTACAATTTTTTTTTTTATTTATGCGATAGGGGGCAAACGAGCAGACGGGTCACCTGATGGTAAATGACTACCGCCGCCCGTGGACACCCGCAACTCAAGAGTCACAAGTGCGTTGCCGGCCTTTTAGGTAGGAGTACGCTCTTTTCTTGAAGGTTTGAAGGTCGTATCGGTTCGGAAATATGGATTAGAAATATCTTGGTAGTCGATAATGCGAGTCGCTCTCCGTTGAATGCGGTCAAGAGGGAGAAGTTGGTACTGGGGTGCACCTGCATAGCGATGAGAACAGTATTCCATGTGCGGCCGAACCTGCGCCTTATAAAGTTGCAGGCGGTGGGCCGGAGTAAAGTACTGTCTCGATCTGTTTAGCACACCAAGCTTCTTCGAGGGTAATATGGCCTTACTCTCTAAGTGACCGCGAAACTGGACTTCGCTTGATATATCGCCGCCAAGGATTCCGATACTGGCTGATGAAGTTAGGGAAGTGCTCTGAAATTGAAGTGATACGACTAATAGTAATATTATGGTAATATATAGAAATTGGTTAAGGGACTATAACAAACGGCTTAAAATAACAGTCCTGAGCCGTAAATCAAAACAATTATTTGATCAAAAAATAGAGTTATAAATTTTAATAAAACAAACGTTTCTATACTAATTTAGCAAATTAACCTAATGATATAATTGTAGATAGAAATATTTTGACCTCATTCTACAGATACGATTGTAAAAATGATAAAATATTCTCTTTTTCTTCAAAAACTACTCCCAGAATAACGACACCTGAGCCATTTGAAACCAAATACTTATAAAGTGAACTAACTACTTCATTTCTATGAAACCCTAAACCTGCCATTGACATTATCGCTCCGCTTCAGTCCTGAGAGTACGGCCTCCGTATTAAAAATTCAGGAGTCAGCTAATGAAACCTGAGCCTGAATCTCAAATATTAATGTCCAATTCGCCGGCTTGTCATTTATACATTTACGTATTGCAAATAACGTTTGTATATTCCAAAGGTTTCAATATATAATCGTTGTGAGGGGTGAACACAATTTGTACTGCCTCAAGGAGCTATTATGGTCCATGTGAAACTCTCTTTTATTTTATATTAAAAGATGGTTTATATGAAATAGCACGCTTTCTATATTATAAGAAAATTCAGAAAATAAAAAGGTGCCGTGTGGTTTACAGATGAGTAGATTAGGGCCAATCCATCTTTTCCCAGTGGTGTCGCAAAAGACGTCTGAGGGAACGGACTGCTATCTATCAGACTGTATGAATACAGTCATACAGTGTCCGGTTAACAGCAATAGGTTTTCCCCCTGCTACGTCAGTGGGAGCATTGGCAAAATGTAGCTGTTTAATACACCTCTTAGAGGATACAGGCCAGGACGTATTACAAGCATACGTACATATATCTAAATATAAAAATACGGCTACGCGAATCCAATCCAAAAATGATACAAGGTACATTATGATTTTTTTTTTATCTATGGGTTACACGATTTCAATTTCCTTTTCTTTGAAAATTAATATTACAATATAGATTATTTTTGTAGTGAAATGCTTTGCTCATAAGCTTACTAAGCTTTAATAGCATAGATTAAAAGAACAAAGCATGCATTTCAGTAATTATTATTTTGAAGATTTTGAATTAAATCTTCCTCAAGGAACACTTTGTATGAATAGCAATGAAAAACGTACTATAATAACTACGTTCAGGGTAGGCAGAGACGGCAGTCTTTCATTTGCTTATATCCTTATACCACTCGACAGTTTTGGGTCAATCAATAATGGATAAAAAGGTACACCCTGGAATCTTTTTCACGTTTAAACGAAAACGAACAAAGAACCGAAGAAATATAACAAATATTTCATTGTGTAGCTCCAATAAATATATCCAACTCCGTTTGGAGGAGTTTTCACGAAACATTTTAACTAGTCTGTTGGTCTAGCGGTTAGCGATCCTGACTGCTAAGCCAGGTCATGGGTTCAATTTCCATCCAGGACAAATGTTTGTGTAGATAATTTTTTTCCGTATCTGGGTGTATTTTTTCTATAATATGTATGTATTTAGACATATATAAGTATACAAGCTGTGTTTAGTTTGGGATCAAACGGCCGTGTATGAGATGGTTGGTGTATTTAAAAAGAAACTCATCATCAGTAAGTTTGATATGTTTGTTTTTATTTTTGTCTACCAGCGATTATTAACACATGGTAGAATCAAGCTTAGTCTAGTGTTACAGTTTATAAACATGAGTTACTTACTGGTGCGTTTATTTGATTATATACATAAACTCACGCCTACATATTTAAATAGGGGTAGGCGGAATCTTAAATGTTCATTATTTGTTTACCATCCCACTTTCACAATAGTTGTCAAAGCTTTTATAATCATCCGTGACTGTATATGTATATACTGTCTGATGGATATTAGTCCAATCTTTTGATTTGGGATCATTATCATCATCATCATCAGCCTAGCGCAGTCCACTTCGATCTATTTTCGGCTTCTCGCATCTAGCTCCTGCCAGTCATCTTGCGCAAATCATCACTCCACCGGGCCTGTGGGCGTCTTGGGATGTTCTCATTTTATTCCTTTATTATTAATTAGATCGAAATTTAAGTAATTGTTGTCTCCTCTGAGTTAGTCTTTAAAAATATACAAGTCAACACAAAGTGTTGAAATAAGATGCGAAATAAATTAATAAATAGTTACTTGATTAATTGTTTGAGCTTGTTAAGGGAGTCAGCGTGAATGTCTTTGACTGTAACAGTCTGTAGTAATTACCAATGTAATTAATTCAATCTAAAAAATATTATATGATTCGGCGAGAATGATTTTGAGGAATACATAGTCATAAGGGAATATAATTAAGTGGGAACAGTGTCTTAATAATTTTTTTACAAAAATATTTAAAATAGTTTTCAATTTCACTATTACGATTTTGGGCCTTAATTTAGGACATTCTGAAAAATATATATATTATACTTAAAGCGTACTATTTCTGAGTTCACAACATATGAAAAAACTATATAATAATCTCAGATTTTTCCTTGATGATTGTTGTTTTATCATCAAGCAAAATTCTGAGATGATCTTTCTTTTTCCTAATTAATTATTTTACGCCAAATCATTTCTAGATCTCGTAACTTAACTTAGTGTTAAAACCTTAAACACTAAAAAAGAAAAAACTATAAAAACTAAAATACTTACATTTAATGCTGCGTAAAACGCCCAGATCGACCTGAAAAAGAAAGTGTATTCTTATATAAATTGAACTTAATTCATTGAAGGCAGGGTATACGGGCGACTGGTATTATAAATAATATAATGCACCATTGAAATAAATTGTTTTTACGTTTTTTCTCAGCTAAAGAAACTGGAAACTTTTCTTCCTACAGTTTATATATACGTACTTAATTAAAGAAAACTGACACACCAAACTTACGTTAGTGGATATCCAAGATAAGAACGCTTGGAAACATGCTGGTCCTGCTCCATAGGACAATTTTGAGTCTAGACAAAATCAAACTGGTTTCTAATTGTATTTTATAAGGAATTACATTTTGTGTAACATTGTTTTACTCGATTAGTTCAACCCACACACTGACTTATGATTTGTTAATATTCTCTATATCTATGTAAACCGTATACTACTTTTACTATGTTTGTTAATATTTGAGCACCATGTAATTCTCGTTACCTGTTTCGGTATAGTGATATTGTTCTGGGTGCATCGTTTTCACAAAAAAAAAAAAAAAAAAAATGTAATGATTGTATGTAAACAAAACATTTTAAAAGAGTAACGGTGGAGTTTCTTGCCCATTCTTCTCCATACGAAACTACATTTTGGAATAGGCGACTAGAATCGATTCTATTTAAAATAAAATATAAATGTAGATGTTCGAAAGTGCCTTTTTGACCTATTTGAAATAAATGCTTTGACTTTGACTTGGATTTGATGGCGTAGCGGTTTAAGTGATTACCTCGACACTACGCTGCCACGCCGAGTGTGGCATGGGTGCGATCCCCGCACTGGGCAACACTTTGCGTAATCCTCAAATTGTTGTTCTAAGTCTGGATGTTCTTCGTCCGTTGCTTCAATATTTGTAAGAATTTATCCTAGTGCAGGAGTTTCCTTTTAAAATAAATAAAAAAAAAATGCAGTTTGACTCGTCTACATAATATTTTTGTAATTCAAAAAGGCTATATTGAAAAACAAAGAGTACAACAGTAAATATACAGTCATACAGAGCCTAGATGACGGAATAGGCTTGCCCCCTATCATGTAAGTTGGACTAACTGATTTTAGGCAAAAAGTGGGCGTTTAGAACACCTTTGCCTACCACTTCGAGGATAAAGGGCGTGAGTGTACGTAAGTTTGATACAAAATTGAAAACATAACATATACTTAAAAGAAGATAACTACAAGCAAAAAAAAACATTTAAATCTACATTGCTCAAATACGGTGGCACTAAATCAATTAAAAGATTAAATACTAACCTTTTATTTCAGCCTAGCAACGTACACCAGCCTTTGATTTAAATGATTTTGTTCTACCTTCCCAAAACAAACGTCGAGGTTTGAATTGAATGCAATTAATAAAATAGGTTTTCTTTCTTTGGTAGAGACATGCATAGGCACGAATGAGCCGGCTCGACCAGTGCGATACCACGGCCCTACAGAAAAACCGGTAGTGAAATAACGCTTGCGTTGCATTTCCCCGAATTGAGTGAGGTTTCCGAAGGCTCAACTCCCCCATCCCCTTTCCGCACCCTCATCACCCACAAAGGCGGCTCAAAAGCAGCGCACTTACGACTCTTGAGTTGCAGGTATCTATGGATGGCGGTTGTCACTTACCATAATGTGACCCATCTGTTTGTCTGTCCCCCTTTAGTATAAAACTTTTTTTATCTAACATTGGCAAAACTAATTAGCAAACCTTAAAAAATGCTGTTATTGAGTATAAACAATATATTACTTAAAATAAACGTTGTCATATATATTTTATGGAACAGTAAAACATAAGAAAAGGGTAAGGGTCAAGTCACTCTGCGATTACTGAAGTTTCGAAACGATTAACCTTTCATATTAAAAAATATAAAAATGAGAATAAGGCCTGTCAGTAAAGCAGAAAAGATCACGAAAGCGAGTATAAAAACTTTAGCAATAGGAAGTACATTAAAACAGAATCGAAAAGTATCTGCAAGCTAATTAAGAAATACAAAACGGCTATTCCTCGTATCTTTGAATCTTTTAAACGCCCCCCAAAACGGTAATATAAACTTTGACAGATAAAATGTTAATTACTTAAACTTTACTTTTGTCACAATCTTTGTTCGTTTTTCACTTTAAGGGTTAAAATAACTTTATCTTAACTTTCACAACTTTTTTAATTGATATCTTTGCGATCCTGAACTTACCGTGATGATTGTTTTAAAAAAAATAATCAATTTCATAGTTTATAATTAATTATATTGTCTCGTATTTTTTTTTTTTTTTTTTATGCGATAGGGGGCAAACGAGCAGACGGGCCACCCGATGGCAAGTGACCACCGCCGCCCATGGACACCCGCAACTCAAGAGTCACAAGTGCGTTGCCGGCCTTTTAGGTAGAGGTACGCTCTCTTCTTGAAGGTTTGAAGGTCGTATCGGTTCGGAAATACGGCAGGCGACAATTTGTTCCATAAGCTGGTTGTGCGAGGCAAAAAGCTTCTGGAGAAGCGCACAGTGGTGGAGTGCCAATCGTCCAGGTGATGGGGATGGATATTTTGTCGCGTAGGACGATGGCGGAAACCAGCAGCCGGTATAAGTACGAACAATTCCTCTGAACACTCCCCATGATACAAGCGATAGAGGATGCAGAGTGAAGCTACATCTCTACGCAACGCCAAGGTGTCAAGTCGATCAGAAATATCTTGGCAGTCGATGATGCGAGTCGCTCTCCGTTGAATGCGGTCAAGAGGCAGAAGTTGGTACTGGGGTGCACCTGCATAGAGATGAGAACAGTATTCCATGTGCGGCCGAACCTGCGCCTTATAAAGTTGCAGGCGGTGGGCCGGAGTAAAATACTGTCTCGATCTGTTTAGCACACCAAGCTTCTTCGAGGCTAATATGGCCTTACTCTCTAAGTGACCGCGAAACTGGACTTCGCTTGATATATCGACGCCAAGGATTCCGATACTGGCTGATGCAGTTAGGGAAGTGCTCTCAAATTGAGGTGATACGACCAATGGCATCTTTTTAGCGGTGAATGCGCAAACCTGTGTCTTCGTGGGGTTAAATTGGACTAGGTTAAGTCGACCCCAATCTGAAACTTTTGATAAAGAAGTTTCGATTTCAGACACAAGTTTGGATCGGCTTTCGATGACGTTTACCCGAGAAATGTTAGCGCGGCCGGTGTAAAGGGCATCACTTGTGCTATCGTCTGCATAGCAATGGATGCTGCTAATCTGCAGCATGTCGTTGATATGCAGAAGAAACAGCGTGGGTGATAGCACACAGCCTTGTGGGACACCAGAATTAACAGACTTCGAGTCGGAGCATGCACCGTTAACAACGACCTTGATGCTTCTGTCTGTAAGAAAACTGGTGAGCCAATTGCACAGTTTCTCGGGAAGCCCATAGGAAGGAAGCTTCGCAAGGAGCGCTTTGTGCCAGACCCGATCGAAGGCCTTCGCCACGTCCAAACTAACGGCCAACGCTTCCCCCTTGGTCTCGATCGCCTGTGCCCACCGGTGAGTCAAGTATACGAGAAGATCACCAGCTGAACGACCCCGACGGAAGCCGTATTGTCGATCGTTGAGGAGCTGGTGGTCTTCTAAGTTCCGGAGGAGCTGGCAGTTAACAATGGATTCCATTATCTTGGAGAACAAGGAGGTGATGGCTATGGGTCTGTAGTTGGACGGATCCGAGCGATCTCCTTTTTTAGGGATTGGGTGCACTAGAGCTGTCTTCCATGAGTTCGGGACTACGCCAAGAGAGTAGGAAAGCCGATAAAGGCGCGTTAAAACCGGTGCTAACTCTGGAGCACACGTCTTCAGCACGATAGGAGAGATTCTATCGGGCCCACTCGACTTATGAACGTCGAGGGAAAGAAGCGCTTTACGCACTGCCCTTTGTGTAAACCGGACTTCCGGCATGCGGGTCTCGCACTGCGGTATGGTCGGCGGTGCGTTTCCCCCGTCGTCCAGGGTCGAGTTGGACGCAAAGAGTTTGCCCAGAAGATCGGCTTTTTCTTTAGCGTCGTGGGCCAATGAATTATCTCCTATGCGCAGAGGACGAAGGGATGGTTTACAAAAGTTCCCCTGGACAGCTTTGGCAAGAGACCAGAATGCACGGGTTCCGTAGGGGAGACTCACTAGTCTTTCGCCAATTCTGCCGATGTGAGCCGACTTCGCCCCAGCAATTACTCTTTTGAGGGACCTGGAGGCAAAGTTAAATTGCTTCTTTAATGTGCTGGTCTGATCATCCCGTGCTGTCGCTGCATTAGCCCATGCTTGGTAACATTCCTGCTTTCGGCGGGACGCCGCTTTGCAGGTTCGACCAAACCAAGGCTGGGACTTGCCACCTGTGGGAATCAGGGAGAATGGAATGAAAAGTTCCATACCCTGAAGCACAACATCCGCGACAGAGTCAGCAACGACATTGGGATCATCCGGCGAGAAGCAAACCTACCTCCATGGGTAGGATGCAAAGAATGTTCTCATTCCATCCCAGTCTGCTGACCTATAGTACCATACGCGGCGACTGCCTGTAACACGCGGCCGCAGCGAGTGAACGAGTGGCACCATACTCCTAATCAGGCAATGGTCTGAAGAGCCAAGAGGGGCCTCAACGGATACTTTGTAGCCGTCAGGATGTGAGGTCAGCAGAAGATCCAACAGTGAAGGCACGTGGCTTTCTGCATCTGGGATTCGCGTAGGCGTTGCTACCAGCTGCGTCAAGCCATATGCCAAGGCGAAATCGTGAACAGATCTTCCCGCATGATCGGTTTTGCGCGAACCAAGCCATTCGGCGTGATGGGCGTTAAAGTCGCCAAGAATCACGATCTCTGCGGATGGGACCTGCTGGAGCACTGAGTCTGTAGCCATTTGGACGTGATCGATGAGTCGGTCCGTTTCGGCATCACCGCTATGGGACCTGTAGAGGCATAGGTAGATGCGGGGATGGTCGTCGCAGTCTACACGTAGCCATAAGATGGAGAGGTCCCTACCTTCAAGATTGCCGAGGCGGCGAGAAGTGATATCATCTCTAACGTACACGCATACACCAGCCTTAGGAACAAAGGAGTGTTCCAGTCCGTACCCAGGGTAGCAGAGGTAGGATATGTCCGCTGGAGATGATATCTGCGTCTCGGTTAAAAAGAGCAAGGCCGGCTTTGCTGTCTCAAGGTGGTGGTGGACAGTGTCGAGGTTCGAATGTATGCCCCTAATGTTGCAAAAATCCACGGTAAACGTGACAGGGGGTGCCATGGTATGCCTTCTCTTGCCCCGAGCAGATTTTGAGAGCGCAGTTGAGCCCCCCCCAGAGTACGAGGGACAGCCTGGGCGTCCACGCTCAGGCATAATCCGTACTGAGGGTGGACGTCCAGGGGGGGATTCTCCAACGCTAGCGCTGGTACCCCCCTGGGGTATCCTTTTCGTTAACAGCGCTATCATTAGGGGGGTGGGGGATTTTGGGCCTCCGGAGACCTCACTCATTTCGGGGAAATGCAACGCAAGCGTTACTTCACAACCGTTTTTCTGTGAGGCCGTGGTATCGCACCGGTCGAGCCGGCCCATTCGTGCTTAAGCAAGCATGGCTCTACCACTATAAATTTCGGGAATGCAAGATTAGCTTCAAGCCGTCCATTAAAAGATTAAAATCAAATCATTAAAAATAACAATTTAAACAACGTAACTTAATAAAGATATTTAACGAAAATGATACATTACTATTTAATTATGCCATCACCAACATATACATTACACAGTCATGTTTATTTTGGAACAAGCCAGACCTAATAAAAAATTCAAATGACGGTATATCCCAAAATATTGTTGGGTCTGAAAAGGGGAGGCCGCAAACAAGGATAATTATTTGCCATCACAAGTGTAGACCGTTCTGGCGTGAAAAGGACATTTGATGGTACCCTTAATGTCGGTCCACGGACCAAATAGAGACCTCTCCAGCCTCAAACGAAGTTCGAATTACAAATTAAAGTAACCTTTGTCACACCAAAGCGTAAGTTTAAAGCATTGTGTATTAATGTTTAATGCTTTATATAATGTGTCTTGTTGTCAAGTCGCGTCTCAACTTCGTTTTAGTGTATTTAATATAAGCGATTGGGTGTAAGTTTTGTAATTTTGGAGGTTATCGCTGCTTATATGGCTGGGGAAGGAAAATGGCACCTTTTGAGTTTACTGATGTATGGAAAAGCTATTGCGCCGAAGATATTAAATTTTAAAGATACTATTTTATGTGTCATTATAAAATGGAACATGCTGACTGTTTGTACAAAACATAATGAAGATCAGATAAGGTAAAAAAAATATTGCTTATTGCACAAGTAAAGCAATACAAAAAATATATAATTAATAACTTAGAGATTTATACAAATGACAGACTTATTGCGCAATGGAAATTAAATACTGTCAACAAAGTAAAATCTAATTAAATAATTAGAAAACAGAACTAAGTACCGGAGAGCAACACCATATTACTACTAGACTTGATTTATTATCTGCGCATTATCTCTCTGTTTCTAACATCCCTGCATCCCCCATCCCTCATCACCCTCAAAGGCGGGCAGCGCACTTGCGACTCTTGAGTTACAAGTGTCCATGGACGGCGGTGTCTCTTACCATCAGGTGACCCGTCTGTTCGTCCGTCCCCCTATAGCATAAAAAAAAAAAAAACAGTAAATAAAATTGACAAGAAATTGTAATCCTAGTGAGGTCTTAGAGTACTATGAAATAAATGAACGTAATAAGTAAATATGATAATATACAATGAATTGCCTTCAAACATAGTGCCTACTAAGTAATCTTCTCTGTATAAAAAAAGAGAAAAAAAAAGAACTGCCTGCCGCATGTCCGGACCGATAGGACCTTCAAATCTTAGAGAAAAGAGCGTCATCCAACCTAAAAGGCCGGCAACGCTCTTGTGATTCTTGAGTTGCGGGTGTCCATGGGCGGCGGTAGTCACTTACCATCAAGTGACCCGTCTGCTCGTTTGCCGTCTATCGCATATTACTGGATGTCTCAGGCCAATCCCTGAAATTCACTTTTCCCTGCAATTTAACAAAATTAATGTGCGTCCCGATACAATCTTAATTATTGGAATTTTAGTCTATTGTGCTACCCTTTTTTGGCATGGAGAGGTAAGCGACCTACCTTAATTATTTAAATATTTCATTTATTTAATAAAATTATTTTTTTATTTTAAGTCACGGACGTTAGTGGACCAAATTCTAATTGGAAAAATGGAGGTTTTTAATTCACCTATGCTACCCCTTAGGGGATACAGGCATGTCACGGTGCCACCATTGCGATGGCACACTGGCAGCATGCCCAGCATGATCTCGTGGCGGCAGTCGGTTCTGCGGATAGTCTCTCGCTCCCGACCATGGTTCTGGCCATGGTCCGGAGCGAGAATGCTTGGAACACCGTCACTTCCTTCTCAGGAAGGAAGCGGCGGAACGGGAGAGGGAGTGCAATCCAACTCTCTCTGCCCGCAGAAGACGCACCGGGCGCCGGAGGGTATTCACTGATCTCCGGCCACCCTAGGAAGCGACCTGCGGGCGACGAAACTTTGGGGAGTTCGTCGCCCGAACAGATACAGGCCCGAAAGGCAGCGCGCAGTGTTCTATGCATCTCTCAAAGTACTGTGACCAAAGGGTGATGGTTACAGCGGGTGACGGGACCCGTCTTTGGTGAGACGGGTCAGTGCCGGTCGGAGGCAGCGGAAGAATGCCACGGTGGTTCTCGCTACCCCACCCCATCAGGGAAGGACATCCATGAGGATCTTCCACCCCGTCCCGCATGTTATAGTGATGATTTAGGCTTCCACTAATGAAAATGCTAGAAATTTTGCGTTGTAATGAGCACCTAATGCCCTTACAACCGTGTGTTGCTTCCCGCTAAAATTATCTACACAAGTAAAAAAAAAAAAATATTTACACTAATAGTGTCTTTCATGTAACATGGAAGTACAAAAACTATGCTTCAGGTAGAGGGAGTCTAGCATGAGGTGACCCGTCTCCTCGTTTGCCCCCCTGTGCCTTAAAAAGAAACTATAAAAATATATTATTTCAATAAAATTGTATGGTCTGAAAATTTTTGTGTATTCTTCATAGCTGTACTAAACGGCTGGCGTAGCTGTTTTAGTGGTCACCTCGCCACTACGCTGCCGCCACGAGTGTTGTGGGTCGATCCCCGCACGTTACACAAAATGTGGCTCACATTTTGTAATCCTCAATCCTCAATTGTTCCAAAATTGTTGTTCTGGAGTCTGGGTATTCTTTTGTGCTTTGCTTGAATGTTTGTAAAGTCCTCCGTGATACAATAATTAATCCTAGTGCGGAAGTTCTTTTTTAAATAATATAAAAAAAAATAGTACCCTACCAAAAACTGTTACGTGTTATATCAGAAATATTGACCCGAAGTGGTAGGCAGAGGCGTTACTTGCGCCCATATTTTGCCGATTGCATTTTAGTTCCATTTACGTAATAGGGGACAGGCCTATAGCAACCATCCGGGCTCTTTAGGGAATTAGATTATTAAATTTGGAGTATGTTGACAGGAAAGAGAGGACAGAAAGGGATATTGCTTATACAGATGGATCAGGGAGTATAAGCAATAGCCCAAGCAAGTCAGGATCGCATACCTGTAACTCGAACTGACTGGTGCCGTGAAGTCCAAGCCCTCTAACTGGAAAATATTGAGTGCAATTTAACACTAAAACTCATTTTATTTATAATTTACTTAGATAAAATTAAACAAGACTTATCAGGCTTCAGGCCGCCATAAAAACGGCTGAGGTGGTTTTGCACGAAAACTTGAAACAAACTGCTAATTTCTAAACGTTAATTTCTGTATATATCAGCGCTTTGTTTGTAGATTAAGGGGTAGTTACCGTTATTTATAGAAGCACTTGCATTTTATTTCACTGCCAACGTAATTTGAACCGTAAACCCTCTTAATTACACTTTAATTTTTAGTGATTCTAAAATAGGAAGAGGTACTGTATTAAAAATGTAAACATGTGAGAGTTTTAACACATTAACAAGAGAGTGTATCAGAGTCTATCTGGATAAGGAATATCAACCTTAAACACTGTATGGACCCATCGGATTACCAAAATTATGTACACTCTGGTCAAAATTTGCGATTTTAGACGTATTGAAATAGAGTTAAAACTAGCAAGAAACAAGTGACATCACAAGAATATTACGTGTTAAAAATAATACAAATTGACAAAGAGGGATAGTATTTATTTTAGAGCAACACACACACCAATACTAGGACTGATTCCTGGGGACCCGCAGGGGATTTTACAACTATTCAAAGAACTCCCAGACTCGGTAAACCAATTTGAAAATAACACAAAGTGTTGACCCATGTGGCGGTAGCGTAGTAGCGAGGTGACCACCTGAACCACTGAGCCATAAGTGTCAGAATTCTCAACTTTATACATGTTAAATACATCACATATAATAAATTGACTAGAGCTCGAATCCAGTTTAAATTCACCCGTCTCTAAGACATCAAGACTCATTCACCAACAATTTTGATTTTTGTAGTCTGTTTCAATTCTGGGATGAGAGTTTTTGTGTTCTAGAATTACATCAGTTTATATGCTAGAATTAATATAACCAATGAAATTTCTCGCTACTAAAGTTCAAAACCTCTTTGGACGTCGTCGAGACATAGTTCCCAAGAACTTAAAGCTGTTGAGGTTCTAATAGATACTTAAATTTATACGAACAGTATCAAAGAAAATTTATTTGATTCAAAGTGCCAAGTAGCTTTCATCGTGCTTGGAGATCAGCATAATAATGTAATGGAAGAAAAAGACATTGCAGAATAAGAAATATTGATAACGCAAAATTGTGTTATCCCATAAGTTTTACAAGACTTGAAATTGTTGAATCGAGAGTCTTCGAGTATACGGTATTTTCTATTTCAAAAGATAAGCGAAAACCAAAACCAATTTTATATTTTTCTCTATCAACACGATCGGTTTGTTCTTATGGCAACCTTATAATATGCATGTCACCGTAAAATTGTAAACTCCGTCAGTTATTAATATAACGCCTGAGATTATAAACTAACGGTAGGTTAGGTTAGTTTAGATTGAAATCTAACGACGTTAGATTATAAAGTGACAGAGTTCATAATCTAACGGTGACATATCCTTTACCTATCAGACTCATTTAAAAAGCTTAGGCTCATACACACACGACATCATGGCGATGTCCTACTCCTGTCTTCCAATCCAACTTTGTATTTTTTTTTTTTTTTTTTGGTAACTTACATACCCTTTGGTATTTTTTGGTACTTCATACTTTGGTATTTTTTGGTACTTCAGCGAGCGGCACCTAACTTTAAAATGTGCTTACACAGCGGTGGAAGATACTGCCAAAAGAGACCATGCAGATAATTGAGGGACGATTAAAATTAATTTTGCGGAAATTAAATTTTTCTCATTTACCCCAAAACGAAAGTCAATTAGTCAACATGTTTAATTAAATTTTACAAACATTTGGGTCTAATTAGTGGTTTAAGGATCCATTAATTTTCTTTGTGATTTAATTAGGTCGTAATTTAGATAATTATTTTATCATTTTTCAGACAACCGTCACTTGTGATACAAGAGCATTTAGCTAAAATCATTTTTTTTTTTTTAGTTTTTTCGTGTTGTTGTATAGAAATTGTGAATTATGTAAATAAAAATAATATTGTTTGAAATGAAATTCAAATCTGTAAGTGAACATTTGAACTTGTACGAAGAAAGTGTGTTTTTAATTTACAGCTGCTTACAGCTCTTTAGTTTCATGTGTTCATGGGAGGTGGTTGTCACTTACCATCACATGACTCGTCTGTTCATCTGTAGTCCTATACAATAAAAAAAAACAACAGCAATGGTTTAAAAAAAAAGAAAATGTATTTATGTACACTTTCACGGTCAAAGGTTTTAGACACGTAAATACCTTCTAACGGTCTAATAACAGAAATATACATACAATGACAATTTGGTAAATTTGAGAATTGTACTTAACAGCAGCAGAGCCATGCTTAGGCAGGAATGGGCCGGCTCGACCGGTGCCATACCACGGCCTCACAGAAAACCGATTGTGAAGCAATGCTTGCGTCGCATTTCCAGCACTTACGACACTTGCAGGTGTCGCTTCCCACCAGGTTATACTACAGATCCAAAAAGGCTGTAAGCTACTATATTTGCTAGAAATTATTCATGGAAGGATCCTATTGTTAATAGAAAGTAAACACTCCGAGCGTATAAAAAAATAATTAAGTATGTCCAGCTTTTATTTTAGTTTAGAAATTTTGAGGATGTATTTCTATTGGTCATTAAATAACTCACTTATTTTGTAAAATATACATAAATACATAACTCAACACTAATCTTGATAATCGTAGACAATCAAGTACGACGCTAATAAACTAGAGATATTACACGCGGCATATAATTAATTTGTTTGAACACACTCTGTATTTGTGTAGGGTTGTTTCACGACAGCATGTGAGTTTCTATGGGGCAAATTATGTCCTGCTTTCTGAACAATATCGGTATTTTGGCACAACTTGGGTATATATTGATGCCTTATCATCAGTTATTCACTACAATTTTTGGATAGTCCATATATGTATATATTTATACAAGTGTTCACCTAGTTTGTGTTTTATCCATCATATTTTTACGTCAAATAAAAGAAGGAATCTATATCGTCATTATTATATGTAACAAGCCTATAGTAAACAACAGTAGCAAAATATAAAACAACAAAAAGGCAAAGGCTGACTGTAATCTAGTAACGCGTACAGGACAAGGCCATGGTAGGCAAACCTAATGCTCTAAGCGAGCTATTAAATTTTAAGTATCATAAAGCAGAACTAAACCTTACAAGGCTAGTCTCATTCCAGCAGCACATATGCAATAAATTACTTCAATAAGTCCTTCACGTGATTGGAATACAAAAGGCACTTTGCATTGTCAAAATATCTCTAGCGTCTAGTATCACCGACTCACTATCGAATTTTCAAGACAAATGAAATATAGCGAATCCATCACATAAACTACACACAATGAGACTCCACATCCACAAAATTGGATTGTCCGCGGACGTACCGCTCCGACAATCAAAGGAGTATTACCAATCGCAGTCCGGAACCGATCTCGTTAATTGCTACTGCTTGGTCAGCCTACTGCGAATAATTGTTCGGACTGGAATAATGATTGATGAAAGAGCATATGCGGAAAATGTTAGTGGGAAATTGGTACCATTCAGTGTAAGTAAGAGGGTACAATTAGTATAGAAGTGAAAATCGAATTGCGACTGAAATGATCGTTAATGGTGACATTACATACACTAGTAATGAATATGATAGTAGGCTTACATGCCTTGAAATGGTTATTCTTCTGTGTTATAGAGGGCATACGAGCAAACGGGTCTTGGGCTTGGCTGGCACTTGAACGTTGCAAGTACGCGATGTTGAGGGTTCAATACACATTGGGAAGCCATAGAAACCGGTTTTATACCCTTCCAACAAAAATAAGGCGGTCATTCCTGGTCTGCTGCAGCCCAACGGTTGATGTTTTGAAGTTCTGTATATACTAATCGGTGTAAGGAAACTTATATCACGATCCAGGATCCCACCATGTTATTAGAAATAGTCGCCACGTATATATTTACAAGAAGCAATTGATGTATCTTAGTATATTTGTCTGTAATCTACATATTGCTTAATAATTTGTGCCAGAATACAATTATTACTAAGAAGCTGAAGAAGAAAAAATAATTTAAATTAGCTTTTAAATTGAAGTCAAAGCACTAACTAACGTTGACAAATTTTAATACGACATTAGCCCCACAAAGGCAAATATCTATTGTCCCATATTTGTCATACCTGACGGCAATACCGATAGAATTGGCAGTGACCGAAGCAGCCAATAATGGCCAATAATTCATGCCGGTAGTGCTATCACAATGCCCTAGGAACAATTAAGGCATGTACATATACATATGTTGCGTTATATTTGATCAATGATATATTGCCTTGAAAATAGGGTTTGTGGAGTTTGCGAATATGGGTGTTTCTTTAGAATAAGGATTTTGATATAATTATACATATGGTCATACATTCACGTCTATATCTGAGAAGGGGAAGACAGAGACTGACCATAACTTAGTCCCACTTACGTAATAGGGAGCAATCCAAACAAACTACCGCATTAGGATGCATTCCTGTGTCGCGGGGGACTTTACAAACATTCAAACAACAGACACAAAGAACACCCAGACTCAGAACAACAGTTTGAGGATTACACAAAGTGTTGTCCCGTGCGGGGATTGAACCCACAACACTCGGTGCCGCAGCGTAGTGTGACTGTGACCACTTCAACCACCACGCCATCCGTGCAGTCGATTATATATTATCTGATAGATAACAGTCAAATCCTTTAGTAGCCTTTTACGACACCTGCAATGATAAAATGGGGTCGACCTATTCTACTCCACCGTGAATCACACCAATATATTTTATTTATTTATTTATTTTATTTATATCTTTATTGTACACCATACAAGTAAAGAAAAAAAAAGAATATAGACATGATAACATGCGTATTACGGTATAACAATTGGCAGTCTTATCACTCACGGTGATTTCTTACAGACAACCTTTATACGAATATTATTACATAAAATTAGGGATAGTCTAAGGTGTACTATTTTAACAACATGAATATATGTACTTATTATAATATATAATACTAACATATAAGTAAATGAATATAAACATATATTCATATATTGTTAGTATAATCAAGCGAAGACGTAGTTTTTTATATACCCCCCCCCCCCAAAACCTATGTAAGCGAGTGAGCGTCAGTGATCTGCTCATTTGCTCGTTGACGCTCGCACAGCTCGGATAGTGGTGAGATTACATAATTATCATTCCAATTGTTCTGGTATTATATTCGTAGTTGATTGTTTCCTGATTTTTATATTTAATGTTATTTTGTGCAATTGATAAGTTATAGCAAGTGTAACTTCAATATATGTTCTTAAATAAACAGCAGTTTATTGTAGATGGCTAACTGATTGTTTTTTTTTTATAAATTATACTTCTAGTACCTAAATATATATATATATATATGTATATTTAAATATAAATAAGAACATACATAGTATTTATAATGTTATATGTCCAATCACTTAAGATACAAAGTTTTTTTTCTTACATTCTTCTTTTTTCTGTGAAATATCACTCGCATAGCTTTAGCCCATTCCGCTTATTTTCCCGTTTAAAAAGAAAGTAAGCTCTAGTCATACAGGATCCCAAAAATGGTACCCGAAGATGATGAGAGTGATGAAATATCCACCACCACACCACTTTAATGTGCCCTTAGTGGAGCGATTTACTTACTTCTAGTGGTGAAATCTTCCAAAAGATCCTGAAATAAAAATATCGAGGAAAATTATATACAAAAACTATATGTAAAATATAATAGAGTCAATTGTTTACAATTGCAAACTTCAAACTCCTATATCGACTCAGTGACTGCGACGTTTACAAATATGGGTAGGTCAGCTGTACTGTAGCCACTCTTGCGAAAACCACACAATTTCTACGTGTTCATTCATACGTTAGTAGTTCGATCGTTTGAGATAGGGTATACAGTACGACTACGATAAATGTGGTAGAAACCTATATAAATATTTCTATTAAGTCTCGTTTACCGTGTTTTGTAGAATTCAATTGAAATAAAAAAAATATACATAAATGCACCGTTTACCGTGTTTTGTAGAATTCAATTCAAATAAAAAAATGTTACACACATACACCGTTTACCGTGTTTTGTAGAATTTAATTCAAATAAAAAATAAATAATTACATACTTTACTTTGTGTCATCCTCAAATTGTTGTTCTGAGTCTGGGTGTTCTTTGCGTCCGTAGCTTGTATATTTGTAAAGTCCCCGCGACACACGGAACGGAATCGGACAACACGGAATTAATCCTAGTTCGGGAGTTGTCTTTTAAAAAAGACAAATGAAAAAAGGAAGAAAAGACAGAGATGCATCGTTTACCGTGTTTTGTAGAATTCAATTCAAATGTAAAAAAATTGCTACATACATACCGTGTACCGTGGTTTGTAGATTTCAATTCAAATCAAAAAAATAATTGCTAAAGACATACATTATTTACCGTGTTTTGTAGAATTTAATTCAAATAAAAAAAAAAGCTACATACATGAGTCACTTACCGTTTTTTGTAGAATTCAATTCAAACAAAAAATAGTTACATACATGCACCGTTTACCGTGTTTGATAGTTAATATCCATATTTTGCCAATTATAATTTAGTCCCACTACGTAATAAATTGCAAGTCTATTGCCTTCATACGGAAAATGTTTGAATTATATTGAAAGGAAAGGATAAAATTGGAAGGTGAGGGCTATTGCTTGTAAAAAAATCCGCTCTCTAACTAAAGAAAAGTAACTATTCAATTTATATATAAGTCATTAAAAACAAAAACCATTAAAATTATACTGGTACTCCAAAATCCACATCCTAACTGAATAATCACTCACTCTGCAGCAAGTGCAATATATTGGACTTCCAAAACGAATCATGTAAGTTCAAAGTCAGACTTCATAGTTCTGGCTACATCTTCAGATCAGTCCCAAAATTCCAAATAATATCTAGTTAGGCTACACTAGGTTAATTGAACTTCGGATACTAGTAAATACAAACATTTTTTTCCCTCCCCGCTTCCCCCTTTAACTCATCACCCGCTAAGGCAGACAGCGCATTTACGACTCTCGATTTGCAGGTGTCCATGGACGGTGGTTGTCACTTACCATCAGATGATCCGTCTGTTCGAATGTCACCCTATAGTATAAAAAAAAATATTTTGGATACAACAGTAAGAAGTTGGTTGAAATAGAGATCCAGATTTCATTAAATAGTTAGTTGCAAGTAAAGCTATTTAAAGCATACATACAGCTGATGCACGGGAAGTACAAGCCCTTTAACGAATATAATAAAAGCATGTGCATATATGTATGTACATATTTTTTTAACGTCTGGAAACCCCCTCGGGTCGTCATCCTACCAGGGTTTTCGGTGGAACGGTGTGTCGGAATCGGACCGACTAAAACCACACGGTGTGCCATCCTGCGCTTAAATAGGAGGAATCCGGGAACAGCTTTATTAAGACATCCGGAGCATATATGTACATATATTTCAACTTAAAGGCACTGAGAGGTTTAAATAAGATTTATTCAAATAATTATTATATATTATTGATAGCCGTAAAGAAAAATATTTTCTAATTTTTTCTTTGGTAGCACCAAAAATAATCAACAGCTATTAAGCTGGTATTAGACTCTGCTGGTTCTCGTCACTGTTATCCTGGTGCCATCGTTAGATAGAAGTAAGCTGGATAAGACATAGTAAAAAATATTTGTTTAACATATTTCTCCTTTACGAATTGTAGCAAAAATTAACTTAAACACAAGTTAATAGAATTTATTTTGCAATACACAAAATGGGCCTATTCAACGTTCTCAGTTCTATTGCATATTAATCAAGTTATCAATACTCGTTACATCAAGGCAATCCTAAGTTGACAATCCAATTTCGTATGACAAGCTCTTATGTAGATGGCGGATGTGTGTGCTTGATGTTGACAATGAGATGATAAAACGATATACTTAAATATATGGTCACTTTTTTTAAACTTAGAAACACAGTGTATTTTCGAAGAAAATAAATGAATCGATGGATGAGAAATTATAAATCCATATTTCATCTGCAAATCCCTAAAGAGGACAAAAATATTTTAGTCTATCAATTAATACTTACTCGATGTAAAGTAGCGTTATAAAGTATATAACAATGAAATTATTTATTCTTTAAGTGAAATAGTCTTTTGTCGAATCTCTAAAAATTCTTCACAGGTAAATAATAAAAATATAAAAACTAACTGCAACATTAACCTCCATTTTTAGCATTGGTAGAGCCATGCTGCGGCACGAATGGGTCGGCTCGAATGGTGCTATACCACGGCCTCACAGAAAACCAGCCATGAAGCCTGAAATTAGTAAGGTTTCCGGAGGCTTAACTCCCACTCTCCTCTTTCCAATCTCCTCAACCTCCTCTCTTCTTTCTCCTCCCCACATCCCCCACTCCTCATCACCATAAAAGGCGACTCTTGAGTTGTAGGTGTCCATGTCCATATTTTTTTTTGGTGATACTATCTCGAGTTAGTATATGGTCCTCCCAAACATCATATCTACATACATATAAATATTCAAAAACATAAACCTCCTTCTTGCACAGTCGGGCTTACAGTGTTCAAACACCATAATAAGATTTCTATCAAAAACTGAAAACTGTTACATTATCCATCCTTAATTTTTACTCTTACACAAAGTAATAAAAAAAATACTAAAAATCTGTATAAGAGAAATTACAAATTAATTCAGGCCAGAACACATTTCACAGAAGACCATAAAAAATTTAAACAATCATTTCTTAACCACAAATTAAATGCTGAATACTTAAAAACTGTTAACCATTTCACTATTAGTTGTACTTATGGACTATTATCGTTTTATTCTCGATCTCCGAATAAGCGCATCGGTTGAAGTAATTCCATAGCAAATTACTGAATCGTATTCGCCTGGAACAATGTTACTCGTTCAATACAGTTTCTACTGCCATCATAAGATCCGATTGTATAAGAGAAAGAGAAAGATACATACAGCTATAACAATAGACTTTCTACTTAATTGAAATATTTAGCTGGTTTTCGTACAATTCCAAATAGAAATAAGTTCAAATTAGTTCTTTAGAGACAACAAATCTAAATTCCAGACAAGCCAGGGCTATTGGGAAAACATTTACGAGTGTTTATCCACAATAATTTAGCGTGATATAGTTTTATTTAATTTTGAGTAATTTCGTCTTGTAAATGGTTTTTAAATAGTTGTGCTTTGAGACGAGATGTTGCAAATTAACTTTGATTTTACAGACTGTACTTTTATAAAAAGTGATGATTGAATGCACATTAGTGAGTTTGATGACTGACGACCTGTAGAAGGTAGCCGGCATGGGCAAGATGATAAAGACGGTAGACCGGGTGCTATAGCGCTTCTTAAGGCTGCGCGACTAGCAACGTTCATCACACACTACTATTATTCTTGTTAGCATCTCAAACTAAGGCAAAAGCTTTTGTTAAGAGTGGATTCAAACCCACAACCTATTAGAGTGCAAGTCCGACGCCTTTTTTTTTTTCGTGTGGAAACACCTACGGGTCATCACCTCACCGGAGCTGAGGTTGAAATGGTATGTCGGACTTGAACCGACTAAAACCACGTGTTTCCATCACAATGGCTATATCGCAGGAGACCCGGGATACTCTAAGAAGAAAGGCTTCAGGAATTCTGCTAATCAGGTGTACATGGCTTGTAGGGGAGCCAAGGCTACCTGATTAGAAGGTGACCACTCCGTGGAATATGGGGGCCGACGCTTTAGCCGGGTAAGAATTTTAGTTATTACATTCTCTTTTTTGTCGGACAATGCACATATTGTACTCATACATAGGGTTATTCAGGATGATATAGCTGGCTGTTTAGGACTAACAAGAAGTTCAATCCTTTCCTTCAGTCTTTTGTTCTGAATAAAATAATATAGTAAGTTGAGTGCGCGGATGTCTTAGTGGTTTAAGTGGTCACCTCACTACTACGCTGCCGCGCCGAGTGTTGTGGGTTAGATCCCCGCACGGGACAACACTTTGTGTAATCTTCAAATTGTTGTTCTGAGTCTGGGTGTTCTTTGTGTCCGTTGTTTGAATATTTGTAAAGTCCCCCGCGATACGGGAATTAATCCTAGTGCGGGAGTTGTCTTTTAAAAAAAGGAAAAGAAAAAAGAAAGGACTCTGAGGAGAGGAGAAGTCTGACTGGTAAGTTAGTTCTAGTTATAGGTATGAAATCTTAACTTGTTTGATCTGCTCCCCAATCACCTCTATAATCAATATTGATTCTTCTCTTTTGATTCCTTCCTTTCATGTCAGTATCCTCCAAACTTTCCATCTAATTACCAAAAGTACCCGGAAGATGGCAATAGGCTTGGTCCCTATTACGTGAATTGGGACCCCTTCGGGGAGACGGACTTAGTGTAAAAAGTTAAGTATTTTATAATTTTGATATTCTTACTACCTTTAAAAACTGTGATGCACTCCAGCCAGACAGATCGACTAGCTGGTTTTATATTTCCACACATATAAACCATCAGCTCGCTCCATTCATTTTATTACTCAAATATGCAGTCGTTTTTCAAAATTTTCGCTAAGCACACCCCTATTTGCAAAATGCTTTTCCAATTCACGTATGCACATTGAGTTTATTTGTTCCCGTACGTACAGTTTGAATCAATGTGTTCCAAATAGCAAATAGAATATTTTTCGTATGTAGAAAACAATTGAAATTATGTTAGTTTAGACGTGTATTCTTATGCACGTAGTAAGTCACAACCGCCGTCCATGGACACCCGCTTCTCAAGAGTCGCAAGTGCGCTGTCCACCTTTGAGGGTGATGAGGGATGGGGGATGCAGGGAGTGGAAAGAAGAGAGGGGGATGAGGAGATGGCAAAGAGGAGAAATGAAATGAGGAGAGAGAAGAAAGGGGAAAGGGGGAGTTGGGCCTCCGGAAACCTCACTCAAGTTTTCTGTGAGGTTACTATGTTTGTAAATGTGTGGGATGGTGCCCACACATTTATAAACTTGGTAAAAGTAGTAAGTATCTATCATAAAATTAATTTAGTTAGTTATTTTAATCATTATTTGGGTATAGTAATTATAATCTCGGTACATCGTTTTCACACATACACACACACACATACACGTTTCACACGTATATAATGATTGTATTTAAACAAAACATTTTTAAAGAGTAACGGTGGAGTTTTTTACCCATTCTTCTCCATACGAAACTACATTTTGAAAGGGGCGTCTAGAATCAGTTCTATTTCAATGTAAATGTTGAAATTATTGCTTCGACTTCGACTTTGACTTTGAAGCGGTTTCAAGTCGACAAGAAAACTATCATCCCTAACATTGTTATATGAGATTGATTTAAAAAAATCATTTCATTTCAATACCTAAAATACAACTCTTCTGTGTAACGGGACTTTTCAAACATGCAAACAACGGACAAAAAGAACACCCACACTCGGAACAACTATTTGTGGATCTAACAAATTTTTCACCCGGTTGGGAATCGAACCTACGACTTCCGACTCAGCAGTCAGGGTTACTAACCACTAGATAAACAGGCCAGTATATTTTTAAATTTTGTTTTGAATTTATTAATCTCCTAGTTATTGACTGCACGGATGGCGTAGTGGTTTAAGTGGTCACCTCGCCGCCGCGCTGAGTGTTGTGGGTTCGATCCCCGGACGGGACAACACTTTGTGTAATCCGTAAATTGTTGTTCTGAGTCTGGGTGTTCTTTGTGTCCGTGGTTTGAATGTTTGTAGAGTCCCCCGCTACACATGAATTAATCCTAGTGCTGAAGTTGTCTTTAAAAAAAAAAAAACAATCCCATCTACAAACAAAGCTATCTTAACCCGACTAACAATAAACCAAGTAGTATTGAAGATGTGAAAATCTACTGTTCTTCCTCCTTCTTCAAAAGGATTCTGACTGACTACCCAGAAACTTTAACATACATGCATGGTTCTACCATTTAAATATTTGTAAACGATTTTATGCAATAAAGACATACAATTTACTATAGACCGTATACAGTAGACATATCTAAAACTAGTTATAAAAAGTCCGAACCGAGTAAACATAAATTTCAGATACCTTCCGACCCACATCGAGAAAAAAAAAAAAAAACTCAACAAAACATCCATGATCACACACCGAGTGTAAAATATATAGAGTACGGAAATAACCGAACCGTCACGATGTTGCCCGAAAACGAGCGAGTGACAAATGCAAGGGTCACCCAACTGACAGGTGGTGAGCGGACGACCAAAAAGAAAAATGGCGAAAACAAAATGGCGCTGGAACGTGTCCTGCATGGTTAAGGAACTTCAGTAGTACAAAAGCGGGTATCTTAAGTGATTTGCATTTTGGTGTATAAGCTGTTTTACAAGATTGAATTAATTACGTTTCTCAACAGATCTCTCACAACTGTAGCAATGATGTTGTGGAAAGCGCTACCTATAGAAATACGAAAAGCTCAGACAGTGAATGCATTCAAAGCAATGGTAAACAACATCACTTGAAGATGTATGTAAAGCATATGTATGTGTATGATAATATGTGTTATATTTCTGTAAATATATTTAACATCTGTTTATGTTTATTTCTGATATGATAATTATACCCTTTATTTTCTTTAATTTATTTGCTATTACTGTTTAATGCACCTACTTCAGTCATTTCTACATAACCCTAAGGTAGACTGGCAGAGAATGCCTTTGACATTAAGTTTTAAATAAATAAATAAATAAATATTTTTAGTTCTTTTAGCAGGTACTACACTGTATCACGCTATCACTATGATTGTGTAACGTATACATATTCTGCCATATACACTCTCAGTGATAAGTTTCCTTGTATTTTATATACAAGGAAACTTTTCACTGAGTATACATTTATAGTAAGATCAATAGCAATTTTATGTATATGGTGTACAATAACGAATATATATAATATATATAAATTAAATTAAAATTAAAATAAAACTCTATTGATTTAGTAGGAACTAGAGAGACGTGATTAATAATCACGACACAATATCAAATACGCAAACAAAATTATTGCACATCAATCAGCAAATAAATCAATAATTAATTAGCGCAGTGAGTGTTCGAGGTACTGGCGGTGTGGCTCTAGCAATAGTACGACCAGAGGGTACCAACAACTTCTGTTCTCTGAACTAAACCTCACTACGGCATTGTTTCCATAAATCAGAATTCTTGTACAATACCTAATACATCACTCACGCCTGTATCCCCGAAGGGGTAAGTAGGGACGTATTTAACGCCCACATTTAGCCGATTATGATTTATGTCATCCGAGCACTTTTGGTAATTAAATGGGAAAATTTGGAGTATGATATCGGGATAGAAATGGAACAAAAGGATATTCCTTATACTAATAGATTGAGAAGTATAAGCAATAGCTGAACCAGTCAGGATCGCATACTTACAACTCGAACTGGCCGGTGCCTTAAAATCCGATTCCTCTAACACCCAAACAAATTATAAGTAATAAAAACATAAATACACGTAATCTATCATCCATGTGTGCGTGAAAATAGAATGATTAATCCAACACTGTACTAAGAAGATAAATAAAAAGCTTAGGCTAAACAATTTTACGAAAACGTTATCCATTAGCGCCACATCAAACCTTATTCCGTTGAAATTAGAAATTAACACGAGGCGTATTTGAACAAATTAGGTTAGTCCGATCTCGGGATCCTGCGACATTAATAAAGGCCCAGATGTTGGGAGCAGAGGCCGAATACTGATTATCGGAAGGAATAAATGAATTAATTTTAGTAATTAGGTACGAGGGAAAAATGTTAAAATGGTGATGGCCTGGTGAACAGGGATTTTAGACCGGATCATTAAGTTTTATATTATTTGATTTATGACTGTTTCACGTAACAAATTTGCATATTGGGTTAATTGCTTTGTTAAGGTGAATTTTTTATGATATGGGACAGACTTGGGCGTCTGATTTGAGAAATTGACTTGAATTGTCTTGTTCCTTTAGAATTGTAAGATTTTGTTCGCAAATTCATCGGACATAAAAATATTTGTGTTTGGACTACCTCATTTTTTCTAATGTTACAAATGTTTACATAAATTAAAACTACGAGTTAGTTAATGGTTTTTTGAAGGAATACCTGATGATAATAGTAATCTATCTGTTCGTCTGTCCCCTATACTGTAAAAAAAGTGACAACCGCAGAGATGGACACCTGCAACTCAAGAGTCGCGCAAGTGTGCTGCCCGTCTTTGAGGCTCATGAGTGGTGGGAAAAGTGCAGACGGTGAAACACAAAAGAAGAAAGAGAGTAAAGCCTCTGATACCCTCATTCACTCGGTAATACAATGCAGGCATTTTTTGTGTACCGGTTGTCTGAGAGGCCTTGTTATTACATTACAAAAACTAAAGTGTATAATTAACAAAAAATATCCTTGTTTTTTTTAAAGCACTTCTAAATAAGCGTACTTTGTTGTATGTTTCATCGTCACTTGATATCTAGTATACATTAGTGTGTATGTATATAATAATTATCATCATTAACATTCAGCCTATCGCTGTTCACTGCTAGATATTGTCCTCATAGCTAAACTGAGATAGACTGCATACAAAAGTTAGTGGACCGATGTATATATTATGTATAATAACAGTATACAAATATCAACTATGTGTAATAAATATTGTGCTGATCCAATTATCTTTTAAATCACTGTAAAGACATTAGATCAAAACAATTCAGTGTACTGTGTTATATTTACAATTGTGTAATAAGGGGTGGCCTAGCCCGGCGGCACACAAATTTATTGGGAAAACAAAGTTAAGCTGAGTCCCGACATCCTGACGAGGGGTGCGGGACACGCAAATCTGATGTTGTCGTATACTGAACCCTTGTTATTAAGTGTGCGTCTGTTAAGTTTAATTTCGTAGAAGCAGTACTGAAAGAAAAGTCTTTTCCGTCTATGTTTTAAATTAGTGAGGGGGCGAAAACAAGCAGACGGGTCACGTGATCATAAGTGGCTACCCTATCGCCAACCATAGACACCTGCAACTCAAGAGTGTCAAGAATGTTACCGGCCTTTGAAAAGGTAGTAGTAACCTCACTGACTCGAAAAGTACAACCCCAGTATTGCTGCATAACCGGTTTTCTATGAGGCCGTAGTATAACTCCGGTCGAGTCAAAGGTAACTAAGGGATTGGACTGTTATATATCAGACAGTATATACAGTTAGGAGTTTACGACAATTACATTGTAAATGATGGTTACCAAAATGTGGGCATTCGAGGTGCCTCCACCAAACCTTTCTCAGAATAAGGCGCGAGTATTTAAGAAAGCCCATTTAATTTGCACAAAAAAATGTTTACATAAAGAAACCATTTAATTTTCACAAAAAAAAATGTTTACAGAAAGAAACCATTTAATTTTCACATAAAAAATGTTTACAGAAAGAAATCTTATCCAAATGTTTGTTGTTTTATGTTTAATTGAAAATATTCGATTATAAGCTTCGGGGATAAACAACTAGTTTTGTTGACGACCAACTAGCAGGTTGCTTAACCCCTTGTTAGAGGGCACCTGATGTGCCTAAAACTATTTAGGAATCAACAAAATACCCACTAGAGTAAGGCTGTGTCTATATATTTAAAAAAAAAAGCATGGTACGTATTTTGCTACTTACTTTTGTAACTGAATGAGTGTATATTATATTGTGTGATAATGATAGATAATACATAATGTATCTATATGTATACTTGCACTGGTGGATACAGCCTCAATAAATACTACACAAAGTATTAAAAAAAATATTAAAATTCGAAGGCATTATAAACGTTTATCTTTTACCCTACTATGTCACAAAGCGATTTAAATTTCATCTCACACGTGGAAAATTATAAGAGATCAGCCTCTAGGACATCAATGACAAAAAAATATCATCTATATGATTTTTCGTTGCCGTAATTTTGTGCTTACATAATCCTCCTGATGCGCAGGCAGGTAAAAATTAACTATAACGTTGGGCATAACCACACTTTGAGTATATTTACAAGGTGATTTAATAATTTTTATAGCAAAATTCATTAAATAATAATTATAATACTATAGGTACTTCCACATTTTGTACAATAGAATTTTGTCTCAATAACAAAGCAAGCCTATTGCCTTCAACTGGCCTCTTTGGTAATGAAACATGAAAGTTGAGAGCTTATGAAAATTTATGGTAGAAAGGAGGGAATGGAAAGGTATATTTTCTTTACGGATTGATTGGGGAGTGTAATCAAAAGCTTAAGCACTTTGGGATGGCATGCCTGTAACTCGAACTAGCCATAACCGGAGATCAAATAAAGCTATTTAAAAACATGGGCACAGGAATATATACAAATAAACTTTTTCCATTAATGTTTAAAAAAACAGGTTAGTGAATACTTTTTAAATCGTATATAAGTGGTAGAGGCATGCTTAGGCACGAATGAGCTGGCTCGACCGGTGCGATATTACGGCCTCACAGAAAACCGGTTGTTGAAGCTAGGCTTGCGTTACATTTCCCCGCAATTTGCCAGGTTTCAGTAGGCCTAACTCTTCTCTTCTCTTCCCTCTACCCATATCCACCTCTCCTCGTTCCCCTCTCTTCTTTCTCTTCCCGCACAACCCATCGCTCGTCACTCTCAAAGGTAGGCAGCGCACGTACAACTCTTAAGTTGCAGGTGTCCATGGGTGTTGTCATTTAGCATCAGGTGACTCGTCTATTAGACTGTGTAACAATAGAGTAAAATAATAATATACATATATACATATAAAAATTTTCTTTGTATCCTTTTTACTTAATGTGTGTGCTACAATAAAAGTAAGCTACCTCTCTACGCTAATGTATATTAGATCTATGCTATGTTATCATCTCATCATGTATCATCTTTATGCTAGTCCCCTGTTTATATATTTCTTTCAAAAATAAATCAACAATCAAACCCATGGCATGTTGTTATAGTGGCTTCAATAACCCAGAGTAATAGCAATGTTAATTGTAACTCTTACTTCGTAGAGCTAGTACAAGGTTGGAGATGATTGATGACTTTAGTCATGGCTGGAATGAATAAATAACTTAAAAAAAAAAACTTGCAATCCTAAAAACTTATTCATACTTTTCTTGGTATCCTATGATCAAATCCTGATTTGCTGATACAGTCAAACATACAATCTCATCTTTTTTAGGTCGGTTAGATACAATAAGTAAATGATAAAAACTAATTTTGGATTTTGGATTTCAAAATGTACATGTAAAATGACTACAATTTATTGATTGTACATATAGAATTTGCGATCGAATGGCTGCCAGTTTGACGTGACATGTGATATAATTCTTCTTCTGAAACCATTATTGATATTTGAGATTTAGGCCTACTTATATTTAAACAAAAGAGTGGTGAGAACAAAGTGGTTAGAAACTGCTCAACACCGAGAAACACACACTTCTAATACCGAACCGAATTTACAGGAGTAATAGAAGTTTAGGTTCCACTTCACTACTTTTATTTTTTTTAAATTATAATAAAATAAAATATAATATAATATAAACTTTGACTGTACCAATGGGGGAGCGGTTTAAGTGATCAGCTCGCCACTACACTGAAGCGCCAAGTATTGTGGGTTCGATCCCCGCACGGGACAACATTTATCCTCAAATTGTTGTTCTGAGTCTGGGTGTTCTTTGTGTCCGATTTTTGAATGTTTATTAAGTCCCCCGGGACATTGGAGTTATTCATAATCTTTCATATTCTTTATTGTACACATATAATACAGAAATAAAAAAATATACATATGAAGGAAAATAGTATGTACAAAGGCGAGCTTTACACATAGTTGATTTTATCCAGCAAACCTTGATAGTGAAGAGAAGATAGTAATGAAGAGTCAAAGTGTGTACATAGTAGCATGTAATAAACAGATGCATATTTATATATATATACACAAAAACCTAAAGCAAGAATATATAAAGTATAACTACATGTATACTAGAAGAACGAGTTCATACTCTAAGAAAATACATATATAATACCCAATACTGGCTGCAGGTTTCACCTGGACGATTGGCACTTCACCACTGTGCGCTTCTCCAGGAGCTTTTTGCCTCCACAACCAGCCTATGGAACAAATTGTCGCCTGCCGTATTTCCGGACCGATACGACCTTCAAACCTTCAAGAAAAGAGCGTACTCCTACCTAAAAAGCCGGCAACGCACTTGTGACACTTGAGTTGCGGGTGTCCATGGGCAGCGGTAGTCATTTACCATTAGGTGACCCGTCTGCTCGTTTGCCCTATATCGCATAAAAAAGAGTATTAATTAAAAAAAAAAAACTTTAAATTGTAAAAATAGTAAGGTGAAAGGACTTTCCGTATTACGTATCTCAATATTCAGCATTATTTAAATATATGTTGACAATAAACTTGATATTATACATAATTGCTCCCACTCAAAAACATAGAACGTCCCTTATCCTTCTCTCGAAACCGTAATGAATAACACGTCACGACCAACGGCCACACTGAGAAATTAATTCTGAGCCTTCTTTGTGATTGTACGTCCGTCAATCGCTCACAATATGGTAGCACAAAAAACATGTTGTTTTTATAAAACTTTTTTATGAAAAGAATATTTTTTTACTCACCGTAAACAAGCTTCACCGTAAACAAGCTTTTGAATGAACATAGTGATTTTTCATTTTATTTTGGTAACTTAATATAAATTTTGTGTAAAACAAAAGGGTTACATATGCGTTAAATTAATAAGTAATTTCTTTTGAATTGTGTATTTCGAAGTTTTTGTTTAATTATTATATAAAATTGAATGAATGTATGTAAATAATGTATTAAAGTTATTGAATAAAACACTCCCGAAAGGGGGGGGGGGGGGGGGGTTATGCAAATTTTTTGTCGTTGCCGTCATGTGAGTATTATACGCGGGTCACACAGAAAGTTTTTAGAAAATAAAAAAAACAGTATAATATAGAATATAGCCTGTTAATATTTTATGCCCTTTCGTATAAATCTCCGTTCCTTTCTTGCACCGTCGCATGCCATGGAACCATTGACTGAAGCAGTGAGCGCACTCTTTTCAACTGACTTCAAAAAGGAGGAGGTTCTGAATTCGACTGAATTTTTTGTTTTTTGTTACCTCAGAGCTTTCGACTGCGTGAACCGTTTTTACGATTATTTTTGCTATTTGAAAGCTGGTGCTTCCCGTGTGGTCCCATTTGATTTTTAATTTGGTCCCGTTCTGACAATGGCATCCATACGAAAACTATATAAGTCTTAAATTTGCATTAAGCATGTACGCGAGAAATGTACGAACTAAATATCACGCCAACCAATTTCGATGATTCATTTTTTATTAGAAAGGATGTACTTCAAGGGTAGTTAGATAAGAGTTTGGTCCAGTTCTGACAATAGCATCCATGAGAAAACCATATTAGTCTTAAATTTAAGATAGACGCATTGAAGTCGGTTGTCTACTTTTTTAAAGACCGATTATTTAGTTATCTCTTCCACGCCCTTTTCAAACGCAGCCACGGCATCTACAATAAATAACAGTATTTATTTCCAAAAATAAAATATAAGCTTAGAGGAATTCATGTTATGAACCCAGAACTGACACCCTGTGTGAATGTTCACAAGGTGCCAGGTCGGGTCTGTAAAAAGGATGACTCACTAACTCGACACTTGATTGACAAATATTCAAAAGTCCGTCCGAAGAATAAGGCAATCATCTTTTTCCCTTTACTTCTGCTGTGTTATATACTCTTCCGTCGCACGACGTATAGTTTATGTCGTCCTTAGCACTACTAAAAATAATCTATACAATCAAACATTGAGCGTAACAAATAAGAATTACAATTAATTTTTATTTACTTACAAACATGGCTCCCACATTAGATGGAACAACAAATAAGAAAGGTTTAAGAATATAAATGTCCCATTCAAATATTTGGACAAGATGCATCGGCGATAAAGGCTTATTATGCAACTTTAATAGTTACATTTCGGTCGTTTAGATATATTTACATGGCTGGTAATTGCATAATGTATGGTTGACCTGAGTTAGGAAACTGTTATTGGATTTTATACATTAGTCAGCGACTTAATTTTCAAATTAGATGAATTGTGTTTCGACATCACAGAAAGGCATTCCATTGAGTGAACATTGTAAGTTACGTGTTTGGGTGTTGGGTTCCGTTCTAAATTTAATATCTATACGTAACGTATATTGTCTACACGTATAGCTCAGTGGTTTAAGTCGTCTAGCTATGTTAAAGAAAATCTCAATATCTATAGTGTACAGACTTCGGAGGATATGGGGTTTTTAGGAGTTTTTGTCTGTCCGTCTGTCTGTGTTTGAAAGCATCACGCAAAAACTACTGCTTAAAATTGAATGCTGCTCTCACAGATGTATTACTAGAGATAATTTAAAACATACGCAACGGTTTACGCGTCTCTACATAAATAAAAGCTGCGGGTAACGGCTTGTATCATATACTTTTAGAGTTCGCGTAAAAGAAATAAAAAGTTTTAGGAATGGCTTATATATATAGCAATACAAAAGTTTTCGGAGCACACAATTTTTTGCGGCACGTGGGAATGGTTGAGAACAGTGGTAAATCCAGGCTTAGGCATGAATGGGCCGGCTCGACCGGTGCGATACCACGGCATTACAGAAAATTGGTTATGAAGCAAGCGTTGCATTTCCTCGAAATTAGCGAGGTTACCGGAAACCCAACTCTCCTCAAAGGCGAGCAGCACATTTAAGACTCTTGAGTTGCAGGTTTTCATGAATAGAGGTTATCACTTGCCGTCAAGAGACACGTCTGTTCGTCTGTACCTCCATATTATAACAAAAATAGAACCCACGGTTTTCGGCTCAGCAGTAAAGTGACTGATAACTAGTTTAATAGAACAGGGGTAGGGACTTTGTTTTTGTGCCATATATAAAATTTCGATACATACCAAAAAATTAAAGTAAAGTATATTTTGTTTATAAGCATTGAATAACTAATAAGCACCTAATCTTTTTAATAGTCCATCCCAGTAATGGTCAAAAGTAACGATGTCATTACTGTTAGAGTTGTGTTTTCAAAATTCAGACACGTCAATAAACACAAAACACACGACTGTCATCTCCTTGACCATTTTAAAAAAATATTTAGTGTTGACACTACTTGTTTCGTTCATCTCTATCACTGGTTACTTCATTATCTTTCTAGCCATATCCTCATTTATGTAGTCCATCCGTGTTTTTTTTTTGCTTGTTCTCTCTCTTGCAGCCTTTAATTTTGCAGAAATGTTCATATCGTTTCACTTCTATACAGGACTCTGCTTAATCTGCATACCCCCTCTTATCTCAAAAAGTTTTGGTTTCTTACACAACGCACACTGGAGGGACCTGAGATCATCAGAAAACTTAAAGCTGAAAATTCCCACACATACCACCCAGTTTATTTACAAATCGTCCTCAGTGCAAGCAGTTAGGCCGTGGAATAATTTAGCTTTGGAAATTAGACTAATGTTTTATTATTGCAAAACCATACTTATAATTATTAATTGTTTATGGACTCTCTCTCTCGCGTGTATATTTAACGCAGAGATTCCGCCATTATCAAGTATTTCAACAGAAAAAAAACAACAGTCTATAAAAATATAATGGCTATGTTAGTCAACTCCAACAGACTCCACAAATCCTAAAACCATACTTATACAACAACAAAAAGTTATGACAATTATTGATATTACAATATGACAGTCTGAATCATTTAATACATTTTTTTAATCTGTGTCGATTTATTTCCCTTCGGAATTTTATAAAATGAGCTGTAAAATTCATTATCTAATACAGTACTACAGTGATGTCTTGCATTGTTGGAAGTAAGTTTAATATATACTTGGTTAAATACATCAATTCGTCACTTTATCCTCACGGCACATTAATTTCACTATTCGCATTTCAAGTACACGCAGACACAAACCTACATACAAACAAACTAACATAATAGACGATAAAAATAATTTCAAATAAACCAGGCAAGATAGGTCGAAGTGGTTCCACATCTTCAAACACAATAATTTCCATAATTTGCCGACACAAATATTATTGTACATCAAAGGCTAAATGCAGATATTCGCTTCCCCACGCTTTTCTCCGCTTTTCCTTATACGAGCAACCGCATCAATTAAAGCGATAAACATCCTATGGACCCCTTAACAATCGTAATAAAAACTAAGAGGGCAATGCATAATTTTTCCATATAAATGTTTTAAATTAAGCTTATCCATATATGTGGTAAAATGGGGTTTTATGAACACAGGGTGATTAAGGGGAGTTTTAAATCATATTAAATTTATATTATGACAGGTATGTTATTAAGTAAAGGGTTTTGGTAGAAGTAAGCTTAAACCGTTTATGCATTGGAGTTTAAAATATGATTTATATTAGCATATGTTCTTCGGTGTATCCACAATTATTTAATTATATGTATACACAATTGTGTTTGGACACAATTGTGTCCGGCTGAAAATAGGTAATTGATATAACTAGATAATAGTAAGCCCCCCATTACCGTCATAGCACCTTTGTCCAGTGGAAGACTATGAGAACTCAATTTATTTGGTTTGACAGCATAGTGATGATGAATAGTTTGAGTGACCTGTCTGTCATAAGTTTAATTTACACGAAGGAGAAAAGAAATTGTGTGATCCACAAATAACTGTCCCAAGTCTGGGTGTTCACTGTGTCCATTGTTTTTTATATACTATAGGGGGTTGTGTAAGTGACAACCACCGTCCTTGGACACCTGCAACTCAAGAGTCGTAAGTATTTTGCCCGCCTTTGAAAGTGATGAATGATAGAGGGATCCAGGGAGGAGGGATGAGGAGATGGGAAAGAGGAAAGGAGTGATGAGGGGAGAGGGGGAGTTGAGATCCGGAAACCTCACTAATTTCGGGGAAATGCAACACAAACGTTACTCACAACCGGTTTTCTGTGAGGCCGTGGTATTGCACCGGTCGAGCCGGCCCATTCGTACCTAAGCATGGCTCTACTACTGTTTGTGTTTGTAAAGTCCTCTTGTCTAGGTGTGTGTAAGAAAGAAAAATACTTGAGTAAAATCTTTATATAAACGTATCACATATACCTGTTGTTAACTCAATTTTTCTAAATAAATGAGTATATGAAAATTATTACTACACTTAGCAGACTGTATAATCATTAACTTAGTGTAAGATAAGTGTAGTACAAAGATGAAGCCACTTATGTAATACACAAATTTGTAATACATATATATATTTGTACATCATTGAAGACGCTTCTGCCTTCCCCTCTAGAAATAGGCACATGAGTGTATGTATCTATGTGTACGTAAAACAAACGACGACTACAACTTCTTAGGAACATTATTTTATTTTGTTTTCCTTCGGAGTAGTTCAGAGTTAAAACACCATGTACATACGAGTTTATATGGTTTTACATTAACTTCATCCATTAGACATATTACTCGCGAGGGAGTAAACAAAAGTAAGACATTATGACTATATTTTACTATATTATGTTCCTATAATAAATATGAATCACTTATTGATTTTAATATATGTATATTTATATACATTAAAGAAGAGTGGTGGTTGGGCAAGATAGCTCCATTAGAATTAATTAATTCAAGGTGAAGTATTTTTTTTAGAGTGAGTTGGATATCTGTGTGTAGCATTATGGCTCCAAAACGGATGGAAAAATTTTGGTTTAGTTATTATTGTTTGAGAGTTAACTTAATGAAGGTGATTTAAGAAAATTTTAAAGATATTCAACTCTTTTCCGATCCTTAAAACATTTTTTGTGTCTCAAGCATTTTGATTTTTTTATAAGTACTCAAGTATGTGCGATTATTGTTACTAATTGCTTAAGAAGCCTTTAAGGTCTTAGAAAAGCAAAAAAAAATGAATAGATTTAGAAATAGACAAATATGTATATATTATGAGATAAAATTACCTGACTCTATTTTTAAAAACTGTGAGCTTTTTTTTTTTATGCGATAGGATCAAACGAGCTGACGGGTCACCTGATGGTAAGTGACTACCGCCGCCCATGGACACCCGCAACTAAAGAGTTACAAGTGCGTTGCCGGCCTTTTAGGTAGGAGTACGCTTTTTTTTGAAGGTTTGAAGGTCGTATCGGTTCGATACTTATATGTTATATATTTATATGTTATATTGAATCAGTCGAATTATTCTTAGTCTAGTTTAAATTTAATATGCCCTACCTTTCTAAGGCTTACTTTCTTTAACGATATTTATCATGAAAGAAATAAATATATCGCCTCGTACACTGCGGGTGAATATGACATTTGACCCCATCCGCCCCTGCCCATTTATGATAAATGAAGGATTCTACGTCATAGAAGTCTTACAGAAAGATTATTGGTAAAAATATTTTTTGCAGTTGTATCGTTCAGACTTGTAAGAAGTTATGAGGTAGGGTTAGAAAAAAAAGTGTTTTATTTTATTATACTAATTTAAGAGAACCCATCTCTTTGCGTGAATGTCGTAAAAGATCTAAATTATAGTTGACAAAATGTGGGCGTTTGAGACACCACTGCCTACTTTAGGTTTCATTTTTTTTTTTTTCATTTTATTGCACTAATTTACTTGAAGATTATTTTTAGGGTACAATAGAGTATTCTATTCTATCCAACCCGCAAACATTCTATAGCTCATATACACTAACATGCGCTCACGCCTAATATATCTATACTCCTTCGACCTCTGCTGTCATTTAGCGTTTCGGAAGCTTTTGAATTGTCTTTTCTTCAAAACATCACTAATTGCATCGATTTATGTTCCGTGTGGTCAACTCCTACCAGTAGCCATTCTGTCCGATTTCAAGTCACACTTCTTCCGAATACATACATTCGTCTTCTACATAGCTCGTCATACATAATATAATAACAGACTAATTCATTTCAACAACCTTTTAAAACCTAACAATTTGTAAGCGTAAAGCCCACGATCACCGAAATATAAACATCGGCATTACACAAAACCGATTTGTTACCATTTATGAAAATCCACAGGGCTGTGCTAAAAAAAAAATACTCATAAATTTGTATGCCCATTTCATTTGCTGGCTGTACCCGAGGGCAAGGCAATCAGGATTGGGATATAAAGGGATAGCGCAACCATCGTAAAGTGTCCTGTGTGAGATTGTATGGGATTTGTACCTACTTGGGAATGAAATGTGTTCATTTTTGGGCTACATTTAAGAAGTGATAACCCTAGTGGTTTGATTATACCGTGTTATTTATTATAGAGGTGGATAAACTCTATTTGAATACCGAGATTTTATTCCATTTAATTTGCCGTGAATGAAAATGGAGTTCAACATTTTCTGGTAAAGATTTAGTGAAAAGCCATGCCTGTTGGTATAGTGGTTTGTGACCCTAAAAATTTAGCCAGAAGTTGTGGGTTTGATTCTCATACTGGACAAAAATTTGTGTGATCTAAAAAGAGTTGTTCCGTGTTTGGGTCTTCTTTTTGTGCATTAATAGAAATAGAATAGAATTTATTATAATGATAATAAAATAATGTTCATTGGGCATTTCAAGGGCACATCTGAGACCCTGGTAATAAGACTATGAGGCGGAACACCGTGTGATTTTGGTCGAATCCAACATACCACCCTATTATTACAGGTAAGGGAATTATCCGTGGGGATTTCCACACGTTAAAAAAATAATATAATAATAACTTGAGTCTGATACTAATAATATAAACTTTAGTACTAACTTAAAATTTTAAAATTGAAAGAAATCTTAAAATTGTTAAAATCGGTACTGTGAACTATTAATATGACCGCATAATTTCCCATCCGGTATTATCAACATTATCATCAGATAGATAGATAGATAGATAGAATACTCTTTATTTGTACACCATTCTTACAGTTAAATACAATAGATACAGTACAAGTGTCAACTATATAATGTACAAATGGCGGCCTTATTGCTATATGCAATCTCTTCCAGGCAACCTTAGAATGGATTATAATCATTCAGTCATCAGTTATCAGTTATAGTCATCAGTTATACCAATAATCTACAAAATTATTTGTTTGTACACAATTTGTTATGTGAATTCTGAATTGTAAAGCTTTGAAATTCTAGCTCAAAGTAGCGATTTGTCGACAAACTTCGACAAAATTCGTCTTTAGACATAATCAAATGTTTCTACTTAGTATCTAGACATACCTATCTTATTGCAGAGATATTCTGTTTGAGGCAGAATTTATTACTTATCAATAAGAAGTACATGTTGACTACTTAACGCTTTGCTCTATTAAATAGGGACACATCGTTTTCAGATTATAAATACAATACTTTTAATAAAGTCTATATTTGTAACAATTGTGGAACAAATTGTCGCCTGCCGTATTTTCGGACCAATACGAGCTTCAAACCTTCAAGAAAAGAGCGTACTGATACTTTAAAGGCCAGCAAAGCACTTGTGTTGAGTTGCGTTTGTAAATGGGCGGCGGTAGTCACTTACATTCAGGTGAACCGTCGGCTAGTTTGCCCCTATCCCATAAAAAAAAAAACCGCTAAGTTAAATCCCAGTGTATTTTCTTAATACATAAAAGCGTTTTACTAAGTATTGGTGATTGTTTACAATGTACTAATCACAAAATATGAATCATTCATCTTTCTGGGATGGTACTTGTGTTTTTGTTTAAACAAAAAACTTACTGTTTTCGTTTATATATTTATTTAAAAATGAATAAACTATTTATAAACATGTACAAAGGCGGAATTGATGCCTAAGCCAGTCAACCTTGGGCAGAGATCTCCAAACGTTTTATTTAAAATTAAAAAAGTAAGAAATATTTTAGAGTTTTCAAAAGATTTTGATTAGTATATTGATAGGTGTGACATAAGTCATTCTACAGAACTCGTAAACTAAATATCTCTACACATAAATGAATCGGTACCTATAAGTACCAATAACGTACCGCTAGGTAACACAAGTGTCAATTAACAGAACAATGGCGAGCAAGCGATTAATCACGAAGCCTATTGTTAAATAACTTCAAGCCAATTAACTTATAGATTGTAATTCTTGTCTAACGAATCTATACTAATATAACAAAGATTTTTTGTTTTGTTTGTTTGTTTGTTTGTTTAAATGTAGTTATTGCTGGAAGTCCCAGTCGGTGTGGAAAAAATATTTTGGTGGCGGCTAGAGCTAGAGCATAGCCTATAAGAATATCTTTACAAAAGATATCATATTCATGCATAGACATATTTTCAGTGATCAGTAATCAAACCTGTGTCCACTGACGTCGTAGTAGATTATTCTACTGTCATATAAGATAATACTGTTATGGAATTAATTATATCTGTACCTAAAATTATAGAAATGTATGTTACAACAGGAATTCAGTTCATGCATAATTGATGTCAGTAAAATATAATTAAACACACAGACACACTCTTACATACACACAGACACACACACATACAGACCCACATGCACACACATAACACAACAAAGAACACTTTTCACTTTTCGTCTTGGTTTTTACGTCACCGTTTCTCTTAGGTTTGGGCCCAGTTTTGGTGTAATATTTGTTCTAATTATTACGTATGGTTACCAGTTACCAGCGTTTATGTACCGTCTAAGGGCTGAGCCTGGAGATCCTGCATACAGGTCTCGAACCTAGTACGAACTCCGGCTCTCATAAAGGTATTAGTCTATGTTCTCAATATGTGTCATCTATTGTAATATTATGAACCTGTCTGAGAGAAATATATATATCATATTCTATTCTGTCATAAGTATAGAAAAAACGTGTATAAAAAACTTAACTAAATTATTAGAATAAAAACTTTCGTGAGTTACTTTCATATTTATTTAAGTATACGGTTTTTCTTATGTGTTTATTTCAGGGATGCCCATTTGTCTGCTATCAAATGTATTACTAGGCAATCTAGGCTGACACCAATTTACCCATATAGGAAGATACGACTCAATTACTGCGCAATGTTGCGCATTGCATTATACATTGCTCCATACGGGTAATTCAAAAATATGACAACGTACTTGTATGCTAAAGCAAGTTTCCAATATTCACCGCAGCGGTTGGGGTTTTTAAAGCGTGCACTTTAAAAACCCCAACCGATGCTGCACACGACACAACCACCATCGCTTCTAAAGATGCAGCTACATTGTATAATAGCGTTTTGGTAAACGAAACTAGTATTCGTTTGTAAAACAAAGTGGCAATCGTTGCTCTCACGAACAAGCTTTGCCAAAAACACCGAAAGAATATTATACCACTTGTATAACAAGTAATGTTTCGTATTTTAGGGTAGCTATAGTATAAATACAAAAAAAAAAACTACAATATAAATTACGTTAATTATTAAAATATATTTAAAAGTATAGAAAATAGATCACCGACATCGAGCACAGAAACCAAGACACCGGTGATTGGGGCCCCAATATGAATGTAATTGTTTTTGTTATCAGTATAATGATCGCGTTCACACGTCTGTTGATGACTGGATTCGTAACTGTAGTTTTAAATTACTGCCCGACTGATTTTTCAGATTTGGCACCTTTTGGCATCTAAATAGAAAAACATGCAAAGTTCTTTGTGTCCATACTTTGAATGTTGGTTTAGTCAACCGCGACACAGAAATTAATTTGTATCTCCAAAATAGTAGGAAGATGCGTTTTGAACACCTAAATTGTACCTACTGTAATTAAATCGCATTTACATAATAGGGGCTAGCTCATTCTCGTCAACTAGGCAATTCGGCAAATAAATAAATAACTGGGAGTATTTTGAAAGAGGAAGGGAGGAAAAGAAGTTTCAAATAGAAATAATGCATTTGCAGCATACTATGTCTTTGTGGAATCAGTGCTTCGATATAGACTTGTAATGTGGGGAAATAGTCTTCTTGCACAAACAATACGTATTAGGTCCACATGTGGTAATGCGCAGGATGTGATATTTCGTCCATACACAAAGTGTTGTCCCGTGCGGGGATTGAACCCACAACACTCGGCACGGCAGCGTAGTGGCGAGGTGACCACTTAAACCATTAAAAATAAAATACTGCCATTACTTAGTCTATATATCAGAATTATAAAAATTCTAAAACAGCATTCGCATCTATCTAAACAGGCTAAAGACCTTACTTAGAAAGAAAATGTAAGAACACGGATAGACTTGTTCACGGAATGATACCTAGGAGCGCAAGATTTTAAAAATATTGCTATGCAATGAGTTAAAGTTTATGTAAGATACCAGGTCACTCTAAAATACTCCCAATGAACAAATTTGCACAATGTTTTAGTTCTTGGCTCACAGAACATTGCTTCTACTCCATGAAAGAATTTCTTTGCTGTCGTGAGTAGAGTCATTGTAGCTCTAGTTTTAATTAATATGTATTCATTCCAGTATTATGACATTTGCAATTAATGTAATGTTATTTAATTATTATTTCATTTGTTAGCATGATAATGTGTTTAATTGGTAATATAATAATTTAATTAATATATATATGCTCTTTAATCAATCAATAAGTAACAATAAAAAAATTGCATGCCATCACTTAATGGCTAAATGCTACTACAAATTTTCCTATATTATTTTTTTCATAATGTACTCCATTTATTTGTATTTATATTTGTATTTAACGGTAATTAATTGTTTATAGGGATCAATTGGGGCTTCAGTAAGTCAGAGCAGCAAACCATGTAACTTGAAATGACTAATACTGGCAAGTAAGAGCCCTCTAACCGAGTCAAAATAGAGTGTATCCCTGGGGAGTGTTTAGAGGAATTGTTCGGACTTATACCAGCTGCAGGTTTTCGCCATTGTCCTACGCAAAAAAATATCTATCTTCATCACCTGGACGATTGGTACTCTACAACTGTGCGCTTCTGCAGAAGCTTTTTGCCACGCACAACCAGCCTACGAAACAAATTGTCGCCTGACATATTTCCGGACCGATACGACCTACAAACCTTCAAGAAAAGATCGTACTCCTACCTAAAAGGCCGGCAACGCACTTGTGACACTTGAGTTGTGGGTGTCCTTGGGCGGCGGTAGTCACTTACCATCAGGTGACCCGTCTGCTCGTTTGCCCCCTATCGCATAAAAAATATAATCTAGTTATCACATTCCTGAAGACCAATGGCCGTTGAAGCAAACAGGTCCTAAAGTGACAGTGCCCATATGGACCGACGGCCTTAGGAAGTTCTATTTTTTCATTTATATAAGGTTAAACCTTTGTCCAGGTACTTAATTTATTGATTGAAAATACTAATTATATTTTTTTTAAAATGACTGACAGTTTCAGAGATTAGCCCGTTTAAGGAAACACACATCACACACACACACACAACTATTTAGCTTTACTACATTAGAAAGGTTAAAGTAAGAAAAGTAAGAAAGGGGTGCGGGCTAGAAAACCTCCACGTGGTGCATCCTGGGCAACGTCGGCGATGACGCAGCCTTCTCCTCCTCTACTTTTGAGGAGGGCGTCATCGCCAACGGCTAATATTCTGGCAAGAAGAAGTGGCTATTTTCTTTAGCCACTAGGTCGAGGCTCGGCCCAACAGAGTGGGCTTGTATGCCGATCCCTCTGTTGGCTCTTCGCTCCTCGGAGCTGTGAGGAAGGAAACCTCCTTAAAAAATCACTAAAGTGGGACCCCTTTTCACGGGTCGGTGTTTCTCCACTGTCTACAGCGGAGAAAGAGGACGGGCTCGGCGTGCACTCGCACTGCCACCGAGCAGGCATCTGAAGATCGATGCCACCGTCGGCATATCGTAATCCTGAAAGGAGTGTCGTGGTTAAGTCTCGCGGCTCTGATCGGGGATGAGGGTCTTGGCTTAACCGCCCGGACTGCGAGGAAGAATACCTCTATAAAAAATTACCCCGAATCTCGTGTTCTGGTGCGTGACCATGGGATGCATGGCTGATGGGTGGTTCAGTCGCAAGCGCACTCCCAGCCGGGGCAACTGCGGACCCCTCGGTTGGGCAAAAATCTACGCTTGCCCGGGTATTGGGGGATCTCTGCCCGGGTGAACCTTTATTTCTCCCCCACTCGTGGGTTACAAAATGGAATACATAAATAAAATTAAAAATAAAACTGAAGTCGTAGAAGAGAAGGAAGGAAGAAAGGACGAAGGAGGGAAGGAGAAATTTAAGAAGGCGGGCGGTATTGAGGTGGAGGTTTTACTCGGAACGCCTATATCGCAAGAGCTCCCAGGAGTCGAATTGACTTCTGGGAGCAGAAGAATGTCGGAACGAATACGTTCCAGGGCTTCCAGTTTAGCGGCTGACTCTGCCGAAGAAATGGATTTGGAGCCCCGTGACACAGACAGTCGCAAGCGGTGTAGAGATGAAGATGGCGATACGTCGCAAGATATGCTGCCACCAAAGGTGACGAACAGTAGGCGTGGAAGGTCGCGCACGCCAATCTCGGCCCCGACAGGTTCTGTGTTTTCCAGAGCGAAAAATTACGCCCGGACTCGTGAAGAGGGTGAACTCGTTGCGGAAGAGGAGATCGCGGATCTTCTTCGTAAAATCCGTGTGCCGGCGGAAGAGGATTCTGTCCCTCCTACACCGGTAGCACTGAAAGAGAGGACGAGCGTGGCTGTGGCGATAATTCAAAAAGTAGCAACCAAGTCCACTAATCTGAAGGGCACTTTTGTTAGAGCCCTGAAGGACTCCTCTTCCGCTGTGTCGGGGGCCATGGAAAGCCTCATTGAGGACGTTTCACGCCTTCAAGAGGCCAACGACCGACTTATGGCGGCAAATCAACGCCTGACGGAGCAAGTTGCAGAGCTGAGTGCTCAATTCGCCCAATTTCGGGCGGGAGCGCGCACTGACAGCCCTGGGCAGTTGTCAGTAGTTTCACAGCAACCTGCTCCTACCAACTCCCCCTCTGCCGTTCCTGATGCCCACTTGCGTCAAATCATAAGTGCAGTGTGGCAAATGATGGACGGGCGCCTGGCAGGACTTGAGGCAAGGCTGCCTCCGGCACCCATAGTTCGGCCGCCATTGGCCGCGGATAAGGTAAAGGCCGCTTCAGCCCCAACACCGCTTCCCGTCTCTGGTGGCCGCACCACCTATGCGGCAGCGACGTCGGCTCCAAGGCCCAAGACTGGGCGATCTTCTAAGGCCCCAACCAAAGTGGCGAAGGAATTGCCTCAGCTTCGATCGCCTGCACCCAAAGTGGTTGCACCTCAGGCTGATTCCCAGGCTGTACCTGAGCCAGGCCCCTCCAAATCTGCCCCCTCTACTTCTGACGGATGGCATGAAGTCAAGGGAGGTAAGAATAAGTCCCGGCTGCGGAAGAAAAAAGTTTCCAAAAGCGCTCCTGCAACGCCCCAAGCACCATCGGGATCAGCGGACTCTAAGAAGATACGGAAGCTCCAACCACCGAAAACGGCTGCCGTAGTGGTGACGGTGCTGCCAGAGGCGGTAAAAAGCGGCCTTTCTTATGCTGCCGTCTTTAAGAAGGCTCGAGACTGCCTCGCTTCCGAATTTGAAAGCGCAGGTACTCGATTACGCCTCGCCCAAACGGGGGCTCGTATTCTTGAGTTCCCTGGGGCAGAGGGTGCAAAGACGGCAGACATATTTGCTGAGAAGCTGCGGGGAGTGTTTGCAGGAACGGATGGAGTACGGATCGCCAGGCCCACCAAGTGCGCGGAGCTGCGAATATCGGGTCTGGATGACTCCGTTACTGTCGACGATGTCCGAGTGGCAATTCAGCAAAAGACGGGTTGCACCTCGGACAATATTAGGATCGGCACCATCCGCCCCGGTCAAGGTGGCCTTGGTGCGGTGTGGGTCAGTTGCCCCCTAGCAACCGCTAAAATTCTAGGCGATGTCGGCAGGATCCTCGTCGGTTTTGTGAATGCCAGAGTTACTATTCTGGCTGCGAGGCCGACGAGGTGCTACAAATGTCTGGCGACGGGGCACACCCGCATCAAGTGTGAAAGCTGTTTCGACTGCAGTGGACTCTGTTTCCGCTGCGGTCGACCGGGGCACAAGGCTGCGGCATGTTCTGCTGCCCCTCACTGTCCAGCGTGTGCGGCGGGTAACCTACCCGCCAATCATCAGATGGGGCAGGGAGGATGTAACCCTCCCCGCATTTCTCAGACGACGTCGGGGGCTAGCCAGTCGATCCAGGCTGCCTCCAACGTCATTCGTGCGTCGTCACCGTCGCCCATGGATGAGGCTGTAAAGACGGTTCAATAATGAACCAAGTCTCCAGCCTCCTTGTCCAGACGAACCTGAACCACTGCGCTAGTGCGCAGGACTTATTCCTGCAAACCATGGCGCAGTGGTCGATCGGTGTGGCCGTAGCCGCGGAGCCCTATTATGTTCCTCCCCGTCCAAACTGGTTGGGTGACTGGGACGGCTCCGTGGCAGTCGTTGGCTCCACGGCGGCTCATTCCCCGCCCTTGTCGCTTAAAGACAAGGGTACTGGATACGTAGCTGCCGAATGGGGGGGGATCACCATATACGGTGTTTACTTCTCCCCCAACCGGAGTCTGAGTGACTTCGAGGTTTTCCTCAACAACTTGGAGACCTCGATACGGCGACTAGCGTCTGGGCATGTCCTAGTATTGGGGGACTTTAACGCCAAGTCTGTGGTGTGGGGTTCCCCCAGGACGGACGCCCGGGGTGACGCAGTTGAGGAGTGGGCAACATCGGTGGGCCTCTGTCTCCTAAACAGAGGCTCCACCAACACGTGCGTGCGACAGCAGGGGGGATCGATAGTGGACCTCTCGTTCGCTACCCCTGCTCTCGCCGCACGAGTAAGGCACTGGCATGTTCTGGAAGAGGTTGAGACGCTCTCGGATCATCTGTATATCCGATTTGAGCTCTCCCGGACCCAGGACTCCAGAAGGGGTCACATGGCGCGGCGTTCTTCCCGCTTCCCGCGGTGGGCTGTTTCGAAGTTAGATAGGGATCTACTGGAGGAGGCAGCCATCATTTACTCTTGGCTGTCTCCGCAGCCTCCGACCGAGGAGGTAGACATAGGGGCTGGCCGCTTTCGCGATGCGATTACGCAGATTTGCGATGCGGCTATGCCCCGTGTTAAAGGTCGTCGGCCTCCAAGGAAGGAGGTCTACTGGTGGTCCCAGGAGTTGGCGGACCTCCGTGTGGCCTGCATTCATGCCCGGAGGTCCTACACCCGCAGCCGTCGGCGTCACCGCGAAGAGGGGGAGGAAGATCGGCTTTATGAGGTCTACCGAGAGGCACGGAAAACCCTGAAGCTGGCCATTAGCCGCGCCAAGGAAGTGAAGAAAAAGGAGATGCTGGAGGGTCTCGATCGTGACCCTTGGGGTCGCCCTTATCGTGCGGTGCAACAAAAGCTCCGCACGTCGGGCCCCCCCCTTACCGAGACTCTCCAGCCCAGCTTCTTGCAGGAGGTGGTTGAGGGCCTATTCCCGCAACGGGTGGAGTACTCACCCCCGTCGATGGCCCCCTTGGCCGGAGACGACGGAGAGTTCGAGTCTGAAGATGTTCCACCCGTCACGGAGGAAGAGATAGGGGCGGCTGTTCTACGAATCCGCTCCAAGAACACCGCCCCCGGGCCAGACGGGATCCCTCCCCGAATATTGGCCCTAGCTCTCAACCACATGGCGGACCGTCTCAGGGGGGTGTTCGACGCATGCTTGTCGTCAGGACGCTTCCCTGACTGCTGGAAGAGCGGGAAGCTGGTTCTTTTAAGGAAGCCGGGACGGCCTACGGATTCGGTCGCGGCCTACAGGCCCATTGTACTGCTGGACGAGGCGGGTAAATTGTTTGAGAGGATCCTCTCTGCCCGCATCGTCCGGCACCTGAGCGAGGTTGGCCCCGATTTGTCGGACGCCCAATTTGGTTTCCGAGCGGGGCGTTCGACGATCGGTGCTATAATGCGCCTGAGGGCCGTGACCGAAGAGGTAGTGAGCTGTGGCGGCGTGCTGTTGGCGGTGTCTTTGGACATCGCCAACGCTTTTAATAGTCTGCCATTCAGCTGCATCAGGGAAGCGCTCCATTATCACGGCGTGCCACAGTACCTGAGGCGGCTGGTGGCAGACTATTTGGAGGAGCGTACCGTCGTGTACGAGGATCGAGAGGGAAATTTGAGTCGTCGGCCCATGTCGTGCGGTGTTCCGCAGGGGTCTGTCCTTGGACCACTCCTGTGGAACATGGGGTACAACGCAGAAGCGTGATTAACCCCCACATTTAGCCGATTATAATTTTGTACGGTTATCTGGGCAGTTTTGGGAATTGGATAGGAAAATTTGTAGTATGTTGTCAGGAAAGGGATATTGTTGATACAGATGTACTGGGTAGTATAAGCAACAGCTCATGCAAGTCAAGGTCGCATACCTATAAATCGAACTGGTTGGTGACGTGTGTGGAAGTTCGAGCCCTCTAATTATAATAGCATAGACAAGGACTAAATAAATGATTGTCTATGTCATGTTCAATTAGAACACAAACAGCTTCAAATGAACATATTCAGACCTATGGCAGGTTCTGTAGGAATATTACATTAATAAAACATGACTTATATTACATACATATTACATATATACATACATTTATCTATATATTCGAAAGGGTAGGCAGAGGCTTTCAAAACATCGACTTTTTGACAACTATAATTTAGTCCTATTTTCGGGATCAAGCCGGGTCAAGCCTATTGCCGTCACCTAGGCACTGTATGGCAGTATACATATATCAGGCGTAAATAAGTTAACAAGTCGTAAAGGCATACTTTTCAGGGTAGCCATGTTTACGTTTATGCTTTATCTGTAAATTCTACCACTTTATTTTTATTTTATGGTAAGCGACAACCGCCGTCTATGGACACCTGCAACTCAAGAGTCGTAAGAGGAGAAAGAAGAGATAGGGATGAGGAGAGGGTGGGTGAGGGGAGAGAAAAGAGTGTTTACGCAAGACTTTCTTCAGAACCCGTTTTTTGTGAGGCCGTGGCATCAACTGCCCACTCGTGCAAGCAGGGCCTACCACTTTTTAAGTAAGTGCAGTGCAAGTGCGATAAAAATACCCATGGACTTAGTCATTTGTTCACCCTATAAATTAAGCAATTATAATGCCTATTGTGGTGTACAAAATGCTGTGTGATAAATAACGGTCCTATCCCTCTATCGTAGCTTTTTACGACCACCTGCAAGATGTGATGTGGTGACGCTATTCTATTCCACGGAAAACCACGATGCTAACTAACTTCACCTATTAGCTTGTACAAACACATATAAAGTTATTCCTAATAATTAACCTATATATATCTTGGTTCCCTATTAAAACAGTTTCGGAAGTGATATATATAAACATAACATATTACACAATCTCGTGTAAACATTAAGGAAATTCATTAAAACTTTAATATTATATTAATTTTCTTGATATTTGAACAAGTAATTACAGGTTTATATTCTAGTTAAACGTATAGTTATTATAGGTAAAAGATTGCTACGAACGGTTGAGGGTAACAAAAGTCAAATTTTGTAACGTTATGTTTATTTAGTGTTTCTCTAAGCCGATTGTGTGTGGACCAAGTTATAAGCCTCGGAGGCCTTTTAATAACTCAGAATAAATTGTTAAATTGATTTGATTTATGTAAGTATATTAGTATATTGCATGACTCTAAAGCGTTATCTACAATATCAGTTAGCTGCAAATTTTGTAGTTTTTATACTGTTCACTTTTGTCAGTCTGGTTATTTTTATGTATTATATACTAAATATGAATTTATCATTTTTTAATTATTTTTTTTTGTAGTAACAACTTCTTTTAGCGCGGTACGCATATTTTTAGATGAGATAAAATCTATGGACTCGCGACATCGTTACTAGACGCATATGTCCAATCAACGCAATATTAGCACAACGAGATATAAAAGTACAATTTATGCGATATTCCCGAGATATTTAAATAACTTCGAATCTAAAATTGTTTATTTCCTATTTAAGTTACCATGAACCTATAGTTTCTATTTTAGATTGTAATAATTTTAATGATAATGATGATGATACAAAAGTTGTCGTAATTGTTAACGATAATTCATAAAATAATATTTAATGTATTTTAAAGTTTCTAATAATTAATAAAATACAATTTATAAATAAAATGCAATTCATTACCCAATAACCCAATAACCCTAGTACCCATCTAAAAAATGTCTAACGCGCCAAAATAAGTTTTCACTTCTGTCGGCACTCCCGGATTTATGCATGACTAAATAGTTTTTAGTATAACAATTGGCGGTCTTATCACTCATGGTATTTGACGAAGGCAAAAATAACAAAATATACAGATTTGATAAGATTTATTTAAGGTAAAAATCTTACTACTATTATTTAGAGAGAATGTTTAGATGGGTGTTTCTTACTGTTTTAGACATTAATCGTTGAACTGAACTAAATTAAACTAGATGGAGATTGATTATAGTCTCAGTCAATCAATGAATATTCTTTCTTTTTACTTCTATTGCACTTATTGACTTATTTCTACATAACCCTAAGGTAGACTGTATAATAATACTTGTTTTAAGTCCGCCGTTGTAAAATGTTGTAGTGCAAAAAGTTTTAATGAAAAAAATATAGTCTGCAATTGCGTATAGTAGTATAGGTACTATTTTGTTAAACATAAATTTTGAAGTTAAGTATTATCCTACTCAGTGTTTGATCTAAACGTATCAGAACAAGTTACAGTAGTAACAGACACTATTAAACTATTTAACAGTATTCTTTTGAAATATTAACTCGCTGTACGCCTGTGACTTGTACTAACATCCTTATAATTTACGACGCGTTTACAGTCAGAATTAAAAAGCATAGAACGGTACAATAAGTTACGTTTGTTGTTAGAAGGCCGGTGTAATCACCCAGAGCGTTTATCATCGGCCCTCTCGTGACACTAAATCATGTTTATATCTAAGCCGAAGGAGAAATTACAAGAAAGCTTTAATCTTAAGTTAAAACGAGATTTTAAATAAATAATTAGAAACGTTTTTGTGAGACATATTTTTTTTTAAATGCTATTTCTTTTATCAAAAAACAAACACCAATTCTAGCTCACGCCTGTGTCCACGAAGAGGCAAGCGGAGGCATCTGTAGACCAATTTTTTGTTTACCATATAGTTAGGCTCACGCAATAGAACAAGCCTATTGGCGTCATCTTGGCACTATTTGCCCGTTTGAATAACAATCCGATCCCTTAGTCATCGTTTACTACACCCCTGGAAAAAGATGGAATGGCCCCGTTGTACTTCACCGAAAACAAGTCGGTTAAATGAAATATGACGTAACGCTTTTTCTTTAAAATAACGCCCTAACTAGAATTAAGTCTTGTATCCCTGGGTAATTAAAAATATTCAAATAACGCACCTAAAAAACACCCAGACTCAGTATAACAAATTGGTAATGGAGATTGAACATTCGCCGCAGCAGCGTAGTGGCGAGGCGACCACTCAAACCAATGCATGCGAACCAAACCAACCGTGCGCTCGTTTCTTTAATTTTGTACTATATTTGAAAGTACCATAATATAATAAATATCGAGATCTTTGAGATTCAACAAGAGAAAATATATATCACCGATCGGATATTAACTGGTTGCTCCGACTCTCGAGTAACTGAAACACAAAACAAAGGATAATGATAAGATAAAAAATTGAGATCGATTAAAATACTTCTATTTAAAAAAAACAATTTAAATATTGGGTAAGGGAACAATACGATTTCTTCAATTTTTTTTATTAAAGATATAAAACTATAACCTTAAATAATTAATTAAATTAATTAAAACCAATTGTAGAATAAGTGAGAGTATCGTAGGTTCAATTCCCCCTCTATTCCCATCCCTTCATCCCTCCCCTGTCATCATCCTCAAAGGCTGGCACCGCACTAACAAGCGTTGAGTTGCAGGTGTCCATGGGTGGCGGCATCTGCAAATCAAGTGGCATAAGTCTCTTGTTTTTTGTTTTTTTTTTTTTGTTTTTGAGGTTATCTCGAAAGATACACAATAATGGTAATGTAATGGTACTCTCACTAATAAGACAACGACGAAATGCATCAAACCGTTCTTGCGCAGTCGGGTGTAACCCGTATAGATTTTTTTACTATAGAGGGATAGACGAACATACGGGTCACCTGATGGTAAGTGACAACCGCCGTCCATGGACACCTGCAACTCGAGAGTAAGTAAGTTCGTAAGTGCGCTACCACTCTTTGAGGGTGATGAGGGATGGGGTGATGCGGGGAGGGGAAAGAAGAGAGTGGGGATAAGAAGATGGGAAAGAGGAGAGGGGGATGAGGGGAGAGGGAATGATGAGCCTCCGAAAACCTCACTCATTTCGGGGAAATGCAACGCAAGCGTTACTTCACAACCGGTTTTCTGTGAGGCCGTGCATAAGCATGCGTAAGCATGGCTCTACCACTGTTACAGGATTACAAAATACAAGGATTATGTAGGCAAACTGTCTATTAATATATATTTATATGTATATGTAATAGTCAATACTCTTCATTTGTGAAAAGAACTTTTAACTGAATACCGGCAAAATAGTTTTGACTTCGGAAATCTCACACATGATCCTTTAAATATAAAATCCAAACTAAGCAGAGCTTGTACTATGATATTCAGACTGCTGATAAACACACTTATATACGCCATAATTTGTACTTATTACAGATAAATTACACACAGACACATAACAAAGGATAATGTTCATCATATAATTATTTATTCTGGGTAGGAATTGAATCCACGACCTCTGGCCTAGCAGTCAGGATCACTGACCACTACACTAACAGGCCAGTCGACTGACTAATGAAATTAATAATTAAAATCTGACTGCAAAAAAGTCAAGATTAAGAAAAATCAACCTTTGTTTTATAAATCACCAAACTTAAAGTGGGTTTAACTTGGGCTTTCAGATCATAATATAGCCTGTTACACCAAAGTAAGCTTTAATTTGTTATTAGTTAATGTTAAATTTCTTTTCTTATCTCAATCTCGTTTAGGTCTTTTTAGTGCATTTTTTATAACTTCTAAGCAGTTTTTGCAGTCGGGTTATTTGATTTTAATTATTCATTTTATATTAAACCTTTTTCTTTCCCGGGTCCTCACTCCTATGAACGAAACATGCTACACGTATTTGGCGATTTTTACGCTATCAAAAACTATTATTACTGAATGCCTATTTATTGTTCCTAATTAAATTTTAATATTTAACTTATATATATTTTGAAATTTCTTTTATTTTGTACTACAATAGGTTTAAACGTTTTAATCTGTATAATAATTTTAACAGTATCAAGAAGAATTGATTGTGGTCACCGGATCATCGGATTAGATCGCCACACGGGACAACACTCTCTTATCGGATATGCAATAATAGATAAGGACTTGAAACGAAATATGCAAAAAAAAATATTTTTACGAAAATATTCTTGCAGATTATAAAATAAATTTTCAGTTAAACATTTTTTTTAATACTTGTTTCAATATTTTACCATATAATTGTTTAAGAAAGAAATATATGCACTTTTATAATAAATTATATTTTTATAACGTTAATACAACTAACATTCGTGGGCGCAAAATCGTGGGCTTCACTTATTAGAGGGTGGAGCTGTATGTTTGAACAAGTTGCTCCATTGATTAGGATACATCCAATAAGCATCGTTATGTCAATATGACAACGTTGACATGTCAATAGGCAAACTCGGTAATTGGAGTGAGGTAACTTTGAATAAGCGCCGCCGTATTACAAGGATAAATAAGTCGCTACCGCTTTGGGATATATGTTTGTAAATGACTTAACTAAAAAGTTTTTCAAGAAAAAGAATCTTTAAAACGGTACTAAAACTAAAAAATAAGCTCTTATTTAATGTGTGTTTTGTTAAATTGACATACATATACTCACGCCTTCAAACTAGAAGGGGAAGGTAGAGGCGTGAGTTTTTGGACGTCTCAAACGCTTATTTATTGCACACAACAAAGAGCAAAACAAAGAGAATTATGGATAAAAACAATATTGTCTCCAATCTTCCGGAGAACAGTAAAAAACTACCTACATCGAAAGACTGACGATGACAGGATAGGCAAAATACAAGAAAGCAACTTCAACGTAGTGTTCACTAATCTAGTAACAAAGTCTTAATCTTAAATCATAATTCTCTCACATTAAAATGAAAACCCTCATAATTTTATCTAAAAAGTTATAAAAAGATTCGCCAACTGCTATTATATATTCACCAAAAAGCTCTGAACTTCACAACAAACAAGTTCACACTACGGCTATCGAACTCATTGACATACATAGAACGATCGAAGTGGACACAGATAAAACCAGTTCAATTCAATAGCCAATAGAATTAGGCTATTTCATGCCCTGCCTATCATTTACACTATATCGCAGTGATACGCCACTATAAACAGCCTGTCCACACCTGATTACTGGCCGGCCAAGTTGTGGGGTCCGGTTGGGTAGCCAAAATGATGTGGTTTAATTTATAAGAGTAAATTAAATTTGTTACAAAATTATATAAACTCTGTGCTATAGGTTTCTTCACAATTAATCAAAATTATCCATTTCTATAAGATATCTATTGGATTTTAGAAATAATGTTGGAGTATATTAAAAATAGAAAAAAGATTCAATCCCAGAAAATCATTATCGTATCTCAAAAGTGAACATTAAACACTAGTCTTCTTTTCACAACCTCACTCCAAATAGTTCAAAAGTTTCATTTCGATACGACACTTAAAAGTAGCTTGAATTGGACTGCCATCATTTGTTTACATAGTTAGTTAGTTAATGTAACTAGGGATGTTACAAATAGGTAGTTGTAAGCGTATTTTACACCACATTTAGCCTCTTTATTTTTGACACTTTACAATAAGGGGCGAAACTATTGCTATCTATCTGGCACGTTTCCAACTCCGTTCAACTATTAAATGGTGATATTTTTTTGTAACACGAATATATTGACGACCTGTTTGACCCAGGCACCTAAACACACAAATTGATCTACACGGATTTTTGTAATAATAAAATGTAATAAAATTTATCCAAATCTACTAATGACCGATGACGTAATAGGTTTAGGTAACATTCTAATAATTGAATTTTAAAATTCGAATTCCTTTGCAAAATATGTTAAATTGTTATAACGTGCATTTTAAAACTTATTTTAAATTTTGATAGTATCCCCAAATCAAATCCTGACAATAGGGACTGCTTTTAATTTGAAAGATCTTTAAGAAGAAGAAATCTTTTAAATAAAAAAAGTTGTCGGCCAACAATACCCGAAACGTCATCCTTCTTGGAAGTTGGTTAAAAATAAAACACATCTACTTTAGTTTAAATCAAAATAAAAACCCATTTATTTCAACTGCACCAATCATAGGTATTTTTGAATTGTCAAGAGAGGAAGGCAGTCATGCATAAAGCACCCGTAACCTGACAGAGTGTGCCATGCAAGGTCTGATGAATGTAGAAGAGGTTCGATTTATATGTCAGGATCGTTACAAATGGTCCACCATCTCTGCTTACCCTGGACGGGAATAAGGCGTGAGTATGTAAGGCATCGGAGTGTTGTCTATCAGACAGATTATGTACAGGGCTCGGATAACGTCAATTTAACACTATTTAAAACTACTAAATTATGGTTGACAAAAAAGGACGTGTAAGACGCGTTTGTCTACCCCTTCAGGGATATAAGCGTGAGTATATAAATCTTTATACATTAAATAGTGGTGCAAGACCCAAAAAAAACTTTCTGTAGATTGTATCGCAATTCCAAAACCACTTCATCCCATTACTCGAACCGCATCCTAATTTGATAGCTTTTACTGGATTGAACGTTATTACAGTGATTCGGCCGCACCTTTCGCAAACGGTATTAATGCTCTTAATAGTCGTTTAGGGGCACAAGTGTTGGAAGGTATGGAGTGAGGATTTCAAGCTGTTCGTATAAGTGTATAACTGCAAACGCAAAGTGGAGTTCTAGCTTTCTTTTTTATCGTAGTTGGTTTCTGAGTAGTTCTCGTTTTATTTGGAATTTGGTCAAAGTATTCAAAGTCTAACGGTAGTAAAAATTAAGGTTCAAATTAGAATGAAAAAATATTTTTTTTTCTTTTTTTTTAATAAATATTTTAAATCTTCTTTTTTTTTCTATTAACACGTGTCAAAAATTTAAAAATTATATTTAAATACGATTAATTGGATTATAGGAATAATACTTACGTCCTATAATGCAATAATGTAAGTGATGGCGGCGTTAAGGACGGCTCGGCCTACTAATGAAACACGTGTATGTATCTAAAAAATGAGACACCATGCAACACTGAGTTTAAGTTTATGGATGTTTATGGAAAAATATCAGTTTATTCATCGATAGATAAACCGATACACTATATATATTTATTACTCGTATATTTGTATTAATGTATGTATTTATATGTGTAACTTTTTTTATTTTATAATTTCAATTTTCAAACAACTGGTATCTCCTACTGAACTTACTGAACAACAAAAAGTTGACTTGTAGATATGCCATGTGATATTAAGTCGGTCTCGTGCAGTACAATAAGCAGGAAGTGTTTAAAATAAAATAAAATAAAATCTATCAGAACTGGGGAGATGTAGAAACCGTTTCGCCCCTAAATTATTTAAGAGATAATGAAACTAAATGTCCCAATTATCTATATCTCTGCCACAATCTTTACACTAGTTATCAAGAATATCAGATACTTATCTGAGATCTATTTAATTGGTACAGGAATATCTTCAAAACTCCGCCCACACGAAGGGCTGTATAGGCAAGACGTTTAATTAATTAGATATTATTTTGAAAATGGAGAACAAAACTGGCCAAGTGAAAGTCGGACTCGCGCACGAAGGGTTCCGTACCATTATCGGTAAAAAAAAACATGTCTGTTGTATATTAGGGAGCCCTTAAATATTATTTTTATTTAATTATTTATTTTTATAGTGAATATATAACTAAATATTCTGTGAATATTTCAAGTGTTTACTTGTTGCCGTTATCAATATCGAGCAAAAAAGAGCCCCTTAAATATTTATTTTATTCTGTTTTTTGGCATTTGTTGTTATGGCAGCAACAGAAATACATCATCTGTAAAATGTTCACTGTCTAACTATCACGGTTCATGAGATACAGCCTGATGACTGACGGACAGATAGACTGACAGACAGACGGACAGCGGAGTCTTAGTAATAGGCTACAGAACCCCAAAATTGCTTAGCCAACGCTTATCAAGAAAGTAAGTCTTAAAGAATACATGTAAACTGTAAACAAACCTTAATAAATTTAATTTGATATTAAATTAAATTTATTATGATATTATTATAATCCTGACGATTTTTTTATATTGTTGATAGCAAACGAGCGGACGGATTACCTGATTGTACGTAGCTACCGCCGCTCACACCGACTCTGTAGTGGAAGGTGTACATTACACCTTCCACTAAAGTGTCGGCCGTGCCGTCGTATTTATTTTTTACTATTTTAATTGTAGTGTACCGCGATTTTATTACTACTACAATGTTATAGGGAGGTATATAATTATTACCGTGGGAAAGCAATGCTTAGGCACGAAAGTAACTGCGAAAGTAACGGAGTAACTGCGACCTCACAGAAAACTCGTAAACAAACAATGTTTGCGTTGTATTTACAAAAAAGAGAAGGGGAGGTTTGGTGAGGCCTAAACCTCCCCTTCTCTTTTTCATCCGTTCCCCTCCTGCCTTCAACACCTTCGAAGGCAGACAGCGCACTTACAGCTCTTGAGTTTGAGGTCTCCATGAGTCGTTGTCACGTCATGAGTGTCCATTGTCACTTACCCGCTAACCCATCTCATCGCTTGTTGTCTGTAAGTGATGGTATATTTATCCATTTTCAAATATGACGGGGGTCGATGTCCTTTCAATGAAATCATTTTATTCATACACATACATTCATATACTCTACTTTTCATTTCTCATACACATACATTCATATACACTACAGACAAACGAACAAGAACAATTAAGAAATTTGGGTCTTGTTTACAAATGGTAGACATATTTTTTTTTGTGGCTAGTTATTTTAGAGTATTATACCATTTTAGAATCTTGATTAGTTGCGCCAATTTTAAAAACAACTTGCCGTTGTGGTGTTCATATTTTTTTTTTACAAGACCATGAGTCAAAGTATACTAAGAGTAAAAATATTTCAAAATTGTGGGGAAAAAAATGATTTTGAACGTTTTTTGTGTAAAAACTGCGGGCAATTTGGTGTTTTTAAGAGTTGTGGTGAATAGTAGCACTATTTAGGTATAAGATAAAAAAAAATCTTAAGCATATTTGAGAAATTGTCATCGTGGTCGTTCAAAATATCATGAAGGGTGTAAATTTTCAAAGAAATTCTAAATTTTTCTTGTAACTAAAAAAAAATAGGTATATTTTTTTTATTTTTTTTTTTCCTTATGTACTCATGAGCAGGTCTACCTTTTGGCGCCCGCTTATCGTTGAATTTTGGGACACATTGTATACCATAAAGAAAACAGTGAAACGATTAACATTGCATTGAAGTTAAGATTGTTAAACCGAAATAAAGCCCACTTATAACAGAAGTTACGAGTAATTATAAAAGTTTAAGTTATATATACACACATTTACGCCTGTATCTCCGAAGAGGTAGGCAGACGCATATTTAAAGCCAAAGTTTTCCGTCTGTTTAGTTCAACTTGCATAATGCGTAATATGGGACAAGCCTATTACCGTTGTATGTTAATAGGCTTAGAATAAAAACTTTCGTAAGTCACTTTCATATTTATATACGGTTTTTATACGGTTTTACTCACGTGTGTATTTTGGGGATACCTGACTATCAGGAGACCTTTTTCAAGGAGTAAGTCGTCCAGCCGTGACGGTATTTACTCCTTGAGAAAGGTCTTCTGTTGATTCTCTTGAGGTCTTTTGAAATTTTTATTCTAAACCTATTAACGTCGACCACGCACATAGATAGATATATATATATTAAAAGAAAGGATACATTCGAATATAAGCGACATTGCTCATACGGATGGATTGGACACTGTAAACAATATCTATAGCAGGTCAGGGTCGAAAACGATATAACTCGAATTGGCTGATGCCGGAAAGTACGAGCCCTATAACCGTCTTACGGTGAAACTGCATTAATTTACAATTTGCGTGTCTATTTAACACACTCCAAATATCAGGACTTCATAACAAACTAACATTAACAGCGTAGATGTTGTTGGAGATTGTGTCAATAAATGCAGGTATCCCTCGTGAACAGTACGTTTATTCATGATGATAGGTCCAGAAGTTCGTGAAATCGTAACAAACAAATAAACAAACAAACTCACTTTGGCGTCTAAGATATTAGTTAATGTTATAATGTAATAATAAAAGATTAGACTGCTTTAAGCTGAAGGCTTTAAGCTAATTCTAAAATAAAATAAACAATTTTTCACAATTTAATATCGTTTTCAAATTTAAAACTTGTCAGTTTCACAGAAGGTCGATATTCGTTTGAAAGACTTTTAGATATAGGTTGTTATTCTTCAGGAACAAAGGCTTTCACGTATGATTGATCATATATGAATAACCTTTCGGATAAAAAAGATACGTTCAAATATACGAGCATGTACTTATATGTAACGTTCCTAAGGTGTATATATTAATAGTTAGAGAACTCGGGCTTCACAGCACAAGATTATTCGAGTTATAAGTATGTCACCTCCTTGCTTGAGCTATTGCTTGTACTCCCCAACCCATCTCTATAAGCATATATACCTTTCCTTCCGTCTCTATACTAACTTTCCTGTCAATAAGCGGCGGTAGCGTGATGGCTGAGGCGTCGGACTTGCAATCAAGTGGTTGCAGTTTCAAACCCTGCCCAGTACACTAAAACTACATGAAAAGTTCTAGCTAGTTTCTTTTATAGGCCACCGCTCGCCTGATCCATCCCTTCTTGGAAATGTAGCCTCTATAAGATGGGAATGAAGGACGACATAAAGATTTTTCAAAGAAAACTAGTAGAGGAACCTTTGCTAAAGAATACCACGTAAGAAATTAAGTCTGAGGAAAGTAATATTGTTGTACTTTTTTTTTTTTTTTTTTTTTTTTTTTTTTATGCGATAGGGGGCAAACGAGCAGACGGGTCACCTGATGGTAAGTGACTACCGCCGCCCATGGACACCCGCAACTCAAGAGTCACAAGTGCGTTGCCGGCCTTTTAGGTAGAGGTACGCTCTCTTCTTGAAGGTTTGAAGGTCGTATCGGTTCGGAAATACGGCAGGCGACAATTTGTTCCATAAGCTGGTTGTGCGAGGCAAAAAGCTTCCAGCCACCGGGCTTTACCCGTGTCTCCTGTTCTTCATGTAACTGTAAAGGCCAATAGACCAGAAACAACTGCTAGTTGCTGATTGTACAAACCCTTGAAACAGCTGCAATATCACTTTGTTACTTTTATTTCACTGGAATTGTGGTCCATGCAAATCACGGATATCATAAAGTCAGAATACCAGTATTTATGTGTAGTCAGTCCAATAATAATACGCCTGAAAACTTATTCACGGTAGACAAGGCCGAAGCTGTGCCTCATTTCCATCTTGAACCATACCGGTTCCGGAACGTTTTAAAATTGATTGATCTTTAAAGATATTGCCTTGTAGTATTGATAAGCCTGTCACCACTTTGGAGCCTGACGATTCTACTCATCGATAACAGAATGCGAATTTTAGTAGGCTCTAGTTTAGGCATGAATCTCCTGCACTCTACTTATTATACCATAGAGTCAGCCATCAGTTTCAAGTCTGTTTATACTCACTACTATGCCCGAATGAGTTGTAGCATTAAGAGAATTCGTTAAATTTATGCTAATATCTATACGAATATAATGAAGATGTAATTGGCGGTTGTCATATGATGGTAAGTGGCACCCGCCGTCGACCACCTGCAACTCTAGAGTCGAAAGTGCGCTGCCCACCTTTGAGGTTGATGATTGGGAGATGACGGGAGGGGAACGAGGATAGGGAAAATAGAAGAGGTTGAGATGGGGTTCCAGAAACCTCACTCAACTCAATTTGTTTTCTGTGAGGCCGTGATATCGCACCAGTTGAGCAGGCCTATTTGTTCATAAGCATGGCTCCACCACGATATAAATTGTATATTTGTTGAAACGGGTTAGGAGCAAGGGAATAACAACAGACGTATGTAAAACTACGGAAAACTTCTAATAACTAATACTTCCTTTAGTAGCTACTTATTATTTCAATTTAAAGTTAACAGCGAATCATATGCTATAAAGACACGACTCTAATATGTTTAGATGTTGATATAAAGAACTGCGTAGGTGTGTTCACGCTAAAAGCATTTGGACATATTCCTTAAATAATATATTTATTTTGAACGTAGTTCATGATCAAAATGGAGAAAAATACTATTTTTTTATTTCATTTGAATTTATAGTGTATAAAAAAAATTGTGTTCCAAAAAATAGCAGTGCTCAGGCACGTATGGACTCAACGAGAGTCCTCCTCTTTAGTGATACCCCAAAGGCCGGCAACGCACTTACAAGTCTTTAGTTGCAGGTGGCCATGGGCTATAGTCAAAATCCGATGACCCATCTGGTCGTTAACCCCCAAACCATTAAAAAAACTAAACAATAATAAAAATTCTAATTTTGCAAAAGCCTTCACAAGCATACCTATTTACTTTAATCTAAAATGAAAATTACACCTTACACGCAGTTACTGACGAAAAAAAATACTACAAAGCTACGTTTTAATTAAAACATCGCTCAAAACCTTTGAATACATTAAAAGCCTTTTACATCTATATTTCACTGAATCCTAAGGCTGTGAATAATTTTAGGAACAATACACCTCAAATTCTACTCTAATTTACAAAACATAGAGTGTAATTTCATTTGTGAAGGGATAGCTTTTATGTATTTCAAATATGTTATACTACAAAAGAACAGTTTTCCGCGCTATCCGTAGCGATGATTTAATAAAACTTTAATATATAATATAGCCTGCAACAAAATACTGTATTCATAACTGAAAGAGTCTGACCGTTTAAAAGTTATTTCCTTAATTAGTATAAAAATAAACGGTATTTAAAGAATGCTAAAATACCTACCAAATCAGAGCAGGACTTTTAGCCTTATTTCTTCTCTTTTTCAAAGCGAGGCTGCTGAACAGGCTAGATGTTATGTTATGTAGTCGTGAAAGGAATATCTACCTATTTATGTTAGAAATTGAAGATTTCTATTATCCCTTTTTACGAATTTTAATCAGAATGTATGTTCATATGTATTCAAGTTCAAAATTATAATTTACCCATCAGTTGTACCCAATAAAAAAATATTGAGAATCTCGACGTCGAAAAATTGGGACAAGGAAACAGGTCTTTGAAATAAAAACTCTTGTGTATATCTCTATCTTCCTTCCTCTTTGACATGTTTTAACATGTATGTATATAGGTAAGCAAGTAAACGTAACTTCTCCCATTTAATCCCTTAGTGTTGTAAGCTTTAAGCGATAATTAAAAGCCCATTTACACTATCTGAACCGGAAATTCACACCACATGTTATTCCAAAAACTTGCTACAAATCCAAATCTAAACAATTTTAATCGATCATCAAATAAAGAGCCGATAACTAATCGATTATTCGTATTTCCGATCGGTTTACTAATAATTATTAAGTTTAGCATCAAATCGATTTCGTTAATTACGACGGCCTACATCGAGAAGCAACCAATTATACAGATTAACACACTAATAATCGTTCGGATGGTTGATTAGCCCTTATCGTGTTAAATATCTTATAGTAAATGCAAACCCAATTCACACCTCACGATTTATAGGAACTGACGCGTCGGAACGTCGACCAACATGTCGCAATATCGGTTATTCCTGATATGGATATTTATTAAAACATAGGAGTCACTTCATAGAAAACAAACGATCTTGACTAGCCTGTCGGCCTAGCGGTTAGTAATCGAGGCTGCTGAACCAGAGGTAGTAGGTTCGAGATTACCATACGGCACAAAAAAAAACATTATCAGCTTATCATTGTCAGGAGTATGGGTGTTGTTTGAGTCGGTTGTTTCAATGTTCATCATTCATCATTCACGTTAAAATCATTTCTCATGTTGAAGTTGTATTTTACAACGAAACGAGACAGAAACGACATCCGAGCACTGTTATGTTGTTACACGGAGACATTTGTTCATTATTTTTTATAGACAAACGCGCAGATGGGTTACCTGATGGTAAGTCACTTCCACAACCCATGAAAACATGTAACTCAAGAGTCACAAGAGTGCTGTCTGCCTTTTAGGGTAGGGGAAAGGAAGGAGGGGACAGAGGGGAAGGAAAAGGGACAAGGGGAAAGGATAGGGGGTTGGGCCTCCGGTAACCTCACTCACTCTGTCACACAATGCACAAGCATTGTTTAACATCTGGTTTTCTGTGAGGCCGTGGTAATACTAAGTTCGAGCCGGCCCACACGTGCCGAAGCATGGCTCTCTCACTTTAAAAATATGCACTTACTAGCTGTTGCCCGCTATGTTGTTGGTTTGGAAAAATTGAACGGAACATTTTTTGAGATAAATATTTACCTATTCTAAATGCTATTCCAGATTATTATCTATCTCCGTGCTCAATATCCTTCATGTCTGTTTAGCCATTCTTAAACTTGATTAGAAATATATTACTCTAATAACCACCTTTATGTATTAAATATATTTTCCTTATATTAAATACATTTTTTTTTTCATTTTCTTCATCCAACAACATCATTCAAAGTAAATTTGTTCATTCTCAAAACTGCAACTTTTAGTAACTAATATCTCAATCTAAACATGAAGTAAAAATATCGTCAGTCGCCCTAATCGTATCGTGATCGTGTCGTCATTGTGTCGTGCAGCACGAGTTAGCTTCATTTACTATCAAAATTTCGTCGTACATAATTGGCGAGTGATAAACAGTTATTTCTGATGCAACCGGAGTAAGGAAATGATTTAGATAAGTTACAGATTACACATATTGATTTAATATTTGCTAGATTTTTTTTTGTATCGGGAACTGTACCTTTGAAGATAGTACTGGACCTCCTTTCGTGGACTGGATTTAAATATATTAGGAAGCAAAGTTTCGAAGGCCTACAGGATTACTAAATGGTCATAACATAGGTATATAATCATAAAGAAGAAAAAAAAGCCGTAGATTGTTCCGTATGAGAGCCATGCTCATGCCACACGCATATGACTGTAGTAATACCACGGCCCCACAGAAAGTAAAATGTGGACAGCCGGAAATATAGGTATATGTATGTACATTTAACATGCTTAGTCACGAATGGGCCGGCTCGACCGGTGCGATACCACGGCCGCACAGAAAACCGGTTGTGAAGCAACGCTAGCGTTGCATTTTCCCGAAATTAGTGAGGTTCCCGGAGGTCCACCTCCTTTCTGCTCTAACCCCCCACCCTTTTCCTATCTCCTTATGCCCCCTCTCTTCATCCTCCTCGCTTACCCTCTTCCCTCATCACCCTCAAAGACAGGCAGTTCAAAGGGACAACAGCTTAAAATAATAAGCATTAAAATAAGGTTGTTAGTTCGCTCTCTTAGACATAAATTGAAGGAACCTTAAAAATATTTTGAATCCGTCCCGTGGTTTAGTTATGACTCTAAGTAATTTTGATGCCAGTTACGTGATCAGCGTCGTAATGTCTTCAGGTCTACAGGGTAAGATAAAGTTGGAGTCAACTAGGCTTCAAGAGCTTATAGCTGTGTAATTCTTTGGAGACTTGTGATAACTTATGTGTTAGTTAGGAAATATGATTTGGATTTTATTTTTGACATATAGGCAAATGAGCAATCGGGTCATGACCTGTGAAATGAATGAATGAATGAAGTATTATATTAGACAGATATAAAAAAATAGTTTCACCATATTCAACTTTTCAGTTGTGCAAATGTTTAACATGCAATTTAGACACACTTCTTTAAAAAGAAACCATATTATATTAGTAAATGAATACCACCGATTATGAACACCTGCTATTCAAGAGTCTCGATTACGCTGCCTGCCCTTGAGGATACGACGAAAGGAGGAGATTTATAATGGAGAATTAATGTGATGCGCGATGGAGAATTATATTACTAAAGGTTTTTCTTAACTCGTGATAATTAGTTTATTATATAAAATGATGCTGATTAGATGTTGAATTTACCATTCTATTAATAAACAGGCACTCATTTCTAAAACTACAATCTAAATATCATCACACATCAGTATGCGCTTCTCGGTATAGAAACGCTACTAAATGTATCTTTACAAATGACATCTGACAAACTCATAGTGCACACAAACTTCGTTCAGATGCCGTAAGTTTAGGGTTTGGGCTAACGAACTTGAATTGCAGACGGGCGGTTGAAACGCAGCGATTTTTTGGTATATCTCATCTATATAAATATAAAGATTATAATTCGTTAAGACAACTCATACACTACCGTCTGGTTCCAAACTAAGCAGACCTTTGAGAGGGGAAACTAAAATACCCCGGTGTTCCTCTGCTTGCCAGTGGATTCGAGTACCACAGTTGATTTCTTTCGCCACCCCCGACGGATCTCGTCACCCGGTCGACCGTTAGTCACTTAGTCGCAGTCCTCCAAGCAGATCTTGTACCTACCAGTCACCATTGAATAATGGTTAACAAACTCTCCAGCTCAAACGAAATAAATGAACAATTATAAAACTATTACTTACTTCATGGTTATATTATAATAAATATTTCTTTAGTGGTAGAGCCATGGTTAGTCACGAATGGCTCGACTGGTACCACGGCCTCACAGTATACCGGTTGTGAAGCAACGCTGTTGCATTACTCCGAAATTAGTGAGATTTCGGGGGCCCAACTACCCCTCTCCTCTTTCCTCTCCCCATCAGCCCCCTCTCTTCTTTTCCCTCTCCGCATCACCCCATGATAATCCCTCATCAACCCACCATGGAGGTTGATGAGAGATCATCAACGCACTTACGACTCTTGAGTTGCAGGTTGCAGGTCTATTGAGGGCGGTTGTCACTTACCATCAGTTGACCCGTCTGTTCGTTAATCCCTTATATCATAAAAAAAATGTAATTAGGAAATTTTTATATATAATAAGAATAGAATGTCTGTAAAATGATTCTTCCGCCAATACTGACAACAGTTTAAAAAAATGGAGTAATATACTCTTACGATTGTCCCAATATTACGAAGTCAAGTATGTAGATGATGGGGTCCCACGGAAGTTGAGAGAAACCCTAAATCTTTTCATATACTTTCTAAAGTTTTATTGCTGAGCTGATGGGGGAAAGAACAACTCTTTAATGGTTAGGTGTTCCGGGATGTTTTTTAAAATTACTTTACGTTCGTTACAAATGAGTCTTTGTTGCAAATAGACATACTAAAGTTAATAATATCATGTTATATTTAAAAACAGTAATTGTCATAATTGGTCATGCGAGTACAAATATTCATACAGAAAATGACAATTGGAGACCCTGTTGGTCTAGTGGTTAGTGACCCTGACTGCTGAACCGGAGGTCGTGGGTTCGATTCTCACACAATAGGTATGATCTACAAATAGATGTTCCGAGCCTGGGTGTTCTTTGTTCCCGTTGATAGAATGTTTGTAAAACCTCCCGCGATACTGGAATTATTGCTAATTTCTTCTAATCGACTCAACGATATGTGACAAATTGTTTAAACTTAAGTTTATCATTTGTCAAGGCTTCAACAGAGTTGTTTAGGACAACATTGTAATAAAAATTTGTTTGTCTAATTTAAACCGAAACCAAATAGCTAATTAAAATCATCTCACTGTCATACCTTTATCAGAATTATCAATCAACATCGTTAAGCAAGCGCCTTGAAAGCTATTTTGAATCAAAACCACTATCTATATATCATTGACACCCTAGAACTGCCATTTAAAATGTAAAACTGAATTAATTTTCCACAACGTGAATGGTAGTGTGCCGGCCAAATTACATTTTTATGTTTGTGTTCTTAATTCAATTTCACTGAGATGTTTAATATTTTGTCATGTTATGTTGCGAGGTGTGACCTAGTAAAATTGATAACGCTAAAATATTTTATTTTTAATGTGTGGTTGTGCTGTGTGGTTCGTGGTGGAGCAGAATATTGCCACCTAGTATTTTCCCGGTGGTGTCGTATAAGGCGACTAAGGGATCAGACCGTTATCTATCATGCGGTATATTATACAATCCCTGGTTGACGGCTATAGCTTTGCCCCCTATAACGTTAGTGGGATCAAATTTTAATTTTCATAATGTCGTTGTTTAATACACTTCTATGATAGGCATATATAGACGGGAGCGTTTGTATATATGTATATATTTCTTGTATGCATTTCTTGGAATAAAAAACTAATTTCAGTTATTTGTTGGTTCAGTTGTTGTTATGGGCTCAATAATAACTAACTGAACTGAACAGTTATTTGTACCAAGAAATCCCAAATAAAAATATTTTTAGGAGATGCAATACGAGGTTCGAAATCCTCGTATTGGAAATCTCCTGGGTACACATTTCCTTTAGTGGATATGTAGGTCAAATCCAAAAGTAAGTATGAAAAAGGTAAACAATATAGGCAAATGTTATAAGTTCCACAATATTATACTTTTCTAGATGAAAAGTAATGGGGTTGATCCTATTTTATTAGGTACATACACATTTTAGGTGAATAAATTTTATTGTATTTAATTTTATTTCAATATTGTGCACAACTTGGCGCTACTAAAATATATCAAATTTCTGTAGCAAATTACCACAAAACTAATTTATATTTATTTGGCTCTGATTTGTCATAAACAAATTGAAGCTAACGAGGCCGACCATTGCTCGCATATAAATCGTCTAATCTGACAGGATGTTAGAATTAAAACAACATTATAACGATACTTATCTTAATAAAATATTAACATTTGATTTTATTGGATTTTGTTTTTTTTTTGTGATTGAAAATTGACAATTTTAGTATCACATGACTTTCACCCTTTATTATTATAGAGTATAAAATATAAGCCGTTTTAATATCCAACAACTAAACTTCTACAATACATATATACGCCCATTCCTGTATCCCAGAATGGATCAACATATGTGTATGACATACCTAAAAAAAAATCAATTTGGCAACAGGGCACTTAAAGAATTAAAGAGTGAGAGTGTAAATTAAATATTAGGATTATATTGAAAGGAAAGGTAAGACAACGAAACGAAAGGGATGCATGAATTGGGAAGTGTAGGTATAACAACGAACGAACGAACGAACAAGCTACTGTCGGGAGGACCGAGCCCTCTACCCAAGTTAAGTTCTAAAACGCATTGCTCTAACAGTAATGATTAATAGGGAACTTCTTTTAGCTTGATATCTGATACAACTTTAGCAATGACCGGCCTGTTGGTCTATTATTTAGTGATTGTTCTAGTAGTTCGATTAACACACAGGACATAAATATCTGTGATCTACAAATAGTTGTTACGAATTTACGTGTTCTTTGTGATAGTTGTTTGTATGTTTGTAAATTTCCCCGCTACAAAAAAAAATCCAAAATAAAAAGAATGCTAATTTTTTGAAGGCAATTATGGTCACCAATAAAACGATGTTTAAACTTGATATGTGTAAAGTGTATCTTTACAATTAGGTATATGTAAGTATATGCATTTTATGGTACGTGACCGTTTTGGTCGCCGCCTCTCAAGCGAGTGTAGTAGTAGGAACTTGGCTCGCCCGCGCACCGTCCGCGGACACAAAGAATGAAACCTGTGTCTGCGTCTAGTAGTACAATGAAAGAATAGTGAGTGATCGGTAAGATAATGTAATTTCATACATTAGTTGAGCACAGACAAACAGTTAGGGCACATCGTGGTTTACAGTCGGCTGAGTAAACTCAGTTCAAAGCTGTAACCAAATTTCAACTCGAATCTATGAAAAACGCCCGTCTGCACAACTTAAATGATTGTAAATGAAGTCAAGCCTCTCAAGTGGTTGGTGTCGATACAAAGAAACGTTGCCACATACAAACACTAGCACCACGCGACACAACACAAACAGACAATGTTTGTGTATCTTTGTGTACCTTTGTGCACTTTTGTGTACTTTTGTAAAAACTTTCTTAATATATTTAAAGTTAATTCTTATAAATGATTAAAGTGAAATTAAAATTGCTAGCAAATCTACTTTTAGTTATTATACACAGTGAGTCGTAGCAGTAGTCGTCATTGTTTCTTCTAATAAAAGAAAAACCGAATGCAGTGAATGAGTTCTAATGATTGACCTTTAAAAGAAGTCAATAAGGGCCTTCAACTCCCTAAAATGCGTAATTAAATGACATAAGGTAATATAATGTAACAAATTATCCCGAACTCTTGACTATTAAATAGTTTACAATCCACCATCAGATCTGTAACATAAGATAATAAAAAAAAAAACAACCCTGGGTTCCCGTCACCAACTTGGGGACAATGAGACTCGAGAACAACTGTTTAACATACTTTCAAAATACCAACAGTCAAACGCAGTAGTCGTTTTTAAAGTCAAACAAAAGTACTTTTAATTATTCGGCTTCAACATAGCGAAACCAAATTTTTAAACGAATTTTCAATATCGCAACAATGCTAACTGCAGGATTCAAACCCGGCCATATAAAATAGGTCGTTACCTAAGCTATTATAATAAACAGACGTGACAGAGATACGAGATTACCTTTCTATTTGGCTAGCTTATCTGGGGCTGCAGCGCTGCCAAAGATTAAACCGATAAATAGATAGGAAACTCCGACTATGCGGTGCTCTAGAATGAGTACAAAAGTGGTTTATTTTGTGACCAAAACAGAAACATATAAATTTGAAATCTTGCCAAGGTGCTCCTTAAAATATTTTAAATATAGTGTACATTTAAAAATTGCTTCTTCTAGTATATGAATGAATTGTGAAAATTGTTGTATTTTCTTTTATTGTGTTGTAAAATCCGCATCAGTAGTAATTCCCATGTGTCGCGGAGAACTCGAATAATATTCAAACAACAGTATTGTGGATCACACAATCCACATACAATACACATTTAGGCCTATATCCACACACACCCCCTTTTTGCCAATAACAATTTACTCTTGCTAATGTGATAGGGGACCAGCCTTTTGTACACTCCGTTCATTGTGTGCCTATTATACGAGTACAGCCGTCATCAGGACACTGTTGACTGTGAATATACTGTCCTATAGAATGCCTAGTCAATGCCGAAGTCCTATTCTACTCCACTGAAACTACAAGAAATTATATAAATAGATAGATAGATAGATAAATAAATAAGATTGATAGATAGATAAATAAGATTGATAGATAGATAAATTTGATCGATAGATAGATAAATAACATATTAATTTGTACGATACTGGTAGAATCAGAAGTATAAATAGAAGTGTAAAATACGTATAGTACAAAGGGCGCCTTATTGATAAATGCAATCTCTTCCAGGCAACATTAGGATGAAACAAAATTATTCGGAAATACGTTGGTAGTTTGAAGTCAGTTTCTATGGAAAACTAGGGTTCCCTAATAACTTTTAAACCTTCAAGAAAAGTACTACTCCTGCCTAAAAGGCCGGCAATGCACTTGTGACTCTAGAGTTGCGGATGTCCATAAGCGGCGCTAGTCGCTTACCATCAGATGACCCGTCTGCTCGTTTGCCCCCTATTGCATAAAAAAAAAATATATAATAATTATTATATAAAAAATACCACCCTAAGGTAGACTGGCAGAAAATGTCTTTGGCATTAAGTCCACCTATGTACATTTCGTGCATAAAGTATTAAATAAAATAAATAATAATAATGATAAAAAATATTGCCTACTTTAGCATTGACGTTGCTTATTTTGTAAAAATAAATTATATTAACGAAGTATCTAAACATAAAATAGTATATACCCTTTGATAATCTACAAACAACCAAGTCCAACTCTTGTTTTGATTAACTACGTGTATTAACTGGACCTTTTGAGTACCTGCTGGTATTAAAATGTAAGCTTATTTTTTTTTGTAAATCCAAAATGAGAACTCTCGCATTAGGAATAATTCGTGTGGCGGGGGGCTTTACATACATTCAATCAATCGAGACTTCTGTCTTTTATTTCATACTTTTTTTTTAAGGATGAGGTAAATGTCGAATAAAAGTTATTGTATGTTAATATTATTTCATTTAAAAAAGTCCATTTGGGCATTAGGAATAATTCTTGTCTCGGGGGCTTTTCGAAGACTCAATCAACGCACACACCCAAACTCGGGAGAAATATTTTTGAAATAAACAAATTTCGTCTCGTGTGGGAATCGAAGCCACGACCTCCAGCTCAGCAGTCAAGGTCACTAGCTACTGGACCAGTAAAGTATGGTAAAAAAGTAAGGTAATTCGTGGAAATCTCTTTAAATATACAAGCAATATTTTATTATTATGTATATATTAAACACTCATATTTTGTCCTTTGGAATTAGGCCCCACTAGCATAGAAGGCCATACGAATTGAAGGTGAGAAAATTTTGAAAATATTGAAGAAAAAAAGATATGAACAAAAAAGATAAAATAAGGTAAGAATAATCTTTCTTGAATACCAAAGGCATATTGCTTAAAATGAAGTATAGAAGGTGATATGCACAATAGGCGACCTTATCGCTAAGAGCGATCTCTTACAGGCAACCTTTGGATGGACAAAATTAATATAGAAAAGTAATCGATTAAAAATATTTTGCTTATGCAGGTGGACTGAGAAGTGTAAGCAAGTAGAAGACTTACTCCAGCTATGGTTCCTTCTTGCATAGTACTCCAGACACTAAGAAGCACTAGGTATCAATACCCGTTACTGTTAGAGTTAGGTACAGTTACGCTTCTGTCTCATAATCTTTGTGCACAAAGAGTCTGGCGCGTCAAATTAAACAAATCCCAGCGGAGTTATGACAATATTTGTAAAAGACTGAAGAGCCGTGAACTTGCCAGTCTAGAGGGACATTCCGTGTAATTGTTCCAATTTCAACTTTAAAGTTCTTCATAGATATGTTAACCGAGCAAGTAGAGTGGCGGAATGTTAAGTGACGTCACTTTAAGGGTTAATTTCGCTTGGATTGTCTTGACGTTATGTAACAGTATAAAACATTAGCTAAGTTGTTTGCGGCCCAGTTTAAAAATGTACAATGCAATGTGAATGTTAGTAAGTAGTTGGTAGCAATTTCCTACATTCATCTTAAATATCTTATCAGAATACCCTACCGATTTCCCTGGGATCCTACCAGGGAAATCGTTGGAAACCCTCAGATTTCCCTATATTAATATACTAACTAAAGTTGTGAAGAAATTGGCATCTCATGTTGCTGAGCTGATGGCGCAAGGTATAACTCGATAACGATTAGGAAGTTAGGGAATAAATATCATTGAATGCGCTTTTCTACTTTTCCTAAAATAATTTATTCAGTAATCTTTTAATTACTGGCAGTAATACGGTACCTTACTCGTTAATTTCCTTCAAAACTAATATCTCAACACATACAATAAAATATCTTGGGATGTGTTCGATAGCAGAATTTTCAAATTTCATGAAGCTTTTCTCATCGATTCCTTCACCAGTGTGTAACGTGAAAAATTTGTTGAGTGTTGCCAACTTTGCACATAATTCTCCCTATTTTTGGGTAAGATATGTTTATAAGTTACTAAAATAATAGAATCAAGTATTCGTGATATCAATAATATACGAACAATTAGTCATATGCATCAGCTTGACATTGTGCTTGCATTTATTTCACCAAGTGAGTGAGGTTACCGGTATCCAAAACCTCTCTACACCCAAAATCAAAATTTGAATTCTGCTGCTCGCTAATCTAATCTATTATTATTTTTTGTTATTAATTTGGTCACTAATTTAGTGTATATAGTTTTAGTATGTATGCGTCTTATAAGCAAATCTCGTATATTGTATGTTGTTTTATAATAATATAAGAATGCTGTCTCCATGTTTTTCTCACGGAACGCATTAGATATTGCATGACAACACACAAAATTAAAACAACAACACACAAAATACTAGCATATTTCAGGGAAAAATCACGCAAGGGGGAACACTGGCTTGTAATTACATCACACGGCTGAAGGTGACAGAAATCGATTTAGTCCTCGGCGAATTAGATGAAGCTGTTTTAAAAATCCGATTTTTATAAAAGTTTTATGAAATGGATTGGACCTCTAGAGTAAAAATATAGTTATAGATTTTCTTACACATAAAAATTCTGGCAACTTACTATATTTTTACCCAAATGTGCATAAAGGAGAGTTATATTTTTATTAAATATATGGTTACTCACGTGCGGGGCATGCCACAATTATGGCGGTAAGGCCATTCATGGAGGATTAGCTGGAGAGGCGACATGTTGCTCTCTTCTACCGGCTAGTGCAGGTACTCACCTGGGCTATCTATCGCCCTATCAGAAGCAGGCCCGAGACGGCGGCACGACGTCGGGGACCTTAGGAGTACCGCGCCTAGTGTTCTGGGCTCGATCCCCGCAGGGGACAACACTTTCTGTATCCTTAAACTGTTGTTCTGAGTATGCGTGTTCTTTGTGTCCGTTGATTGAATATTTGTAAATTCGATCGCGACGCAGGAATTATTCCTAGTGCGTGTTGATGGGAGTTGTCTTTTTAAATAAAGAAATTATATACAAATATGTACATATGTAATTATTGTATGTATTGTAGAAAATTTATAAGACAAATTGAGTTGTTTTATATACCTCATTCATCTTATCATTTACCTTATTATCAAATGTACACAGTTTTTACACAGAAGAAAATTCTAAAATATTAGTAATATATTTTCTGTAGAAATGTTACTAAAATGATGAAAAGGTTAGTCGACACTTTAATTACAATAAACAGTTTTAGTGATATTTAAATGAGCTCAGTTTAGATAAGTTTATTAGCCAAAATATGCGGTGCGATACCAGAGAGGCTTTAGAGAAATTCGGTTGTGAAGCAACTCTTGCGTTGCATTTCCCCGAAATTAGTGAGGTTTCTGGAGGTTCCATACTCCCTCTCTCTTTTCCCCCTCTCCCTCTCCCGTGTCCCCCTTCCAATTATCCAATTTCCTCATACCCCTCTCTTCTTTTCCCTCCCCACATCCCCAAATCCCTCATTGCCCTCAAAGGGGGGCAGCGCACTTACGACTCTTAAGTTGCATGAACGGCGGTTGTCACTTACCATCAGGTGACCTATCTGTCGTCTGTCCCAAAAATTAAGACTTTTGTATTACAAGTAATGTAGAGATAAATACCTAGGTACATTTATTCATAAATGTATAAAGACACAACAGTTCTGTAAATTTGTGCCACCGGAATCGTTGCTTTTTTTTATTAATCTGTCACTTTCATTTTGATCCTTAGGAGTTCTACCGACATTTGGATTAAAGATGGGGACATTCGACGTCTATTGAACGGGAAAGATATCTAAGAAGCTAAGATAACTGACAAAAATTTGTTTATATCCAAGGTCTGCAGGGGTCCCCGGAGGCTTCCTTGTTAGGGTATTCCCGGGTCCCTTGCAATACACTCTTTGTGATGGAACACCGTGTGGTTTTAGTCGGTTCGAGAAAGACATACCACCTCTCCGTTAGCTACGATGAGGTGATGACCCGTGGGGGTTTCCACACGAAAAAGAAAAATTTGGAATAGAAGAGCCATACTTAGGCATGTATCTCGTACCAATAGTGAGGTTACTGAAGATATAAACCCCCTTCCGTCACCTGCGGGGGTCACCTCAAAGGCTGACAACGCACTTGGGCCTTAAGTTGGTGTCCATGAGCGAAGGTAATATCTCATTATCAGGTGACTTCACTACTCATTTGCACCCAATAACATAAAATATATCACAGCTGGTAAGTCATGTTCTCTAACACAGTGTGTTAGGAAAATAGATGGCCCTTGTAGCGATATGCATACACACAATATGTTATCCGAATCTATTATACATATTTGGTCTTGTTATAAAAAATTAAAAGTAATAAAACTATAAAAGTTATACATGTTTTCAAAACACGGTAAAACTTTGACAGAGAAATATTTCAGCCGGCCAGCCCAGGAGAATTGTTTATCGAGGCTAAATTGCAGATTTCTCTTGAGCTGTACGAAGGTTTTATAATTCATAACTATCGCCGCTCTCAGATATTGTACTCTCTAGAATATTATACAATCTTTTCTCAATTTAAAAGCCTTTTGTAGCCTTTGTGTATCTTATAGTTATTTAATATCCGATTTGAAAAGGCGTCAGTCTTTTTATCTATGTATGTATGAAAATTTATAAAACGTGGGGAGCCGTGATGTATAAAACTCTCATCAAACCATTTTGACACAGCTGGAATCGTACTCGGGAGGTCACCAACGCTGTAGTCAAATGTTTTATCACTGCTACAGGATTACTTGGTAAACAATCTTATCTCTATTAGGTAAACTACTCTACTACTCTACTCTAGGTAAACTATCTTATCGGTGTGTCGGAATCGAACCGACTAAAACCACACGGTGTGCCATGCTGCGCTTAAAATAGGAATCCGGGAACAGCTTTATTAAGACATCCGGACCCCTCCTAGCGCCTGCCCGCACTATGCAGGCATCACCTACGGGTACCCTATCAATAAGGCGGCGTCCAGGCACACGCGGACGTCACCCCCTCGCGGCTGGCCAAACGGCGGATGGAGGGGAAAACCCGTCCCGACCACCCGCGGCCACACTCAGGGCGTACGGACACGTACCTCAAGTAGATGCAGGTTCGAACACCTAGTGCACTACCGTCGTGAACCTATCCACACAACCATTTAGCCTAACTGGGGAGTTAATGAGAATACTAGTAATGTGTGACCATCGTTGCTAGTATTCTTTATCTAAAAAACAAATGTAAATAAAAATAAAATGTGTAATTCTCGCTGGAGTAAAATAGGAACACTGTCTCTTGCCGTGGTTGTCGTAAGAGGCTACTAAGCTGTCGGACTGTTATCTATCCGATAGTATGTATACAGTTTATCTACTGCTCGGATGATGGCAAGGTTTGCCCCTATTACGTTAGTATTACGTAACTTACGTGGTAGAGCCATGCTTAGGTACGAATGGGCCGGCTCGACCAGTGTGATACCACGGCCTCACAGAAAACCGGTTGTGAAGCAACACTTGCGTTGCATTTCCCCGAAATGAGTGAGGTTTCCGGAGGTCCAACTCCCTTCTCCTTATTCCTCTCTCCTGACCTCCAGCCCCTTTTCCCATCTCCTCATCCCCGTCTCTTTCCCGTCCCCGCATACCCTCTTCCCTCTTCACCCTCAAAGGCGGGCAGAACCCCCCTATATAGATAAAAAAAGTGGGGCTAAGTTAAATTTTGGTTGGCTAAATTAAGACGTTCGATGCGCCTCTGCCTACCCCGTGATATAAACGTGAGTATGTAGCACCATACAATTAAAAAATCAAATCGCACACCAATAGACAATTCCTTACAATCGTTTTCTAAACTTTAAATTACTTACCTCATTATCGTATCCAAAACCGTGAAAACAAACTTCGTCATTCGTTGATCGACGAACAAATTTGACTTATTGCCTAATTGTGTTGAAACGTGTATTCTTAATGGTTACCGCTATTATGCTCATTTGGAAATTGAAAAGTTATATAATAGACCACTGAAACTAAATACAGCATTTTGTAGACGGATTTACTAAAGTATTCGTACCTTAACATCTATTGTATAGAAATATTGAAATCAAACTCATAACATATTCGATTTCTCTAAGAAGGTGCATAGAGAGTCAAGTTTTATTTAAGCGATAACTCTCGCATTAGCAATAATTCCAGTGTCGCAGGAGACTTTACAAACATGCAACGACAACAACGGACACAAATAACACCCAGACCTGGGATAACTAGTTGTGGATAGCACATATTTTTGTCTAATGTAGGAATCGAATCCACGACCTCCGGCTTAGCTCAAACTCACAAACCAATAGACCAACGGGACAGTCAACACTTTTGTAAAATGAACTAGAATTATAAGAACACAAGAAGTATCACATTAATTTAATCTTATGTTATTGATTGGATGATAATTATAATATGTTTGTTATTCTGTTATATTTAAGATTCTCCGTATTGGCAATATTCTTAACTGCCAATAACATAATTTTTATGAATAATAATTAATCTGCTTCCACTTTAGTGCATGCTCTTAATACTTGCACGCCTTATAGGCAAAACATGACTGACCTTTTGTAATTTAACATTTGACCAATATGTGTGTGCTGTGCAAATAAAATTATCTTATTTTATCTTATCTTATATGAATATGTATCTATAATAAATATTTACACTCACGCCTGTATCAACGAAGGGGTAGGCAAAAGTGTAACTAATGCCCACATTTTGCCGATTATAATTAAGTCAAATTTACGTAATTAGGGGGAAAGCCTATTGCCGTTATTCGAGCTATTTTGGGAATAATTTGAAAAAAAAACTAGAATTTTCACTTTTTTTGGTATACACTGGAACTTTTGCAAAATCCGTTTCATTTTCGATTTGAGGAAATTTGAGGAAATAATGTTTCCGAATTCCGAAAGCAACTAAAATGGCTTCCTATTGCGAGGAGTCGAGACGTCCATACACTTTCTTTACTCTTTGATTATCTTGTCCAATGGAGTAAACCTTGTCGCTCCTCATATTCTCTTTTGATCTCATTCCATCTCATAATTCTATTTAAAATAAATCTTTCATTATTTCTACGATACGGCTGTGGGATTCTGTGCCCCACACTATCCGTGATAGCCCTTTTTTAACGTTTTTAAGTGAAGAATCGAAAGATTTTATCTCGCAGCAATGATCGGACAGATAATATGTTTGCCGGACAGATAATATGTTTGCATATGTTTAACATATTGATTATGCCATATTATGTGTTACATATGTGTTTATATAGGGTATTTTTTTATTACTACCATTTCTTTTCATCCAATGATTTCTGGATGCCTTTGTACATACTATCTTTCTTTTTGTGTATGATTTTCAGTTTCTATTTTGTGTTGAATAAAGAATATGAATCACTTCATGAAGACTGGATTATTTGGTGTCTGTTCAAGCAAAAGAGCATTCGAATCGCATATTTTCAATGTTCTATTTATCCTACACACCAATATTGTTAGTAAAAGGTAATAGAAAACAGTAGGTACGTATAAAAGCTTTCTTTAAACAGTACACAATTCACTGTCCAGTAACAACAAACAACGTTCGCAGTGGGACATAGAAACAATATATTAAGTGTATACGACAAAACAGAATGGTGACAACAACACAGACCAGTCTGTGGATGGAATTGAGTGCTGCGGTATTAGGTATGGTGTACTACAAGGTATAAGCGACAGCGATTTTACTGACATTAGTTATAGTAACGTCACATTATAATTTGACGTTACTATCACATACATACATTCACGTCTATATAATGTAGGGAGAGTCGTGGTGAGGGATGAGGGAATGCGTAAGAGGAGGATGAGGAGATGGATAAAAGGGAAAGAGGGATAGCTGAGAGGAAAAAGAGCAGGGGGAGTTGGGCCTCCGGAAACCTCACTAATTTTAGGAAAATGCATACCTGTTTTCTGTAAGGCCGTGGTATCGCACCGGTCGAGCAGGCCCATTCGTGCCTAAGCATGGCTGTACAACTGTCAACTATGTTGGTATGACATTCGTGCATATTGCTTGTAACAGCAAAGAAACCTTCACTCTCTCTCTCTACAGTAATCAAACAAGCTACCCATCGTATATAGGTAGATTACACTATGATTAATACCTGTATTGCAGGGGACTTTACAAAGATTCAAATAATGGACGCAGTGACGAGATGAACCCCTTAAACTATTGCACCATTCGTGCCGTCGATGCATATCATCACCATATAACGAAGACAAGCTGAACGACGTTTAACCACTCCAATAACGTAGTACAATTCGATAACGATATTTACGTTATTAAATTACGATAATGAAGTTCACGCACCGATTAGTATTTGTATATAAACCACTGCCCAACAGCAATCGTTAGACCGCGATCCGTTAGGCATGGTTAACTCCCGTGGTTGGAGGATCCTCTCTTTATGTTTGTGGGATATAACACCCCGTCCTCTACACTGTATTATCCGAGCAGAGTTGATAATCAAGTTTCTCTACAAATAGGCATTTAAAATTTCAGTAGGAATCTACATAGTTAGGATTCTCTTCCTTTCATCTGCAATCCACAAAGATTGCAATTTTCATATGGTGAAACTAATTTTTGGGCTATTCCTTTATATTTTATTAGATTGGCTGCGATCATGTAGGAAACCAAAACATTTCTTTTGCAATTATTATAGTAATCACACGGTAAATATATTTTAAAATTAATTTAAAATTACATGGTATACGAGAAATTATTGATAATTATCGACTTTTTACTTAAATGTTAACCAATCAAATTGCATCTAGTTACGTGATCAGACAGTGGTAGGTATGATTATACTATATCAGTATCAGAATATAAGATATATGACTTTCCTAAAATAGCTCCTGAAAACAAAATTTAAAGCAAAACAACCTGAATGTTAGAAGTGTGACGATACAATTAAATGCTGCCGAGAGCGCGGGCAAAATGTGTAACGAACTGTATTGATACCACCTGTAGTACAAACTTTAAACTGAAGCGGGTCAGGAGTTGAGCTGCTATCATTTTTTCCCTTTCTATCATTTTTTCCCTTTTTGAAGAAAGATTGTCTAATTACTGATGGATATTACCAATAAAATCTTTAACACACTTAAAACAATTGAATGTTACATATATATGTCACATGAGATATAATAAACAGGGTTACTGGGATTTTGACGTATGCATTCCCGTCAGGACGAGATAGAGGAGGTCAAATGCAACAAATTTGACCCCCTATATGTACAGCCGACTATTGTGACTTTTTTAAATATCCAATTTTGCCCCTTACCACATTCTTTTTAGAAAAATGACTTGTCGAATGTCATTCAACCTAATTTCTACTTCTAGAGGACTTGGTTATACAACATAATAACCAACAAAATATCTATGCATAACAGCTATGTACGTATGGTCTTAGCAGAATGTCAGCGCCACCTATACTAAGAAGTGGATCAATGCTGAGCTAAGAACGTAGCTAAGAAGTAATTTGGGGGTGATGTAGAAATATTATACGGTAGGTGCAAAGGTAAGATATAACTTGTAATTATAATTGTATCCGTCTCTATTTCAGGCAGAGAATGTATATTAAATTTATTATTATCGAAAAATTATGCTTATAACTTGTACCTCAAAATCTACTGTATTTACCGACACCGTTGATTTTTTATGAACAAACGAAAGTAAACTTGAGCAAAATGTTAATTACAACTGTTAGATGTATATATTATATATTATCATATAGCAAATTACAAAAAGAAATGTCACGACATGACAACTGCCTAAATTCCACGCGTGTTAAGGTTAAATGGCCGGTTCGACCGGAGTAATACCACGGCCTCACAGAATACCGGTAGACAAACAATGCTTGCATTGTATTGCCGTAGAGTAAGGGTAGCAGATGTACGTTTCCCCCTTTCTCCTTTCCCCTGCCCTCATCCCCCCCGAATTTTGAGTTGCAGGTGTTCATGGGCAAGGGTTGTCACTTTCCACAAGGGATCCGTCTGTTCGTCTGTTGCTCTAGATCATAAAAAAAAAGAAAAATAACATTAGGGCAGCCTTTCGTCTAGAAAATCTACATTCGATCAATATCATACGAGATATAATTAAATCCGCGGGCCATTTGTTAAATGTAATTTTTAATCAGTAGTTAACTGAATGTGATTTTTTAGAAACACACATAAGAGGCCTATTAATTTACTGTACAAGTGTTCAACAGAACTCAAGAAAACCACTTCTTTATTACAAACCAAACAACGATAATTTAATATTAAACGTTTCTACACACAAATCGTTAAATAAGTTAACTACACTGAGTTAAAACTGGTGTTTTTTTGGAAAATCATCGTATTAAACAAACGGGGCGCGGTAGGAAGGAAACACTTTAAAATTTATCATTCAATTTGTGGCCTCAAAACAAGCGGCTTAATTTTTTTTATTGGAATTGAATGCAAAGATATATACTATCTGTCCTCAAAGATCCGTTTAGTCTAAATACTTTGTTAGTACAGAAACTAATGGGCCGGGTTCACTGAAAAGTTCAACAGTGCCAATCTGAACCGGCGACCTTTTGACCGCTAAATGCTCTTTGTTCATTCGCAAGGGTGTACAATATGTATATTTTGATTAAGATAACTTAGAAATGTTGTTTTAATGGATTCTTGTCAGTAGTCTTTATCAAAGCGACTGTTCTTTTAAATCATGGTTAAGGAAAAATATCAATGTTTCAGATAAAACACTTCTATAATACGAGTACATATCATCTCGTGCCCCGAGTTCAAAATAATAAAACACTATTTCTCATGTCCATTTAACTGTAACACCCTAAATACAAATATATAAATAATAAATACGTAAATATAAGATAAATAGGTATTCTTACTAGTGATCTAATGCTGAGATACTTAATATTATTAAAACGTTTTATTCTATTATCAAAATCGCTTGTTTTTTAGCTCCACATACGGTAGTTAATACAAAAAATGCCTGGCGGTATGACTTAACACATTCCTCGAATTTAGGCGACTAATGTTGATCATTGTGGGCAAATATTTAGTTCTTATTGTACGTGTTTTAAAAAAAGACTTACCAGTGGTTTTTGAAAGTGTTTGTTGTGTTGGACTAATTCCTCAATCCTCCCTTCACTGCTGCTACTGTGATTACTCCTGAATTGACAAAAGACACATGCGAAACAAAGTTACATATCATGATCAAAAGTAATTAAGGAAATTTTTATATATAGATGAGTCACTCAATTTTCTTAAACAAAACTGAAATCGAAGAATGATCTGAATCGAATTGAGTTAATAACCGGTAGCGACCTTTACATATATTATCATCTATTGAAGACAAGTTGAACGAAGGAGCAAGTACTCTTGTTACGTAGCAGCATCTTGGACCACGTCATAACATTTCTCGCAACGATTAGTTTACCTGTATACTACTTCCTAACACCTACCGTTGGGCTATGCTGTGCCAGGTATGATCACCAGGCATTTGGAGAATTCTCCCTTTGCCATAATATCCGTTCCCGCATAAATCTATAAAAACATTACGATTCCCTATCAAGTGTTTGAGTACAAAATTAGGCTTTGAAAAATATTTTTATTTTAAAATAAATAAATAAAAATAAAATAAATGAAATCTACAACATTATTGTTATTACTCGATTTAACAGATCTACGTAACATGCCTTTATTAGTATAATCTGTTGTAACTTACTATTTAAACAAATCTTTGAAGTTAAGTTTAACATACTTCTAATTATATATAACTATAGGGTAGTCAGACGCGTAATTAACGCCCAAATTTAGTCCTACTTATATCATAGGGGGGCGATAACACGAGCACTTTTGGGAATTTAATGGGAAATTTTGACGTATATTGACAGAAAAGGGCATTAGAAAGGATAGAAAATGGATACTGTTTATACAGATTAATTGGGGACTAAAAGCAATAGCTCAAACAAGTCGGCTGGTGCCGGGAAGTCCTATTTCCTGTCCTCTAACTATAAATACTTCTAATTGTCGCATTGAAATGAAATTTAGATTAAATTAGTATGACAATACTATAATTTGGTACCTCAGATATGATCTGATGATTGAACCAAGAGGTGGATAAATGTTTTTTTTATAATATGTAGGAACAGATGAACAGACGTGTCACCTGATGGTAAGTGACAATTTCCGTCCATGGACACCTGCAACTCAAGCATCATAAGTGCGGTGCCGCCTTTAATGTTTATGAGGGGGGTGAGGGATTTGGGGAGGGGAAAGTGTAAAGGTGGCATTGGGCCTCCAGTAATTACTGTAGAGGCGTTTCCAATGGCTTCTTTATGCCACCATCGACTGTGGTAATATGGTGATTTGACAGTTATCTACATGCGCATAGAGCAATTTTTTTTTTATTTGAAAATAAAAACATACCCTAAATACATATATGTATAATTGTTTTTTAACTTTCGCGACTTCTTTACATAATAGATGTACGTTATCGAAACGTCGGGTAAACAAAAAACTTGTAGAAACGAACGAGATGACACCTTACATTCAAACACACGAACTTTAATATAAGTGTACATTGTTTTATTGATCTTCTAACATTACAAAGGCAAAGATTAGCTTGAATACCGCTAATATATGTGGTAGATATGATGTTAAGCTTTGGAGCAAACACTGTAAGTACAGTTATGTGACGACGAGACGGCGCAGGTACGTTTGTGAAAGTCTATTTCGTGTCGATAGTGAATCAATATCATTTGAATAATTGTTTGAACTAGTATTCGGTAATTTATGTTTATAAATATTTACATACATACTTACTAGGTAAGGTTTATATCAGTAAACTCACGTCTATATCAGTAAAGGGGTAGGCAGAAGCGTATCGATAGCTTTCATTTTGCCAACTATAATTTAGTCCGACTAACTTATTAGGGGGCAAGCCTATGGTTTACAATCACTGTATACATACTGTCTGATAGATAATATTCCAAACCGTTAGTCACCTTTCATGATACCCACGGCAAGAGAACGGGTTTCTTTTATTATATATTATATTATTTTATTATATATATATATCGGTATTTTTTTAGTCCTATTCAGGCCCTATTCGTTATCTATCAGGCGGTATATGTAAAGTGCCCGATTGTCAGCAGCAGGATCGTCCCCTGTTTCCCCGACATTCTAATGTTCAAAATGTGGGTGTTTAATGACCCACATTTTGAACATTACTGCCTACCTCTTAAACGATACAGGCGTATTTATATACATATGTATAAAAATGTAAAATAAAAATAATTATTAGAAATGTCAAATATAACGAATTTTTCTAAGTTAAGTATAAGATTTGTTAAGTACAAGATTTTGTAGTTGATACTTATATTTATTTTTATTTAAAACGCGTAACTTTTACTTATTCTTTACTTAAAAAAGCAAATTATAAAAGTTATTCATGGATAATTTCATATTCATATTCTTTTTTGTACACAGAAAACTGAAATTGTCGCCTGCCGTATTTCCATACCAATACGACCTTCAAACCTTCAAGAAAAGAGCATACTCCTACCTAAAAGGCCAGCAACCCACTAGTGGCTCTTGAATTTCGGTAGACCCGTCTGCTCATTTGCCCCACTTCCCAAAGAAAAATACGAATCATACACAAGTACCTTGCCTTACTTCCTGTGCCGATCAATTAAAGCCTGGAATTCACTACCAGTGCACGTGATTCCCTACCACTTTGATATCGGGTCTTTGAAGCGGAACGTGAAAAAGCATCTCACCAGGCCGCCATTGGCAGAGTGGAGTCATTATGCCTATAAATATAAATAAAAAGAAATAGTACAAAGCTAGCTCAACCCATAAATGAATTTTTATCAATTAAAAGATTCAATATTTAAAATTTTAAAAGAAACAAGGATGAAGAACGTTATTCTAAATTTAGCGGTCCTCGGAGAAGAGTCTAGAATGTTCTAGAAATAATAAAAGTAATAGTTAATAACACGCCTTTGTTCCAAGTGTAATGTACTCGAATCGTATTAGCTATTGAGTTCAAGGTAGACTTTGAAGAGTTCCACTGTCCACTTTCTGACTCCATCATCAGATCAGCTCAAAATAAGAAAATAATTATGGTATTGTCATTCAAACTACATTCTACTTACGTCCAAGGTATCCTTTCAATAGGACCATTAAAAGTTGGGTAAATTAAAAAGAAAAGACTTCCAAGATTCGTTTACATAATTAGTTTGGCTGACGAGCCAGAGGGTTTGGGTTCGATTCCCACACGGGACAAGTAGTTGTTCCGAATGTAGGTGTTCTTTGTGTCCGTTGTGTGTATGTTTATTAAGTTCCCCGCGACACAAGTCCTAGTGCGAAAGACGTATTTTACAAAAAAAAAAGTGTTTCTTTTATTTTTATAATTCTTTATGGGATAGGGGCTAACGAGTAGACGTGTCACCTTATGGTTAGTGACTACTGCCGCTCATGGCAACTCACGAGAGTCACAAGCACGTTGTCTGAAGGAGTGAAGCTAATAAAAGCGTGCGATTAAAAAGAAAACGATTCAGGTGGATGGAGAAAGATTTTTGTTTAGTGACATACTTACTGTTATGAAGGCTGGCGTGTTCATATACTCCATTTACCAAGTCTGAGGAAGTAAGGTACTTTTTTGACTCCACTTAATAAAAGCCGAGCCATATGCATCACTTCTAAGTTTTGTTACAGAAGAATTTGAAATCAAGGTATTACATAAGAGGAAAATAATAAGACATATTATTTTGTGGCAGACATTGATCGGTGCCAATGGATATCAAGCTACTCTTTGTGCGAATACTCTAAAAAAAAGTGTTATGTTTCGAGTATGTGTGTTTGATGTTTCAGCCGTTAAAGTCCATCAAGTCGTCTAGGTTCTTGGGCTTGTGCTGCCCTAGAATCTAAACGGCTTGATCGATGGATGGATGCATGGATGGATAAGAGTGGGAGTGACGTAGTGTATAAAATTGGCAGGTAACATAAGATGTAATTGACTTTAAGAAATATAGATAACCACCTTCAATGCGCCCTTGCACGTTTCCCTTAAAACGTGAAAATGTGCAATTTAAACGAGAAGCAAACACCTTATTAGCTTTAAAAAGCTTTATCAGTCACAATAAAATTTGAAGGTTAATCTCGTTTTCTCTGATGTCAAATGATCAAGTCCTAGTTTGGATACAAAGCCATCATCGCAGGAGTATACTCGTTCGAATAAAAAAAAGTTGACAATTGGCAGAGAAATCACGTAACATACAAAAGAAAAAGATATATACAGTCGAAGATCTTTTTATAAGTCGGTTTACATAAAGATGTTTTTAAATTTACTTGTTCTTTGTCATCCCTTAATATGATCCTTATAATTTTTGACAAAGTACAGGCAATAATATAATAAGGGTTTTCAAAGTTACAACCATAAAACATTTTTATTCCAAGACTATTTCACAACGTTCCAAACTTAAAATATTAGGTATAAAAACGAAATAAAAATCTAGCCATTCAACACACGTGCCATTTAAAAACTTAAACGAAACCGCAAGTGAACACTCGCCTATAAAAGTTATTGCACCTAATTTAAATGTAGAATTCAATTTGAAAAAGGAACTGGAAAAATAAAGAGGCAACGAGATTCTTCCACCCACTCAATTCTTTTTTTAAATGGTGGACGGTACTAAAGATCTGTATCTATGGCATGCCGTTTATGTCCAACAGTTTTATTTGTACGATAATTTAATTACTTCGGATCTGATTATTTGAGAATATAAATAGGTGTGAGATTTAAATAAGTCCAATACCTTAAGAATGTCATTCACTGCTGGTTTCTTTTTTGTCTTGCTAAGTTCTAGGCAGTCGAATTGACATTACCATTGATATTATATATAAATACCTACTCTACTTAATACTTATTAATAACACACTTACATTACATAAGGCTGTCTTAATGAAAATATAGATAAATCAATAGAATAATTTTATTCCACAAACAATAAGAAGTGATATCAAAATGAAAACACATATTCTTATGGACCAAAGAATTTATTCAATTGGTGGCATTATCACGTTATACGATTCTTTCCAGGCGACCATTGGCCATCGACAACGTAGAATAAGTTTTTTTTAGTAATTCTGCAAACTTTATATAGATATAAATAAATTTACCTAAATCAGACATCATATATTCTCCGACATTATGATTTTTCAGACTAAAAAATTCAATATCTAAAAACAATCTGCATATTTTACTTGCCTTTCTGTATGTACAACTACCAAACATAAAATATTGACGTTAATCCCCGTTAAGAACAGATATCTTTGCTTCGAAAAAAAAAGAAAATCCAGCTTATTAAAAAAACAAATTCGCGCGCAAATCACAGATATTTTTTTATTCCTCCCTTCTCTGTTTAAAAATGGCGGCCCTTTTATATCGGACAATAGCGATTTGTATGAAAAATACCATTGTTCATACTAAACAATATGTCAAAATGTAGCTTTTACGGAGATTACTTATTTATGCGTCGCGTTTGTGGTTTAAAATGGTACATTTAGTTTATTAGACCGAAATTTTTGCGAGTTGTTTTGTATCATGGCTGTTTTTCTTTTTGATTTTTCATAATGGTATTGAAATTACCGCCAATTTCATGACCCTGTCATTGTGTCACGTGGTATAATTCCCATTTGTCGCTAAGAGTAGAACGATAAAAAAAACGTATATAAATCACATAATAATTCTAACAGCCTTCAGCTAGGGTAGAAAAAGGCCATCCTAATGACTAAGGGATTTGACTGTTATACATCAGACAGTATATACAGTCATACATTGCCCAGTTGACGGTAATGAGCTTGTCCCCATTACGGTTAGTGGGACCAACTTTTTTAGCATAATGTGGTTATTTAATATCATCTACCTGCCTCTAAACATACAGGCGTGAATGTACAATCGAATAACTAATTAGTCTACTACAGTTCACTGCTGGACATAGGCCTCCCTACTTTATCCCAGTAACCTTTAGGTCGTCCTACCTTTCGTTTACCGATTTACGGTCTCCACTCTAGGACTCATTTTCTCCAAGGGCCATTGGCCCTTCAGTAGATATGGTCAGTACATTGCCACTTCAACGTACGTACATGTAATTCTAATAGCACGTTTAATTCAAATTGAGATAACCCTAGTAAGTTACTGAAAATATATGTATCATTGATGAAAAACCTATTTTAGTTTTTATAGTATTTTGAAGAGATAGCACCATTACAACTTAGGGGAACAAATAAACTCTTACCCATAACTTTACGATGGGAAAGCCATGATTAGGCACGAATGGGCCAGCTTAACTCTGCTCATGTTAAGTTGGCCCATTCGCGACACCACGGCCTCACAGAAAAACGGTTGTCAAATAATAATTGCATTATATTTACTGAGTGAGTGAGTGATTGGATTACCGGAGGGCCTAAACCCCTGATACCTCTTTCCCCTCCCCTTATCACCCTTACAACTTTTAAGTCGGAGGTGTCCATCGAAGGCGGTTGTCACTTATATTCAGGTTATCCGTCTGCTCGTTTGCGGGGGACAAATTTATGACATAAAAATATATATTTTCATCCATTCAAGGAGAACTTCATTCAATTCAATAAAAGGTTTTGATCGCTGATTGAGATTTGAATTTATCATGATAATTATAATCCATTCAAACATCGAAAAAGATTATCGAATTCAACGCTCAACAATTACTTTAACTCGATTTCAACAATTCAGCAAAGTTTCCAAGTCATAGTTACCTGGACTGCAATAATCCGGTAAAAACCGATAAGTACAAGCAATAACCGGTTATTACCAGTTACGCTCACCCGGGTGAGGCACGCAAATGACTTATACCTTACATTTATTTGCAACTCTAACTTGGTTAGGGTGCATACAAATTGGTGTGAATTCTTACTAGATTTTTATATACACAATAATACAAGCGTGTATTTCGGGATAATTCCAATTGCATACATACTTATATTCACGGCTGTATCCGCAAAGGCGTAAATAGAGGCGTTATTAAGACCCACATTTTTTTTATTTTAGTATCATTTACGTAATAGTTACAACTCTCGAGTTGTAGGTGTTCATGGACGGCGGTTGCCACTTACGATCAGATGACCCGGCTGTTCGTCTGTCCATATGGTAAAAAAAAAAAGTAATACGTTTTAAATACATACATAGGCTCACGCCTGTATCTTGTAAGGAGGAGGGATAGGTGTATTGTTCACACACACTTTTTCAATTAGAATTGCTCTCACTAACTTAATAGGGGCCTATTTATGTCAACCGGACAATTTATGACTGTATACATTGTCTGATAGATAACTGTCCAACCTCTTAGTCGCCTTTGGTCTTCCGCCTCATCTTTAAGCTTTTTTTTTAAGAGAAGAGGTGGACACGTAAACCAAATGGCAACGTTAAGTAAGTATTTCACTTAATATGTGTACAGTATTGACGGCAAGGATTTTTTTTTTTTTTTTTTTTTTTTTTTTATGCGATAGGGGGCAAACGAGCAGACGGGTCACCTGATGGTAAGTGACTACCGCCGCCCATGGACACCCGCAACTCAAGAGTCACAAGTGCGTTGCCGGCCTTTTAGGTAGAGGTACGCTCTCTTCTTGAAGGTTTGAAGGTCGTATCGGTTCGGAAATACGGCAGGCGACAATTTGTTCCATAAGCTGGTTGTGCGAGGCAAAAAGCTTCTGGAGAAGCGCACAGTGGTGGAGTGCCAATCGTCCAGGTGATGGGGATGGATATTTTGTCGCGTAGGACGATGGCGGAAACCAGCAGCCGGTATAAGTCCGAACAATTCCTCTGAACACTCCCCATGATACAAGCGATAGAGGATGCAGAGTGAAGCTACATCTCTACGCAACGCCAAGGTGTCAAGTCGATCAGAAATATCTTGGCAGTCGATGATGCGAGTCGCTCTCCGTTGAATGCGGTCAAGAGGCAGAAGTTGGTACTGGGGTGCACCTGCATAGAGATGAGAACAGTATTCCATGTGCGGCCGAACCTGCGCCTTATAAAGTTGCAGGCGGTGGGCCGGAGTAAAATACTGTCTCGATCTGTTTAGCACACCAAGCTTCTTCGAGGCTAATATGGCCTTACTCTCTAAGTGACCGCGAAACTGGACTTCGCTTGATATATCGACGCCAAGGATTCCGATACTGGCTGATGCAGTTAGGGAAGTGCTCTCAAATTGAGGTGATACGACCAATGGCATCTTTTTTGCGGTGAACGCGCAAACCTGTGTCTTTGTGGGGTTAAATTGGACTAAGTTAAGTCGACCCCAATCTGAAACTTTGGATAAAGAAGTTTCGATTTCAGACACAAGTTTGGATCGGCTTTCGATGACGTTTACCCGAGAAATGTTAGCGCGGCCGGTGTAAAGGGCATCACTCGTGCTATCGTCTGCATAGCAATGGATGCTGCTAATCTGCAGCATGTCGTTGATATGCAGAAGAAACAGCGTGGGTGATAGCACACAGCCTTGTGGGACACCAGAATTAACAGACTTCGAGTGGCGCAGCGGTTTAAGTAGTCAGCTCGCTACCACGCTGCAGCGTGTTGTGGTTTTGATCCCCGCAAGGGACAACACTTTGTGTAATCGTCAACTTGTTTTTATGAGTCTGGGTGTTCTTTATGTCTGCTATTTGAATATTTGTGAAGTCCCCCGCGACACATGAATTATTCCTATTGCGGGAGTTGTCTATATAAAAAATTACAGGGACATCCCCATCGTTAGTAAAATCTTTATTTTTTTTTCGTGGAAACCCCCACGGGTCATCACCTCATCGGAGCTGACAGTGAAGTGGTATGTTGGATTCCAACCGACTAAAACCCCACGGTGTTCCATCACAAGTGGGTCTATTGCAATGGACCTGGGCATACCCTAGGAGGGATACTTCCAGAAACCCCGAAGAACTGGGCCACCTCTTTTGCAAGAGCCTAGCCGGGGGCTAGAGAGGCGAGCGTGGAATACGTTGCACCGCTGTCTCAGGCCTGCATCTACCGTCAGTAAAATCTACGAAGATAACTTAAGCAAAAGAAAAGAGTAACCAAATGATGCAGTCGGCTTTGAACTAGCTAGAAGAGTTATTTGTATTTTTAACTAACATAAAAGACAAAAATGCCAGATACTTTATAGACTAATAGTTCTACAAGCGGACACTAAGCCATTTACCACTACCATAACCATTATTAGACTGATAGTTCGGTAATAATAACTTTCACTAAGGCCCTAATTAAATATTACTGGCTACTTTATAAGTAGTGTTCAGTTGAACTGATACGCCAAATACCTTTTTCAAAAACATCATAATGATATCGAACGACCGCTGCAATATTATTGTTAATCAGTTGAAATAACCATGATCAAAAAATGCATACCTACAGAGAAATATACAGCGAGATAGATATACAGACATACAGCTACAAATAGTTAATTAACATGCTTTTGTATACATATTATATATGTAGGTACCTCTATATTGAAAAAAAATAAAGTTTTATTGTATAATTTATACCAATATAATATAGCTGAAGGTTGTCGTTCAATATTTAATAATTAAGTAACGCAAAATAGGACATATTAGTATTTATCACGAGAAGCTCTTTATGTAATAACCAATGCTATATTATCTTATTCCCTTCCAAAAAAAAAAAAAACTAAAAGCTACCTTCCTCCGAATCCGTCTACGAATTAACTTCAAGCATTTTAATCCGTCACAACTAACTACAAAAAAAAAATACAGAAAAAACACAGCGCCGTGTCACATCAAAAGGGAAAAACTTCAAAGGGGAAAGACAAAGTCGTTACAAAAAAATGTTATAAAAAGCATGTTTGGTGACGTCACAAGATTATCCCAATGTGTCGCACAATCATGGGCACAGGAGTCTTGTCCGCAGTTGGTGTAACTCGCCCGATTTTGACAGATAAGGGATTTCAGTAAAAGTTGTGACTGATGTTTCTTATTCAAGTTTTTTTGTGACCATTTGATAAGCGGTAGCGGGTGTAACAGTTATATTTATATTTATATTTTCCTAAGATTCTTTATATGAAGAGGAAAATATACTAAGTACTCCACAAATAAGGCTATTTCATAATAATATGAATAATATGATAATGTATGGTAGCTTATACAAGCAAATAGAACAGATTTCTTCCACATGTCTTTAATCAACTTCCTAATCACTAATAATGTGGATTAGGAAGTTGATTAAATAATTATTAAATATTACTATCCATTCTACGAAGTTTTCCCTGCATCACATGTTTAACTTTTTCGCTCCTTGGTTTCGCAGTGTGATGTTGTAATCCTATGTTATATGTCAATAAATGATATATTCAATGCTAAATTAAGTTTTTCCTACGAGTATAATTGTGGTGAGTATGTCTAAAAAGATAAAGGAAAAGAGATCTTTTATTTTTAATTTTTTTTAAAGGAACAACTGCTAGAAATCGTCTCGTATGAAGTAAACGCACTTGTGACTCTTGAGTTGCGGGTGTCCATGGGCGGCGGTAGTCACTTACCATCAGGTGACCCGTCTGCTCGTTTGCCCTTTATCGCATAAAAAAAAAATAACTATCCAAATATGTATATTTATCTGTATAGAGATACTAGACACTAGATACTTTCCACTGAATATAAATATCGAATCACTGACTAATGAAAAGGTAGTCGAATGCACTACCAACCCACCTAGCTCTATTTTAATAACCTCACAAATCACAGCACCACAAAATATATAACACTTACGTTCTAGTATCACCAATACAAATATTCCGAAACTAGTAGTACCAATATATTAGTCACCAGAGATAGTGTTGTGTAATTTACGATACAATTAACTACTTGCTACAATTGATGTGAGTATTTAGGCAGGATTCCAGGTGTAGCAAGCAAGGACGATTAGAAAAAAAAATTTACTTGTGTATGATACTGCCACATAAATGCATACTTTCACGCATGCATCTCTGAAGGGGTATACAGAGATGTATTAAGCACCCACATTTTGTCAATAAAATATTGCTCCTACCAATAAAAAAAAACTCAATTCGTTTAGATTCCAAAACTTAAGAAAATTTTGAGTATACTGAATGGAAAATTTAAGATAGGATTGGGAAGGTATATCGTCTCTACGGATGTATTGGGAAGTTTAAGCATTAGCTTGATGTAGAGTGGAGGTCCGAATTTTCTAGCAAAATATTTTTGCTTATTGGTTGGCAGTATGCCAACTTATATACAATGTGTCGTACATCTACCTGTGATATTAACCAAACTAAAAGGATTTTGTTTCAGGTTTTCTTTGTACGTAGTTAATAAGATAATTTATCACTACGTAATTTTCCAATATATCTTATGAGTGCTTTCGTTAAAACTATAAGTTTAATGACATGAATATTAAAAACGTTTGATAAGAAATGGATAATCAAACACTCATAAGAACCTATTTTTTATTTATGCTTAGTTATTTTAGTATATAACACATAACTCATGTTAACTAAAAAAAATATAACAAGAATATATATAAGCGTAAGCATATATATATATACATATATATATGTATATATTATCTAATATGATTGATAATACCATAATCAAAACTATCCAAACCGCTGTCACTCCCGCTCTAGTTTCTTGATTACTCCACACCGTAACATTAAAATACCCGAGAGAAAATTCCGACGAAAATTGCTCGGGGCCTTCTCGGTACGAGCTAGTCGTTATGTGCAAACGTTAACTAAACATCGCTTACACTTTTTACATATGTTCCGTCACGGTGTAATATGTTTCCACACCGTTTATTCGATAATATACCTTTAGAGTTACGTAATAACGGTGTATATAGCTTGACGTCTTTAAATAGGATTTGTGAGAAGAAACTTAGCTGTATCTATTTAGTTTGGTTAAGTTATAATGTACATCTTCTGGTAATAATACAAAGGGTTAAGTGACATAACTATTGATCCAGGATTGATACTGAAATGTAACAAAATTTATGAACCTGGAATCGGCAAATTTCGTTAAATATAAATATTATTAATATCTAGATTAACTTTGTATATCTAGATTAGAAGCAAAACAACGTAATAAGCGATCATGAGTATATTTTACCAAATAAATAATATGATATGTAATATTTTTTTTGTACTTTAAGGGGACAGACGAACAGACGAGTCCCCTGATGGTAAGTGACAACCGCCGTCCTTGTACACCTGCAACGCAAGAGAGGTGATGAGGAGTCTGAATGAAGGTTATAAAATATCTTTATCCCAAATTTGATCCAATTCCGTTAATCAGTTTTTGCTTGAAATTGTAACAAACATTCATCCATTCATAATAACAGGTACGAACGAAGCTGTAAGGCAACAGCTTGTATAGATATATATTCACTAATACTGCTACTAAATAATTACTCGTTCAAAAGATTACTTAACGAGAATAAAGAAATATACAATATTTATCTCATCCAGAAAACCAAAGACAGACCCTTTCAGTACAAATTTGTGCAAAAAACATTCGTGACAAGTCATTAATTCTTTACCCGTGGACCATTGTGGGCTAATGCGTTTTTGCCATAATATTTCTGTTAGCCGGAAAATGGTGGTCGCACACTCACCTTCAAAAGTGAATGGATAAATTTTTGTTAGGGTTTTGTAATTTGTATGTAATGTTGAAGGTATATCCGTTACATACTTACAAGAAAAGTTCCTGATTTACATAAGAATTCACAACTATGAGAAAAGGTGTATAATAATATTTCTAGCATTCAGAATGATTCCTGTGTCATGGAGTAATCGACAGACAATCAAAAAACAGACAGAAGGACACCCAGACTTCGTACAACTATTTGTTGGTCACACAAATTTTTGCGAATTGAAAATATAATCTAGACCAGGCCAACCCGTTTATAAGTTATTTAATTTTTATTTCAGACCCATATAGCTTGTGTAATGTCGCTTGACTTAAAGCTATAGCGTACGCCTCTCTTAGTTAGAAATAGGAACCTGTGCACATCATACATGCCGTGGTTACCAGGTGGCAAAGACGAAAGACACAGGGTTCGTTTTAAAGGTCTGCCTGAAATTCCGCATCTAAGTCAAGAACACCATGTAGGTTGAGTCGTTTCTTTGCGACAGACCAATTGTGTGTTATTCTCATAAAAAAGAATAATTAATAGAATTAATTACTGATATTATTACCGACATATTATGGTTGGAAAGTTTGAACTTGTCGGTATCAGCCAGTTCTAGTTATCGGTCTGCAACCCCGACCCTGACTTGTTTGAGCTTTTGCTTATACTCTCCAATCCATCCATGTAAATTAAATACTCGACTCTTAACACATCCTTCAATCGCCTACACGTGGTACGTAAACGTATGTGTGTATGAAATTGTTACCATCTCCGAGAATATATCGTACTCCGAGCGGTGGACTGTTATAAAATATATATTTTTTTTGTTTAAATACCTTTAACGCCTACATTCTCTTAACTATATATTTACATATAACTGTAATTGAAAAGCAATTTAAATTGCTGTCTTATTATTGCTTGCATCCACTATTATGAATGATATACATAAATCAATACAGTTTCAGATGGGCTCAGATTAAATTGACCTCGGATGCTGCCAGCCGTTCTATTCATAGTGCCCTGATGTTATCAAGCTTCCGACTCTGTTGTTAGCAGATAATCTACAGTGTAGTCAGGCACGGATTTGTAAGAACGGTGACCATTTAATCAAATTATAAGTTGATCCTATAGAATATATAAACACACGGAAATTGAATAGTTTATTTTTTCAATCCATCTTAAGGATTACACAAAGATGAGCAAAAACGAAAAAGTTTAAATTTATACAAATAAATTATTAAATATAAATCTTAATCAGTCAGCTGTCCATGGACGCAGGTAGTCAGTTATCCTCAGGTAACACAGGGCAACGAGCAGTGTGGCGGAAGAATGCAATTGTGATTCTCGCTTCCCCCCCTCATTGGTAAAAAAAAGGAACACCGAGATGGTTCTTGTCGGTAAAAGTCCGACAGACCCCTTCACGATCCCCAATGGGCGAAGGACATCCATGAGGAGATCCTCCACTCCATAAAACAAAGAACACCGTAAAAAAAAAACGATATTGTTCCTTCTATTTTTACATAAGTATGTCAATTTTATTCAAAGTGTGTAGCCGGTTTGGGATACAATTGCTACCATAAAGTTATCTACACATATTTTAGGAAAGGTCTGATCAACTTGAAGATAAAACTGAACTGAACCAACCCAATTAGAATATTAACAATTAAATATTTAGCTTGAAAGGGTTATTTTGTTTTAATCTCTAACTACGGTTGGTTAGATATGTAATATAATAAAAGTGTTCGAAAATTGTTGTTTTACAGTTTAAGTTAATTATTTTTAACCAACTTCAGAAAGCAGGAGGTTCCTAATATTAAAATATAACTTCTCCCTCTTGACCGCATTCAACGGAGAGCGACTCGCATCATCGACTGCCAAGATATTTCTGATCGACTTGACACCTTGGCGTTGCGTAGAGATGTAGCTTCACTCTGCATCCTCTATCGCTTGTATCATGGGGAGTGTTCAGAGGAATTGTTCGGACTTATACCGGCTGCTGGTTTCCGCCATCGTCCTACGCGACAAAATATCCATCCCCATCACCTGGACGATTGGCACTCCACCACTGTGCGCTTCTCCAGAAGCTTTTTGCCTCGCACAACCAGCTTATTGAACAAATTGTCGCCTGCCGTATTTCCGAACCGATACGACCTTCAAACCTTCAAGAAAAGAGCGTACTCCTCCCTAAAACTTGTGACTCTTGAGTTGCGGGTGTCCATGGGCGGCGGTAGTCACTTACCATCAGGTGACCCGTCTGCCCGTTTGCCCCCTATCGCATAAAAAAAAAATATTGCATCTAAGATGTGAATTTTTTACATTTTATAGTGAAAAGCGTATTGACATAGGCTATATAAGGTACTTTAAGTTGGAGAACTCGGAGTACCCGGCACACAGTGACGTGCTTGAGCGATTGCTTATACTCCCCAACCCATCTGTATGAGCAATACCCCTTACCATCACTTTCTGTCCTACCTTATATATATAGGTCGAGCATATGCTCGAAATTTTCCCATCAAATGCCCAAAAGAGGGACAATAAATCGGGCTAAATTATATTAACGGCAATATGTAATGAGGATGGTGACCACCACTCCTGGACTCCACTTATTGCTTTCCATCATGCAAAGTAGAGTCAATAATGTGGGTGTATAAAAGTGTTTTATAATTATGTATAACAAAATGAAAGTTCATCGGCTTGATGGATAGATGGCGTTGTGTGGTATCCTAAATCGCGTTTTTAAGATTTTTAAATCGATAGTATATGAGATCAAGTGAAACCTCTATTTCGTTCAGTTTATTATTAAACTACGTTTTATTATTAAATTACATTCCTTCCGTTCACCTAACTTGTTGGCGAACGGAAGGAATGTAATTTAATAATAAAACTTCACTCAAACTCACACTTCTGCCTACCCCTTCAGGGATGCAGGCATGAGTGTATGTTCGTATATACATACGTACTTTAAAAGTTAATTATATATATTTAAATACTTTACTAATTGACGATTATAATCAGTCACGCATGACTTAGGTACTCGTACATGAGAAGAAAAGTTAAAATGGTGGCTTTTCAGACTTTTAGTAATGTCAGTCTTTTTGTTTTAATACTTATTTTGTCGTAGGCTTGTGGGTTTAAATATTTGTTTGTTTCTTTACACAAATAAAAAATAATGAAGAGCTTTCTTTTCTTTTGCAATATTTCTGTGTATTCTCTCTCTTGCTGTCTCTTAAATTAATGGGTATATACACATAAAATATTAATACGAAAACTACTACAAGTACTACAGATATAATAAAATAAAATAATATAATTTCCTAAATAATAGATATGTTATGTGCGCAGACAAAAACGGGTTGTAAATAAACATTTCAAGTCTTTTTCATTTTAAAGATTTAAAAATCCAGACATTTTTGTACCTAAATATTGTACTCGTGTACTTTCTACGTCATCCATCATACATCACATGTGGCGACGTCACAAGCGGGCTGTTTTAAACCATCCTACTTTTAAATTAATGAGCTTATACGAATAGCTGTTAATGAGCGTTTTAAATTCATACAAACTGAATCCTATTTATCGAATTTTGTGATGAATATATGTAGATAAATATAAACAAAACTACTTACGAATGGGCCTACTCGACCGGAGTATTACCACGACCTCACTGGAAACCGACCTCTCCTATTTTCATTAGAGGACAAGCCTATTGCCGTAATCCACGCACTGTTTGACTGTATACATACTGTCTGATAGATAACAGTCCGATCCCTTAATAACCTTTTGCAACACCCAGGGGGAAAGATCGTGTCACCCTTATTCTTCTCTACCAATAAACTACACGACACAATAAAAAAAAAAATTAAAAAGTGAAAGCGCGTCTCACACATTTTCTATAAAAACTACTACTAAAGTAGCGCCATAACATTTTATTTGAAACATTTCAATTACTTATACATTCGACTAATCGATATTTACGATGTAATTAAAGGGTTAACGGGTGAGACTCGGACAGCAGACTCCGACTAAATAGATCAAGATACTCTCACACGTTTTGACGTGGCGCTTAAGTACTAGTGATGGGACATCGATTGTGATGATCATTTTGTAATTTATCAAAATTATAATGGTCTATTCTATTCTTTGGGTAATATGTCGTGAGTCGCTTGAAGTTCAATTTCCAAAGGTGTTTATTTAAACCTACAAAAAATTCAGTCAATACTCTATATTTATTTCTATTAAACAATGTAATATAACAGACATTGAAGTTAAAATTTGTGTCACCGTCGGGCACAGTACTGGGCTATTAGAAGTTTTACATCTTTAGTGTATTTCAACGTTATGCTTTTTTTTAAATATCAAAAATTTGGTGATTTTGTGAGTATAGTTGACAAAAGCAGTATTTCCGTTTAATGGCATTGTAGCAAGCTCAAGTAGCGAGCTGTTATCTATGCTTCTACTAAAGCAGAAAAGCGTGGTTTTTTTATTTTTTTTATTTCACACATAATTTAAGATAAAAAACAAAAACAAGCAATAAAATACATGTTTTCTTATTTTATTATTAATGTCTAAACAATTACTTTCTAAATGGCCATAAATACAATTTTTATAATTTTTTCATCAAGCATGAACATTTAATGATATAATTTCAAAAATAAATTATGACCGTCTACTAAATTTAGGCCAGCCTAGATCGTGATATATTATCATTCCTAGTATGGTCTGAAAATATAAGTTAAGCGTGTACATTAAAGTTAAGATACAGTAAATTAGCTGATCCCACAGATAGCGTCTGGTAATAAACTTCTTTGAAAATATTGTGTTTTTGCTTTTGCTTTTGTTCTGTTAAAAGCATTTGTCATTTATTAATTGAAAATGTCCTTTTAAAAAAGCTAGTCGAAAATTCACATTTATATACATATATTGAATTAAAAAACTATCGATAGTTTCCCATCCCTAGCGCTCCGGTCCAAGCAATATCACAAAATCTATGGTAATACTATGATCGCATACTAATCCCCACTGGTGTACGTAATTTGATATTTTAATCAACCAGATCGAAAAGTAGCACTTAACGCAACTGCTATAGTTAATACTACAGTGGGCGTAGTATAGTTTGTATTAATTCTATATAAGCTGTATGTCACACGGGTGGAATTCCATCACGTGTTCACAGAAGATGAAGCAAGATAAGCTGATATGCCAGAGTTCGTGTAATATCTTCAAATCATGTCGTGATCTTTCTTGTTATAAGCTTTTTTTATATTTTTTGTAAATTAATTAAAAGCCATGCCACCTCTGCGTTACGTGTTATAGGGTCGTCTGAGTTACGCAAACCAGTTTCTTCTTCAGTTCATTTGGTTCCGAGAATTTAAGTTCATAGTTTTTTCTTGGCGGGCCTACACAAGCGTTGTACCTTAACTGGTGATAGGAAATAATATGTTAATTTTAAACGGTAAAAGAAATCTATGGAAGAAAAAAAAGCAATACACCGAGTATCCGGAATCTAACACATACATGTATATCTCTATACATACGCTCACGCTTGTACCCCATAAAAAAAAAACATTTTGCCAATAAGAATTTGGTCCCACTAAGGCAATAGGGGGCAAGCCTATAGCCCTCAAACGAGCAATTGGACTGTATTTATACTGTCTGATAGATAACAGTTGGATCCCTTAGTCGCCTTTTAAGACACCCAAGGTAAGAATGAGGTGGCTCTATTCTACTCCAGCGAGAACCACACGGCGAAGACCATCTAGCATAATTGTTTCTAAGTTTAAAATACCAACCATTTCACAATTACAGTAAATTATTTATATGTTATGTCCATGTGCCACTGTTAGGTACGAGCCTTACAGTGGAACAGATTTTCATAGTGGGCTGATATTGTACATATCATAAACCTTTATAGACCTCTTTTGGATATTGTTACCCGACTGAGCAAGAAGGAGGGTTATATTGTTCGAGTGTATGTATGTATCTAATTATGTATGTATATATGTATGTATGATGCTTCTTTCTCTTGCCCGACCTTGGATTTCAACAAACATACAATCGTAAGACCTTTGAGAGGATAAGCGGGGAGGTGATGGGAGATTAAAACAAGAGGGGGGATTAGGCGGGAGGAAATAGGACAGGGGAATGATGGGAGGGGAAGAAGAGAATGGGGATGATTGGAGGGCAAGGAGGAAAGGGGTTGTGGGGCCTACGTTACCCTCACTTACTAGACAATATAATGCAAGTATTGTTCGTCTAGTAAATTTCTGTGAGGCCATGGTAATACTCCGATCTAGCCAAAAAATAGTTAGGTATTTAGACAGGTTTTTATAGTGTGAAAGGACACTCCGGTTCCCAGTTTAATGAAATCGTAATTCTAACAATTTACTGTACGCGTTTGCAGAAGTTATAGGAGATACAAATCACTTTGCGGAGAAGCAATATATTCCAAATCTACTTCTCGTTAATCAGCCCCCGAAACATAAACAGTCCCCCCGCAAAGTCGGAACAGATCGGAGTATTTTGTCAAATTCAATTGTCGACACAAAGGGACCCATACAGCTCCGTTTGATGGGTTACAATAAATCTTGGCCAATGATTTGTGGGGGAATGTGGCACACATAATAAACAGCTGAGATCAAAATGAATTCCACTTTCAAAGGTACATATGTATATATATATTCGCTTAGACTAGGTATGTTATAAAAGTAAAAAGGGAATCAAAGTGATAAAGAATATTACTCACGTTCTGAAGGCACACTCTAAGAGTGTTAAACAAGAAGCGACCTCGTCATTACGGAATAAAGTATAAAACAGCTTTATAGACTTCAGGCATATTTGCTTGAATAGGTTGGTAAAAGTATATAATTATGTAGACCACATCAAAACGTAATATTTAATATAATGCCCTCCAGGAACGTTAAATATTAGACGAATGAAATCTCTAGAGACTCTAGTGAGTATAACGCAGAAAAGTTTTTTAGATTTAGTTTTTATATATTCAGAATATTTCAGCTTAATGACAGAACAATATAATTCAATGAATTTTTCCATTCATTGAATTGGACACTGTCTCGGACTTGCGATCAAAACTAGGAGTTGTAGCAATGGGCGATTCGCTAGCGCCGCTATAAAATTTTAACAGGTGTAAATCGCTTTTAGCGCATAAGCATAATAATGTTATTATTTTGAATAAATAAATAATTAAAAAAAAACAAGCTGTCCCTACCCACGGCACTACTGTCGTGAAACATCTTTTAACACTAAATAATTTAACTTAGCTGGAGGGTAAAAAAGAATATTAGTAATGTGTAACACACGTTTCTAGTATTATTTTAGACTAAAGGCGAAAAAGGTTAAATTTTTATACTTGAGCACCTGTCCCAGATTCAAACAATTTCGCATTCTACAGGGGAGGTGTAACGGAAATTTAGTGGAATGCACTCGTGCTTTCAGGGTTTTCGCTGACCCTAGGAACCACTCATTCGGTACTTAACTTCGTGAGGCTCAAACATTACTAGGTTATTGAAACAATAACCCCTTATTAACTAACTTTGAAGGATTACGAAGAATACTTATAACGTGTGACAAATAAGGATGGACTAAAAAAATACGACGATATTGTTCACTATTAAAATACCAATCAAGTCCAATAAACTACAGATAGAAATTCCCAAAAGCATTTTATTGATGATTCATTTGAACATATTAAAATAATAATTACATGCATATTGCATGTTTTAATTCGTCAATGAATTTCATATCATATATCGGATAATATAAATGTCGTGCCAATCAAATCGCACATTAATTAATTTGTCACGATTTATATTAAAATTTTCGTTAATTATAATAATTATACATGTATTTAATTAACATACCCGTCTGACGCCATTTTATTTTTCGGCCGTAGATATACATTTGTACATTTTCGGGCACCATGTATTTTTAGTAGCACTGGTTTAATAATTTGAATGATATAATAATATCTTTGAATTATACATGGTTTCGTCAAGTTACTGTAATGAGTAAGATTTTTAATGTTCAAATTTTTAAGGAGGAGCACTGTGGCACGTAGTCACTTACATATATCACTTAGTTTTGTAAAATACTAGCAATAAGCAGAATAATATAATCAAGCACTGTTGCAGTATATATACTCAATAAATCTATAATCATCTGACTGTCATCTGAGATCTGTCTAAGACAAAACCCCTGTCTTATTTCCTGGACCCAACACCACAGAGGAATTTGGTTCAAAGAATACAAATAAAACTACATATAACACTCAATAAGCTCCACTTCTCTCTCTATATATATATACATATATATATATATATATATATATATATATATATATATATATATATATATTAGACTTACGCAATCGACTATTTGTATTATTTTCATAAGATTGCAACTAATACTAATACCATACGAATATGCACATTGGCAAAAGTGTCCCGGCCGATAGAGTTCAGGCAAGGATTTCTTGTATATGTATAGTATGTGTGTTTTCTTGTATATGTGAGCATGTCTCTCAATAATGTTTATTTGTATGTATAATACACCATTTGGTTTCTTCCCAACTAAAATTATAAAAGTACTTCTTGATTATTATTATTATTTTTACACCAAACTACCCATTTATTTCTTTATATTTTGTTTATTTTGGTCGATCCTAATGGTTTTATCCCGTAGCTACTGAAATATAATACAATGTGGACAATACAATGCCAAACATTCCAACGGCATAGAATGCATAGAGTACTATTCATATAAAAAAAAATACTATACTATGGGATATCAAATTAATTGACCAGAGAAAGAGTTATTTCACTATCTGAAGATAGCAAGAAAACCATAAAAGTTCTTCTGGAAAGCCTTGATTGAAAACCTCTCATTAATCCACTAACGTTACTTTGAAAAGTTACTAAGACCTTCTTGCTCAAAAATAACAAAAGCTTGTTTTACTTACCTACTTAAGTAAAACAAGCTTAATTAACTTAATCATAAAACCACAAATTTATTTCTTTAAAACAGTAGTAGGCATTCCGATGCTATTAATGATTTCTGTCGGATGTCAGCGCTGGCAAAGTATAAGTGTGATCGTAAAACGGCCAATTTGTCAGAACACGCATAAAGTATAATTTGTGCGTTACTCCGCGGGGCGCTTCGACGGTCATCGGATGAGGCCCTTTCATAAAAATAGTTTTGGAATCGCTTTGATTTAAAAGCTGAGTTTACTTTTACTTTCATGTCGAGGGATAAATAAAACCGTAAATGGCGATATTTTAGTTGTACTTGAAATTTATAACGTAATAAAAATGGAGAACAATAGGTTTAAAAGTAAAAAACATATATGTATGTATATAAATATTTTTTTTATTTTTCTTTATGCACATAATATACGAAGGGGGACTTCATGCCTAAGGCATTCTTTGCCTGCAAACTCCAGGGCTTGTTGTAAAGGTAGGTGCTGACACGTGTAGAGACAAAAGAGAAAAAAATTGGGACTTGGCACTCCACTACTGTGCGCTTCTCCAGTAGCTGTTTGCCCCGCACAACCAGCTTGTGGAACAAATTGTCGGATGCCGTATTTCCGAACCGATACGACCTTCAAACCTTCAAGAAAAGAGCGTACTCCTACCTAAAAGGCCGGCAACGCACTTGTTACTCTTGAGTTGCGGGTGTCCATGGGCGGCGACAGTCACTTACGATCAGGTAACCCGACTGCTCGTTTGCCCCCTATAGCATAAAAAAAGAGAAATATATATAGAACATGTGTCTGTGAAATTACTTTAATGTTTCAAAAATAACAACACCTGTTTTAGATAGATGGCGTTGTACCTCTATCCTGGATAGTGCTACGGTTGGATTAACGCTCTACCTTTATCAAGCTCTTGTGATAATTTGTATGTGTGATTAAGGTTAATTGAAATATATTACCATAGTACAAGTTACAGTTTGGTTTTATTATAAAAACCTACTAGTAGCTCCCCCTGAGGAGATCATCTAGATTTAGTTCGAAATCAATTGATTGATTGATTAATTGACTCGTACAGTCAGACACACAATATTAGCTAAATCAACATGGTATGCGACCCAGACCTTCTTGAGTTATTGCTCACTCTCCTAGAATTTATCCATATCAAAAATATACCCTTTATTCCTTTTTACCCCAACTTTACTTTTCAATACACTCTTAATTTCCTGATTTACTTCCAAATCTAAACTAATAAAACGCTGAGAAGTTTCTATTGTCATCATGATAATCTCTGGATCCACAACATTTAAATATATGTATATATATGTATATTTTTTTGCATTAGTCAGCATATTATGGCTTTGTGGAAGGTGCGCCATGACAATAAATATAGGTAAAATTTATAAGACACATTTTTAATTTCGCATCTCCATACATTGCCCTCCTACTGCGTCTCACACAAATCTTTCGAATTTGTATAGTTTATTTACGTAATAATAAATTAATAGACGATTAACTTATTGGTATTTCAACCTAGTTTCGTTTTTAATTTTGTTGGTGTTAAGCAATATTTTTAGATTATTAATCGGCTTTGAAGATTACATGAATAAATATATAATATAGTTGTGTGTATGTGAATCGCTAAATGGCCAAATACCCAAATGGCTGATCATTAAAACTCGTATTGCGTATTTAAATTATTTGATTTTCTCATAAGCGTTAGTTATGATAGCCTTTATTCTCGGTGTGGTCTTTATAGACGCCACAATTTTTAATATTATTGATTTTCCCACACTAATATTGATATTATACTAATATTTATAATTTAATAATCGTGGCCTAGTTACGTGAGAAGTTTTGGTGTAGTGCTTCACACGGATGCCGGTAACGCAAAGGAAATAATAAGGAACTCTTACTTCTTCTGACTTCTTATTTATCGCTATTACTCATCTGGAATTGGAAAAAAGGGGAATTATCTCACGTTCAAAAGTTCACTTTTAGGCGGAACTACTACAGTTCTATCGGTTTTCATCACAGGCAAGCAAGTTAGGGTTATTATAAGCAACTATATTAATTGGATCTTGTATATCTTGTATTAACGATGGCGTGGTCACGTGAAGGCCGCCTGACTACGTTGGTGCTTTAGAACTACAGCTCCCCGTTCCCAGTTGCAGACCCAGATGAGGATCCAATACAGATGGGAAGGTCACCCAAGGACGACGTTCAGGATGGGGCGCTCTTGGCTAACTAGCTTGGTAGAGAGAGATTAATAAATATATATTCATTAAAAAATGCCTTAATTTAGGTGGCTCAGCCAACTACCATCTTAAAGCTCTGGACTCAGGCTTTTCTAGGTTCGGGTTAACTGGTAGACAAAATAATCTGACATCTAAAGCCTTAAATTTTAGAGTTCATACTTATTAGTTTGTTAATGCAGAAAGAAAACAGTCAAACTGCCATATTGTCTCACAACTGATATACAACTTCACTTATAAATATACTGTTAAAGAAAAAATATTGACAACGGACAATTCTTTACATTATTCGTTTTAAATATCAAACATACATATAAATTTTGAGGTATAAGATTTATTGTTCATGTACTTATATAAGCTTAGGTTTTGAAGTTACTGCCTTCTTTGACAAGTCTTTTTCTTATACTATAGGGGGACAGACAAACAGACGGGTCACCTGATGGCAAGTGACAACCACCGTCTATACACCTGCAACTGGAGAGTCGTAAGTGCCCTGCCCGCCTTTGAGGGTAAAGAGGGATGAGTGTAAGAAAGATGAGGGTATGAGGGGAGGGGTAATAGACGGGGATGAGGATATGGGAAAAGGGGCGGGAGGTCAGGGGAGAGGAATAAGGAGAGAGAGGGGAGTTGGGCCTTCGGAAATCTTACTAATTTCGGGGAAATGCAACGCAAGTTCCTTCACAACCAGTTTTCTGTGAGGCCGTGGTATCGCACCGGTCGCGCCGGCGGATGAAGTTGACGATTTTCTATCTATTGTAGATCGCATAGTACACAACATCATTCGACAATGGGTACAAGAAAGAAAGTAACAGGTATGATAGAAGAGCACATAGTTTTTTTTTGTTGGTGATATTTGCCGTGTGGTTCTCGGTGGAGTAGAAAAGTGCTAACCCTGTCTTCTGCCGTGAGTGTTTCAAAGGGGACTTTAAGTATCCGATTGTTATCTTTCAGACAGTATATGAACTTATATAGCTGGCCTGTTTGTCTAGTGGTTAGTGACCCTGACTGCTAAGCCAGAGGTCGTGGGTTCGATTCCCACCAAGGATAAATATTTGTGTGATGAACATGATCATTTGTTTTGTGTTTGGGTGTAATTTATCCATTATATGTACATATGTATTTAGAAGTATATAAGTATCATTACCAGCAGTCTCGTTACAATAGTACAAGCTGTGCTTAGAATGGGATTAGACAGTCGTGTGTGAGATGTGTTGAGTTATTATTATTATTATATATTAATGTAATCAGTGTCCGGATGATAGTAATAGGCTCCCTGTTACGGAGGGCGGAAGAAATTACGTTTTTTTTAATATAATATAGGGGCCAAATGAGTAGCCAGGTCACCTGATGCTGAGAGACTACCACAACTAGTGACAATCACAGCTTCAAGTCAAGACTTCTATGTGTGCTACGCGCCTTTGGAGGAAGGGAAAGTGGAGTTTTGGACGCCTTAGCTTACACATTGAAGGACACATACATGAGTAAGAATAAAGATTTGTTTCTGAATAATTTTCTCTATATCTATAATATAAAATTTAAAGAACTCTATCTTGAATACGGCAAAAATTAGGACAAAACCTGTTGAACTAACGGTTAATTAATTTCGTTCATCTGTCAGACATCGTACAGTAGCGTAGTCTAAACTGTAATCAGACCTGTCAACTATTTAACAGCCTGTCGACCAACATAACAACAAGTTATATTTCATACAGAATTAATTCATAATCACTCAATGTGAAACTTCTTTATAATGATTATATTAAAATATTAATAGCTTGATGCATTATTTATGTGTATGATTTGTACTTAAGCGGATACCGTGGATGTTTGGGAGATGATGAATTGAGATTTCACAGCTGGTTGGAGAGAATTTCTCATTATTTCTACACTGACTAAACTCCACAATTTCACAGGATATATTATAAATGTGAATGTAACTGTGTGTCTGTCTGTGTCTGTGTATCTGTCGCCTAAACGTTACACCTAAACAACTGAGCCGAATTTTACGGAGAGCACGTATATGTAGATGACTTTTAATTGATACCATAGTTGTGGAAGATAGTTGATAGATAGATGATAAATAGAAGAAATTGTTGGTATTTTTTAAGTTTTTTTTTTTTTTATACTATAGGGGGACAGACGAACAGACGGGTCACCTGATGGTAAGTGACACCGTCGTCCATGGACACTTGCAACTCAAGAGTCGCAAGTGCGCTGCCCGCCTTTGAGGGTGATGAGGGATAGGGGATGCAGGGAGCGGAAAGAAGAGAGGAGGGATGAGGAGATGGAAAAAAAGAAGAAAGGAGACGAGGGGAGAGAAAAAGGGGGGAGGGGTAATTGGGCCTCCGGAGACCTCACTCATTTCGGGGAAATGCAACGCAAGCGTTACTTCACAACCGGTTTTCTGTGAGGCCGTGGTATCGCACCGGTCGAGCCGGCCCATTCGTGCCTAAGCATGGCTCTACCACTGTAAAAAAGTGGATAGTCTGTAAGTGTCATCTCTACATAATCTACTAACTTTCTACTAACATATTACTAAGGGTTAGATTTGAAAAAAACGACATAAAATCTAATAGACTATATACTCTCTCCTGATATTGACAAAGAATTGAACCAATTAAACAGCCTATTGCTCTTCATATCTATATTTAAAATAATATACCAATTCATATTATTTCATATATACACTCTTGTTACCTTGAAAGATTTGGCAGGGGTTTATTAAGCCTCATACTTTGCTCACAATAACTTGCTACTTACGTAATTTAGGGCAAGAGTATTACCATTAACGAATATTATGGGAAAATGCTGCGTATAATGAAATGCAAAGAATGGCTTGTGGAGTGTTAGCATTAGCTCGAGCAGGTTATATATCATATCCATTAGTAGTAGCACATCCAGTATTTCTAACTAGTTGAGCTCTAACTGATGATATTATATCTATCAAGTCGTTCGTTAGACTTACTTGTCGTATCTAGTTTAATACAGGCATGGCTAAATGGAAAAATGAAATAAAAATAAAACAACGCGCATACAATAAATGTATTTAAAAATTCATGTTAATGTTAAAATTCGATGCGATATTTGTTATTTTTTTTTTAATTATACTTTATGCATATAATCCCAATGGTAAGAATAAAACCAGTGCTTCTAGAGAGATCGAGAAATGGAATAAGACAGCAAGGAGGAGTTCGTGAAAAATTTAAAGAGAGCAGAGACGGTGCTATGGCCACAGGCTTGGGGTGAGTGCATGCAGGTTTCTAGCACTAGCACTCTGGAAAGAAAAAGAAGAATAAAAATATAACGAAAGTGAGTGGGAAGAGACAGATTCGAAGTTTGAAAATTTCATGTTTTATATATATTAAAAATGGTTTTACTCACGTTTGTATTTAGGGGTGCCCGACTAGTTTTGAATGTGTTGCGAAGTTGTTTTTATTAGGTTTTTATAACTCCTCAACATAAAACGTGACCGTGACGTTCATTACGCCAACAAAGTCGCTATAAGATGCGCAAATAACAACGCCCGATACCGCCGCGGAAAGTCGCTTCACTCCTTGAGAGAAGTCTCCAGGCGGTTCCGTAATTAGTCGGGTATCCCCGAAGTGCACAACGTGTGTAAAACTATTAATACTTACGACTTAAATGTTATCAATAATATATGTACATATATTATATAGTACATTGTAATACAAGTGTGTAATGTTGGTGATTACCGCTGAGGCGCCATTGAGTCTTAAGATAGCCGAGGACGGTAATCATCACTACATACGTGTATCATAAGACGTTTTTCAACACACTTGTGAAGAAAATAATACAAAAAAAAAAATTAGTCGATAAAAAGTTTCGCAATGGCGGGAAAAAATTATCAGTTTTCCTATGCGCGCGCATCTTGCAATGGCGATCGGCCATAGACTAAATCGGGAATTTTAAAGTTATCTTTATTAGAGAAAAAATGAAAGTTATATTTGAGTGAAAGTTTTATTTATTAAACACGTACAAGTTGAAATTAGCAATTTTTTTTTTTATACTATGGGGGGACAGACGAACAGACGGATCACCTGATGGTAAGTGACACCGACGTCCATGGACACTTGCAACTCAAGAGTCACAAGTGCGCTGCCCGCCTTTGAGGGGGATGAGGGATGGGGGATGCAGGGAGCGGAAAGAAGAGAGGAGGGATGAGGAGATGGGAAAGAGGAGAAAGGAGATGAGGGGAGAGAAAAGGGGAGAGGGGGAATTGGGCCTCCGGAAACCTCACTCAATTCCGGGAAATGAAACGCAAGCGTTACTTCACAACCGGTTTTCTGTGAGGCCGTGGTATCGCACCGGTCGAGCCGGCCCATTCGTGCCTAAGCATGGCTCTACCACTGAAAGAGTATTTAAATAAGAAGTTGCATGAATTGAGCAAGCAATGGGTACATTAATTTATTTGTACTATTGAATACGATCTTTTTTGTCTCCAAACTTTCTTAAAAACAAAGCAACTCAACCAATAAAATAAAAAAAAATCTATAACTCACTTGTGAATAATAGCAATGAAAAAGTCTGTTTGATTATTCATTATATGCCTAATTGAGGTGAAATTAGAGCCACTTTATGAGCAAGTGTGTTGAAAAATATATTATTAAACATTCTATTATTAATAATGTTAGATAAAAATGAATAGAAAAACTTGTTAAAGTTGAAATGAGAAAATTTACCGTAATAATAATACTACATACCGTATTGTATAACCGAATGTTTGACACAGTATCGTGGTCATTATAACATCTAAAACTCGTACAACTCTGCTTCAACTAGTGAAGTTGTAAATCCAAACTCTCATTTATAAACAGTTATCAATTAAGCGCACTAAGTCGTAAATAAACACCGCATCAGAATCGATTCAGTAGTTACGTATAAATCTGTGACAAAATTTGTTTGTAACGATCGTAACTTCCATAGTTTATGATCTTTGACTATAAACAATTCGTGATAGCTTAATCTGCTCTCTGATTGGCCGAGGGGCGTCAATAATAAATTATTTAATGTCTCAAATACAAATCAAATATTGGAAACTTGCAACGTTTTCATTTCCATATTGATGAACGAAGGAAATAAAATTCGAGGTGAACATATGTACATATGTCGTTTTGAAAGCAACATACAAGATTTAGTGAACATTCAGATTTAAGTTACAAATGTTATTTATTATTAAAGAGAAAGTGAAACAGTCTTCGCTGCGATGTTGTTTGATGTACTATTGATTGTTGATAGTACTGAATATATAATAATATAAAAGTTAGGGACTAAGGAAATACTGTGGAGGAAGCTATATAAGTGGGAGATCCATACTCAGGTACGTGTGGGCCGGCTCGACCGAAATAATGCCACGGTCGCACATAAACCCGCTTGTGAAGCAATACTTGGTTTTGTTTCACCGAGTGAGTGGAGTTAGCGGAGGCCCCACCTAATCTTTCCATTACCCTCAAAGGTACTTACGACTCTTGAGCTGCAGGTTTCCATAGGCGACGTTAGTAATTTGCCATCAGGTAGCTTGTCTGCTCGTTTGTCATAAACAAAAAGAAACACCCATTTTTTCACATAATCATAATCTATCATTATGTCAGGTATTGGTGAGGTTATATGTTGGAAATAAACCGACTAAAAAAATATAATGTATGCCACCAACTGTCCAAATTCTGATTTAAGAATATGTAATTACAATATGTAATGTCTTTTATTTCGACAATAAAGAGTTTATCTACCTATCTATGCCATCCTACGTCAATAATGACTTGATGATACCATGTTAAACCCTTAAAGAAAAATCCAGGGTTAGCCCTCGAGATAATAAGCGGCTTACTAATTGGACAATCTCCCGATACAGAAGGACGGAAGGCTTAATAGCAGGGTTTTTGGAAAATACGTCTTTTTCCTTAGAAACTGAAACCAAGTAAAAGCAAGTGCTTCTTTTATATTATAAGGGGCAGACGAACAGACGGGTCACCTGATGGTAAGTGACAACATCCATGTACACCTGCAACTGGAGAGACATAAGTACGCTGCCCGCCTTTGAGGGTGAAGAGGGATGAAGGTATGCGAGGAGGGGAAGAGACGGGGATGAGGAGATGGGAAACGGGCGGGAGATCAGGGGACAGGAATAAGGAGAGTTGGGCCTCCGGAAACCTCACTAATTTCGGGGAAATGCAACGCAAGTGCTGCTTCACAACCGGTTTTCTGTGAGGCCGTGGTTTCGCACCGGTGGAGCCGGTGCTTTAAAAGGAGTAACGTGTTTTTGTTGTCAGTTGCGTTCTTAAAACTAAATGTCCTCAGTATGGAGGTGTTTATAGTATAAGAGTTATTAATAGGGAAACTCTATTCCAAAGTAACTAAAGACTATTTCTGTTCATCATGACAGTCCTTTCTCTTACAAGGATCTTAAGGATCAACTTTCAGCTTCAAATCACGATAATTACTAAAACTTATAGCGATTTGCGCTATTCACGGGATCACCAATTGACCTTTAAATATGATCACAAGTTTCTGAAACAGTCTTTGTTCACGAATTTTCCAGTTAAGAGATATTAAGAAGCATCACGGAGTATGGATTCCAGAAGAGTATAATAGGCTCGATCAATATTAAATGAAACTGAATATAGAATATTAACGAAGTAGAGGTAACCACACTTTCGAGAATGTTAAAAAGGTTATGCAGAAAACCTGTTGCCTCTAATTTTATTTTTATTTGCTTTTATTTAAGACAACTCCCGCACTAAGATTAACTCCTTTACAAACATTCAAGCAACAGACACAAAGAACACCCACACTCAGAAGAACAATTTGGGGATTACACAAAGTGTTGTTCCGTGCGAGGAACGAACCCACAATACTCGTCGCGGCAGCGTAGCGTACCATTTTTTTCGGACATAGTTTCCAGTCAGTCACATGATAAGAATACAATAATAACAGACAAAAACACATACATACGCTGACGCCCGCAGGCAGGCTGGCGAAGGCAGAGGTGTAATTAACACCCACATTTGCCAATTAGAATTGGATCCAACTAACGTAAAAAGGGGCAGGTATTGACATCAACCGGTTCCTATATGACTATATACATACAGTCTGATAGATAACAGTGTGATCCCTTGGTCGCTTTTACGATACCCACGTTAAGACTGCGGTGGGTCTATTCTACTCCACAGAGAACCCGGCGTCTACAACACATACAATCCATATACAACAGAAATAATAGACATACAATAATATTTTTATACACTATTGCCATTCTACTAGACTACTTCAATTTGTGTTCATATATCCTTCGACAAAACATAGCAAGCCAAAATAGGCCGAGTTGAACAGAGTTCTAGTAAAAGCGCTTTATCTAATGGGAGCCTTCCCATTAATGTAATTGAGCCTACCAGGCGTGTGAAAACGGAAAATGTCAGCTAACAACATTTAGACTTCAGGCACCTTCTGAAATAAGAGACCGGGAATTTTTGTCGTCTAAGTTTAATCTTATTGAATTTCGTATGAACATGTTGAAGTCTGACAATGGAATGTTAAGTCCTTAGGATAAATTGTTAACCATTTTAGACCATCTCCATATTTAAAAAACCGTAAATTATTCCTACTTCAATACAAATACTACAAATGCTTATTAGGGTAAAGGCTAAGGCTATTCTGGTATGAAAAAAAAAAATTAACAAAATTTAATATTGAATTACTTGAAACTAATCTTACAAAAAAAATCAAGTACTTCATTGCCCCTCGTTAATATCTATTGCCTTCATCATATATTTCTTTTTTTTTATATAAACAGTCAGACGAACAGACTGTCTGATGGTGAGTGACAACCGCCGTCTATATACATCTGTAACTCAAGAGTCGTAAGTGCGCTGTGGCTAAAAGGAAGAAGAGAGGGAATATGTGGAGACGGAAAGAGGAAAGGAGAAGTTAGGTATCCAGAAACCTCACTAATTTCAGGGAAATGAAACGCAAGCGGTTTTCTGTGAGGCTACGCTATCGCACCAGTCGAGACGGCCTATTCATGCCTAAGCACGGCTCTACTACTATTGAAAGGTTAGCCTAATGTTGTAAATGTCAAGAAGACGCATGTGTGGAATGACTTGTAGTGTTAAGCCGTGTTCATCAATTGGGCCGACCAAATCAAATCTGCACCTAATGGCCCATCCTACGAATGCTTTAAAAGAGCTCTAGCTAGAGAGGAAATGCGAAGGTTTTGTCAAAATTACCACCACCCCTGACGACGGACGGAGTGGCGACGGAGTAAAAGAAGAATATTGTAAAGGCGCAAGTTCTCAATTACGTTCCCAGAGGCCCATATAGATATAATATACATTGCATTCAGAAAAAAATATTTTAAATGTAAATATTAAAAAAAAATGTTTGATCTGTCTGTTTCAAAACTTTGATCTGTCTGTTTCAAAACTTTGATCTGTCTGTTTCAAGTCAGTTACTTAATTGTTTACATGTTACGCACGCACAATTTAGATGTTCTTTCAAATGTCACCTTAGTTGAATGTGTGCCTGAACCGTCAACATCGGATTGACATATGCTTTTATGTTGCTATTTTGTTACTTAATCAATATTTATAAAATGCTCTATCAAAATTAACTGTATCCACTTATTATAAATACCGTTCTCTTTTCTCTTAAATATTAGTTGCATGTACTGAACTAAATAAAACATGATGTATCTACACCAAACTTCATTAATCACGAAATTTTAACTTGTAACAAATGTCACCAAGAGCCTCCCTTTGTGACTTAAATTACTACAAGAATTTCTGTGTCAACTTTAACATCGTAGTATGCCTTGAAACCATACATATAGCGAGAGCTTAAGATCATCATAATTCAGCCCATCATAGTCCACTGCTGGGCATAGTGCCTCATGTGCAGTCCTAACGTGTGCCATGGCACCGGGTCCCCCTTCTTTTGCATCCAGCTTATCTCAGCTACCTTCTTCAGTTTACAATTATACTTACTACACAATACAATCCAATACAATTATAGTTTAGCATTAAAAGTATCATGTACAATACAATACAAGAAGTCTCTTTATTTTCAAATAAGCACGTATTTTTCTTTCCCTTTGAATTTTTATAATTTGTCTCTGAGTTCAGTGTGCCTGCTGTGATTTCAGGACTCCCAACATTTTCCATTGGTATCTGTTGATGCGACCCTTTCTTGTCGGAGCCTTGTCAACATACATAGAGGACTTAAACGAACAAAACTGAAATGTAGTGTTAGTGCTATGACTGAAGGAAATGTTTACTTTATATGTGCTTCGCTTTCATATAGAGTAAAAAATGTACTGATGGACACTTCTTTAAAACATTACCTAGTCATTTGAGTTAAATTACTTATAAGCGGGTGCTTTTGAAACGGAGAACCAATATTAAAAAAGATACCGGGACTGTGAAATAAGTAAAAGATTTTAACGGGAATATATTCCAATCACTAAGATTTAGTATCTTGATCTATAAAATTGAAAGTAAATTGTACCAGCCAAACGACTTTTATTAATTCTCACACTACGCTTTAACAACTTTTAGAAGATCACACAATGTTAATATGTAAATAACGGAACCAAAGTGTTATAAATATAAAAAATGCACAACCATAATCAAACATTTAAAATTACGAAATCTACCAATATCTCCTGACCTCTCCAGTCATGAAAATTTCAATCCAAATATATAGAAGATAAGAATTTATATAGATCAGTTTACGTTGGCCGTTGATAGTACTAGAAGCACCAATATTCCTTGACCTTTAAAACGACCAAATATAGAAGAATGTTATAAGAAAAATATATTTTACGAAGGCCAAGATATCCTGGAGGCTAGTATTAAAAATGCAACTATGGTAAATCTATTAAATTCTGCGTGAAAGTTACTTATATTAATAGTATTAAGGGCAGAGGTTGTGATACATTATCTGTATCCAAGGAATGTTTGTTTTTCTTTAGAATATTTGATTAAATTGATAAGCTATGATGCAAGCTATGCATAATTAGATATGGTTACATGTAATTCTATTCGATTTTTTCACTGAGTATCGATTATTTTATCTCGAGTTTGATTTTAGTGACATTTGATTATATTTATGGCATAACTCGGCTGGATACGAATCTAACTGACGCTGACTAATCAATACTTTGTTGATATATTGATAGAGATTGAGATAAATCTCGAGTTCACTATCTTTACCGTCGTGTATGATTTTTTTTATTTTATAGGAGGACAGACGAACAGACGGGTCACCTGATGGTAAGTGACAACCGCCGTCCATGAACACCTGCAACTCGAGAGTCGTAAGTGCGCTGCCTGCCTTAGAGGGTGATGAGGGTTAGGGGGTTGGGAAAAAAAGAGAGTTGGGATGAGGAGATGGAAAAGATGAGAGGGGAGATAAAGTTGGGAATCCGAAAACCATACTCATAAAATTATAGTAACTGGATAGTTGAATAGTTCGATATTTCTAAGGCCTTGTGGTTGTGTACTCTGAGTAGTAGATTAGGGCCACCCCATCTCTTTCTGTGGTTATCGTAAAGACAACTAAGATATCTATTAGACAGTACATATATAGTCATGCGGTGTTATATCTATCTATCTACCCTATATAGACGTAAGTGATTATAGACGTTAGTGAATATAGACGTTAGTGGCTTTAGACGTGAGTAAATATAGACGTGAGTGGATATAGACTAGTGGATATAGATGTGGTGGATATAGACGTGATTGGATATAGACTTGAGTGTATATAGATGTGAGTGGATATATATGCGAGTCGATATAGACGTGAGTGGATATAGACTTGAGTGGATATAGATGTGAGTGGATATAGATGCTAGTGGATATAGACGTGTGTGGATATAGACGTGGCTGGATATAGACGTGAGTGGATATAGACGTGAGTGGATATAGATATAAGTGGATATAGACGGAAGTGGATATAGACGTGAATGGATATAGACGTGAGTGGATACTGACGTGAGTGGATATAGACGTGAGTGGATATAGACGTGAATGGATATAGACGTGAGTGGATATAGACGTAAGTGGATATAGACGTGAGTGGATATAGACGTGAGTGGATATAGACGTGAGTGGATATAGACGTGAGTGGATATAGACGTGAGTGGATATAAACGTGAGTGGATATAGACGTGAATGGATATAGACGTGAGGGGATATAGATGTGGTTGATATAGACGTGAGTGGATATGGACGTGATTGTTCTAGGTACCGACGATAATAGTCAATCGATCTGTAATGCTAGTTTTGGATGAAAAATTAAAACGTTCTAAACAAAATTGTTCTAACATCTTGCACCACTGCAAAGGCGACACGTCTATTAATTTATGAAACAACGCAACAGTATTGATACTTACAAAAAAAAACAAATTCATACAATCACGGATCGTTCAGATTAATTTTGTACACAGGATGATTTGACACAAAATGTAAATTTAAAGAATTTTGTGTCAGCCCTGTGTCCAAAATAAACCCCCACAAGTCGTCCGACACAAGACACAAGACAATTCGTGACAAAAAACATGTATAATAATGTAATTGTGTAAAGTTTAGATGATCTCATTTGTATAATGTTATGAAGAGGGTGCTTAGGAGTTGAGCTTGTTATTATTTTTGTTAAAGAAAGGGAAAACAGGGTTAAACAATTTGCATAGTTATGGACTGTAATTGTAATTATGGAACTGAATTTTTATATTTTGGAATAAAGTTGTTAGAAGAGAAGGGTAGCGCAATAAACTTTTAACGATTTAGATAAATGGAGAAACAAACGATTAAAGAGAAATGGAACACAATGATACTATAAAATTTCAGTATAATATTATATTTTACTAAAGTAGATTGAGTCGAAAAAGTAATGCGTCAATCATGACTTATATGACATATGTTTAAAGGTTAAGTTGTTGTAAGATTTTTAAATTCTTTAAACCTTTTACAGGGATGGATGTCGAAATGTTTTATTCTTCTAAATTTGAAAAAAATTAAATAAGGTTAACCCTATGACCCCAATTTGCCCAACTGACAGCAATTTTTTTTTTTTCTTCCTCGTGTGGAAACCCCCTCGGGCCGTCATTCCACCGGGGTTTTCGGTGGAACGGTGTGTCGGAATCGAACCGACTAAAACCACACGGTGTGCCATGCTGCGCTTAAAATAGGAGGAATCCTGGAACAGCTTTATTAAGACATCCGGACCCCTCCTAGCGCCTGCCCGCACTATGCGGGCACCACCTACGGGTAACCTATCAATAAGGCGACGTCCAGACACACGCAGACGTCACCCCCTCGCGGCTGGCCAATCGGCGGATGGAGGGGAAAACCCGTCCCGACCACCCGCGGCCACACTCAGGGCGGCATGAGGCGCTGGTAGGCACGCCTCCGCCGCCCGGTTCGCCGGCGGCGAATTAGGTCCGAGTGGAGGTCATCCTCCCGGGCCCGCTCCGCCGCCTCCTTCTGCGAGATGACCTCCTCGCAGAAGGTTGCGACCGCGGTAAAACTTCTGTCGCTACCGACCATGGAGCGTATGATGGCCGGTAGCGAGAGATCCTCTCCGATGACTGCAGTGAGGGCCCGACGCTGCGGCGCCCAGGCGGGACAATCTGCAAGTGTGTGCTGTGCAGAGTCCTCACTGCAGTCGCAGTGATGGCAGGCGGGACTCAATTCCCTCCTAGCAACCGAATGCAGGTACTTCCCGAAGCAGCCGTGCCCGGAAAGCACCTGCGTCAGTCGGAAGGAAAGGGTCCCGTGCTGCCTCCCTGCCCACTCGATAATGACCGGCTGGAGTGCCTCCACGGTGGTAAAACCAGCACGTGGAGCCTCCAGCCGGGACGACCAACGAGCCATCGTGGCCCGGCGGGCGGCCTCACGCCACTCGCGTACCTCATCGGGCGGGGGTCGACTGCCACTACTCGCCCGGAACTCAGCCGTCCGAATGCCGATAAACTTCGGCGAGCACTTCCGCCTCCAAATCCCACGGGGGGTTCCGGCCAACGCGCATGCCGCATCCGTTGATATGGTGCGGTATCCGCGTATGGCTCTAACCGCCATAACCCTCTGGGGACGCCATAGGCGCGCCCTATTCTGGTTGGTCAGAGCCTCCGCCCACACCGGCGCACCATACAGTGCCATTGACCGGACAATCCCCGTGTATAGCCGCCTTGTTGCTACACTGGGTCCACCCAAGTTGGGTAAAAGTCGCCCAAGGGCGGACGCAGTACCGACCAGCTTCGGTGCAAGCTGTAGGGTGCTCGTCGAAGCGCCACCTACCGTCAATTATCAGGCCCAGATATTTTATATGGGCCCGAATCGGTACGAGGACCGAGTTGACCACAATTGATGAACCTGGGGGTGGACCACGACGGGGCCCATGGAATAAAAGGGCCTCCGTCTTATCCAGGGCCACCCGCAAACCCAGCGCCTCGATGCGGCTGACTACCAGAGATACTCCCCTGGTAGCCAAGCGCGACGCCTCTTGATAGTTCGCCCCCCGGGCCGTGAGCAATGTGTCATCAGCGTAACAGATTACGCCCAGCCCGGGGAGAAAGGTACCTCGAAGGGCCCAGTCGTACCCCATGTTCCACAGGAGTGGTCCAAGAACAGACCCCTGTGGAACACCGCACGACATAGGCCGACGTCTCAAGTTTCCGTCTCGGTCCTCGTACATGACGGTACGCTCCCTTAAATAATCTGCCACCAGCCGCCTCAGGTACTGTGGCACCCCATGATAATGGAGCGCTTCCCTGATGCAGCTGAATGGCAGACTAATGAATGCGTTGGCGATATCCAGCGACACCGCCAACAGCACGCCGCCACAGCTGACTACCTCCTCGGTCACGGCTCTCAGGCGCATAATAGCACCGATAGTCGAACGCCCCGCTCGGAATCCAAATTGGGCGTCCGACAAATCGGGGCCAACCTCGCTCAGGTGCTGGACGATGCGGGCAGAGAGGACCCTCTCAAACAGTTTACCCGCCTCGTCCAGCAACACGATGGGCCTGTATGCCGAGACCGAGTCAGCAGGACGTCCCGACTTCTTTAGAAGGAACAGCTTCCCGCTCTTCCAACACTCAGGGAAGCGTCCAGACGCCAGGCTGGCATCAAACACCTCCCTGAGGCGGTCCGACATGTGGTTGAGAGCCAGGGCCAAAACACGGGCGGCGATCCCGTCTGGCCCTGGGGCGGTATTCTTGGAACGAATCCGTAGAACAGCCGCTCCTATTTCTGCCTCCGTGGTGGGTGGAACAGCCTCCTGCTCGACCTCCCCGTCGTCTGCGGCCAAAGGGGCCATTGACGGGGGTGTGTGCTCCACCCGTTGTGGGAAAAGGCCCTCAACCACTTCCTGCAGGAAGCTGGGCTGAAGAGTCTCAGTAAGGGGGGGCCCAGCGCGCGGAGCTTTTGCTGCACCGCACGGTAAGGGCGACCCCAGGGGTCACGATCGAGACCCTCCAGCATCTCCTTTCTCTTCATTTCCTTGGCACGGCTGATGGCCAGCTTCAGAGTTTTCCGCGCCACTCGGTACTCCTCATGAAGCCGGTCCTCTACCCCCTCTTCGCGATGCCGCCAACGACTGCGGGTGTAAGACCTCCGGGCACGAATGCAGGCCGCGCGAAGGTCCGCCAACTCCTGGGACCACCAGTAGACCTCCTTCCTTGGAGGCCGACGACCTCGAACGCGGGGCATGGCCGCGTCATAGATATGCGTAATCTCATAGCAAAAGCGGCCTGCCCCCATGTCTACCTCCTCGGTCGGAGCCGGCGGAGACAGCCAAGAGTAAATGATGGCTGCCTCCTCCAGTAGGTCCCTGTCTAACTTCCAGACTGCCCACCGCGGAAAGCGGGATGAACGCCGTGCCGTGTGACCCCTTCTGGGGTCCTGGGTCCGGGAGAGCTCAAATCGGATATAGAGATGATCCGAGAGCGTCTCAACCTCTTCCAGGACACGCCAGTTCCTTACTCGTGCGGCGAGAGCAGGGGTAGCGAACGAGAGGTCCACTATCGACCCCCCCTGCTGCCGCACGCACGTATTGGTGGAGCCTCTGTTTAGGAGACAGAGGCCCACCGATGTCGCCCACTCCTCAACTGCGTCACCCCGTGCGTCCGTCCTGGGGGAACCCCACACAACAGACTTAGCGTTAAAGTCCCCCAGCACTAGGACGTGCCCAGACGCTAGTCGCCGCATCGAGGTTTCTAGATTGTTAAGGAAAACCTCGAAGTCGTTTAGACTCCGGTTGGGGGAGAAATAGACACCATATATGGTGATCCCCCCCCATTCGACAGCAACATATCCGGTACCCTTGTCTCTTAGCGACAAGGGCGGGGAATGAGCCGCCGTGGAACCGACGACTGCCACGGAGCCGTCCCGGTCACCCAGCCAGTTTGGACGGGGAGGAACGTAGTAAGGCTCCGCAGCTACGGCAACATTGATCGACCACTCTGCCATGGTTTGCAAGAGGAGGTCTTGTGCCCCGGCACAGTGGTTTAAGTTCGTCTGGACAAGGAGGCAGGAGACTCGGTCCATTATTGAACCGTCTCTACAGCCTCCTCCATGGGTGACAGTGTCGACACAGTATTGACATCGGAGGCAGCCTGGGTCGATTGGCTGACCGCCGATGCTTGCGGGGAAGTGCGGAAACGGTTGCAGCTACCTTGCCCCATCTGATGATTGGCGGGCATGTTACCGGCCGCACACGATGGGCAGTGAGGGGAGGCAGAACACCCCGCTGCTTTGTGCCCCGGTCGACCGCAGCGGAAACAAAGTCCGCTACAGTCAAAGCAGCTTGAGCACTTAACACGGGTGTGCCCCGTCTCTAGGCATTTAAAACACCTCATCGGTCTCGCCGCCAGGATTGTGACTTTGGCGTTCACGAAACCGATGAGGACCTTGCCAGCGTCGCCTAAAATATTAGCCGACGCTACAGGACAACTGGCCCACACCGCGCCAAGTCCCCCTGGACCGGGGCGGATGGTGCCGACTCAAATATTGTCCGAGTTGCACCCCGTTTTCTCTTGGATAGCAACCCGGACATCATTTTCCGTACAGGTACAGGATCATTTCCCGAAATGCGCACCTCCGCGCACTTGGTGGGCCTGGCAACCTTGACACCATCTGTTGCAGATAACACTCCCCGCAGCTTGTCAGCAAAGGTGTCAGCATTCTTTGCGCCTTCAGCCCCGGGGAACTCAAGAATTCGAGCGCCGGTCTGAGCGAGGCGCAATCTGACACCTGAGGCCCCGAATTCAGTACCTAGACTATCCCGGACCTTCTTAAATACTGCCGCGTAGGACAGCCCGGTCTTTTCCGCTTCCGGTGACACGGTGACTACCACATCTGCTGTTTTGGGCGCTGCGAGTTTCCGTGGCTTCTTGGTGGCAGTCATTGCCACCGATGTTGACCGAAGCGCAGAGGCTGAACTTTTAGCGGCACCTTTGTTTCTTTTACGGTGCCTCTTTTTACTTCCCGTAGCTCGCTGCCACCCATCGTTAGGGGGGGCAGATGTGGCGGGACCTGACACAGCTTTAGCACCAGCGGGAGCTTGAGATACGCTCGAGCCTTTGGTTGCGGTTGAAGGGAGATCAGGAAACTCCGAAGCCTTTGTCCTCGGGGTCTGTACTGAGTGCCTTGTCTTCTTTGCGGATGCAGGCAGGCAGGTAGATGTCACCGCTGCATACGAGACCCCGACGCGACCTCTCGAATCCGCAGTTTTACCCTTCGCCGCAGCGAGTGGTGGACGAACTATGGGTGGCGGTGGCAGTCTTGCCTCCAGTCCCGCCAATCGCCCGTCTATCATACGCCACACTACGTCCATGATTTGACGCAGATGGGCATCAGGAACAGGAGAGGGGGATGGGGAGGGAGTAGCAGGTTGCTGTGCATCTTGGTTCGGTTGCTCAGGAGCGTGCGAGCACGCTCCGGCCTTAAACTGGGCGAACTGAGTGCTTAGCTCAGCAACTTGCTCTGACAGGCGTTGATTAGCCACTGTCAGGCGGTCGTTCGCCTCTTGAAGACGCGAGACGTCTTCAATTAAGCTGTCCATAGCCGAAGACACGGCAGAAGAGGAGTCTTTGAGGGCCTTCACAAAAACGCCCTTTAGGTTAGTGGACTTGGTGGCTACCTTCTGAATGATAGCCACAGCCGCACTCGTCCTCTCCTTCAAAGACCCCGGTGTTTGAGGACCGGAGTCCCCTTCCACTGGCGATCGGATCTTGAGAAGGAGATCCGCAATCTCCTCCTCTGCCACGATTTCACCTTCCACTCTAGTCCGAGCGTAAGCTCCCGCCCTGGAAAATGCGGAGCTTGATTTTGCGGCGGTTAGTGTGCGAGACCTTCCTCGTTGACTGCTAGCCACTTTCGGTGGAAGCATTTCCTGGGACGAATTGCCATCCTCGTCCCTGGAGCGGCCTCGCTTTCGACTTTCGCTGTCGCGAATCTCCATCTCCATCGCCTCTTGTTTGTCCGCAGTCGGACAGCCAGATTTTCCGTCTGATGAGATGACGGTCGGACGGACTTCTGGGATGTCCGCTGAACAAGTGGACTCACACGAGACTTCGTCATCGGCTGACGAAGCCTCTGCCACTAGCCTTTTGTTCCTTCTCCTTCTTTGCTGCGATTCCTTCTTTTTTTCTTCGGTTTCTTTTAATTTATTTGAATGTTTCATAATAAGACCCACGAGTGGGGGAGAAATAAAGGTCGACCCGGGCAGAGATCCCCCAGTACCCGGGCAAGCGTAAATTTGTGCCCAACCGAGGGGTCTGCAGGTACCCCGGCTGAGAGTGCGCTTGCGACTGACCTACCCATCAGCCATGCATCCCCTGGCCACGCACCAGAGCACGAGATTTGGGGTAATTTTTTATAGAGGTTATCTTCCTCACAGTCCGGGCGGCTAAGCCAAGACCCTCGCCCCCGATTGGAGCCGTGACTACGACACTCCTTTCGGGACTACGATATGTCGACGGCAGCGGGGAGACCAGGTCTCCGTTTCACGCTAGGTGGCAGTGTGAGTACACGCCGAGCCCGTCCTCGTTACTCCGCTGTTAACAGCGGAGCAGCTCTTTATGACCCTTGGGAGGGTCCCACAGGGTATCCTGCTTAGTCTGGAGTCTCCCCCTGGGCCAATCCGGCATGAGTGGCTCTACCGGCACAGCCCCAGTGATCATTGACCCACGCAAGCCCCCCCACGACGACAACGTGAGGATACTGTTGGAGGGGAACTGACAGCAATAAGCTAACCCCCTCTACATTAGCAGGAGTTCGTTTTTAATAAAAAAAAATTTGAGGTTAATACATACATATCTGCCTACCCTGTCAGCGATACAGCCGTGAGCGTATGTGTTTGTTAAGTTTTTGAAACTGCTTAATGTTATCCAATATAAATTATAAAGACTTTCCAGAGTATTGAATCCCAGTTATACACGTACATACATATGTACATATATCGGTACCTTAAAATATCGGTCACTATTAATGCTAGCTTAGTGAAATAGAATGTGCGCAATAGACAATTGAATACTTAACTTCATGAGTGGACAACTGGTAGCTCGGACCTCAACTTGATCAAGCATGGTCGAGACAAGCTCGGACATCTTTGTGTGACCCGGATTCATTGTTTTCGAGTGTAATAAGATTGTACAAGTTTCCATTTCAAGTCATCAACCGTTGGTAGCCTCAGGACTCGTTTATCGAGTCAATTAACAGCATTTTTTACCGCCTTCATGATCTTAATAAAAACCCGATTAGTGACGTGTGGCCTTAACTGTCATCGCCTTGTAAGTGTAAATGCAACACTGTAATTATCAACCGCTTAATCAAAATTTAAAATTGTCGTACTTCCTTGGTGAGCTGTTATTTAGCATGTTTTAAATAGTTGTATAATCTTAGAACCTTTATCGTATAGAGGTTTCATTAATGGTTTGAATTTATTATTATCATGTATCGCATATGACTTTTGGCACAGTCACACTAAAGGTTAATTGTGTTAAAATAAAGACAAGGACATATATATGTATTATATAAAAAAAATAACTTATTTTCTTTCTTCGTGAAAGATTTCCCAGAAGATAAACAACAGACACAAATAACACTCAGACTTGCTGTAAATATTTGTAGAACAGACAATTCTTGTCACGTGTAGTAATCAAACCCATTCGTTCTCCACACATTAAGGAGCACAAACCATAAGGCCAAAAGGCCAGAAAAATATAATATACGTGCCTAATTGAAAAATATGTTAATCCTCCTTGAAAAAATGTTAAGTTATGTCCTTGCAAAAAACCGGTAGACAAACATTGTTTGCATTGTATTGCCGTGTAAGCCTCGCACTCCTCCCCTCATGTCCAATTTGTGGAATAATTCTCGTAATATTCTATAATGCAAACTTTGCCATCCATGGCCATTTTTCAATTCAGATACATTCACAGAGTTCTGTAACGGCCAATTATCATAAACACTAAACGAAGACAAGCTCAACAAAAAACAACGGATATTGAAATCAAATTTGACATCTGAACAACGAGAAAATCCTATATATCACAGTTAGCATAGAAACAAATTATAATAATAGTTGTTTAATTACTAACACACCAAGATGAGTCGCCTATTGGACAAACGTATCGATTTAAAATCGAATTTAAATCACCTTATCAGCATAAAGGAACACTTTGTGAAGTTTTTATGAATTTTAAACAATCCGAATGTTGTTCAACGTTTCATGCCTATTGACAAAGAATAAGATTTATTAGCTTTTTTATTTAATTCTGTCGATTTCTAATCGGATTGTTAAATTATTTCAGTTTGATCTGTATAATTAATTTATATTGCATTAATTTTTATTCCAACACTTTTCATAAATAAATCAATTAGTTCACAATATCTTGTACTTAGTAATAAAAGCTAACATCAATATTCCTATATTTTTATTTAAATGTTAATTATACTTTCTTGTGATGAAAGAATAACTTTAAAAATATTATTATCGTGGTCACGTTGGTATTGTAAGGCAGATAATTAACTCATGACCATTTCATGAAATGTTAAGTCAAATGGTAAGTCAGTCATCATGATATGGTCAGGTCTTTTAATGATACGACCAGTTAAATTTACGACCGCTTGATTATACGGTCAAACGTTAGTGATCACAGTATCATGACATAGTTACGTTAACCACTGTTAAAGGCGATGATGTGGCGGCCTATAATGATCTTAAACCGACTGATAATGTACAAATAGCAAATAAAAGTACTTTGAAATATTATTATAACAATTTAGATAGACAAATTAGACCTTAAACTTTTGTATCACTGAGATTTAAAATTACCACTTCATGAAATGGTCAGCCGAAACTGACAGCTTCTGGTATCTTCCACCCCGTCAACAAAAAAAAAGTATGACGTATTAAAATACAAAACAGGTTTTTTCAAATCACGTTCTCGAAAATTTGCAGATTATTGAGATATATTTATCGATGACTGACTCTCCCCGCTCCCCCCATCCGACGCATGACGCTTTTATAAAACTTGATTCGTCTTGATAGTGGTTTTGATATAGGATAGAAGATTTTGAAAGAACGCCAGAAAAAAAATATCAATTTACAATGTATTCCTGTGACTGCATTGATAATTGCCAATATGTTTCTTATTCGAGTATATGTGTAATATATTTGTTTGTCGATATTTACGTGATTGCCACAAATATTAGATTTTTTAATAAATTTTCTCTGTTCCCCGTAAAGTTATTTCAGCACCAATTTTCTATTAGATTTAAGTGTCGATTTAATTACAAGAACGTTATGAATCATGAATGTTACGTAAATAGTATACGCGTAAAACAGCTGATACTACATTTCTATGCATCTAATGAGTTTTATGAGCCAATAACCAACCAACGTTTCGTATCCAATCCGATAAACTGATTTCTCGTCTATAAACTGGTATTGGAAGTATAATTTAACTTAGTATGGCGTATGGTACTAGTGGGAGTAGAATAGAGCTACTATATGTCTTATTCATATGTCAATTTTGATTACATTTCGCATAAAAATTATATCACCAAACTGCACTAGCTAAGTAATATATCTTAAACATAATATAATATAATATAACTCTATATCTATAACTGTGTATATACAATGACATCTTACAGTCGATGTCGCAAACGGCGAATAAGAAATAGCACTGTTATCTATCAGTCAGATACAAACATAAGGTGCAGTGACAGCACTAGGCACAACCAGCCTATGGAACAAATTGTCGCCTGCCGTATTTCCGAACCGATACGACCTTCAAACCTTCAAGAAAAGAGCGTACTCCTACCTAAAACGCCGGCAACGCACTTGTGACTCTTGAGTTGCGGGTGTCCATGGGCGGTGGTAGTCACTTACCATCAGGTGACCCGTCTGCTCGTTTGCAGTTGGCAAACGAGCAGACGGGTCCCATAAAAAAAGGCATGCTCCATATTACAGAAGTGTGACAAAATTTTGGTTATCATATATTCAATTCAAAAAGTAGACAACCGACTTCAATGCGTCAATCATAAAATTTAAGACTTATATGCTTTTATCATGGATGACATTGTCAGAACCACACCAAACTCGCATCTAAATACCCTTGAAGTACATATTTTCCAATAAAAAATTATCATTCAAATCGGTTAGCGTGATATTGAGTTATTAGTCCATTTGTCCACATACTTAATGCAAATTTTAGACTTACTTGATATGATTGATGACTTGAAGTGATAATGATAAATGATTTTCGCATGGATTCCATTTTCAGAACTGGACCTAATGAAATGGAACCACACAATAAGAACCAGCTTTCAAGTAAAAAAAAAAACATCAATAACACCCAGTCGAAAGTTCTGCGGTAACAAACATAAAAAAATATCTCCTCTGCTTGCCCCTTACGGGAATAATGCGTGAGTGCACGTATATATAATGTAGTCTCACTTACGTAATAGGAGCAGCACATACGGGCACTTTTAACATGAAAGAGGTAAATTCAAATTACATAGATTATAAAAAGGAAAAAATGGGAGATGGGAAAGCAAGGGAGAGCTCCAAATATTTCCATAAATTAAGGGATATCTTTATCGATATAGAGTTGTATATTTGTATCCTGAACTCAGTAATAACGAAAATTTACCATCACTGTTACGGAAATAAAAAAAAGTTAGAAAAAAAAAACCAAGCGCTTTAACTCATTTCACCTCTTTGTATATATTCTTTATATGATATTAACCTTTTTAAATTGAAAAAAAATATATATGAGTGGTTGTATTAATATACATTATTTATTTAAAAATATTATGTCTTTACTACAATTGGTTTATTTATTAAGGCAAGTTTCAGCAATATGGTTCCGCTGTTCATCATGGAAATAAACTCAGTTCTAAGTTCTAGCGGTAATTAGGCAATATAAATATGTACGTAAATTATACGTTTATATATATATATATATATACGTATAATTTAAAAATACAAGTTATTTTAGGCCCATATTTGTACTCCAACAAGCTATTGCTGGAGCTTCTCTTGGAGTAATTTTACGTTTATAGTGGTGTAAGTAAATCATAAATAACAATACGCAAAGATCTCGAATGAATTCCTTTTACAGAAAGTCGGTGCGCTTTTCTGCGAATCCTTGACTTAAAATTAAAACAAAATAATAGATGCGCATTCAATATGTGTATCTCACTTATACATAAATAGGAGCTGGTTCAGCATTTGCCTTTTGGTTTCAACCAGACCCTCTGAATCCCATGGATATCAATCAGCATTTTTTTTTTTTTTATATCAAATAGGGGTCAGACTAACAGACAGATCACCTGGTGCTCATGCTCATGTCCATGGATTCACACTATTCATTGACATGAAACATGATGACATGGCAACTAAAGAGTCGTAAGTGCGCTGCCCACCTATAGGAGAATGAGAGATGAGGGGAGGGGCAACTGGGAGAGAGGGGGTCAGGAGATAGTAAATGGAAAAGTGGAGATGATGGGAGGATGAGGGGAGGGAAAAGAGGAGATTTCCGAGGAAGTGCAAAACGCAAGCGTTGTTTTACAACCGGTTTTCTGTGAAGCCGTGGTATCCCAACAGTCCAAAGATCGTAGGTTGATGGTACGTAGAAGGCTGCTTCCAACCGACTTCCTTGGACATCTTGTAGCTGAAGTGATAATGATGAATGCTACTGATGTAATGTATTTCTTTTTACTTACTCTTAATATAGGAAGTGGGTTTAATATTCCTTATCCCCCTTAGCTTTCGGGGATGAAGGTGTCGGTGTATGAATATGTGTATAAATATGTTCTAATATGTTTATAGCTGTTATGGAGCATAGCGCTATTTAATGTATTCCGCCATATTAATATACACATACAACATTATACTAAAATTATATTATAAGGCTGTTTACGTCTCTAAACTCTGTTAAAACACACGATAGTTAGTGTTAACTGCCGGTGTTACTCGTATCAACAACTTAATTTAAGAGAATAACCGTGTCGGCGCATAGGCTAAACCACCATAAACGTACAGACATCCAATTTTATGACGTCATTATACAGTATGATTCTTAATTTAAATTGTAAGAATTTTATTGGCAGTTAATGTATGTACATACATATATGTTTGTTATATTAAAGATTTAGATTTTTTTTTCGTTTAGTAGTTGTTATTATGTATTTCATTGTAAAGAGGTCACAATAAATGGTATTTACTAGGAATAGAATAAAAAAATGGTTTTTAATACACATATATACATACCAACATAAACTTAGTACTCTCCGAAGGGTAGGCAGAGGCATCATTTACGGCCACATGTTGCCGATTACAATGTAGTCTCATTCACGTATTAGACCTACTATTGCAGTCTTCACGACTCTTTTGAGAATTAGGATTTTTTTTTATACTATAGGGGGACAGACGAACAGACGGGTCACCTGATAGTAAGTTGCAACCGCCGTCCATGGACACCTGCAACTCGAGTCATAAGTGCACTGCCCGTCTTTGAGGGTGATGAGGGATGAGGGATGTTAGGAGGGATAAGAAGAGAAGGGGAGGTGAGGATGTGGGACAGAGGAGAGGGGGATGAGAGGAGAGAAAGGGGTTAGGGGAGTTGAGCCTTCGGAAACCTCACGTATTTCGAGGAAATGCAACGCAAGCGTTACTACACAACCGGTTTTCTATGAGCCTGTGGTATCGCACCGGTCGAGCCGGCCCATTCGTGCCTAAGCATGGCTCTACCACTGAAAATTTATAACATGGAGTATGATTTACAGGAAAGAAACAGATGGATTGGGGAATATAAACAATAGTTCAAGCAAGTCAGGGTCGCATACTTTATGTATTTTCTTGCAATATATATATTAATATATAACTACTGCCAAAACAAATGCCAAAATAAATATTTACAAATATATTCACCAAAAATATTTTCAACCAAATCAAAATTGACCTATTTCCAACCGTAGCTATTTATTATTTTATTATATATATATATATATGTTCGTTCGTTGTTCGTTCGTATGCTGTATGTACGTATCTTTGACATATGTATATGTACATTCTTTTTGTTTCTATATGATTTCAATGCACCAGATACTGTCCCCCAACTCTTCTATATGACGTATTCTCTCTATCCTATGTTTCCCTGCCTTTTGCGATTGCCTTGTGCGATAAGGTACAATCTGTCTATAGTTTTTTATAGTTTTCATGTTTTGGTGTTTGTATTACTATATTTAATAACTGGAGCACAATATAGGGTATAATAATACTCTACTAGTTAATTGTGTTGTATATTAAACTTTTAATTTTATTGGAGATTTACAGTTGTTATTAGAATATCAAGATTTATTTAGACGATCGAATCGAAATCGAATCGATCTTCGTCGCTTTATTTCCACATTTATTATAAAATATTTAAAGATTGATTCAATATATATCTTCTTAAAAAAAAAAACAATTTGCGTGATCATAACTCAACACATTTATCAGTCTGAGTGATCATGATCTGAATCAACTGGTTCATATTAACACTTAACTCGTTTATTTTAATAAATCTAAACGAAACTAGATGGATTTCCTGTTTTCAGAATGGAACAGTCGTTTTTCAATGATTCCTTACAGTTATTCGTTTATCAATCAGTCAACGTGTTCATAAATTAATGTGACTATATTTTATGTGTTTATGTAGTTGTCGCTTACATAACTCACTTTGACTATCAACAAACCGTGTCTCCATAAACCTTGTCACATCTAATTTTATAATTCCTAATTTGATATTCAATGTTTATTAATTAAAGTAAACTAGAATAAGTGTTATGTAAATATGCAACCTATATGCATAATACATAAGTTATTATGTGATTTTATTTATTTAAACATGCATACATATATGTGTAACACTCCCTTGTATAAACGATGTTCATATCAATTATATTTTATACATATACTTACAATTTGTTATAGTTAAAAAACATAATATTACGTTTGAATTTGGAATTTGTTATTCTTATATGAACATATTATTTTTGCACCAATCGATGTTAAATATTTTTGTGATATTAAATTGGAGTGGGGTGATAAAGAGAGCTGCTGAGATAGTATTACAAGAAGAAGGTAAGGCCGAAGGTATAGCCAAGTACAATTCTTCAAACTCGCCATCCGCTTGGTATTAGTCAAATTTTTGTATACAGAGATATTAATAGTTGCAGGTAAACCTCTTCTATTTGTGACAGAAAAAGATCTGGCCGTCCAAGTAGTATTCGCACAAAAAATTGAAGAAAGTGATTCACAGATAGAATTCGAAGAAATCCTATACGAAAAAAAAAAAAAGATATACATATCTGGAAATTCACATATAACCTAAATCTGACTGATAATTCAAAAATGAATGGGCAGGTAAAATCAAAATAACTATTTAATCGGTACGCAAAGATCAATCCATCCAAGCGTGGTTGCATGTAGATCAATTAGGATTTATGGTCAGTTTTAGAAAGTACGGCATGCTCTACACGCCATAATAATTTAGAGTCCCTAAAACAATCCATAAGATAGGCAGTGAAGAATTTACCATAGAAAGAGTGCGTGTCTCTATTGATAACTGGCCTCAGCTTTTACAGGACTGTATTTAAGCCGACGGAGATAATTTTGAATGAGCTTCATATATTTTTAATGTGTATAAACTAACACACACTACAGTAATGAAAGATAAAAAATATTGCAATATTAACTTTCTTAGAATTTGTGCTAAGAGCAATCTTTTTTATTATAGCGATTTAAAGATGCTCCCTGTCTACCAAAACTCATAAATTGACTTTTATATTCTACTGTGTACGAAAATTTATCAACTTTATTTGACAAATTATTGATTGAGATACAAGCATTGATTCGCTTTTTGAATACCTTCAAGTTTAGACATACGTAATTGGGCATTTATAATGTTAATATGGGTTTGGTGATGCGAGAATACAGTGTCTTACAATATTGTGGGCGTGACCGTTTCGTTAGTTAACATGTCAAAATTTACTTGTATCATTACGTGATCACGTATTATTTAACGATGGTAAATTGTGATATTTCGTTCTTCACTTTTTTTTTTTTAAGAATACTATCAACGTGGGAAAATTACTTCTCTCAGAAATTTACTACCTATTTACCGGTAATAAACATACTTATATATTGGAAATATGTACATATATATTATAGAAAACTCACACGTCTGGAACAAATTATAGAGCTCATCACAGTTATTTTTCTCGATTTTCTCTCTATTTTAATCGAACCACGAGCCCTTTTTTTTTTTTTTTTTTTTTTTTTTCGTGTGGAAAACCCCACGGGTCATCACCTCACCGGAGCTTACGGAGAGGTGGTATGTCGGACTCGGAACCGACTAAAACCACACCGTTTTCCGTCACAAAGAGTCTATTGCAAGGGACCCGGGAATAACGTAACAAGGAAGCCTCCGGGAACCCCTGCAGACCTTGGTCACCTCAACAGGTGGCCACACTGAGTAAGGGGCCTGGCCCCCTCTTCAGTTTAGAGAGGCACGCGCAGAACACGTCGCTCCACCGTCTCAGACCCGCTTCTGCTAAGGTAACGGACAGCTCCCCGTTATCCCCGGGGAACCACGAGCCCTGGCTTTGCAATCAGGATCACTAAATACTAGACGAGGCCAGTCAGGAGTTCCACAGGTGCTTATAACTATGTTTTGATTTTGTAGTTAGATCCAGGTTTAAGTTTATTATTAAAAAAACTCTACCAATAAGCATTACGTTCTACATCGCGTGGCTGATCCAAATTCAGTAATAGACATTTATAGCACAATTTGACAAATGTTAAGCCATTTATAGCCAAAGAATGAAAGTCATCTGCTTATCTACCATGAAAGGTTGTAAAACGAGAATAGAAAGAAAAAACATATTTTAACAGCCTTTTTTATTGTCTATAAATATGTTCAGTCTTCGACTTTCCGCTTAACGGTGTACGCTACCTACATACAGCGGAAAATCGCATATTTGATTTTATGTAATATACGTTCTTAGGTTTTACATTCAAACCTACACTCACAAATATATACCGGGGTAAGCTTATTGCAGTCGTCCAGACACTTTAAGACTGCACATAAACTGTCTAATAGATCATAGTCAGCTTTTATCACTTAATACTAACATAAACTAAAATTATTCAAAAATGTGTTACAATCGGTTCCAAATTTAGGTATAAGAAACTTTAAGACTTGCTCAATATTTGACATAAACAAGCATACACACAAGAATTTTAATGAAAGACTTAAAAACAAAACTGAAAACACATAATGTTATAATGTGCGACTGTCATCGTTACTATTCAGGGTAAAACGCCAAAGTTAAACGAAGTTTTAAACTTGCGGCAATCTCACCCCACTGGCCCTTCCTTTACCCATTAAATAGAGGTGGTTCTTACTTGACTTCATTAGAAGGGGTTATGGTTTTCTAGTATATATGTACAGATTTATGTATGTATAGATGTATCTAATCATTTCAGGGTTTATATCATTTTATTATTTCAGGAAAACTTACAGCTAGACATTGTCAACTGGCCAATTACAAGTTTTCACACACATATATAGTTATAATAATTTACTTGTAACGCGTAGACAGCGATGTTTTACGCTACCCTATTATTTATCAGTAAGAGTTTAGTGAGTTTAACAGTGGTCGAAGCAAACTCACTGATGATTCTCGAGAAGGACGTCTTTCTATGGCGACTACTGAAGATAACGTGAGTGTTATGCGGCTAATAATAGAAGCTGATAGAAGAGTGACATAATAACAGATTTGGGCAGATTTAGGCAAGTACAAAAACAAAAGTAAAGAAACTTTGAGGATTTTGTCGTCAAACATAGCCTGCCGTGCCGTTAGAAAGGGCATGGAAGAGATCCATCAAGAAGAGCGGACTCATGCTTCAGTCAATGGTTCCATCGCATGCGAGGAAAGGAGACTACTTCAAAAAGCAATAAAATATTAACAGGCTTCTATATAATTCGTTTTTTTTTTTTTTTCAAAAAAAAATTCCGTGTGACCCCATGAGTTATGATAATACAAGAATTCAGAGCCTAGAATTAAAAGACAGACAGACAAAGACATTTAAAAAGAATTTAAAGACATCTGTTTGGTTCAATTTGGAGTAGGATGGGGCCACCCCATCTTTTCCTGGGTGTGATAAAAGGTTACTAAGGGATTGGATTGTTAATATATGCGACAGCGTGAATACAGTTAGTAAGCAAAATTCACCTCTGTCGACTTCTTTAGGAATATGGGCTTGAGCGTTTGTACACATATTGAATGCTTGTATCCAGTGTCCTACCACATCATAAAGTCAATTCTTATCTTAACAACTTGTAAATGAACATAAAAACACTGGAAGTAAAATTTAAAAAACATAAAAGGTCCGTAATAAAAGTTGTTAGAACCGCGTGGGGTTTAAACTAAAAAATACTTAAACACAACATAAAAAACTCTTGGTTAGCAGAAATAAAAATTAAATCTCCCTAGAGAAGAAAAGACGACAGTTTTAAGTAATAAACACTGTGCTATGGCGAAATGGAAAAAGTTTTCGCTCGCTTAACCACTGACACACAGATTTTAACTTCGGATAACTTACAGAATAAGAAAAACTATAACAATATATATAAAACCCGAAAATATTTTTAGCTTTACAAAACATTCAATCAACAGACACAAAGAACACCCAAACCCGGGACAACTATTTGTCTATCACCCAAACAATCAATCACAAACCCAATTTTTTTTGTCCCATGTGGATTCCCACAAAAAAATTGGGAACGACGAACGACCAACAGTTCCGTACATATGTATATACATATATTATATTAAGATGGCATATTTTTTTATGTCGAACACATTATCAATACTTATATTAAAAATTAAATACAAAAAGGACACAAGTTCATACTTTCATCTAGAAGTACTACTACATAAAAAAAATACTTGAATGTGAGCTAAGCCCCGAGCAATTATCTAGTTTCAACTCAACACTTACAAAACTTACGAGCTACAAAATCTAAATGTGACTGCGCAAGCATTTAGTATTTGGTTTGAAAATTGAATTTTCGAGGAAAGATCTTGTTTCTCTCATTTTAAGATCTCACGACAGGTGGTTGTACTGATTATATCAAAAAGGAATTGAAAGGGTTTTTATAGGCTCTGCTGTGTGTTTATGACACCTGTAATATTCTAAGATAAGTATAATCACTTAACCATTCGACTTGATAAGTTTGTCTAACTCAGGCATTATCTGATTCATCATTATTATCAGCGGGACATATAAAGAATTCAGTTCCATAGAGAAACAAGTTTACAAAATTGAATTTATTTACTTTTAGCTGGCAGCATTATATAAATGGCTTATAAAATTGTTTCTAGCTTTTGCAATATGTCATAGGCCTCTTGCGCCTTTCTTTTGCAAAGAAGTGATGTTGATTAAAGAGGCAGCGGAACGGGAACGGGAGAGGACTAGCACTCTCTCTGGGGATAGCGGATGGGGCTGCCCGTTTCCCTAGCAGAGGTAGGCCTACGACGGTAGCGCGTCATCTTCTGCGCGAGCCTATCTATGTTACAAGATAAGATAAGATATATAAAGAAGGGGACAAGACCCCCCGCTTTTAACTGTGTGGTCACCTGAGCATCAAGGTCTGCAGGGGTTTTCAGGAGCTTCCTTCTTAAGGCATACCCGGGTCCTCTGCAATAGACCCACTCGTGACGGAACACCGTGTGGTTTTAGTCGGTTCGAGTCCGATATACAAAAAAAGGCCTCCTTTAATAAACTCCAAGAATATCGGTTGAAAGCGATCTGTGTCCACTGTCGACCTACAATCTTTACAAGGTCCACCTTGTTTATAGACTTCCTTCCCAACACTAATCCATCTGTTCGCTCTCAAGCATTTGTTTGATGAACTTTCTAGCCGTGTGTTTAGGACTTGATTGTCAAGTTGTCCCAACTGTAGTATAACCGCTCATTTGAAATGCCGCCGGGTTATTTGGAGGCAGTAGTTGACTCTACTCAAATTAGCGTACATCCGGTTTTTGTATAGTTTAGATAGTTTAATTATACTTTTTCAGCTAAATGTTTAAAAGTTGTACATATAATGTGTGTGGCGTTGGTTATTTTTGGTACATATGTGAATTACTTTTAACTTCACAGAGTTTATTTAACGTTAGTTTTATTACAAACTTGATGAGTCGGGTATACAAATATCGCCACAATAATATAACTACTTTAAATGATTACAATTACACATACCCTGGTCAAATTTGTGATCTTCTGATTATAAAGGAAGAACAAAGGTACCCAAAGCTTGTAAACTTGTATGAATGAGTTAAAAACAGCAGAAGAATCTCGTGTGGTAAGTAAGAGTAAGTAGAAGCTAAAAGCGGTCTGTCATTTTTGCCTGAAAATGGCGTGAGTTTACATATGTACACTTAGCTAAATTTAATAATGCGCCAACAAATATTGGATTTTTTTTTTAATTTAGCCAATGTTACTCGAGATGTTATAATAATTCTTACGGTACTGCAGCGTCAGGATAGAGCACACTCGTAGCAAGAAACCAGGATAGGGGAATTAATAATTTATGGAGGCTTTGTATTCGGGCTTCTCAAATCAGACGCAATTCACTTGTATTATATACATATGTATAATGTATATACATATATATTTTCAAACATAGGGAGTTTGCAATTTCGTATATAAAACATTGTTGATATTTTGATGGCCTCGAATCTTTTCTAAGCCATCTGCCATTTCTACTTTTTCTTTTTTGACGTTTTCTAAACGTCTCAAAAGACTAAATGTCTAAACTTAATATTATCTTAACAGTGGAAGGCATGCAGGTAGGCTTAACATGTTTAGGCATGAATGGACTGGCTCGACCGGTGCGATACCACGGCCTCATAGAAAACCGATTGTGAAGTAACACTTGCGTTGCATTTAACCGAAATGAGTGGGATTTCCGGAGGCCCAACTACCCCTCTTTTATTTCCTCTCCCGTCATCCCCCCTCTCCTCTTCCCCTTTCTTCTTTTCATTAATCGCATCCCCCTATCCTTTATCACCTTCAAATGCGGGTGCGCACTTACTACTCTTAAGCTGCAGGTGTCTATAGAGGGCGGTTGTCACTTGCCATCGTGTGACCCGTCTGTTCGTCTGTCTCCCTATAGTATGAAAAAAAAAAACAGTTTAGCCTCAATTCACGCATCAAAGAGGCACGATACAGGAAACATATTGGAGTCTATTCAGGTAACCAGAAGTTATAACCAGAAGTGGAATAAAAAACTGATATAAGTATATTAAAAATATATGTATAACACATGAACCATAATAATTAGTAGCTAGGTAGTTTCCCGCTCATTACGTCTATTTATTGTGTGGTTCTTGTGGGAATATAATATGTCAATCCCAACTCTTCCCATTCGTGTATATAACATGCATTTATATACATTTAGTTGGAGGGCTCGGACGACTGAGCACTACCCTCACATTCCTGTCAATACACTCCAAATGATCTAATCTTATTCCCAAAAGTACCCGGATGCCCGCAATAGTCTTGATCATATTCTGTAAATGAGACAAAATTTTATTATAATAAGTAAAATATTGGAATTAATTACACCTCTGCTTTACCTCTTCGGGAGTACAGGCGTGTGTGTATGTGTATGAAGTATATATACAGTGTCCGTATGATGACAATGTGCATGCGACATATTACGAATGTAGAACTAAATAATTGTTGGCAATATGTTAGTGTTTGAAGAGCCTCTGCCAACCCCTTCGGAGATATAAGCGTGAATGTACAATTGTATGTAGGTCTATTTACATCCTCAAAAAAAATGTTTTCAGATTTACTATTTCATTTCACAGATCAATTTCATGAAAGCCGCATCTGTTTAAAAGTCAGAAGGAGAATCCTGAACACTTTTGCTTGCATAAAGTTTATAGCACCTATTAAATTTAATGATGGCTGATGTATGAGCTTTTAGGAACACTTGTTTTTAATATATTCAAATAAAATGTAGCTTTTATACACGCAAATATTAATGTACAAAGCATTTTAAACAAATCGGTTTCATGACTCGCCTGTTAGCGGTTAGAGATCCTGACTGCTGAGCCGAGGTTGTGGGTTCGATTCCCACCCAGGACAAATATTTGTGTGATTAGCACGATCATTTGTTCTGTGTCTGGGTGTAATTTATCTATAATTTAGAAATATATAAGTATGTTTATCAGCAATCTGGTTACCATAGCACAAGCTCTGCTTAGTTTGGGATCAGACGGCCGTGTGTGAGATGTGTGGAGTATTTAATATTATTTATTTTCCAGTGACAACTTGCACTCCTATTCGGCCTACCTTTATATAAAATTTATTCGGAGTAGTGGCAATCTGCTCATGTCTGGTCTGGTCTAGTAAGTGATCCGAACTGCTAAGCCAGAGCTTCGATTATATTATAATGTGTGTATTTAGAAATATATAAGTATGTTTATCATCAGTCTGACTACAAACTCGGCCTAATTTGTTATCAGACGGCCGTGTGCGAATCTATTTAAAAAAAAATGCAATAGAGTTTTTGCTAGTTTCTTTTACTTTTCTTTTACGTCTTGTACTATATAAAGACTATTAAATATATTATAGTAAGATGATACTCATATGCCCCTCTGCTCTGCCCTGCCCTATGTATGCAAAATTCCAAGGTGATCAGCTTCATTGTAAAGACAACAAGGCACAAACAAACTGGGTGTTCCTTGTTTTAGTTGTTTTTTAAGTTTATAAAGTCCCCGCGACACAGGTTTAATTCATAGTGTAGCAGTTGTTTAAAAAAACATATATGTTCGCTCTTAACGGAAGCTATTATTCAATGAGATATGTATTACTTCATCTTTATCAGCCTATCGCCACATCATCCACTGGCAAATGAAGGCCTCCCCAGGACCGGTATAGTTAGCGCTCGTTGGGAAGGCCTTCGGTCAAGAGATATATTTAGATATACATATTTATGACAGGTTATTAAGCTAACCCTCTACAATTGCATATGAATATTTAAGTTTCAAAGAATAAGACTTCGACTCTAAAGTTAGCTGATACGAGTTTGCGTTATACGTTATTATATTAAATCGTTTATAAACTCACTGATATTGAGCGGGCTCAAGTTAACTAACCACTCGACCGCCACAAACACGCAATTAACGTAACCATCGCTGTTTGTGGCGGCCAAAGGTCGGACGTCATGATAGCAAATGCACCATTGTTTTACAGATCAGCAACATTCTTGCAATTCCTAACAATTTTTTTGTTATGATCTAGTAAATAAACTTAATCTACAAGGACGAATTACGGTCCAAAATTGGTTGCATTATTTACTACGATACCACGGCCTCACAGAAAACCGGTTGTGAAGCAACACTTGCGTTGCGTTTCCCCGAAATTAGTGAGGTTTCCGGAGGCCCAAATCTCCTCTCCTTATACCTCTTCCCTGACCTCCCACCCTTTTTCCCATCTCCTGTCACCCGTCTCTTTCTCCTCCCCGCATACTCTCATCATCCTTTACCCTCAAAGGCGGGCAGCGCACTTACGACTCTCCAGTGGCAGGTGTCCATGGTTGGCGGTTGTCACTTACCATCAGGTGAAAAAAGTCATATGACGTTCCACAAGTATTCGGCTAATGTGATATTTATTTTATAATTTTACTTACGTTGTTTCTTCGGGTAAGTATGAAACCGAAGCTGCAGATCGCGCTACTCCATTATAATGGGTTTGAAACTTGTCAGGCATCTCCAAAATGAAGTCTTTTACGAGTATGTTGTACGATCTCGAACGAGTAGACGGGTCATTTGATGTTAAGTGACTATCACCGTCCATGGATATTTGCAACTCGAGAGCGCTGCCCACCTTTGATATGGTGAAAATCAGGAATTCCAGTAACCTCAATCACTCGGTGAAATACCAGTAACTTATCAATAAAACCGTTGTATATCTTTTACATATGTAACTTCCAATCTTTAAAGGGTTTATTCTATTACGATATAGTAGGCAAAAAGGCTGCGTTCTGCGTTCACAATAGCTATAAATATATTTTGAAGCTCTAGATATTATTCCAGAACTGATGCAGGAGAGTGTCAATAAAAGCTCTGGGGTGCCTATAAAAGGGCTACGATAATTTTCCACTCCACATCCCAATATTCATCTGAGCAGTAAAACAATAAAATTACAACATTAAACCTCCTTCATGTGACCTCAATAGATGCTATCGATCGTGTTTCCATCTGCCCTAATAATAGAATAAACTTTAGGAACCCATAAAGCTAAAACTGTGCTTGGAATATTACTGTGAAAACTAATACAACACGAAGGGCGTTTAGGCAAATCGATTCACACGTTCTTATTTGGAATGAGGCCGATTGTTCAAAAAAATATATAATTGTAGGTATTATATGACGGATAATTCTCTGACTATGTACGTATGTATTCTAAGTTGAAATAAGCAGGATTATCATACTTTTATAATGCAATAACCATCAATTATTTCATCCTGAACTCTACATGTCTGATGTCTGTTGCATTTTATCTTTTCTTTCCCGCACTAGGATAACTCCTGTTTTCCGTGTTACTTAACAAACATACAAACAACAGACACTAAGAAGATTTTTGGCCCGAGTGGAAATTGAACTTTGAACTTCTATTCTTTAGTCAGAATCACTAACCTTACCACTCGACCTTAACCAGATGAAAATTATTGACAAGGCTAGTTATTTCATCATGTATGGATTAATATGGAGAGTTTAATGGTCATGATGGGGTGCTGAAAGGGTAGTTCAACCCAGAAGGAACAATCACGGTGAATTTTGATAGCCAGAATAGAATTGAATGCTTCTTAAAGTAACAGGGCGGTAGAGGGGGATGAGGAGCGTTAAAAGAAGAAGGGATAGTTGGATCTGCGGAAACGTCACCAATGTCGGCGACATGGAAGGCAAGCGTTACTTCGCAGCTGGTTTTCTCTGATTTAGTGGTATAATTTTTTAAACGTTTGAAGGTCGTATTAGTCCGGAAATTTATATACAACCAGAAATTTTGGAGGTAATTTTAAAAATAATTCCATGACAGGTTTTTCTTAAATTTTTATTTACAGAAGTCATGATGAGCTACAAATACAATAATCACTCAGATACAGTTTTTTTCAATTCATACAGTACAATTTGTAGCGTACAAATGGGCAAAGTTGGCACTTACTGCCTGAATTCCGGCAGTCAGGGCGCCCAAACTTTTGCAATAAAAGTCGGGGCGAGTAGCGAATGTGAGCGAGTGCAATAAGCGGTTGGCAATTCAGAAAAGTGTTGTGATAAATACTTTTTTAAATACTCATTTCTAAGTGCTGATTCCAATGTATGTAATAGTATAAAATTATTTCGAGTTCTAGTTTCAAGCTATGAGTATGATAAAAGTTTGACTAAGACTCTATACACTGTAGTAAATTAGTTTCAGTATCAATTGGGAACAAAACTTATATAATAAGATATTCGGTTCCTTGAAGCTTCCTTCTAAAGGTATCCCGGATCCATAGCAATAGACGCTTTCGTGACGGAACACCATGAGGTTTTAGTAGATTTGAGTCCGATATACCTACATACACTACACAAAAAAAGATTAAGATATTCGATTTAAAAGGAATGTTCCCTGATCTGTTCTGTTCCCTCATATACCTCACATAAAATATACAATTACACATATTCACGCCTGTATAACCGAAAGGATAGGCAAAAGCGTAATTAATGCCCACATTTTGCTGAATATAATTTAGTCTCATTCACATAATAGGAGGCAAGCCTATTGCCTTCATCCACTTTTAGCAATTGAATAGAAATATTTGGTGTATATTTATAGGAAGAAGATGATAAAAAAGAAAGGGTTATTGCTTCTACAGATGCATTGAGGAGTACAAGCAGTAGCTCAGCAAGTCAGAGTTGCAAACCTATAAATCGAGAACTAACGCCGGTAAGTTCGAGTCTGCTTACTAAAAATATAAGTAAATAAAATTATTTTCTTATATTATATCTCAGAATCCTTTACATCATTAATAACAAAAAATGTAGACTAATTAATAAAAACTGAAACAACTGTATATAATACCAATTGATTATCATAATTTCAAACATAATAATTAAAACTGACTATATAAGAATATGCTACCCGCACACACTAAGGCCCCGCCCATTGATCCTTACAGTAAGCGAACCACTTTGAGCGATAGCCATTATTTATATTGTGCGGAACCAATTGTTTTCAAGATGTATTGAGTACTTCCTTACTGAGTCCGACGTGTGGTCTCTAAAATATAGAACCACAAATTTAATCTCAACGTTTTATGACTTTTTTTGATGGGAAATAATTTGTACTCGCTAGAATAGATAGATAAACCAAATCTCTTGGGTGTAGCAAAAGGTGACTAAGGAATTGGACTGTTATTTAACAGAGAGTATATATGCAGACGTGCCCATTATTACGTAAGTGTTACTTAATTCTAATTGACAAAAGTGGTCACTTGAGAGCACCCTGCTTGCGTGAGTGAATGTGTCTTCTATACATTCTCAGAATATACAATTATACATCGATAATTATGGCAATTACAGGGAGTTTAGATCGAAACTGCTCCATTAATTATGTTAATAGCAGCAGCGGACACATTTACGAGCAGACTCGCGCTGACAATGCTTCGGAATGCCATTCATTGTTAAGTAGTTATTCCAATTTTGGCTTTTTTATCGAGGTTTTTTAAGGAGTATTCTGGAAAGATAAGCTCTTAAGTGTTGTAATGGCTTATATGTTGATCTTTTTTAAGATTAAGCTAATCAAATACAAATGTTTAGCATATGTATTCCACGCGCGCCCTTAATATGGGATACCCCGATATTGGGTGGTCTTGCTCAACAAGCAGTCAAGTCTGCCGGGGTCGCAGGGTTTTCCATTCTAGGGAATACATAGGCTACAAGAGAGGTGCGGCTAGAAGACATGATGACGGAATATTGTGTGGTGTTAGTCGGTTCGAGTCCGACATACCCCTATACCGGCCCCGGTAAAGTAACGACCCCTAGGGGTCCATTGACTATGTATTTGGAGTTGGATTGGATCGAACCCCTAACACCCAAAGCACTGTGCCATCCGTGCATTCGAGTATGCACAGATATATACAATTTTCTCTAATCGCTAATCTCTAGAGCTACGTTTCCAATTCTCCAACTTCCTATATTGGATAGAGTATTTCCTCAAGAATTGTATAAGCTATAAAATATCATGCTATTTATATAAAATATATAAAGCTGCAGAGAATGATTATTCTTTAATAATTGTAATATAATTACTACTATTTTGGCTGATGATGACGATGATGATGATGATGAAATGTAACTACTATTATATACCTTCTATTTGAAATGTAATCTATAAGCCCATAGTCATAGGTTAACCCCGAAGTTTCTTGTATCAAGTAAGGTTATATAAACACTTAGACTTGGAACAAACATTGAAAGCCAATACAAATATTGGCCTCTTGAGTGCCTCGAAACTGTTGGGGTTTCACTACGCAGTTTAAGTAAGCGTTGGTAAATGTTTCCAAAACATTTTTATTTTGTTTTGTAATGGCCTATCTAATTTTCCGGTTAAGATTCAAAATGTTTTTTAAACTTAACTAAACCAATTTATCAGCTCTTTCGGACCTCAATCCAAGATGAAAGTTTTTTTTTTTTTTATACTATAAGGGGACAGACGAACAGACGCGTCACCTAAAGGTAAGTGACAACCGCCATCCATGGACACCTGCAACTCAAGAGTCGTAGGTGCGCTGCCCGCCTTTGAGGGTGATGCGGGAATGGAAAAAAAGAGTAGGAGGTTGAGGAGAAGTAAAAGAGTAGAGAGGGGATGAGGGGAGTGGAAAGGGGAGTTGGGCCTCCGAAAACCTCACTCATTTCAGGGAAATGCAAAGCAAGCGTTACTTCACAACCGGTTTTCTGTGAGGCCGTGGTATCGTACCGGTCGAGCCGGCCCATTCGTGCCTAAGCATGGCTCTACCACTAGGAAAATTTGGAAGATTTTGGTTAACCGAAACCTGAACGTGGTATTAAAATTATGATGACAATAATAATAACAATAATACTTTATTTTTTTTAATTTATCTATTTATCTCGATATATGGTCCATTATATTTTTATATATTTTTGGTTATATTTTTTTTGTACCTTGACGAAAATTTGTGGTATCTACAATTAGTGTCTCAAAGTAGTGTAAAGTCATTGAAGGATTATTTATAATGCGGAAGTTGTCTTTAACAAAAAGGGCGTCCCTAAATGTATTTGTAATATAGCTCTTCACAAGGAATTCTGTCTCACGGACTGTGGTAGAGCCATGCTGGTACGAGGGTTGAATTTCCCCGAAATTAGTGAAGTTTCCGAAGTCCCCCTCTCCTCTTTCCTCACCCCTCGTTCCCCCTCCTCTTTCCCATCTCCATATCTTCTTTCCCTTCCCCGCATTCCCCACTCGTCATATCCATCTTGAGTTGCTAGTATCCATGGATACCGGCGGTTGTGACTTACCATCAGGTGATACGTCGGTTCCTCTGTCTCCCTATATTACAAAAATAACGTTCCATTTCTGGTACAATTTCTCAAATGGACAGGTGAGCGGTCGAAAAGTTGCAACTTTAAGAACAGCCCTGTGAGCTATATTTTTGGATCAATGTTGTTTATGTTGCACCACCCCAGCAGATTATACAATAAGTAAAGATAGACTGACATAAGATGTGAAAGGCATTACAAATAACTGATAAAATAGCATGGACGACGGAGTATTTTTAAAATGTAAATTAACTTTCTTACCCTAACTGTCAGCAAGTTAATGTGAGTTCCATAATTTAAGTAATTTTCTAGAGTTACACCTTAATATTTGGTGGAATCTACTGAACTATCTACTATCTAGGATTGTGTCCACTAATAACTTTCTAATATAATTGTCTGGTTTATAGTTTCTAATTAGAAATGAGGAGACGTAGATAAGAAAACAGTATATTTCTCATATAAAAGTTAAAGATTATTAAAAAACATATTTTAGAGAACAAATTCGAAAAAAATAGGCATTAAGTCACGTGACAGCGAACACCAATTAGAAAGGGTTACGTCACGCCACGCAAAACATTATTGTTGTTGTTGCCCTTTTCATACAACAGAAGTTTTTTTAGCTATATAGCTAGTTTTCATACACTTGACACAGATATAAATAATTTTGTTTCGCAGAATGTGACGTAATTTAAGACGCCATGACACTATTCAGGGTTTCCAAGGAAAATCTAAATCGTTTTTTTTTTTTATACGTAATGTAAATATTGCTTTTTCTTTAACATACAGGTTTTCTAGGATAAAATAGATATTAAAGTATATAATTAAAAAAGTATTCAAATTTAATCAACTAGCCTATTTGAGTATACTTACAACATATGAAACTCGTGAGGTTTGTGAAGATAGAAGCAAGTGGCAGGCCGTTGTCTCTGTCTATTCGCGTGTGGTTCTCGGTAAAGATAGAGCTATCTCAACTCTTTTCGTGGGAATCGTAAAAGGCGACTAAGGGATCGCATATCTATCAGACACTATGTATACAGTCATACAGTGAATGATTGACGGTAATAGGCTTGCTCCTTATAACGTTAGTGGGACCTAATTCTAATTGGCAAATATTGGGTGTTGAATACACCTCTGCAGAGCTAGGAGATGCAAGTGTGAGTGTATATATGTATGTATATTAGTTTTTGAAATAAAGTAAACACATTACCGGCCGCAGATTTTGGTACTTACCTGAAACAAAAAAATAATCAAACATGAGACGATGATAATTTAACAGTACTGTTTAGAATTATATTAATTCTTCTTTTTATTTGATATATTTATATTTATTTATTTTGCCGAACATATAACACGACTACCTTTAAACACTAACTAAGCAGTAGTATTACGGGTTCTTGAAACACATATTCATGGATATAAACTCAAACTAGCTGTTGGTCTAATGGTTAGAAACCCTATCTCCTGACAATCGTTTTTGAATTCAACAAATAGTTTTCCCGGTGTATTTTGTATCCGTTGCTTGTATATGTTGTTAGGTATTCTGCGACACGGAAATTCCACCTTATGTACTTTTAATAAATGTATAAATAAAGATATTAAGAGCGAAGTGCAAATTCTGGAGAAAAAGTACGACATCTGATACTGTAGTCAGGTTATCTACAATCATAACATTAGTTTATAATGTATATATATTTAAGTTTTTAATATACTAGTATCCCCCTAATATAATTATATATAATTAATTGGAGAATCACGAACCTTGCAACACTTAAACGGTTGAAAATATGTTCTTAAATGGCAATATTATTGTAATTGATCCAAATTGCTAGCAGAAACAATATTTCTTTATAAATTTCATTAATTTGACCTCCTCGTCATCATACTACGTGACCCATTCAGGTTAAGGAGGTCTTGATTACTGTCACGTTCGTAAATATTTTCCCAGTATTTGTCCTGTTTCCTGACTGCTATCTCTGTAATTGTTGACACACCACAATCATACGTATTTTTGAATTGTTAAGAGATGAAGTCGGTCAGACTCGAGTCAGTCGTGAAGCTAGTAAGTAGCCTGTTCCAATACGTAGATTCTATGGAGAAGAAAGAAACTCCAAGGATACTCTTTTTGAAATATTTAGCATTATTTTCTTGTTACACTTCAAAAGTGCACATAAAATAAAATAAGATATATGAGCGTGCGATATATCATTCTGAAATAACGTTTATTAACATTCTGTAATACTGCTATATAATGCAATATTATAATAATAATACTATAAACGGCACATTTAAAGAAAATGGGTAGAGACAGGAACTTAAGGTCAGAAATATCGCAAATCTCACTTCAGGAAACGGTGCTATGACTACAGTAGCTACCAAAAGCCAGAGTCGCATCTGGTAATTTTTGTGATTGGGGAAGCCACTCCGACAGGAGGACCTGTTGGCTGCTAAAAGTATCCACATTATGCTTACAAAACAATAAAATCGTGGTTATAGGAGTATCACTTTTGTAACTTCCACACGATGAAGAAAACAAAGCTCTTGATGACGGTAATAGACTTAGCAATATTACGCATATGGGACCAAATTATAATTCAAAATGTGGGCGTTAATTACGCTTCTAGGATCCGGGTGGGCACCCGTACATAGGTAGAGGCTTGAGTGTATATATGTACATATGTATCTTTTTAAACTCTTACGTATTCAATTGTTTTATTATGAGTTAGAAGCGTATGCAGACATATTGATACAACAGCTCTAATGGATAAGCTTTCGCTGTTCATACCGTAAATACAGCTTTTCTTTTTTGTATATACTTATAACTATTATAAAAACTGTAAGTCGGTTGTATTGTACTTAAGCAACTCAAATATTACTGCAAAGAAATATTTTTTAAATAAGTTTTTTCCCTCATACGTTAAGTGATGCAGAGCCGCTTTTGATTAAACATATCGTGTGGTTTAAGTCGCTTTGAGTCCGACAAACGTCTTCACCTACAGCTCATCAACCCACACATAGTCCCACACAGGAAAAAAAATTAAAAAGGTAAGGTATAATTATTAAAAACTTAAAACATAATATTATTTTTAATATTAAATGGTAACAATTATTATTTTCTATATAGTTACTAACAATACCTGCCCGCTTTTAAGGGTTATGAAGAATAAGGGGAGGTGAAAGAAGACACGGGGAAGAGTAAAAGCCCAAGCTTAACTCTAACACTATTATAACTTTGAACTTTTAATAATATCGCGAACATCAATATTTCATCTACTACAGGATTCGGATTACGCAAGAAACTCTTTCGTATCTGTCAAACACTTTTTACCAACCGATTCCAAGCCTATTAAAACTTGATTCCTGATATTATACCAGATTGTCACACAAGCGAATATTCACAAAGTCTTTAAAACAGTTGTATTACACAAATATCTCTTTTATCCCATTACAAGTGAAAATAAAAGATTGTTCTCTGTAAAATATTCGGCGCGACACCGACTTATCGGCTGTATGCTAATAGCGTAGATTGAACTTCAAGTTAAGATAGAAACGACTGACTGATTTTTTGGGACCCGTAACGAGCTTGCCATAAAAGAATTTGTTCATTGTAATTTTATTAAATTTAAAAGAATTACAAATCGCATATTCGACGTTTCATTGCGATTTTTCACAACGATTTAGTAGCGGGAGTGGATGGGAAAATATATTTTATATATTCAAAACAATAAATTAGTGAATTCAATGGGATTATCGTAACATAGATGTATTATTCAATTCTAAATTGTCACCTTGAGTACTATATTTACCAAAGATATATAGATTATATAATATAACAAACATAAAACACCAAAATTTAGAATCTCTTCCTTTTTGAAAACTCATTCTAGTACTCGATAATCTATTAGATGTTATAAATATGCAAAATATACATATTATACATATCTAAAGTATGCAATATGTCTATGGGCGACATCTCTTTTTACGTTTGCCGTTGTTATATTCTGCTACAGACAAAGAGGATCCTCCAAACAGGCGTCCAACAGCAGATATTTAAAATAGTTGAATAATCAGCCCGAAAACTTTTATTATGCGATTCAGAATCAATCAATATAAGGTAGTTTGGTTAGTCTTCGCTAGATGGCACTAACCTTTTATCGAATCTCAAATTATATACCCCAACTGCGAAACTAGGTTTTTATCAAACTCCGAGTACTTGGAGTGTAAAAAGTCGAACTTTTCCAATATAGTGTGGTTCCGTAACCGGTAGTGGCATTGGATTGTCTGTTGAACGTGAATATTGGTGCGATAGTGGAACTAGATTTGACTCTTCGGATTTTCTTTGTGGAACTTGAAGTGTACGAGCCGAATGGCGATGTAACATATGTTTACTACTGACGGTGTTCCGTCAGTGGGTCTATTGTAGAGGACCAGGGTATACGCTAAGGAGGAAGCTTCCGAGAGATTTCTGACAGAATTGGGCTGATCGTAGAAACAATTAACTGAAACACTATTTGACCGAATTTTAAAATTTGAGATCCTTTTTTTTTACAATATGAATGTCATTGTTTTTTTTTTTAATATTTTATTACAAATTTCATTGCTTTTTGTTTCGAACTCCATACATTAGTATTATTGAAAAAGGACACTTCAAAGATTATGTTATCAAAAGCAATAAGATAAACAAGTAAAATCATTTAATTTTTTTTTTATTATTATCATACTTGGGTATAATATAATAAAACGTATATATATTGTATAGTCGAACAGACGGGTCACCTCCAGCTCAATAATCGTTAGTTCGCCACTCGCCAGGCAGGCAGGAGGGCAGGGGGATACGAGGAAGGACCTAGATCACAGATACATACTTACATAAAAATAGACATAGCCCCTCCTACTGCATAATTATAAATTATATGTTGTTATAAATATCTTAAAGAAACATAATTATGAATTATAATCATCTTCTTATCATTATCCAGTTCTAATTTGGAATGAAGAGTGTTCTCTTCTTCCATCTGACTCTATCATTCGTCATTTCACTGCTTGCTCTTTATGAGAAAACCGACAATTACAATTAATATACAAATGTAACCGTTTATTTAAAATTTCCGACTGGCCTGTTGGTCTAGCGGTTAGTGATCCTGACTACTAAGCCGAGGTCGTGGATTCGATTCCCACCCAGGACAAACATTTCTGCGATGAGCACGATCATTTGTTCTGTGTTTAGGTGTAATTTATCTATAATATGTATCTATTTATAAATACATAAGTTTGTTTATCAGCTTCCTGGTTAACATAGTACAAACTCTGCTTAGTTTGGGATCAGACGGCCATGTGTGAGATGTGTGGAGTAATATTAATATAACAGTAAAACTTACTAAACAGAAAATGATAAACATGAAAATGTTACCATTGAACTCGGATGTAACAGAACATAAGATCTTATCCAGAAATTATATAATTTCGAATGTCAAAACCGCTAGAGGCTCATAAAACGACGAATAAAATAAAATGGCACTCGCCACCCACACTAACCCTTTTTTTTTTTTTTTTTTTTTTTTTACGTGTGGAAACCCCCTCGGGCCGTCATCCCACCGGGGTTTTCAGTGGAACGGTGTGTCGGAATCGGACCGACTAAAACCACACGGTGTGCCAAGCTGCGCTTAAAATAGGAGGAATCCGGGAACAGCTTTAGTAAGACATCCGGACCCCTCCTAGCGCTTTTGCCCGCAAAAGCGCGGGCACCACCTTCTGGTAACTCTCAATTAGGCAACGTCCAGGCACACCAGGACGTCGCCTCCTCGCGGCTGGCTTTTATAGCGGGTGGAGTGGAAAACCCGTCCCGACCACCCGCGGCCACACTCAGGGCGGCATGAGGCGCAAGTAAGCGCGCCTAATTAGGTCCGAGTGGAGATCGTCCTCCCGGGCCCGTTCCGCCGCCTCCTTCTGCGAGATGACCTCCTCGCAGAAGGTTGCGACCGCGGTAAATTCCTGTCACCACCGGCCATGGAGCGTATGACGGCCGGTAGCGACAGATCTTGTCCAATTACTGCAGTGAGGGCCCGACGCTGTGCCGCCCAAGCCGGGCAATCCGCAAGCGTATGCTGGGCCGAGTCCTCACTGCAGTCGCAGTGGTGGCAGACGGGACTCAATTCCCTCCTAGCGACTGAATGCAGGTACCTTCCGAAGCAGCCGTGCCCGGAAAGAACCTGCGTCAGTCGGAAGGAAAGGGTCCCGTGTTGCCGCCCCGCCCACTCGACGATGACCGGCTGGAGCGCCTCCACAGTGGCTAAGCCAGCACGTGGAGCCTCCAGCCGGGACGACCAACGAGCCATAGTGGCTCTGCGAGCGGCCTCACGCCACTCGCGTATCTCTTCGGGCGGGGGCCGATTGCCACTACCCGCCCGGAAATCATTCGTCCGCCGATAGACGTCGGCGAGCACTTCCGCCTCCAAGTCCCACGGGGGAGTTCCGGCCAACGCACACGCCGCCTCCGTCGACACGGTGCGGTAACCGCGTATGGCTCTGACCGCCATTACCCTCTGAGGGCGCCAAAGGCGTGCCCTATTCTGGGCGGTCAGAGCTTCCGCCCACACCGGTGCACCGTATAGTGCCATTGACCGGACAACCCCCGTGTACAGTCGTCTTGTTGCGACGCTGGGTCCACCCAAGTTGGGCAAAAGTCGCCCAAGGGCAGACGCAGCGCCGACCAACCTTGGAGCCAGCTGCAGAAAGTGCTCGTCGAAGCGCCATCTTCCGTCGAGGATCAGGCCCAGATATCGTATGTGGGCCTGAACCGGTACGAGGATCGAGTTGACTATTATGGAGGCGCCACGGGGTGGACCTCGACGGGGCCCATGGAATAAAAGGGCCTCCGTCTTATCCAAAGCCACTCGCAACCCTAGCGCCTCGATGCGCCCGACCACCAGTGAGGCTCCTCTGGTGGCCAAGCGTGCTGCCTCTTGAAAGTTCGACCCCCGGGCTGTGACCAGAGTGTCATCGGCGTAACAGATTACGCCCAGCCCAGGGGGGAAGTCAGCTCGAAGGGCCCAGTCGTACCCCATGTTCCACAGGAGTGGTCCAAGGACAGACCCCTGCGGAACACCGCACGACATGGGCCGACGACTCAAATTTCCCTCTCGATCTTCGTACACGACGGTACGCTCCTCCAAATAGTCTGCCAACAACCGCCTCAGGTACTGTGGCACCCCGTGATAATAGAGCGCTTCCCTGATGCAGCTGAATGGCAGACTATTAAAAGCGTTGGCGATGTCCAAAGACACCACCAACAGCACATGGCCACAGCTCACTACCTCTTCGGTAATGGCCCTCAGGCGCATTACAGCACCGATCGTCGAACGCCCCGCTCGAAAACCAAATTGGGCGTCCGACAAATCGGGGCCGACCTCAGGTGCCGGACGATGCGGGCAGAGAGGACTCTCTCAAACAATTTACCCGCCTCGTCCAGCAGCACAATGGGCCTGTAGGCCGCGACCGAATCCGTAGGCCGTCCCGGCTTCCTTAAAAGAACCAGCTTCCCGCTCTTCCAGCAGTCAGGGAAGCGTCCAGACGCCAAGCATGCGTCGAACACCTCCCTGAGGCGGTCCGCCATGTAGTTGAGAGCTAGGGCCAATATTCGGGCAGGAATCCCGTCTGGCCCGGGGGCGGTGTTCTTGGAGCGGATCCGTAGAACAGCCGCCCCTATCTCTGCCTCCGTGACGGGTGGAACATCTTCCCCGTCGAACGCTCCGTCGTCTCCGGCCATGGGGGCCATCGACGGGGGGAGTGCTCCACCCGCTGCGGGAAAAGGCCCTCAACCACTTCCTGCAGGAAGCTGGGCTGGAGAGTCTCTGTAAGGGGGGGGGCCCAGCGTGCGGAGCTTATGTTGCGCCGCACGATAAGGGCGACCCCAGGGGTCACGATCGAGACCCTCCAGCATCTCCTTTCTTTTCTCCTCTTTGGCGCGACAAATGGCCAGCTTCAGAGTTTTCCGCGCCTCTCGGTACTCCTCATGAAGCCGGTCCTCTTCCCCTTCTTCGCGGTGACGCCGACGGCTGCGGGTGTACGACCTCCGGGCACGAGTGCAGGCCACGCGGAGATCCGCCAACTCCTGGGACCACCAGTAAACCTCCTTCCTTGGAGGCCGACTGCCTCGAATCCGGGGCATGGCCACATCGCAGATATGCGTTACCGCATTGCGAAAGTGGCCTGCCCCCATGTCCACCTCCTCAGTCGGAGTCTGCGGAGACAGCCAAGAATAGATGATGGCTGCCTCCTCTAGTAGGTCCCTATCTAATTTTGAAATAGCCCACCGCGGAAAGCGGGATAATTGCCGCGCCGTGTGACCCCTTCTGGGGTCCTGGGCCCGGGAGAGCTCAAATCGAATATAGAGATGATCCGAGAGCGTCTCGACCTCTTCCAGGACACGCCAGTTCCTAACTCGTGCGGCTAGAGCAGGGGTAGCGAACGAAAGGTCCACTATCGACCCCCCCTGCTGTCGCACGCACGTGTTGGCGGAGCCTCTGTTCAGAAGACAGAGGCCCACCAATGTCGCCCACTCCTCAACTGCGTCACCCCGTGCGTCTGTCCTGGGGGAACCCCAAGCCACGGACTTGGCGTTGAAGTCCCCCAGCACTAGGACGTGTCCAGACGCTAGTCGCCGTATCGAGGTCTCCAGGCTGTTGAGGAACACCTCGAAGTCGCTCAAACTCCGGTTAGGGGAGAAATAAACACGTATATGGTGATACCCCCCCATTCGGCAGCAACATATCCAGTACCCTTGTCTCTTAGCAACAAGGGCGGGGAATGAGCTGCCGTAGAGCTGACGACTGCCACGGAGCTGTCCCTGTCACCCACCCAATTCGGACGGGGAGGAACAAAATAGGGCTCCGCGGCTACGGCCACACCAATCGACCACTCTGCCATGGTTTGCAGAAAAAGGTCCTGAGCACCGGCACAGTGGTTTAGGTTCGTCTGGACAAGGAGGCTGGAGGCTTGGTCCATTATCGAACCGTCTCTACAGCCTCCTCCATGGGCGACGGTGACGACGCACGAATTACGACGGAGGCAGCCTGGGTCGACTGGCTAGCCCCCGTAGCAATCTGAGAAGTGCGGGGAGGGTTGCATCCTTCCTGACCCATTTGGTGATGTGCGGGTAAGTTGCCCGCCGCACACGCTGGGCAATGAGGGGCAGCTGAACAAGTCCCCGCCTTGTGCCCCGGTTGACCGCAGCGGAAGCAGATTCCACTGACGTCAAAACAACTTTTGCACTTGACGCGGGTGTGCCCCGCCCCCAGACATTTGTAGCACCTTGTCGGTCTCGCAGCCAGTATAGTGATTCTGGCATTTACAAAGCCGACAAGGATCCTACCGGCATCACCTAGACTTTTGGCGATTACCACGGGGCAGCTGACCCACACCGCACCAAGACCTCCTTGGCCAGGCCGGATGGTGCCGATCCTAATATTTTCCGAGTTGCAACCCGACTTTTGCTGGATTGCAGCTCGGATATCATCGACAGTCACGGAATCATCCAAGCCCGATATGCGAATCTCCGCACACTTGGTGGGCCTGGCGATCCTTATTCCATCCGTTTCTGAGAACACTCCCCGCAGCTTTTCAGCGAAAACATCTGCCGTCCTCGCACCCTCAGCCCCGGGGAACTCGAGAACTCGAGCCCCGGTCTGGGCGAGGCGCAGACGAGCACCTGCACTCTCGAAATCAGAGGAGAGGCAGTCTCGGGCCTTTTTGAAGACAGCAGCGTAAGAGATTCCCCTATCTGCCGCCTCTGGCAGCACCGTAACTACTACGGCTGCTGATTTCGGTGGTTGGAGTTTCCGGGTCTTTCGTGTGAATACTGACGACGACGGTGTTTGGGGCATTGAAGGAGTCTTGATATCCTTCTTCTTTCTTGCCCGGGACTTCTTTTTTCCACCCTCCACTTCTTGCCAACCATCGTTAGAAGGGCCAGAAGTGGAGGGGAGAGATTCCGATAAGCCTGGCTCAGGCTCAGCACTTGACTTCTTTCTTCGGGCTTTAGGTGCACTCGTCCCTTTGGGTATCAGAGAGGGAAGCGAAGGAAAGTCTTCCGCCACTTTTGCTAGGGCCCTAACAGGTTTGCCAGCCTTTGGTGCTGGCGCCGACGTTGCTGCCGCATAAGTTACAGTGACGCGGCCTCCAGCAACTGGGAGCGGCACTGACGTGGCCTTTGGCTTATTTACGGCCAGTGGCGGCCTAACCGTAGGTGCCGGAGGCAGCCTAGCCTCGAGTCCCGCCAGGCGCCCGTCCATAAGACGCCACACTGCATCAATAATATGCCGCAAGTGGGCATCAGAAACAGGGGACTGAGTAGGGGTCGAGCCTGGTAGCTGTGCACCCGGATTCAACTGCTTAGGGCGAGCTCCCGCCCGGAATTGGGCGAATTGAGCACTCAGCTCTGCGACCTGCTCCGTCAGGCGTTCGTTTGCAGCCGTAAGTCGGTTGTTCGCCTCTTGAAGGCGTGATACATCCTCCTAGAGGCTTTCCATTGCCCCCGACACAACGGAAGAGGAGTCCTTCAGGGCCCTAACAAAAGAGCCCTTCAGGTTAGTGGATTTGGTGGCGACTTTCTGGATGATCGCCACCGCCGCGCTCGTCCTCTCCTTCAAGGTTACCGGTGTAGAAGGGACAGAACCCCCCTCATCCGGCACACGGATCTTAAGAAGGAGATCCGCGATCTCCTCCTCCGCAACAACTTCGCCCTCGGCACGAGTCCGAGCGTAATCTTTCGCCCTGTAAAAGACGGAACCTGAGGGGGCCGAGATCGGCGTGCGCGACCTCCCACGTCTGCTGCTCGCTACTTTCGGTGGCAGCATTTCTTGCGACGTGTCACCATCCTCATCTCGGCCTCTCTTGCGGCTTTCTATGTCGCGAGGTTCTAGCTCCATCTCTTCAGACGAGTCAGCCACTGAACTAGCCACCCTGGAACGAACTCGTTCTGATACCCTTCTGCTCCCAGAAGATGGAGTGACTTCTGGGAGCTCCTGCGATATAGGCATTCCGGGAAGGATATCCTCGTCTTTAGACGAGATGTTGCCCGCCTTACTATTCTTCTCCTTTACCTTCTCCTTCTTTTCTTCCTCTTTAGTTTTTTTTTATTTTAATTAAATTATCCATAATATATCCCACGAGTGGGGGAGAACTAAAGGTCCACCCGGGCAGAGATCCCCCAATACCCGGGTAAGCGTAGATTTATGCCCAACCGAGGGGTCCGCAGGTGCCCCGGCTGGGAGTGCGCTTGCGACTGAACCACCCATCAGCCATGCATCCCATGGTCACGCACCAGAACAAGGGATTCGGGGTAATTTTTTATAGAGGTATTCTTCCTCGCAGTCCAGGCGGTGAAGCCAAGACCCTCGCCCCCGATCAGAGTCGCGAGACTTAACCACGACACTCCTTTCGGGATTACGATATGCCAACGGTGGCATCGATATGAATATCCAAATGCCTGCTCGGTGGCAGTGCGAGTGCACGCCGAGCCCGTCCTCTTTCTCCACTGTGGAGAGCGGAGAAACTCCTACCCAAGGAAGGGTCCCACTTGTGGCCGAAGTAAGGCCATCTCTTCCCACCAGAAGATTAGCCGTTGGCAACGACGCCCTCCTCAAAAGTAGAGGAGGAGAAGGCTGCGTCGTCGCCAACGTTGCCCAGGGTGCACCACGTGGAGGTTTTCTAGCCCGCACCCCACCCACACTAACCCTAACTTAGGGTTTGGAATAAAAATCTGAAACATCCTGTATTAGTTTTTACACAGAGTGTTTTTGATACTTCTTTGGAGGTCAAGTTTTTACAATTAACCACTTTTCTATATCAGTTGTATTTGTCTAAGTGGTTTGGTGGGTATTGCGTTATTGAGTTTTTCGTTATTCTGTGAAGTTTAAATCAAGGGTCTAGAAAATCTTCACAATGTTGATGAGAGTTTAGTCTGTCACGCTCTAGTCTAATCAAATCAAATCGAATATTTATTTAAATAAGAATATATAACATATTGCTAATATATACAAATCAATGATTGTTTATTCCTATTTTACACGTCATGTAATCTTGAATACACGTTGCTAGGGCACAGAAAAAGTTCTTTTACCGGCTGGTCGGAAATATTTATTTTACGCGAGCAAAACCATGTGACAAAAGCTAGTGCACAAAAAAATTACTTTTGCAGGTTTTATTCATATTCAGTTATTGACATACAGACACACATCATTCATATTTATAAAAGACTAAGTTCAATGCCCTTCTTTACGCCTTTATGGTTATTGCTCTGCTTCTAAGAGTTATAGCGTGATCTAATTTGTTAAAACCCCAAAAGGATCGGGTTATCAAATGCAAAAGGTATTTTTTTTTTAATCCACCACATAGTATAATATACTCTAATACTATATGGTGGATTTAAAATCTTTAATTTATATTAAAGGAAAATAAATTGTTTAGCCTAATTTATAAATATACGGCTGTATTTACATATGTAATGGACATCTAGTTTTGAGCCCAAAAGAGGAACCTTTAGGAACCTCTAGTTTCTTGCCTTGTTGGGTAACCTCGACATCATTAGCGGCGGTAGGGTAAAAGATAAGGATTCAACCTTGCGATTAAGTAGATGCGGGTTCGAACCTTATCCGATGCACCACGGTCGTGAAACCATGCCCATCACAATAATTTTGTTTAATTAACAAGAAAAATAGTAATGTGTGACTAACAACCGTGTGGTGTTCGGGTGGAGTTGAATAGGACTACCGTATCAGTTCGGTCGGTCGTAAAAGGCAAATAAGGGATCGGATTTTTATTATTCAGACAGTATATAAACAGTCATAGAGAGCCCGGATGGAGGCACTAGGCTCGCCCCTATAAAAAAAAATTGGGAGTTTTATACGCCTCTACCTACCCCCTAGGGAATATAGGCATGAATGTATGTATGTGTTTTGTGTCGAACGTTAAATTTCTTTATAAAAAATACATACGTCAGTCCAAAAGTATATTTCCTTGTTCAGAATCAAATTGTTAATAAGAACTTGACATCAACGAATAGCGTTTTTTCAAGCACGTGTCATATAACTGCCTTAAACATATTCAAAGAGAAATCCCAAGAGAACCCTCCTCCTTCACAAAACGATATAAATGTACCCTCTCTGGTCCATATTTAGAATTCTGGTCACTATCGAGGAAAGAATTCACACATCCTTATGCCCTATTGCACTCTCGAGAGTTGATATATACCTATAAATATACCCCAAATGTCCCTTATGTTATTTACGCCTTTAGTAGAAACTTTCGATGGCTTCTTGATACTTATTGATCTAATCTAATAAAGATATATAAACTAAACGTTAATGGGTCCCTTACCCATACGAGCTTGCCAAAATAATTAAAGAAAATCAACGTGAAAACTACAAATGATTTTGAACTTTATTTGAAGAAGGATAAAAAATAAATTAATTTGTTTTGTTACCAATATGTTAGTAGTACATAGAAATTTGGCAAATCAATTAAAGAAAATCTCTGTGAAAACACGCAAATGATTTTGTACTTTGTTGTTTTGGAATAAATATAATTTTATTTGTTTTATAAGGAGAATAACGGAAAAAGTATTGTACGTACATTTAATATTTGAAGAGCTTTTGTAGTGCTGGGTGTAAGAAAGGTGAAATAAGGTTGTAATAAGATATCCGAAATGAAATTTCTCTCGGATATTTAAAATGCATTTATAACTTGGATTATACAAACGAAATGTGTCGCATTTAAAACAACTTTTTGACTCAATAACATCGCTTCTTATACATTTTTATTAAATACATTATTCACATAAAATACAGTTTTATTTAACTCTGGCTCTGCTGGCCTAAAATATTCCGATACATCTGACACAAAGTCATTTGTGATTCCGTTCAAAGTTCAAAAGAAAAAAGTGAAAATTGTCTGTCGTGTCTGTCTAGATAATCAGTCAGCGAAGAAGTTCTTTTTACGTTAAAGTATCGAATACGTAATATTGTCTGCATTCCCTTGAAACTATAAAATCCAATTGACATCAACTTTCTAGGTCATCGCCAAAGATATAGCTAAGATAAGTCAAAATTTAAGGTTTAACAAAAAATATCTTTAATATGACTTTAAGCCTTTCTTTGTACTTACTACTGACGTAAAAATAATAATTTCGCGAGGAACAAAGCCTAACGCCGTAAGGCTGCATTGATAAATGATAAATGATCTTTATTTTGTAAATAGGTTATAACAATACTTTTACAGGTCAATATTTTTTTTTTCTGTCAGTTTATGCTAGATGAGGCCGGTGTTTCCTAGCTGACTACCCTAAGAAGAAACACCGAAACAAAGTCAGAGGTCAAAATCTGTTTTAAAGTCCATACAGATGTACTGGTCAGAAACATTTGATAACTTAAAGCATTGTCTTACCAATTAATTGAAATAATCAAATTATCCAAAAAAAATTGTGTTTGTATATACATATGTTTAAGCATCTATATACAATGACGATATATATATAATATGGTTTTTGTATATCTACATATGTATATATACATATGTATATATTTACAGAGTTTTAATCGAGGTAGAGCCAATCGCAAGAATGGGCCAGCTCGACCGGTGCGATACCACGGCCTCACAAGAAACCGATTGTAAAGCAACGCTTGCGTTGCATTACCCCGGAATAAGTGAAGTTTCCGGAGGCCCAATCTCTCTCACCAATTTTCTCTACGTTCACTTCCTCTCCCCTTCCCATTCTCCCCTCTCCGCATCCCTCCATCCCCCATCACCCTCAAAGGCGGGCAGCGCACTTACGACTAGAGTTGTAGGTGTCCATGGATGGCGGTTGTCACATACCATCAGATGACCCCGCTTTTCAACTGTCCCCTACATTATAAAAAGACATAATATATTTTAATATATATTTATTTGCTATAAGGTACAAAATGTCTTTTTAAGGGTAATTTAAAATCTAAAGCGTTTAATTTGTTGTGCACTTGTAGTTTCTGAAAATTTATTAAAAATACATACATACATAAATAATAGAGGTAGGCAGAGACCACTTCCTTCCATTTGCTACGATTCTTACATACCTTTCTCGCTTCTTCAACTTTCAGGCTCATCGGTTAAAGGTACTCTTGACCTGGCCTTTGCTTAAGATTGTCTTGAACTTGGTCCAAGAACTTCGCCTTCGAGGGGTCTTCCTCTTCCGACAACTCATTTTACCTCTGCCATATAAATACCTTTTGTCAATCTTCTTTCATTCATCCTTTCGATATGATCAAACTAGTACAAAACCAGACCAGGAAATACAGGACCCAAGTATTCATAGATTGATTACCCATACAAGTTTTTTAAGTAGCAATATTTTCCTCACTTAACTCAGTCTCGTGTTTTCAAATAATATTTGCTATGGGCTTGTAAATTTTTGTGAAGACATTTAATTTCATCCTGTCAAATACGCTCATTATATTAAATACATATACAGATTATTAAGCTTTAATTCTGACAAAAACAATGAAAGCATTTTTTTTAATAGCTTCGAGGGAGATTTACTGTTATGTACAATTTAATGAATGTTGGCAATGAAGAAATGAAGGTTAGTAATGGAACGAATAAACTCGGCAGGTCACTTGACCTGTGGAAGGGCGCGAAACTGGTTATGCACCCAAGATATGCACACCTAGTACAATCTCATATCTTCAGTAGTCAGCCGTTATATTTTGAATATAAAAAGAAACCACATCGTTACAGTAAGCCAATAATAGGGTAATATCCGAAAAATATCATCCTATAAAAACATCCCTTCAACATATCCGCGCCTCTTAACAGCCCTAATAAATAGTCATTGTTTTGTAGATGTTTGGCAAAAAGCTTATTCGAAAATATATCGAAAAAATCTTAAAGATTATTCTTAAAAAAATCCGACTAGTTACCCGCAGCTTTAGACTTGTAATCCCAACTTTTCAGCTTTGGGGATGATTTGTAAAAAACCCACGTTATGATCCCCGTCCTTACGATTTAATATAAATTTCATCACATTTTAATTTTATGGGTATGTTAACAAAAAAAAACAATATTTTTAATTATATTAACAACAATATAATCCTGAATACTTGAGTTTTTTTTTATAATATATAAAAAGACATCCCACCACACAAATTTTTATCCCGTGAGTGAATTAAACCAATGATCTTTGGACCAGCAGTCAGGTTCGCTAACCACTAGACCAACAAGCCAGTTACAAGCACTGTTCACTGTACTTTATATGAACGTGACGAGGGGGGTAAGACGTGAGAGAGGTGAGGGGAGGGGGAATGGGACCTCCGGTACCGTTCCTCACTTGGCAATGCAATACATTGTTCGTCTACCGGTTTTCTGTGAGGCCGTGTTATTAATAGTGCGTAAGCATGGCTCTCCCAGGGAGCAGAAACTCCTTCAAGTTTATTCGCATTGTTAGAATATTATCAGATACGTACAACCCTTAGATATATTCGCTATTATGTTGTATAACATTAAAATTCGTACTTAATGTACTTTAAACATAGTGTGAGTGCCTGCACTAATTGCTAAAGACGCAAAGTGCACCTTCATTAACCGTAATAAGCTATTAAGCGCGAGACAGAACATTTAAGAGATATTTTAGTATATTTAGATGATATCATCATCTCTTCAGCGAGAGTAAATGTATTTATATATGTATTTTACATCGCCACTATACACCCTCGATGAATCTCTGTCTCCTGATACGAATGAATGGGTATATGTAATATATGATACATGCCTTACTGCCTAAGTCTCGATAGGGTAGGCAGAAGTGTTTACATTCTTCATTTTATAAACTATAATTTAGTCTCACTTACACAGAAATTAGACAGGAAATTTAAAAGGCCGGCAACGCACTTGTGACTCTTGAGTTACGGGTGTCCATGGGCGGCGGTAGTCACTTACCATCAGGTGACCCGTCTGCTCGTTTGCCCCCTATCGCATAAAAAAAAGGAAAAACAAAAGTATACTGAAACGGAAAGGTTCATAATAAGGGAGTTCTATTGCTTAAATGAATAGAAAAGGCTGAATAGACAATAACTTAAGCGGGTCATAGTCGAATTCCTAGTACCTAGTAGAAGCCTGCGAGTCCGAGCCTTCCTTTTTTATTTATTTTTATACTATAGGGGGACAGACGAACAGACGGATCACCTGATGGTAAGTGACACCGCCGTCCATGGACACTTGCAACTCAAGACTCGCAAGTGCGCTGCCGTGGAGGGTGATGAGGGATTGAGGATGCAGGGAGCGGAAAGAAAAGAGGAGGGATGAGGAGATGGGAAAGAGGAGAAAGGAGATGAGGGGAGAGAAAAGGGGGAGGGGGAATTGGGCCTCCGGAAACCTCACTCAATTCGGGGAAATGCAACGCAAGCGTTACTTCACAATCGGTTTTCTGTGAGGCCGTGGTATCACACCGGTCGAGCCATTCGTGCCTAAGCAAGGCTCTACTACTGAAGCCTTCAGACAATTCAGTCTTAGTCTCAGTCACAATTTTTTTCTTGGTCTATCAGATCATACCTTCGCGCCCCGTGTCCCACAGTTACCACGACCGCTACCGTAATCGATAATAACTTAACTGCCGGGAACTGGGTGTCTTTTTTTTAGGCTTCTTAACCATTGAAGGGGGTAGTTTAGTCTACCCCGTTGGTCAGACGGGTTTATATAGGGTTTTGTTTCGAGTTTTCCTTCTCCTGCAGGGATATTAACTGCTTGGTACAACGAATAGGGTTAGTGGTTTGTATTACGCAAGCTCAACAATCTCTGGTTGATGTGTGTAAGTGTGTATGTACTTACACGCACACATATCACTTGGTATGTGTTTTTTATTGTGGATTGATGCATGTGTTTTAAAGTAACTGACATTTTATATTTACACATGTCCGCAATAAAATATCCTTTATACCAATGTGACTGTGGAAACTTTCTTGATTGATTCCTGCATCACGGGGGGCTTTACAAACATTCTAATAACGTATAACGAACAGGTGATTGGATATACTACGCAATAATATAACGAACGTTCACATAATAATATATACACAGAAACACTACATTATAGGTAATAAAGCTAGTAGTATAGCACGGGAACACACCATAGGGGTTCCTAATGAGGTGTTACCACATATTAAGATGATACAATCATGCGTTCGTAATTATTTGTGTTGGGAATGAAATCATTGGTTTATGTGTTAATGCATAAATTAAGGTTCTCACTATACGGAGTAGGGAAATAAAACAGACATCAACTTAGAACCAGAGAACCAATTTCGGAAGTATCCAATCTCAACATACAGCCGTTTACAAGTTTTTAAATTAATAGTCGTCTATATATTTGGGTTTTTATACGCTAGCGTAGCTGCAACACAGATATATAAAAGAATCATGCTATGGAAATCCTACTGTCCCCCCCTCCCCGATGATGATTACAAGCTGGCAACGTACTGTGGCTGTCGCTCTTGGCACTACACAGAGCATCATAAGCCGCCTTTGGACGAGCTGGAGGACGATATCGCATCATACGTCCAAAATACTGCTCGACGGAATCATACCATGACCGCCATGATTTACATGAAGTTTACATGAAGTCTTGTCATTTACAAAGGTTCCATCTATAGCACCCTGCAATCATAGGGCCCGTTTGGAATGGACTCGTGAATACAGAAATTGCGAAAGTGTTTGCTTTTCCCATGAATCTCGTTTCAGTATGAGGCCGGATACGAGATGTACTCGAGTTTTGAGGATCTCGTGCAATTGCGTCAAGAAGTTCATTTATGTAAATGTTCCCCCTTTCTTAAATTTCTAATTATGGTTTAGGCCGCTTTTTTGATCGGTGGAAGAACCGATCTCATTTGGATCTGGAGCAACCTCAGTGCTCTGATTTATGAGAAGATGATAGTTTCAGACTTGATCGGGATGATCACTTTTCACTTTGCTAAGCCTGTTAGGAGATTCGTTTCGACTAATGCACACAGCTAGACCCGTAAGAAGCACTCTTGCCGATGCTGGCATCAACGTTCTGCAGTGGCATGCTCAATCCGCGGACCTAAACCCAATTGAGCACGCTGGGATATGTTCCAAAGAGCACTGCTGAGTATGGATGATGCCGAGCGTAATACCACACAACTTTTAGAGCTGTTAGAATGAACGTGGGCGGTTATTCCTCAAAGTGATTTTGATGAATTGATTTGAAGCATGCCAAATTGCTGCGATTGTATGATTCGTGTCAGTGGTGGAAACACTGATTATTATATTATTTACCTTGAAAATTGCAATTTTTCTTATTTTGTCAAAATTGACAACTTAAACATAGGTTTTGTAATTATTAATTGACACTTGTGATATGCGTCCATACTTCTACGCCTGTATCCCCAAAGGAGTAGGCAGAGTTGTATTAGGTGTTTGGAGGCTATGAGAGTGGGGAGCCTCTCGCCATGAGAGCATAAACATGGTCCAAAGTGAGAGTAACCGTAAGCCAAAATTTATTAAATTAATGGGAAGAAAATGCTTCTAATGTTATATATATATATACATGTATTTAATTTCCTGAATAACTATAGTAAAAAAAAAATAGATTGAAACAAATCAAAAAAGTTTCAGCACTCTTGTCTTTGTCTATTTCAATGATATATATTTTGTTTTAAATGAATGAGGAACAGTTCAGCAAAAAATTGATAAGTTAGATACGAGAAAGTCAACATTACATTTGAACTTAAGCAGTCAATTCAAGGTTGAACTGTAATTATAGCAAGGTCGGGTGGTCAATTGACTGCAGTATGAGAGAAGTAAAGTGCTTAGATTATCTTTACAGGAGCTGTTTTAGCACTTTTCAACTGACTTGAAAAAGGAGGAGGTTCTCAATTCAACTATTTTTTCTTATGTTTGTTACCTCGGAACTTTCGACTGGGTGAACAGATTTTGATTATATTTTTATTTGAAAGCTGGTGCTTCCTGTGTGGTCCCATTTCAATTTGGTCCAGTTCTGACAGTAGAATTCATGAGAAAACCATATAAGTCTCAAATTTGCATTAAGTTTCTTCGCGGCAAATGGACGAATAACTCGTTTTCACGCCAACCGATTTCGATGATTATTTTTTTAATGGAAAAGATGTACTTCAAGGCTAATTAGATGAGAGTTTGATTAGGTTTTGACACTGGCATCCATGAGAAAACCATATAAATCTTAAATTTTATGATAGACGCATTGAAGTCGGTTGTCTACTTTTTTAAAGTGAATTATGTTACAGACGAGTTGAAATCGGATGTAAATATTGAAGTGTAACTGAGTTTTGTTCTTACTTTACGACTTACGACTTAAACGACTTATTATAAACAAAAAGAAAATAAATAAAATAAGTAATATTTTCCTCTTTTCTCTTAACCAAGTATTTCATGCGCTTTCGTTGGAACTTTGTTTCTTCCTCTTTGTACCCCTTTCCCTTTGTACCCCTTTCCCTTTGTACCCCTTTCCCTTTAAAATCACTCCATCTAATTCTCGACGTGCCCGGATGACTGATACAAATCGACCCAATCACAGTCAGTGCCCATCCAACATTATCAACAACAGACATCGTTGTACTCGATAAATAATTACAAAAAAAATATGATAACTACCCCATCTTGCCACGTCGAGAAGTAATTTTATTTGTAGGTTAGCTTTGAATTGTAAAGTAAATATTAGTGAAATAAATTCAGCACCAATAAATAAAGCGCCATTCTGTACTATATTAATCAGTGCCACCATTTGTTGTTAGTATAAGGCAAGTTAGTTAACAATGGTAAAGCCATGCTTAGGCACGAATGGGCCGGCTCGACCGGTGCGATACCACGGCCTCACAGAAAACCGGTTGTGAAGTAACGCTTGCGTTGCATTTCCCCGAAATGAGTGAGGTTTCCGGAGGCCCAACTCCCCCTCACCCCTTTCCTCTTTCCTCATCTCCTTTCTCCTCATCCCCCCTCTCTTCTTTCCGCTCCAATCATCCCTAATCCCTCATCACCCTCAAAGGCGGGCAGCGTACTTGCGACTCTTGAGATGAGGGTGTCCATGGACGGCGGTTGTCACTTACCATCAGGTGACCCGTCTGTTCGTCTGTCCCTCTATAGTATAAAAAAAAAGGATTTACCATGAAATTTTCTTTCTTCTTTATATATCAGTTTTTTTTATTGATAAATGAAAAACAAATAAATGTACGATTCTTCAGAATATAGCACAAATAATAATCCTCGAAAGACATTCGCTGCGTACGTTCAGCACACGTCTAAAAGCCGTCATACACTTTTTAGATTCCCCAAAGAGTATCAAATATCAACCATCTCTATAAAGGTCTTGATATTTTTCAACTCTCGGAGGAGATTCTTTCTCTATCTTTACATCTAACAATATGTTCAGAAGTCATTTTAAATTGCCATCAAAACGTTATAAGCTGAGTTTTTGTTACTCCTCCGTCTTCATATTAAAGTTATGTTTTAGTTTTTATAATTGGCAGAATATACCCCTTAGGCGGTACAGGCAGGCATATATTTAAAATATAATGTCTTTTAACAAACTTGACATTCAATACTTTACTGTTTTATCGCCTATTATAGTTTACCCCTATTTTTGATAGAATAAGTACATAGTTTTTGATGTTATGTAAAACACATTATCAACACACGTATCCATTTTTATTCACGCAACATGATAAATGCTTTCTCACAGTTCCACCCCGTCCTATCCCACTCAACATTCAATTACACACAAAGTTAATTTCCCCAAAACTTCTGTTACCAAGGATAAAGATTATTTTTATCTTGTTAATCACGTTGCTGCTGCTATCAACATTAAATTGCAAACGTCGACCACTAAGCATGATTAATTCATTTCTCACTTGTTTTGTTAACAGTTGAAATAATAATAATAACATAACTATAATAATATTTATTTAGATTATAAGTACAGTTATTTATAGTAAATGACTCATTAATTTATAAGTAACATTCATTTGTTGTTTTACAGAACTAGATTGAATCTGTGTCTCGGGCTAAGAACTGCTTACAAACTATTTCACCAATTTAAATTTACATAACTACAATTCAACAATAACATTTTATTAACCTACATAAGCAACTAGCAGTACCAGTAATATGTTAAGTGGGTCGATTATAATGCACTAACGGCGGTTCAGCATTTTTTTATTTTATTTACATACTTCAAGTAACTGCTCACTGCTCAGTTTGCTCATACCACATAATTTGTGTAGTATTTTTTTAAAGCTAACATCATTTTAGTTTATGTTTATATATAGCTTAAATTAATTGTTTTAAAGTTATAATTGTGAAAAAAGCGTTTTTATTATATATATATATAAATATACTAACCCCGAAATCACCGTAGGGGTAAGCAGAGTACTCAAACTTTTTGCCAACCATAATTTAGTCCAACCTGCTTAATAGGGGGCAATCCTATTTGCATCATCCGGGTAGTATATATACGCTCTCTGATAGATAACAGTCCGATCCAATAGTCACTTTTTACGATTTGGTTTATCTCATCTATTCCAGCGAGTACAAATTATTTCCCTTCAAAAAAAGTCATAAAACGTTGAGATTAAATTTGTGGTTCTATATTTTAGAGACCACACGTCGGACTCAGTAAGGAAGTACTCAATACATCTTGAAAACAATTGGTTCCGCACAATATAAATAATGGCTATCGCTCAAAGTGGTTCGCTTACTGTAAGGACCAGTGAGTGTGGCCTTAGCAAACGCGGGTAGAATTTTCTTATATAGTCAGTTTTAATTATCATATGTGAAATAATGATAATCTTTTGGTCTCCCATTCCACTCCACCGAGAACCACATGACTTCCCATTTCCATGCTTATAAGCAATGTTTAATTGCTTGTATTGAATTCCCTTATTCGTTCTCTTTTAGTGAAGTCCCGAATTAGTTACTAAATTATGGTCGTAATTATGGTTAACAAAATACGGGTATTTGAGATCTGATTACACCTTCAAAGAAGTGTTATTTATGTGTAGGAATTTTCATCCAGTATTTTTCATCTAATATTATAACACTTTAAAAGGCTACGACTTTAAACAAAGTTATGGTCCGGGAGGTAGCGTTGCATTTTGGGCAGTCATTTTACGCCGATTGCTTGGTATCTTTTTCGATAGATCTCGAATGACTTACAACTGAACCAAGAGTCAGCTGGCGCGGTGGGTGTGGAATTGGGAGGTTGCGGAAGTGGTAAAAAAAAAAAGTGATAGTACGCCGGCTGAAACTTTTCCATAAATAGTTGTTATCATACTGAGCTGTTGTTTTCGTACTCTTAATTATTTGAAGAATCACGTAGTCAAATTTCATTCGACGTAATATAACTTTATTTTACGTTTTTTTTTACAAGTTCATGTGAGCAGCTGACGCATATTCCCCCCTCCACGATGCAGCTGACGATTTTTTTTTCAGTATGATAACAACTGATGAAATTTATGGTAAAAGTTTCAGCCGGCGTACTATCACTTAAATTGGTTTTATTTTGTACCTCTTTTGCAGCCCCCCACAGCCGCATACTATGACTTTTGTATTTCAACGCTACCTCCCGGACTATTAGTAACATTTAGATAGTAGAACCACTCAATGCCCAGTCAATGTTTACTATTTAGAAGGTCGTATGCTTATTGGATATATTTAAATATTACAACCAGGAAACTTTATTTACCTTAATCTATCTTTGTCCTGCCCCCAGGGGTACAAGGGCCTAATTGAGGTCTGCGGGGTTACCTTGGCGTTTCGAAGTTAAAAACTTGTCAGTTCATATAAAATGAGACGGTTGTAAATTAATTCAGGGATAATCCGGTAATTACATTTTATTTACCGGATGATGAGATGAAGATAATTTAATTGGAAACTTTTTGATGGTATACTTTTTCTTACCTCGCTATTCAAAATGGTTTGTATTACTGGATTAAAAATATGGTTAGCATTTTTGTAGGGGTGTTCTTAATAGAATATTGTACTTTTACCCTTTACCACTTAAACGTGAGCCCCATTTATTTCCTCCAGGGAAACGATAGTACTTTGCAAAGTAATTGGATTCGATCAGCATTTCGTTATCTATACTAATATAATACAGATGAAGAGTTTTTTGTTTGTGTATTTAAACGAACCAATCTCTGGAACTACGAGTCGGATGAGAAAAATTGTTTAAGTGTTGGAGAGCTGAGGAATAATATTGGTTATAAAACAACCAACGATGGTCCTTAGGAGTGGAGCAGTGACCATAAACATAATCATAATATTGTTGTCACAGTGCAAGAAAAGCGCACATTACGCGAATTCGTTTGTATTTTACATCGCAAAGTAACATAGTAACATACCCATGTTAGCTCTTGGCTTAACGATGAATGACGAACAACTGCTGATGGCGCAGTGATTTCAGTAGTGGCGAGTGGCCACTAGGCTGCCGCAACTATTGTAGGTTCGATCGATGTCCGTTATTTAAATTTCGTAAAGTCTCCAGCGATACAGGAATTAATCCTAGTGCGGGAGTTGTCTTTTTAAAGATTGAGGATGAATTAATACAATGAATGCAATAATGTAACAATTACTCTATAGAAGAAAGTATTTATATATCAATCCATATCTCGGCTCTTGAGTTGTCGTCATCCACCATCTCTTTCTGGATAGGTGCTTTCTGAATGTGATGATTATATATGACCATGATGGTCCAATAAATATTTCAGCGTGCAAACGTAACAAAAGCTCTTATTCTTATTTCTTTTTTTTTACAATTGTTATTACAGATTTCTCTGATTCAACTGTGTCTCCATTATCGTATGTAATAAGTTTTAAATATTATTATCTTTTTTTTTATGTATAAGCCTACCATAGTGACTCCACTTTGCCTGATGGAAAGCAATAAGTGGAGTCCAAGAGTGGTGGTCACCATCCACATTCTCACATCCACATCACGTCTAGTCAATGTAGCATGGTGACACACACTATGGCGGCCTGGTGAGATGCTTTTTCTTCTTCTCTTCTTTGTGTATTTACTCGAAAGTGCAACAGCAATAAGTCAAGTTTCCGAATATTTATCGCCGACATACAAATTTATTCGAGAGATTAAAAGTAAATGCACTCCAATTTATCCAAATCGAGTTATTAAATAGCGCTATCAGCAATGTGCTATGAACTACAATCAAATCTCATTTAAAATCAAAAGCTCATGTAAATGTCGATAAAATCATTTAATTCAATTATTCATTTTTTAACATGGCTAAAAACACTCTTCACACTCTAATTATGACACTTTTTAAACATCCCCATTTAAAATTGGATTATTCATTCGACCTGCACACAAACTTATAACCCCTCATTTTCGTCTAGTGTTAAAAAGAGACTTACCAAACCAAAAAACATATATTTTATATGAAATCTCTGTTTTCTCCAGAATAACTCATTCCTGCAAAAATATTATAAAATTGTACAATGTTTATACAATAAAAACATACTTCACTGCATACACTAACAACGACATTAAAATTCAAATTATGCCGTTTCGTAGGTGCTTTATTAAAACGAATGTTGCGAACCTAATTTATATTTCATCCCATATGCAAAAACATGTCAATTTTAACATGAAATATTATGTATATTAAGAATCATTTGTGAAAAGGTTCGCGCATATTTTTTAAGAGTCCCAGTAGTAATCATTTTTTGTAGACTGCGTGGAGCGTGGACAAAGCTTGTTGTACTTATGTTGAATTTTAAAAATTGATATGTCTGTTAATATTTACAGTCTCATCGTGATCTTTATTTAGGCAAATTGAACTAAAAAAACCCAAGGCAAAAAGGAAAAGGTTTATTAGTAAAGCGTATTCTCTAAATCTGTGTGTATCAATCTCTCCGTATATAGTAACTTTGCAACAGCACGATATAATTGCAACAAACTAATATAGCTTTATGATGGGCAAATCTACAGAGGACGCTACTTTATAACTAACTGAATATATCACTAAATATTTTGGCACCTCGTCAATGGTAATAGGCAACTTCTTGGATTGGTCTAAGGCTTTCGATAAGGTCCACATCCCCCGGTTGGCAATGGATATCTTTTGTTCTCATCTATCAAATCAAACCCAGTGTGTAAAAGTAGGTAAGCACACTAGGTCTCCAGACTTTCTCTTTCGGTGTCCCACAGGTAAGCGTACTTGGCCCCACTTGTTTTGTTGTGTACATCAACTCGCTATGTACAAAGATATTAACTAACTGTAACATTATCACATATGCTTATGACACTGCATTCATTGTTCACGGTCATTTACATAATTAGTTTAATTAAGAGCAAAATGTAAATCTTTTTGAGTACAATTCCATTATTATTCTCTTTATTTAGCTTAACAAACCTATAAATTACATTTTTCTATATGAAAGAAATAAACGAAATATAACTTTAAATATAAAAAATAGGATCTTAGTGGTACCGGGTACAGGGACAGGCTTACAATACGTGCCGTATCAAGAAGGACTGCCGTGAGCTTCTGAATGTTTAAAAGGTAATTAGTCTTAATATAACTATACCTATCGTAACTACCAAATAAATTGACTGACTTTGATTTAGTTTTATTATAAATCGAGATTTAACTGTAATTCCAGAAAACGTTTTCAGACTTATAGAGATCATCCTTTCGTATGAAAATAAAGTAGTATATTCGTCCCTACCTACGTTTTGAGTGTATCACGCGTTTTACAATTTTTTCAAGTAATGTCCTATATTCTTCTAGGACCTTTTTATTCATTTTATATTAGCCATCTTAGACATGACAATAACGCTTTAACTAAGGCTTATGTAAAGCCGCTTTAGAGCATGCTATTGCGTCGTCAGAGTCAGTAGTTGATTCCTGCCTAGTGCATTATTGTAATGGTGTGGGTAAAAGTATTTTAGAATATTTACTCCAACAGTTGTGTAATTTTTATGTAAATAGCGAAAAATAATTACTAGAGACTTAGTGAAAGCTTACTCAAAAAAAAACTGATTACAATGTTAATACTTTCAGCTTAATTGAAAACTGGATTATTTTACAGACAGATAACATGAGAGGCTTTTTTTTTACAACTCCCGCATTAGGAATAATTCCTGTATCTGTGTGGGGGCTTTACAAACATTAAATCAACGGACATAAAGAATACCCAGACTCGGGACAATTATTTGGAGACCACACAAAATTTTTGTGGGAATTGAACCAGCGACCTCCGGTTCAGCAGTCAGGGTCACTAACCACTAGACCATTAGGCCCGTCTATTCTTTATATTATCGAAATGAATACATCTAAAGTAAACTTTCTCTTTTCATAAATTTAACTTTTGTAACATATTTTTCTTTGGGTTTTTTGGCATTGTCTTCTTTATATTGCGAGTTTGGACTCGACTTTCTTAGGTGACACTAAACAAAAGCTTGTAAAAAAAAGCTTTTGTCGTGTTGTTCCCGGTGAAGTAGAATAGGGCTACCTCATTTATTCCTGTCGGTGTTATAAAAGGCGACTAATCGGACTGTTATCTATCAGACTGTGTATATACAGTCATACAATGCCCTGACGACGACAAAAGCTTGCCATCTATAAACGGCACTAAATTATGGCTACAAAAAGTGGACGTTTGAGACGATTCTTCAAATCTCTTCATGTATGAATGTATGTAATATGTGTATATCAGTGTACGGTGCTCTTCACTTCTTTGTAAAAGGTCAGAACGTGTCATTAAAATCACGTCTCATAAAGGAGTGCAGGCACCAATTTAAATGTATGGCGCTAGAGTTGGGTATGGCAGAAGAAACATAAGAGTACCATTATTAATGCCATGGAAATGCGGAATGATGTGGTTAGAGAACTTTGTGAGATGAAAAAGGATGAAGTGATACGAGAGAAAGAAATGCTGCGTTGGTTTGGGCATGTTGAAAGGACAAGTAAAGAACGACTATGTAAAGACATTTATTTCTGTGAGTGGGCGAGGTAGTGTAAGTAGGCCCAGAAAGACATATACTGACTGGATCGGCAGCATTCTAAAGAAGGGTAAAATTTAAAGCACCCGTAACCGACGAGCGTGTATGAAATGACTGATAATTGTCGAAGACGCGAAAGTCGTGTGTCAAGATCGTGGTAAATGGCATTCTAACGTCTCTATCTACCCTGGACGAGAATAAGGCGTAAGCATACAGTAGCATCTATGTATGTACACGTAAAAAAGACAAAGTCATGTGTGTATCTTCAAGCAAGTAAATAAATCTTTTAACAAACATCATTTAAATAATGTTTGGGTATAACTTATTACTGTAGTTATATAACAAATCTATCAGGTCTTTCATCGGGGATTTTTTACTTAATAAATCACATTCCCTTCTGTACACAAACCTTCATAATCTCAGCAAGGTTTTAATAAGATTCCCAAGACAAACGGGCCTGCTATAATATTCCTGTAATATCTTTTGTATAAACAAATGCTTATTGAAAGGGAAAATTGCAGAGTTTTTAGATTCGCCTTGAAAATGCTGATTGATGTTGGTGAAAGGTGGTGGTCAAAGAGTATAAGTTCATAATTAGTGAGCTTATTAGGTCAAATGAGGGTAATTTATTAAAAAAAAAAAACAAAAGTATTTAAAATTAGCCTTTTTGCATATTCAAGCTTGATACCGCTAGAGTTAGGGAACATTATCCCATTATTGCCATCTATTTAACAAATGTTCAGTTTTTGTTTAAGAATATATAAAATAAAATAAAATTATTTATTTTTATAACATAGGAAGATACAATCAATGTGGTCTTATAAATAAATGTTATTTGCGCTATGCTTTGTCATCATGATATACAAATATTATTATTTGAGTACACATTCAGTAAAACATGTTATTACTATTTCTGTTAATATTATTGTTGTTCTATACATTTTGGTAAATCATTAATAAAAGTGACGGACCTAGTACGCTTCCTTGATGGACGCCATATGAGACGAGCAGTAGCTGCGACACACAGTTTCTTTCCATTTTATTTTAAGGGTACATTATATAAATTTCAATACATTGTGTCCTGTTGCTCCAATATGATTTCAAAACTTTTTGTGCCGATCCTCGAATGCCGTATTTCCGAACCGATACGACCTTCAAACCTTCAAGAAAAAAGCGTACTCCTACCTAAAAGGCCGGCAACGCACTTGTGACTCTTGAGTTGCGGGTGTCCATGGGCGGTGGTAGTCACTAACCATCAGGTGACCCGTCTGCTCGTTTGCCCCCTATCGCACAAAAAGAAAAACCATATAATTTTGCGAGCAAAATTTTGTGATTCATTATATCCCTGTAAATCCAACAAATGGTATTTTTTTGTCTACATATATCATAGCACTAGATAATAAATTATAAATAGCCATATTTAAAGTACTGTTTTTTCGAAACCTTCTTTGTTCCTTTCAATTTTTTTTTTTTATAATATGGAAGTTTTAGCGATAGGCCGGTAATTATGCATTGCATTTCATTCACCTTTCTTGTAAAGCGTTCACCGTCAACTCCATAAGTATTTGTATTTTTTAAGCTATCAATGATATTAACAATATCTTTTATTAATACTGGTAATAAAAATAATGAATGTAATGTCTAATTATCATAATTGTCATTATCATTACTAATGTCAGGTTTAATATTTTTAACAATGTCGTTATTTGAAAAGTTATTGAATTCATGTGCAATGTATTTTGGATTTGCATTATCAATGCAAAGCATTGAACTCAGGGTATACTCATATATACTAATACTCACGCCTGAACCCCTAAAGGGATAGGCAGACGCGCGTATGAACGGTCGATTATAATTTAGTCTCATTTCCGTAAGCCCATTGTCGTCACTGCCATAGATCTTTTACTGTACATACATATACATACATACATACGTCCTGTACCCACCTTATAAAAAACCGGTATACAAATAATGGTTGCAGTGTATTGCCGTGTGAGTGGGGGGACTCAGCTCCACTCATGTTCATCCCCCGCTCGTAACTCCCACCCCCCATCCCTCATCACATTTACAGGTGGGACGTACATTTACAACTCTTGAATTTCAGGTGTGCGGCAGCGGCGGGCGTCAATTACCATCAGGTGACCCGAAAATAAAACTTTATTTTTTATTAAGAGGTTATTATAGAAGTACTCTTATTTAGCCTTGCGCTACAAGATCTACGAATCTACGAATCTCGTAGCGCAATTACTACGGCCGTAGGAGATTAGCGCTACGAACTATTTACTAACAGGCTGTTTTATATGATACAGAAAGAATATCATGTCATGTAATAATATTATAATTATCCTTTTGAGAAGTTTGGGGTGAAGACGGGTGTCATGGGGTCCGAGTGTTCTTTCCATTTATAAGGAAATAGCTTAACAAGTGATTAACACTTCTCGTGACCAGTAGCCTGGTCATCCTTGCACAGCGGATGAGCATTGTCATTCAATGGTAATGCTGCCAGCGTCCGCATGCTACCAGTAGGCGACTATGCGGAGGAATTTTACGTTGCATATTTGTAAATAGTCCGTATTTTTATTTTCTTTAGTTTCAGTCAAATGTAAAAATTAGGGTATATATTTAAGATCAATAGCGCTTATTAAAAAGTAAACAGAAAATAGATTAAATTATATATCATTGATTTATTTATAATGTTTTCGTGGTGGTGGTCAAAAATGGTTCACTACCAAAAAACATTCTATTTTCTGTATCATCTACATTAAAAAGAGTTACAAAATACTCCATTCACTTCAGTAAACAGTTATTTAAATCACCTGTGCTTACGGGGATATAACCCACATTTTGCAAACTACAATTTAGTCGTACTTACGTTACAGGAGGCAAAGCTTCTTTTATGATAAAGGTGGACGAACAAATAGGTCAGCTGATGGTAAGTGACAACCCCCGCCCATGGACACCTGCCACTCAAGAATCTCAAGTGCGCTGTCCGCCTTTGAAGGTGATGAAGGAAGGGAAGAGGGCATAAGGATCAGGATTAAGGGAGTTGGACCTTTGGTACCCCCACTCATTCGGCAATACAATGCAAGCATTGTTCGTCTACCGGTTTTCGGTAATCCGTTATAATATAAGAACTCTGGCAGAGTCGGCCCACGGTACCACTATTGTAATATTTTGTATCGATATTACTCTAATCTAGACCTTCATTACAGTCCACGTCTTGGACATAAAGTAGGTAGATATTATGTTATTTCTGTTAACTCAGTTATTTCCTAATATTCTCTTGTGTGCGTTAATTAACTTAAAGTTAATTTCTAATTAGATAATGAACTTATATATTTAATAGTACTTATAATTAATTACTTAACCAGGGGGCTTGGGCCTCACGGCACTTGCCATTTCGAGTTATAGTTATGCGACCCTGACTTGCTTGAGCTATTGCCTATACTCCCCATTCCGTGTGTATAAGAAATATCCTTCTCTTGTTAATTTTCTCCAAATTTTGCATTTAATCCCTAAAAAGCCCGGATGATGGCACAAGGACTTGCACCCTATTTGTGTACTAAATCCAAATTGGTGAAATGCGGGATAATAATATCAACATAATAATATTACACCAACAATAGGTAGTTAGTAAGATCGTTAATTAGTTCTTTATAAAATATCTGAATAGGAAAATAGACAAAAAGTTCTATATTGTATAAGTAAAACCTATTAAACCTATAAAAAAAAACCTTTAGAAGTAGTTGAAAACATAGCCTTGCAAATTAGAGTACAAGACGAGCTCTACCAGAAATCCTTGAGATAGAGATAATAGCAAAAATATTAATTAAAATCTTTGGATGTGTACTGCTTAAGATAAAATAGACTAGACTTCACATATATATATAGTCACATATCGAATACGAATCGTAGTTTTAAATAAATATAACGACGACTCACAATCACAATCTTTATATATATAATTCTTCTGTGAGTGTGTATGTCACTGAACTACTCTCAAACGACTGGACGGATTTTGATGAAATTTTTTGTGTGTATTCAAGGGGATCTGGGAATGGTTTAGATTCACAAATCAGCCCGGCAGAAGGCGCTGCAGTCGGTATCTAGGTTATTTATCTATATCGATCCTAATCGCTTGAAATATCATGCAGGACAACGTCTGTCGGGTCCGCTAGTTTATATATATAATAAATATTGATATATATATAAATTGTGAATTACATTGAAAACCCATCATACCCTATGACACTGTCACTATTAACACGATCAAATCAAATCAAATCAAATCAAATCACGAAATCCGTCAAGCACTAGACTTTACTAAATGCTGGGCTATGACAAAAAAACATAATGTACATATATAAACATACATGCATACATAGAGTCACTCGAAAACTAGAACCGTTCTAGAAAAAAAATATATCTCGTACAATCTAGTGATGAACAATTTTTCCCTTTGACCCTCCCAGATATGACCTTAATTTATTTTTAAATAAGTTTATGCTACTAAAAGTAAAAAGTTCTCATGACAATTTGTTGTATAAATAAACTGATTAGACTCTAGGACTGCGTCGAATCACATTGGGGCAGGCAAGTTTTTTTTCTGCGAGTATTTTGTCTGACCTCTCTTTCATCGCTCGTCTCAAATTTAGGTCAATTCATTATTAATTTTGTTAATAACACCAGAATGTAAAGGCATGGAGCAGTTAATATTTGTTTAATAAAACAGGTTAAAACAGGTTATTGAAGTGGTCTCTGCATGATTCCGTTTGTTTCAATCGGAACTTTGATACGACGCCCATTTTTGTACTAAAACAATTGAAGTAATGTAGTATTTAAACTTTGTAGACTCCACAACTCAAACTGAAACACAGTGTATATTTAATGTACAACCTAAAAGCAGATTTCTGCTCAAATCAGAGACATCCTACTCCCTAACAAGTACGATATATGTTCATGGAATGTAAAAACTTCACTCTTATATCATTCTAGTGCTTTAAACAGGTAATAAATTGGTACTTCCCATCTTATTTAAAGGGGGATGATAAATATTATGTTTTATGTCACTGTTTTTAGAGTCGCTATTTATATACTATATCTTTTTGTATACCATTTCTACTACTATACTATATACTATGTGACCTCAAAACTCCATTCCACTAACGAACACATTCTCAGAAATCACTTCAAATGTAAAAGGGCAAAAACGTTTTCAAGTAGAGATGCGAGCACAAGAGTCGAGTTCTGACTTGTCACTTGTTCAGTAGTAAACGAGGCTTAGCGTTCTGAACACAAACCATGTTCATTTCAGTTTCGGGCGTTGTTTTAACCAACAGAAAGTTGCTTTTTATTTTCGTGCCTCCTTTTAACAGGCGGTTACTTCTCTTATATTTCCACGAGTGTCTTGAAGGATACTTAAATATATATTAAGGTTAATGTGTTTTTGTTCCTTTAGTTATTTTTCTATGAATTTTTTTCTATAAATTGCTTGTTGATTTAGAAGGCTTTCTTATATGAAGCAATGTATTTCTGTTTGTTATTAATGCAAAACATGTATGAAAAAATTGAGAATATCTAAAAGAATATTTTTAAAGTGGAAAAGCCATCGTTCGGCACGTTTGGGCCGGCTCATTTGAGATTTAAATTTGATTTATTTTGCTTTAAATCATTACAATTTTTGTTTTAGGATAACAATAGACATTTATTTTCATAGCAAGAGTTATTCATCTTTCATTGTTCATAACATGGCACGTCTTATACACGACCGTCTCCTTCCAAACAAAATGGAGCTTGTACTATTGTAATCAAACTTCCGATAAACATACTTATATATTTCTGTTTACATTCATATTATAGATAAATTACACCCAGCCACAGGACAAATGATCGTGCTCGTCACACAATGATTAGCTCTAGATGGGAATCAAACCCACGGCCTCTGCCTCAGTAGTCAGGTTCACTAACCACTGCACCAGTTTAATCTACTGTTCTATGATTCATTGCACGTACCAAATTAGTTCTAAAAGAGTTGACAATTTTTTTATACTTATTATTAAGTAATTATGTTAACTTTGCCAAGATATTTCTGATCGACTTGACACCTTGGCGTTGCGTACAGATGTAGCTACACTCTGCATCCTCTATAGCTTGTATCATGGGGAGTGTTCAGAGGAATTGTTCGGACTTATACCGGCTGCTGGTTTCCGCCATCGTCCTACGCGACAAAATATCCATCCCCATCACCTGGACGATTGGCAATGGACCACTGTGCGCTTCTCCAGAAGCTTGCCTCGCACAACCAGCTTATGGAACAAATTGTCGCCTGCCGTATTTCCGAACCGATACGACCTTCAAACCTTCAAGAAAAGATCGTACTCCTACCTAAAAGGCCGGCAACGCACTTGTGACTCTTGAGTTGCGGGCGACGGTAGTCACTTACCATCAGATGACCCGTCTGCTCGTTTGCCCCCTATCGCATAAAAAAAAAACTAGTTAAACATCTTACATACCTACACATCTTTTTAAAGGTTGTTTCTTTTTTAATAATAAGAAAACAGAAATAGTAAATGAGTAGATATTTTTATAAATAGTCTGGCACAGCATGTTCCGCTATTGTGGCGCGCAGATATAATACGTCATACAATACTACTATTACCAAACATTAGCTACAGACAGCTCAGCAGACTTTGTGTATGTATGTATGTTTTTTTGTGAAGTTTTTTTATCACGGTCCCCCATAGGTGGCTTCATGGATTTCGAGGATGTGAGGTGTTATTTAAATCGCCGTAATAATGACACATGGTGTAAAATTTTAAGAGCTGAATATAAAAATAGATGTTTATAAAGCAGTCGAGTTTTAATTTTTGAAGTTTACGTTTTTTTTACAAAATGATTCACGATAAAACAGAATATAACCGCATATATTTGAATGCGCCTTTCTAATTTTTCATAGTTTCCCTGTTATCCATGTACATGTACATAAAAAGATTCATACAGTTGAATATACAACCTAAAATACATTTAAGAAACTTTATAAGCTAAATACGAGTTATTGTTAAATAATATTATTATCAGTGATGGCTAATAATGAATTATTACACAAAATACTTAATTACCCAACAGCTGTCCAGACAAGCTCAACTCTCACGACCCAAGTTTGTAACAAGCAATAATCTCGGATTAATTATCTATTATTAATTACTCAATTGAGCTATATTACATCTTAATTATTGACTAACCTGTGGGTCTAGTGGTAAGTGTTCCTGACTGCTGAGCCCGAGGTCGTAGGTTCTATGACCACCCAAGACTAAAGTTTGTGTGATGAGCACGGTCATATAATTTATTTATATCAAATTATGTTAGGACATACATGAGTGAGTTTAACAGTAGTCTGGTGACCATAATACAAGCTTTCCAAGTAGAGACGTCTCTTATTATTTATATAATTAATCTCTCCAATCGATTTATTATTATAATCATCATCATCATCATCAGCCTATCGCAGTCCACTGCTGGACATAGGCCTCTCCCATTTGCACGCCACTTTGATTTATTTTCGGCTTCTCGCATTCAGCTCCTGCCAGCTATCTTGCGAAAATCGTCACTATACCTGGCCTGTAAGCGTCCTACGCTACGTTTGACGAGACGCGGTCTCCACTCAAGAACTCGTTTTCCCCAACGGTCGTCGGTTCTGCGGCTAATATGGCCAGCTCAATGACACTTCAGCCTGCTGATCCGATTATTATAAGTGATATAGTTATTCTTTAACACATTTGACTAATACCAAGCGGATAAAGAGTTTCAAAAAATGCATTTGACTCCGTACCTACTTTGTCATTTTATCACAGCAATTCTAGTCTCTGTATCAACCCACTCCATTTTAATATCACAAAAATAGTTAACAACGATTGACGATAAAATGAGAAAACGCAATGCCTATTCATAGAAGAATGACAGATTTCAAATTCAAATATAATATAATGTTTGTTTTTAATTGTAACAGTATTTATGGCCAGCAGAGAAGTATATATTTTTTACTGATTACTTGTAAAAAAAGAGTCAGAAATTGAAATGAAGTGAAAGAGTTTTTATGAATTAACTTTTTTAATCGACCATCACTATACAATACTCAAAGTACCATTGCGCGTTGTACAGTGGTAAATAATTATTACAAAAAATACAAATTTTTTCCTTGTAATAACGGAAATAATTTCGCATTATAAGTGAAGCTTACATAAATATTTATATGCCACTTTAAATTAATCCAGATACAGTGAAAAGTTTTAAAGTATTATATCGCTTCCCTCACAAAAAAAAACTTTAAGAAAGAAAAAAAATATACAAATAATTTCTTACCGATAAATAATATATATAGTTAGAGGGCTCAGACTCTATGTCACCAGCCGATTCCATTATATTATAGTCATAGGTATTAGAGCATGACTTGTTTGACCTATAGCTTATAGTCCCTAATCCACCCTTATAAGCAATATCAAAAATATGGCTTGGTCAAAGCAATATCTTTTTCCTTCCCTTTCTTTCCTATTCTATCCCATCATTATACTCCAAATTTTCCCATCTAATTCCCAAAAGTGTATGGATGAAGAAAATAGGCTTGCCCTTGTTACTTAAAGGAGACTAAATTATAATTGGCAAAACGTGGGCGTTAATTACGTTTCTGCCAACCCCTCCAGGGATTCAGGCGTGAGTCATACGACTTTTGTAATTAAAATATCTTGTATATAGTCTTTCAAATATACCAAATCTTATTAATTACTTATTTTACTTTGACATCTAAAACTGATATAACTTATAGAGAGAAATATATCGAAGAACATGACACCAGCCAGACAGTCTAGATATTGAAGGTGACCCGTCAGATTATTTCAGTATATTCTGTAATACACTATAATAATCTGATATTGTAAGTAGGTAATTACCGTGAGAGTATTGAGGGTCATTTGTGTTTGCTTTAATATATTTGATATCGTTCTGTAGACGTGTAAGTGAGTGACGCTGTTTAAGTTTGGGTATTTTTTATTGAAATATTCAATTTTAGACCGTATTTGTGTCTATTGCTTGTATATTTTTAAACTTCTAATACAAGATATTCAACCAGAGTGCGGGAGTTGTGCCATTACTATCGATACTAATATCAAAAAATAAATATATAATAGAGTCGTGAAAGTCAGAGTTACCGACTTTCACGACTCTCACTGTCTGTCACGGCTTTGTGTCAATCTCACAGCTGATTAGCTTAACCAATCTGTATATTTTGTTATGAGGATGAATAAAGATATCCAAAGAAGAGTAGACGGGCAAATAGTAAAAAAAAACAAAAGATTTTATTTTTATCCATACATTAAAAAATCCATATATACTAACAACATCAACTGACAACTGATTTTATTCTTAATAAAGGGGCAGATAGAGGGAGAACGGTATGAGGAAATGGAAAAGAGGAGGAGTTGGGCCTCCGAGAACCTTACTAATTTCAGCAACCACAAGCTTCACAACCGATTTTCTGTGAGACCGTGGTATCACACGGGTCGAGGCGGCCCATTCATGCCTAAGCATGGCTCTACCACTGTTAAAACTGATCAATCAATTTTCAGTTGTTTCAAAAGAGATTTTCCGTGTTAATAATAAATTTGAAAAAAAAAAGATAACCACTTTCTTTCATAAAATTATGCAATTTAAAAAGTTATATCTAATTTCCGCCGGAGCTCATGATGAAACCCTCATCTGGTTGCAATGGGACACCGCAAGAATGTATACTTTCGGATACAAAAACAAAATAAAATCGGTTGGAAATAAAAAAATACGTACAGTCGAATTCTTTCTTTTTTCTGAAGTCGCTTAAAATCACAAAGGTTTCATAAAACTACATATTTTAGTGATACACGGGTACACTATGCGACTGCGATACTTGTTGAGAAGTGACGGTAAGAAGATCGATTATCCACGAGAGACATATTCACTCTTTGCTTTGAAGATTAGGACTGTAGTACTAGGATTCTATTGTAGGAAATTTAACCTTTATAATAATATATATATTTAAAGAATATTTTTAAATAATAAAATTTATGGCGGCGTAAACACCGTTGCATTTTTTTTTTTTACTACATCATGGCGTCATAATCAAATTTTAAGTGAAAAGGCGTCAAAACATACATACGTCATAAGTAGGTATACGAGAATAAAATAGGGGCATAATAAACGGTCATAAACCCCTAAACAACACTTCATATAGTTGTGGCTGAACGCTGTCGGTCAAGCGACGCGTCGTAGCAATTAATTTGTGTGCACTTGAAGCTCCCCTTTCTAAAGGATCAGCCACTTACAATGTTTTACTTGAAATGTGCATTTATCATAGGTTTCAGTCGGTTTCCAGTCCTTATGGTAACGTATATATGAAGGGGTAGAAAGTATCATTCGAACATGATCAAGAACGAAACAAAATGATTATTTTATACCGATGTTAAATTTATTATCACCAATAAATATCTGGTCTTCTTCAAAAATTGATTTTACCTGCAGTGTTAATTTCTAAAAATGTTATTTCTGCTTCACATACATATTTAAAAAACTATGCACTCATTAAAAACCTACAGGTAACACATCGGTTTTAAAGAATTAATAGTACTCCCTTACTTAGTACTTAGTTCATTAATCGTAATATATGGCTGACCCTTGTTGAACAGTCGAGCCTAGGTGGATGGTTGTTACAAAGTCGTCTTTGTGCCTGTTAGGGCATTACAAGGTAGATCCTAATTTTCATGTGTACAGAATATGACAGATGTTCTCCATATGTTTTTGGTAGACTAGTGTACGTGGTTGCACTATACACTCTCAGTTTGAACTGTAAGTCGAGTACAAAGTGTTGTAAGAGCTAACTAAAACTAAACACCAAAGATTTTAAGTATGGTTATTTTAATACTGCGGGATAAAAGTGATCCGACACAGAATCAATGTCGAACATAGTCCAAAGAATTGGACCAACAAAGTAAAGTGGCAATGGGCTGGCCACATTGCTTTGATCTAGGTAGACTTAGTGTAATACGCCCTGCGGCTAGATAGAGGGACGAACGGCTGGGAAAAACTGAATGAGAAGAGCTGATATTTAAGCTCAGTGGTTTACATTGGGAGACCCCATTGTCCCACAGTGTACGGAGAAGGGCTGATCATAATGATTTTACTACCACAGATCAGCAACTTTTCTCTGGGAATTATCATGTCGGCATAACAACAAACTATTAGTAGTAGGAGTAACAACAAACTATTATTATTTTTATTATTCCAGGCAACTATTTTCTTCCGCTTTAAATGTTCTCGGAAGTAACAAATTTTAGTTTTATGGGTGTTTAATACACTTCTGGCAACTCCTTCGAGAGGGCAAGCGTGTGCGTATATATACACATACGCTCAAGATCCTTTATCCTCTAAGAAATGTATTAAACACCTTCATTTTGTTAGTTAGAATTTGGTCCCACTACCGTAATAGAAAACAAGCTGGCTGCCGTCAATCGAGCACTTTATGACTGTATACATACTGTCGGATAGATAACAGTCCATTTCCTTAGCCACTTTTTACGATACCCGTGTTTATGTATGTATGAGGGTTTTTACCCGACTGTGCAAGGAGTTATATGTTTCTTAGAGCCTAAACAACCTGATGAATTTTGAAAAGTGGGGAGTCATTTAAATCATCTTATATGAAATAGAATAATGGCGTAACATAGTTACGGTACAATATTTCAATATAGCGTCAGCAAAAATTGTAATCGGGTTATTAATTTTTAAGAATTTTTCTTATCGTGTTATTAAAAAAAATCATATGTCTCAAATTTATATATATATATATAGGCCTGTTAGACCCGATACCCATGTTAAGTAATGTACCGTTAGTATACAAAACTGAATTTGCTGACTGGACGCTTTAGAGTATATTTGGTTGTGCGTGAGTCAGCGGAAATGCTGTGGGGTGGCAGTGAGAGCGAGGTATTAAACAAAAAAGAAAAAGCTTTTTAATATATACCTTAACAATAAATACCTACAAATCTGATTTCTAGAAATGCTGAATAAATCTGTGTGTGTATATGTAAGTTGATATGACAAGGCCATTCTTAGGTACGTGTGGGCTGGCTCGTCCAACTACGGTCTTACAGAAAACCGATTACCGGAGGTCAGATCCTGTCTGGGGGATGGAGGCACCCTCAGAGGCCGATATCGTACTTGCGACTCATGAGTGACTATGAGCAGCGGTAATCAATTACCAGCAGGTGACCCGTCGACTCGTTTACCGCCTTCAACATAAAACCAGCTGGTTTTATTTTTATTTCATTTTTGAAAAGACAACTCCCGCATTAGAATTAACTCCTGTATTGCGGGGCCTTTAACCACCTTCAAATAACAGATACAAGAAACACCGATTCAGATTCAGAACTATAATTTAAGGTTTACATAAAGTGTTGTCCCGTGTGGGGATACACCAATCGTGGCAGCGTAGATGCAAGGTTATCATTTAAACCATTACGCCATCTGTACAGTCTAACATATCTCTCATCACTATGATTTCACTCAAATCCAGTTTAATCTTTACTTTCAAAATGTCAACTTGCGTATTAAAAATTATTTGCAGCAAAACTACAGTACGTGCCCTCGTTATTCTACAGTCAGCCAATAAACAAGGACCTTTATAAGGTATTAAAAAACATTACAGATCTCTAACATTTCCTAATACAACTTAGAAAGATTTCACGAAAGGGAAATTGTCTAAATTGTATTCAAAATGAACCGAGTTCATAATTGGCCAATATTTACAGCGCAATAACGACGACGCGAATGGATAACTTAATTGTATACAGAGTTAATTGAATAGATGCTTCAGTAAACTCACGATAAGGTGGTAAATTATGAAAGTAGCGTTTACGACTTTTTAAAGTTAATCTTTAGTATGTACTTTGGTTCGGTGACACTGTTTAAATATTTCGAAATTAAAATTATTACAATAAGTACATACTAGAAAGTATTTAGAGTTATGAAAGATAATATGTAGTATACCATAAATCTTGATGTTTGAATCAACTCAAAATCATTTAGTTCAATTAAATCAATCTTAGATCACACAATCTTGAATTGTCAAGAACAGAAGTCACTCAGACTAAATCAGTCGTGAAACTAGTTTCCTGTTCCAATACGTAGATCCTACGGAGAACAAAAAGCAATATTTTTCCCAATTTTCTTATTACCAAACAGTAATAAGAAAATTATGTACTCATTTTAACTGCGCTTCTAATATATATATATATATATATATATATATATATATATATATATTATAAGCGCAGTTAAAATGAGGACAATGTTATACGCCATTCTGCAATTTAAACATTCCAATTCGATCAATCAAGATACACGCGCCGAATAATGCTTATTTTCCAGTCAACGTTTGGGTGGTGCAGAGAGGTACGAGCCAGGTGCATTAAAGTAAGATATAAATAGAGAAATAGTAAATGTATAGAAAATATATAAATAAGGTATAGATCTGGAAAACTTGCTCACTTATAGGAAAAACCAATAAAATACTTCGACTTCGACTACGACTGTTCTCCGGTCAAAATAAAACGCATGTCTAGCTGCATGCTAATTTGAAATACAATAGATATACAGTTATACAAATGTTACAATTTGAAAATACTTAATTATTAATACATACATACATACAAAATTCACACCTGTATCGCCGAAAGGGGTAGGCATGGGCGTTATGAACGCCTACATCTTGCCAATAACAATTTATTCAAACTAAATTGTATAATATGTATCCCCATTTACGTAATAGGAGGCAAGACTATTGCCGACAAACGAAGACTTTTGGGAATTAGATAATTTAGAGTATATTATTTGGAAAGGGAGGATGAAGGGGAAGAAGAGGATATTGCTTATACAGATGGGGAGTAAAAGCAATATCTCAAGCTAGTCAGGGTTGCATCTCTATAATTCGAACTGGCTGGTGCCAGGAAATTCCGAGTCTTCTCATTATTAATAAATGGAATTTCAAATATCAAAAACCGAAAATTAATTTTTAATGACAAAATTAAACCAGAAATTATATTTTTTTCTTTCATTCGTGTCATTTATTATCATGAATAAAATAATTAAATTAACTAGAGAACAGTTTTTCCCCGCGCTCATCAGCGCTCCGCCCTGACTTCGGTCCCAAACGCACTTTAGTAAACAAGCTAGCGATTAGCGTACAATTGAGGCACCGCCCCCTGAGACCTCACAAAGGACCTGTTTTATAATTTCGCCATAAACGAGCAAGGGAACAAAATTTGTTGAATCATTTTTTGTGCTGAATTTTCACTCGACTCGAATTACAACATTTAAGATAATTTAAAATACTTTCACCTCACCACGTACCAAGAATCGCCTCAGTGTAACCTAGTACATTATACACGCACGTCTATATGAAGGTTCATAAGATGAACTTTTTGCCAATCATAATGTAATCCCACTTACGTAATAGCCGCTTATTGCCGTCATATTATGGTGAAGAAATTTTCATTGATTGAGTACATGATTAAAGGCAATCTTGTAGCAGATTTACTAAGTTTCCAACAATACATGAAGCATAGACGTAGGCCTCTTATTATAAAGCCCTCACATTATTTCTGGACTCTCCGATAAAGCTTTTTATTTTTCCTTTTTTTTTAATCATCAAATCAATCAAAGTTACGAATCTTTTTTGAGGTCCTAAAGTAAAGTTGAATAGAAAATCGATTGACGTAACAAAAGGACGGTGCTTCAACTGATTCAACATATAAGGGTTAGTGAAAACCTGGTGCGGCGCGGTGAAGAGACCACAAATAAAACAATTTAAAGTAACCCTTAATTCTTTTGCCATACCGTTTAAAATGACTGAGCCGTGTAACGCCAGGTTTACTGGCCCTAACACGTCTTTGTTGAAATGACGGAGAAGGAGGGAAGACATTGTGGTAGTATAATTTTTCCCTCATGGGGTACCCGAAAGCCCATTTGGTGAGTTGTTATTTTAAAGATAAAATAAAATGAATAGTTAGCTAATTGAAAATTAGAAGAGTGTTTTTGTGTTATTTTCTGTTGTCGTAAACGGTGTTGTTGGATTGATTGAAATAAGTTTCTTTAAACATTTTTATATCTACAATTTGTTTCCTTAGGTATTTCTTTTTTACTTATGTGGTGCAAGCATAGTGCGGGCAGGCGCTAGGAGGTGTCCGGCTGTCTTAATAAAAGCTGTTCCCTGAATTCTCCTATTTTAAGCGCAGCATGGTACACCTTTAACTTTTAACGTCTCCTTGTTTACTCTATCACATAAAAAAAGAAAAAAGAACCGTGTTTTCACTGGTGGAATGACGGTTCGAGGGGATTTCAACTCGAAAAAATAATGGCTGAGATCCCACTATCGTAATAGGCGGCAAGCCCATTGCCTTATAGGAAAACTATAGACTATTTTTAAAGAAAATCTTTATTTTAATAATATTTTAATAATATCACAATAACAACAATAATAACAAACCACCTTTTTTTTTTTATTTATAAGCCTACCATAATGACTCCACTTTGCCGGATGGTAAGCAATAAATGGAGTCCAAGAGTGGTGGTCACCATCCTCATTGCATGTCTAGTCAATGTAGTATGGTGACCGTAGACCGTAGTTCACCGATCGGCACAGGAAAGAGAGCTGAAATGTTTTCTTCATGTTTAAATGGGATTAAATTGCAAGCATAGTTATTCATGCCAAAAAAGAATTTTCCGAATCGGTTAATAAATGACGAAGTTGTCCTGTGACTAACAAGCTTAACAAAACGTGCAACTAATTTGAGTAGGATTTTTGGAGTCAATTCTATATCCACATAAAAACTAAATATCCTAAACACAACCTGGTCTTGACTTAACGAAATAGTTTATGTATCTCTTTTATATACTACGAAAATTGGTCTCGAACTAAATTTCCTTATCTCTCTAGAATGACATTACAAAGAAAACAAAACATTTTGGCATCGGCACAAACTATAACTCTTATGTCGTCAATAAATCTTGGTTCACGGTACTATTTCGACTGCAACAAAAAAATAACAGCAAACAAAACATTACATATGAAAAGATACCATTTATTGTATCACCAACAAAAAACATCTATATTCATCCCTACATATATTGAAGGGTAGCCAGAGGCGTATTTCACGCTAACATTTACCAACCATAACTTAGTCCCAATTACGTAATAGGAGGCAAACCTTCTAACGTGAGAGAGCCATGCTTCGGCACGTATGGGCCGGCTCGATCGGAGTATTACCACCGTTTCACAGAAAACCGGCTGCTAAACAATACTTGCATTGAGTGACCGAGTTAGTGTGTGACCGAGTGAGTGAGGTTACCGGAGGCCCAACCCCCTTTCCCTTCCCCGCTCCTCCTATCCTCTACCCTAAAAGGCAGACAGCACTCTTGTGACTTTTGAGTTACAATTGTTCATGGGTGGCGGATGTCACTTACCATCAGGTGACCCGTCGGTTCGTTTGTCCCCCTATACTATAGAAAAATCCTGTTGCCGTTTCTCCTTCACTGGCCTGATGGCTGGTTGGCGCTATTCTACTCCACCGATATCAACAGAACCTGTATATACATACATATATATATATATATACATATATATACATATATATGTATATATTACTCGTATAATGACGTATGTATATATTCTGCTTTCGCTTTAATTTGATACCATCGCCTGTCTCTTAGCAAAAGAAAAATAAAATATTTCATTTCTGATTATGCTTACTAGCCCCTTAAGAGTAATGAATTTAATTGACTTTTAGAAAAAAGCTGATAACCGCCTTCAATGCACCTTCAGAATCGTAAAAATGTGCAATATAAAAACTTATACGTAATTTCAGAGGTATGCCATGATCAAATCCTGATTTAATTACTTTTGTTATCGTTCCCTGATTGGCCAAGAAGAAGAAACATAGATAAAAAGATTTTTCAGTGGTAGAGCAATGCTTAGGCACGAATGGGCCGGCTCGACCGGTGCGATACCTCACAGAAAACCGGTTGTGAAGTAACGCTTGCGTTGCATTTCGTTAAGGGTCCATGGACCGCGGTGTCACTTACCATCAGGTGACCCGTCTGTTCGTCTGTCCTCCTATAGTATAACAAAAAATTTAAAAAAACATACAGTCGAACATAGAACCTCCCCCTTTTTCGAAGTCAATTAAAAATTTTTTGTACAACCTTTTTTTTTTTGTCTTAGTCGAATTTTTTTTTCTGTTACTTCTTTCTTCTTGTGGCTTATTGACTACTGTTACTTTGGCTTAAATAATGGAACAGAAAAATAGGGAATTTAAAAAATATTTTGCATTAATTGCAACGTTTAAATTTACCTATATAATTATTTTTGTAATTAAATATATAACGAAAACGCAAAGCATTTCATGATAAATTTATTATGAGCTGCTTTTTTCAGCTCTTAATATTCTTGGTAGTGGAACGTTCACCAAAACTTCTAATTTTTGTAGTCGGTTAATAAATACAATCCTGTTACAATATAGTGCCAAAGAAAATAAGCAAACGAAAGCAGACAAAAAAAAGCTTTTCCGTCCTGAAATGACGTCTACTACAACAAGCTTCGTTAATCTCGGTATCATTCAATTTGTCGCTGAAGAAAATATGTTAAAGGAAATGTTACATTCAGCATTTTTCGAGAGAAAACGTGCAGACCATCAAGGGTCTTGAACACAAATGTTATTTTTCACAAATATGTTTTGGAGTATCTTTAGTCGTGTTTTAGAACCCAAGTTTGTACTTGGGTTCTAGAACTATCTTTATATAGGCAAGAAGGACTTGGATATATATATACATACACTGTACGTATCCTGTATCCCCAAAGGAGTAGGCAGGGTTATAGGGGGTAAGTCTAGTCAAGATTTGAAGGTCGTATCAACGTAAATAACCTTGAAAATGATGGGACCACCAAATAAAAATACCCTACGTTACTATTAAGTCTATTAATTATAGCTCATACGTTGAAATCTGTCAAACCGAGCAACAAGAAAACAGCATGCAGTCAAAAATTATGAGCCCCTTACCTGCGCAGTCAGGTGACAACGTTCACTATATAAATTGTATTTTTAAGCAAAGAATACTTTAATTGAATCAATATCGTTAACTAAACACTATAAAAAATAAGTTCAAGAACATGTTATTTATACTAATTATAACTTTGTATTTAAAATAATTTTCAGTATTCTTGACCTAAACTGTTTTCTTGATAACCATTTACTTAACATTACAGATCACCAGACGGGTCACCTGATGGTAAGTGACAACCTCTGTCCACGGACACCTGCAACTCGAGTTTCGTAAGCGCGCTTCCGCCTTTGAGACTAATAAGTGATGAGGGGATGAGGGGATGCGGGGAGGGGAAAGAAGAGGGGAATGAGGAGATGGGGAAAGGGAAGGGGGGACAGCGGAGAGGAAAAAATAGAAGGGGAGTTGGTAACTAATTTCGGGGAAATGCAAAGTAAGCGTTGCTTCATCACCATTTTTCTGTGAGGTCGTGTTATCGCACCGGTCGAACCGGGCCATTCGTGCCTAAGCATGGCTCTACCACTGCCAAAAACTTTTAAATTTGTTCTTTGTAGCCGACTTCAAAAAGCTCAATTCGTTTATATGTTTGTGTCTAGCAAACTCAATCATTAGTTTTTAGTTTGGTCAGATTTAAATTTGCAGTAAATATTGGTGAATCATTTTAATGTTTTTTTTTTTATTTTTATTCTATAGGTACTCTCCTACACAGGCTTCCCGCTTTATACTGAATGACACGACGATCAAAATAAAAGCTTATTTTAAACCTCAACATTAACGTGGACTGCATGGATGGTGCAGATGTTTAAGTGGTCACCTCGCCACTATGCTTCCGCACCGAGTGATGTCGGGTTGCTCCTCACACGGGACGACATCTAGTGTATTCTCAAAATATTGTTCTGATTGTGGGTGTTCCTTGTAGCTCTGCGATACAAAAATAATAATGCCCCCGCACAAGAGCTGTCTTATTTAAAAAAAAAGGAAAACAATATATTACAACAAAAACACAAAACAACAGTATATGTATGTGTGTGTAGAAATAAAACAGCCTATTCCTGTCAAAACAGCATTTATATTACTATAAATATAAATAAAATGGAATCTGATCGATTTTCTCATTTGTAAAGGAGATTGAAGGCTGTCAACCGACCCCAAGCCTTTTGCCAGGATTATTGGCTCGAACTTATCAATGTTATCGATTAATGTCTTATTACAAACTTCAATAAATAGTTTAATCAAAGCATTTATAAATAATTAGGTATTTAAAAGGGAATACTAAGTTTTGATTCATTCTATTTTATCCCCCGCTGAAGAGGTCATACTCGTATAGCAAGACCTCTTTTTTCGGGGAAACTCATGCGAAATACTTGAATAATAATAATATAACTTGACACATCTCACACACGGCCGTCTGATCGCAAACTAAGTGGAGCCTGAAATATGGTAACCAGACTGTTGATAAACATACTTATATACCTCTAAATACATAGCTAACATAAATAAACTGTCAAACATCAATCTGTCATTATATAGGTAGCATGCCTCAATAGGCTTTACTTCCTAAAGTTGCTATCAGGCTTTAGGAAGTAAAGATAGGAAAATCAGGAATATATTGAAATGGAAAGGTAAAAAGGGAAAGGAAAGGAAGTATAATATATATATATTTACTCGAAATTAGTGAGGTCTTCTAAAACAGATTGACCGATTGATTAAGGCTGCTTTTGATTAAACGTTTTTGAACGACAATTTTCTTAGCTATAATTCAATGCTCCAAGAGGTTCGGCTTTTACTAAGCTGCTAAAATGATATCAGTTAATGGTAACTGCTTCGCCCCTAAGGGTCGCAGCGTAATGTTTTATACCCTAGACTATTCATCAATGAACACTGTCTAATACAAAAATTATTATAAAAATCTAACTGAATGTTTCAGAGATTGACGCGTGTTCGATACTTATCGACCATATCAGCAATTTTGGGTCAAGTAGCTTGCACGCACATGCACCTGAGAACCGAGCGACTCAAATAAGCCAGTGCACGATCAACTGACGCGAGATATCTACTTATTAACACTAGTTAAGGTGACGTGTCGGAATAAATTATCGTTTTATGAGACTTAACTCCGAAGTATCATTTAGCACCCGAGATCAAAACTAGCGCCATCTCGTACATACTGGTCCATCGAACCGGATAAACAAACAAACAAACATTTTTTTTTTTCAACTTTAATATACTGGTATAGATTGGTTATGTTTTAATAAATATTTATAATAAATGGTATAAAAAGATCTTAAATTCTATTACTCGTTGTAAATACTAGAAGCCTCTAAAAACCACAGCCAAAACTTCTCAGAACAAAAAAACTCAATTTTAAATTAAATAACGAATCCCACAAAAGTTTACAAAACTTTTTGGATTAAAGCATCTATCTATATTAATTTAATAATTTATCAAGCAAACAATATCTCTATATCTCTAGCTTGAATTAATCAAAATACTTTTTGGTTCATGTCAATCAAATAAAAAAACTTTGCCAGTTTGAAGGGATATTCGTATCTTGTGGGAGTCATAAGCGGTGAGTACTAAGTTCATTGAATCTTTAGGGTTGTCAATCTATTACAAGCTTTTTTTTTATTTATTAGCAAGGGTTATAGAAAATACATCTTATAATGTTGTACAGTTGTCATAAATCAATGTTGCGCCCGCACAATTATATTTTTCAAGAAAGAAAAACCTAATACGAAATCATAATAATTTATTTTTTAAATGCATAGTAACACACACTGACGCCTATATTCCCGAAGGGGTAGGCAGAGGCGTATCAGGCCCACTTCTTACCGATAAATATTTAGTCCCATTAAGTAAGTATTACGAGGCAAGCCTATCACCGTCATCCGGATACTGTACGATTCTGTATACTGACTGACAGATAACAGTCAAATTTCTCAGACGCGTTTTACGACACCCAGGCGACAAAATGGGTACCTCTACTCCACCGAGAAACACACAGCAATATAATTGCAAACATTATCATAATTGTTTTAAATTTATTTGCTGAACGTGAATGTTAATCCAGTAATAGAAAAAAATAAGAAAATGATTATTTTTCATATACCTAGTTACGAATTTTTGAAATAATATAAACGTTACTTAATTTACACAGCAATTATTTAAATTCATTATTTTAGAAGACATTCTAATAAATAAAACATCATGAGAGGTAGCCCTACACTCACTTACGGCTAGGCGACCGTGCGCTATTTCTAGGCAATAGTAATCGTGTTTAAACATTTAGGTTCATTTTCGCCTGAGGCCCTTGGCATCCGTAAAGTTGATTTGTTAATTACTCTTTTTCTTATGGTTTTAGGGACAAACTAGCAGACTGATCCCTATTAGTAAGTGACTATCAGCACCCATGTACCCCAACACAACAGTTGCAAGTGCACTGCCCGCCTTTGAGAGTTAAACAATCAGAAATAGAAGAGGAGTATTGGTAAGCATGGCTCTCCCATGACTCACTTAACCAGACTAGACCAAAACTAGTTAAGTTTCCTAAAAACAACTGGACAGCTACAACATTGGAGACCTAAGGTGAAGGCTCAACTTTGAAGTACTCTACTCGCGCCTCTCTAAGTATGGGTTATACCATGTTGGGGTCACCTTGCGACCAAGTCTGCCGGGGTCACAGGCAAGGTTTCCTTTCTAGGATATACCTGAGACCTCGGCCACAAGACACGATGACGGATGGACGATAGAATCCGACATAACCACCTTACCGTCCCCGGTAAGGTGACGACCCGTGGGGGTTTACACAAAAAAAAGGCTCGCACAACTTGAACATCATGATTTTATTACAAATCGAGCAAAATCTCTGCTGAAAAAACATCATTGTTTTAGACAAAATTTTAGGAAAAGCCCCTTCGAGAAAATTCGACGGCTTGAACGACACAGTTCGCCGAAATATCTTGAGGAATAAGCGCATTTCGAGCGACATTCGCCGTTTGTACACGCCCTCTTTAACACGACGGTGAGCAGAAATCGTGAAGTCAGTAATTGTGACCGGTTTTTTTTTTATATACGGCTTTTTTGTTACAGAAAGGTTTCAAGTACAATATAAGGAACTTATAATATGATAATATGTACACAACTTTCTCTGTGTACGTGTGTATGTGTATTTGGCTTCGAGTTTATCAAGATTACTAAAACTACAAACATTTAATTTTACTGTTACATAATGATTACGACTTTTTTTATAATATAGGGGAAGAGACGAACAGACAGGTCACCTGATGGTAAGTGAAAACCTCCGTCCATGGATATTTGCAACTTTAGTCGTAAGTGCGCTGCCCGCCTGATGGAGTACGAGGGGGAGATGAGGGAGGGGAAAGAGGAAAGTAGAGGATGAGGAGAGGGGAAATGGGGGCGGGGGGAGGAAAGGAGAATTAGCACCGCCTTAATTTATAACAAAGAGCTAGTGGTTTGGATCACATATCCCTATTGGTATTTATTGTTTTTTGAACCCGCAATCACGCGATCACAAGCCTAAAGTCTTACCACTACGGGGGACTTTACAAACATTCAAACAACGTACACAAAGAACACCCAGACTCAGAACAACAACTTGAGGATTACACAAAGTGTTGTCTCGTGCGGGGATCAAACCTACAACACACGGCGCGGCAGTGTAGTGGCGGGGTGACCACTCAAGCCACTGCGCCATCAGTGCAGTCGTTGACTCTTCGTAGTAGAAGACAACCTACCAAGTTTTCCCATTTTATACTTAGTCTTTTGTGGTCCTTTAGTTTAGAACTATACTTAAGAAAAATCAAAAAGACTGTATCACTCGATGAGTTCCCAAAAATATAGAGATCCGATATTGATACAAGGAAATTCAATAATAGATGAATATCTGTACTCTCCGATCATCCGGAACGAGATGGCAATATAAAAAATACATTGTATTCCATCAGGCAGAAAGAGACGGTGATATTGAAAGTATATTTTATTAAAGGGACGACCTCCTGGGCCTGTGATAATTTTGTCCTTATCGACATCAGATGTTTCTTGTCCTTTGAACTTATATTAAGTTTTTTTCTATCGTTTATTAAATAATAGACTTCGTTTTGGAAGTCATGGAACAAGTAAATTAAACCAGTGTTTATAACCGATATCAAAAGGAGAGGGGTCACGAATTGATTGTATATTTTTTTTTTATGTTTGTCACCACAATCATAACTCTGTCATAATATTATAATTATGGATTATGAAATTATTTTGGATGAGATTTTTTCCGTCTTGTTTAAATTTTAATAAAATATTTCACATCTGTGGAAATTGACGGATATATAAAAAATTAAAACTTTTTACTATTTATTAATATATATATATCTACATATTTATTATAGATACAATATTAACAATCACCATTTTACTACTGACTTTGTCAGGTAATCCTGTTAAAGTCAGTAGGTTTGTTAGATATTTATTTCTCTCAATCTGCAAAAATTTGATGTTAACTCATTGTCCCTAAATCCCTGTTGGTGTCACCGCTTGTTTTAACGAAGGAGCACAATGCTGAAGTAACGAATATTTTTACCCGACTGTGCAAGAAGGAGAGTTATATTTTTCGAGTGTAAATATTGTATTTATGATACTTATTTGTCACGTTTAAAGCTTAAACGACTTAAAGAATTCTAACAAGTTAGGTATTATTTGAATCGTCTTTTTTAAATCCTTTATACAAAATAATAACAATATTATATTAATATACTGAAAGAACCTGAAACGTATTAAAAATCTTTTTTCTTTTTTTTTTATTCTATTGGGAGACAGACGAACAGACGGGTCACCTGATGGTAAGTAACAACGGCCGTCCATGGACACCTGCAACTCAAGAGTCGTAAGTGCGCTGTGTTTTCTAGGGTGATGAGGGATGGTGTATTCGGGGAGGGGAAGAAAGAGGAGAGGGGGAGAAGAGGAGAGGGGGAGGAGGGGAGAGGAAGGAGGAGGGGAAGAGTTAATTATTAATTAATTAATTAATTACGGACTAAAGGATCAGACTATTATCTACCAGACAGTTATACAGTGTCCGAATGCCGAAAATAGCTTTGCCCCTATTACGTAAGTGGAACAAAGTTATGGTTAGCATAAAATGGGTATTAGAGACGAATTCGATTACCCCTCTGGGGATATAAGAGCGAGCGTATATATGTATAAGTTTTATTATGCAGTATATTTTAATAATTTTAATTGTTAAATACAATTCTTTTGCCTTCCTCCTTGTAAGCGATGTCATTTTGGCACTTGTAGGGTTAGAATTACTGTCAATGCTTTTTTTTATATGTAAGACTAATGACTCCACTCTGCCTGATGCAAAGCTCTAAGTGGAGTCTAAGAGTGGTGTTCACTATCTCAATACAGCCTGGTGACCCACACTATGGCGTCTTGGTGAGACGCCCCACTGAAAAGACCAAGAATCAAAGTGGGAAGGACAGATCGGCACAGGAAAGGAGAGTCAAACCGTTTAGTTCAGGATCGTATGTTTTCGACTCTCAAACGGTGAGAGCCTTCCAGTTTACGCATTCTGTTCGAGCAGGAATCGAAATCCGCAGTTTTGCTGCAACATCAACATTGTCTAACTGTCTTTATATATTAGTTATCTGTTATCACCTTCTATCTTTCACATTCTATCTGTTATCACCGCAATCAATCACATGAACAAGAACCATAAGAAATGCTCCTATGAGGGAAACTGTCGTAAATTTCGGTGGCGTTTGACTTCCTTCATACGTCAAATGACTCAACGAGTCTCGCGAGAGAATAACTGAAGATAAACTTGTGAATTATGTTGTATCTGTGAAATACTATAGTTTTAACAATGTATTGACAAACAAAAATTAAGACTGAAGTTTAGTTTTTTTTTTTAATTATATGGGGGACAGATTCAAGAGTCGTAAGTCCGCTGCCACCTTTTAAGGTTAATGAGGGAGTGGAAAGAGGAGGGGGACGGTGCAGGGTAGAGAGGCGGGTAAAAGAGGAAAGGGGGAGTAGGGCCTCAACTGCCCTCACTCACTCGGCAATACAATGCAAGCATTGTTAATCTACCGCGGTTCAGTGAGGCCGTTATTATTCCGAGTTCATTTGTGCCTAAGCATGGCTCTCGCAGAGTAAAAGACAAAAATATATTATAGTTATAAGGTAGTATGTATTAATATATATATATTCACGCCTTTAATCCCGGAAATGATAAGTAGAGACGCATCAAACGAATCTATTTTGCCTTCCATATTAAAATGGAGTCCCACTACTTACAGTGGTCGGTTGACGTCAATAGGCCCAATCCTATAAACTGTATACATACTATCGAATAGATAACAGTCTAATCATCTAGTAGCATGTTACGACAGCATCGGGAAAGATGGGTTTGCACTATGCCCCTGGACAGAGACCATATGGATTTTTTTTATTGATAATAGGAGTAGACGTTTGACTTAAATCTCATCTGATGGAAAGTGACATTGTAGACTGAGATAGTTCAAGCCTGTTCAGAACAACCATCAACACTGTATTTATGTAGTAGTGAGGCATATACCCAGCAGTCTACATGCCTCACTCAATAACTTCCAAGAAGTCCGGTTGGAAGCTGCCTGCATTAAGCTGATAGCTTTATGGTTTTTTGTCATAATATTTTTCGAAGTCCTTGTTATAAGGGAAATTTATTTTGGTACACTATCAAGACATTAAACAGAAATCACTTTTTTACCATGGAAGAGCTATGCTTAAGCACGAATGGGCCGGTTCGACCAGTGCGTGACCATGAATTCACAGAAAACCGGTTGTGAAGCAACGCTTAGGTTGCATTTCCCCGAATATTAGTGAGGTTTCCGGACGCCCAACTCCCCCTCTAATCTGTCACATCTCCTCATCCAATTTTCTTCTTTTCCCTCCCCGCATCCCCCCATCCCTCATCATCTTCAAAGGCGGGAAGCGCACTTGCGGCTCATGAGTTGCAGGTGATAATGGTTATGGTTGTCAGTTACTATCAAAAAATTGACAAATATCGGGCACCTCCAAATCGGGCCGAAATCTGCTGTTCAGTCCGCAACTATTAGCTAATTATCTCAGTTGGATGACATCTACCTCCAGGGGTCTCTATGTAAATAAGAACGCACAATAAAGCTCTATCTAAATAAGAGTCCATAAAGATTGTATCTTGTATTGTTTTAAAGTAAGTGCAAACCATGAAAGGCTCGACTCCACGTAATAATTTATTAAAATGTTTGTATATCATTAGTGTTTATGTCGCGAAATGAACTGTTAATGTGTGTAGTGTTCTATTTAATTGTTTAAGTGGGTACCTCATACATTTATTCATTAAGCTCCTATTTAGAGAATATTTTTTTCTAATCCAGTAATGAATAATGTTCCTCACAAACCTTGTTAAATTAATCTTTACAAAACTTGTTGTAAATTCACAAACTGGCATTTGTAGCGCTCTTTATAAAACCACCTTCAAACCTTCAAGAAAAGAGCGTACTCCTACCTAAAAGACCGGCAACACACTTGTGACTCTTGAGTTGCGGGTGTCCATGGGCGGCGGCAGTCACTTACCATCAGGTGACCCGTCTACTCATTTGCCCCGTTAGCATAAAAAAAGCCTTATACTATGTAAAAAAGTAATAAGTATTTATATTTTACAGCTTATATCAAAAACTGTAAGCAAGAGCACAGCGACGTCACAGTCGCAAAGGTAATAACTCAAACTAACTCTTTTTGTTTTACAAGTAGTACACAAGATTGAAAATAGTATTTACAAGGGCGAGCTTAACCCATAGTTGAGGTTCCTTCCAGTACACCTTGGGGTGAAGAGGGGATAGAAATGAAAAGTTAGAGTCAAAGTGTGTGCATTGAAAAATGCACCTTAACTAACAATATAAGGAGGAATATAAGAAATTTAAGGTCTATATATGTACATGTATACAAGAAGAACAAATGCATATAAATACATACATATATAACAAATGATATTGTTTAAAAAATAGGTGAAACATATCCGGATATTTGGTTACTCTAACGAAACCTCAAATGCTATTTGCCAGAAGTAATAATAACTTCAGACTTATGCGAATCCTTTTTATTAAACACGCTTACATTGACTAGGTCTACTGTATCTATGTAGCGCACGAAGCCACGCTTTTTTCCGAAAAAATGTTGTTTTTCTTAATCAGATTTTGTTTTTCGTTGTTTTAAACTATTTATTTAAAATAATAATCACTTGACACATCTCACATATGGTCAAATAGTCGTCTGCTGATAAACATACCAACATATATATACATACGACCTGTTTTTTAGCAGTTTGTTCAAGAAGAAATGCAGCCCATCAATAGCTAACCCAGGGATACGTTAAAACGTCCGAATTTACACCCGAATGAAACCAACGAAAACATCCATTACTTTTTTCTAAAAAAAAATTGGAATACTATAGAGGTTACGTGGTGCTTGTAAAACAACATTTTTTATATCCACACAGTACCATAAACAAACACGTTTTATTTTTTTACACAAATTTTATATTTCACCCAAGTTTCACGGTTTTAGGCAAGGCAAACATCGCTTCAACGTAACTTAAGTGCCATAGAGTTATAAAGTATATTTTTTTTTGCTTTATTTTGACACTGGCGACAATGATATTTCCTGTTTTTCTGGGTGCCAAAGTGTCTTCGTCAAAGTGGGTGACGTTAAATGATTCTAAATAAATGAATAACTGTCGGAACTATGAAATGCTTTTTTTGCTTGTTTGCTAAATTAGGTTGAAAATAAGGTTATAAATTACATAAAATACTAGATCTTTTCCGCAGTTACGTCTGTACGCAACGTGCAGTGCCTTGATTCTACTAAAGGATACACCGGAGATGTCTTCATAAATAAAAAAATCGTTTTTTTTTTTTACAATGTGTATTTGATTAAGACACAATTTAAATCTCTAATAACTGCTAGGTAAGTTGATACAACATCGCACAAATATATAAAGTAAAATTAATCGATGAAGTGTCAATATGTGCAGTAATTTATCCGCAAAAATTGCCTATATGGTCATTACTCCTGAGTGTAACAGCGTGATGTTTTATGGACTATGTTATTCCTCAACAAATACTCCATCAAACACATAGAGCTTTAGAACTGCCCCGTTTAATAATCCTACCTACAATATTAGCATAATAATCAATAATGGATTACTAATTATGGAAAATGTGGCTCGTCCAATCTGCATTGAAATATAAACCAACAAATTGTGAATACGTCTCAATTACTTAGTAATTATTCTGTATTTGGTAACAAGAGCTATTAGCCGTGTAAACAAACAAAAGAAACATTGTTCATCATTATAATAAATATATCAATATCACTTTAATATTCTCTGAAGCTTACAAATAATCCCACATACATATGTATAGCTACATGTATATGCCCAAAAACAAATCTTACTGCATTCATATATTAAGTGAAGTTATATACGAGAAACGAACACGCCTCTAGAAGTTCTAGTGTTATAAACTAAATTTGTTTATCTTGTATCTTCGTAGAAGATAACACAAAAATATATTTTGATTGCGTAACAATGATTCATAGCAACATAAAATATGAACGCGCGACGCTTCATGAGAATATGTGTTTTCATAATATACGATATCTTACATTTTCCATACATTAAACCGATGGTATATTTATATTAGATGCATTGCAGTTAATGATATGGTACTAAAAAATTGACTGCACGGATGGCGTAGCGTGTGGTTACCTCCCCACCACGCTGCCGCGCCGAGTGTAATCCTCAAATTGTTGTTTTAAGTCTGGGTGTTCTTTGTGTCCGTTATTTGAATGTTTGTAAAGCACCCGGACACAGGAATTAATCCCAAGGCGGGAGTAGTCTATTTAAAAAAAAAAAGAAAAAAAAGAAATGAGCAGCCAACGAATGCCGAAATGTTGGTAAGTGACTACCGCCGCCCATGGACATTTGCAACTAGGGGAGTAGTAGGTACGTTGTCGGCCTTTAAGGACTTGGGCCTTCAGTTATCGCAATCACTCGGCGACACACAACGCAAACACTGCTTTACTACCCGTTTTCTATAGCTCGAGCTGACCCATGGCTCTCTATCGCCTAATCATTATTTATTTCTCTCAATTATCTATTAGGCTCTTCATTGAAACAGTAAAAGAGTAATCGCTAAAAATTTAAACGGCTGAAGTTTTGGTCTGAACCTAGCGTTATAAAAATGTCGAGATATTTCTTTGAACAAACTGTTTGAAGTGTCAAGTCTCGTGAAGTAAGGAGTTTGTTAACAACTTGTTTGGAGCTCGTTGAGTAGTCAAAACAGTTTTTTAAAGAGTATTTAAGGCGAAGTTCTGATATATGTGAAGGAAATCACATTTAGGATGATAAGGTTTTTAAAACTGTGTAACATAGATAGACTGAAAACTTTCTGACACTACCTGTAGATTAAGTCAGTTAAACTGTAATTTATCTCTTTGGCGTGCCCTCAGGAAGGTGAAAATAAAGGGTTTCCAAGTCACTTGACTCTATTTAAAGCAACCGTCTGCAATTTTACCGTTACAACCGATCTTCTAGAAGACGTTTTAGGTCCCCTAGTCCCTACAGTTAGAAAACTTGGTCTAAGGCATCACGTCAACGCAGCCAATCCAATCTGCTGCGGAGAGAGGCGCTGTGTACCTACAGCAATGTTTCATAAGATCCACTAACCAATCGTCTACGTAGAACGAGTGGTTACTGAACAATTAATAAAGATACACAGAATGCCAACCGGTAGACAGCCAATATATGCATTGTGTTATCGAATAAGTGAGAGTATCGTAGGCCCAACTCCCAATATTCTATTTACCTTCCCTTCACCCCATCTTCTCCTCTTTCCCATCAATCATCTCCCTCTACTTTTTTGACTCATTTACAATGATTTATAAAAATATATAATTATAATAACAACCATCACGTAGACTATACATTAGACACTGTACAGCCATCATGCATAGACTATACATAAAAATCTTACGCTTTTTTTAACGTTACGGACGTTTTTTTGACAGCTAGAGTATCCCTCCGCAACTCATAAGGAACTTCGTTCCAAAAACACATATCGTATATCAATCAGTGAAGCTGTGGACCAATATGTTATGATGTCTTTTTTTTTTCTATAGGGGGACAGACGAACAGACGGGTCATCTGATGGTAAGTGACAACCACCGTCCATGGACACCTGCAACTCAAGAGTCGTTAGTACGCTGCCTGCCTTAGAGGGTGTTGAGGGATAAGGGATGCGAGGAGGCGAGAGTGAGGATAAGGAGATGGGAAACAGGAGAGGAGGGATGGGGGGAAAGGGAAAGTTGGGCCTCCCGAAACCTCACTCATTTCGGAGAAATGGAAGTTACTTCACAACCGGTTTTCTGTCAATCTAATAACGCTGTTAACTGAAGTAACGTTTTCGTTAGTCAAATGGTTTTTTGCAAATCAATAGACTATACGTGTGTGATGGGTAATCGAATTATTATAGAACTATAACTAGGTACGATTTTGTGTTATGTGTTTAGGTGTAATTATTGTTTGGTTTAGTGGAAAGTAACCCAGACTTCTAAGACGGTCTTGAAGGTCTTGTATAATTGGCACAATGTGTGCGTTAATTACGCCTCTGCCCACCCCTTCGGGGATACAGGCGTTAAACAAAACCCATACCGTAAAACAAAAACAATTGATAAAGTACAAACATAAATAAAACAAAATTAATTTGAAGATTTGATGTTTATTTTATAAATTTTATGACAAGCTTCAAACGAAGTTGACGCATATCATTTTATTTGAATCGCATCGTCCGTACATATAGGAAGCTAACAACATTTTTTCGTCTATCGACAATGTATTGCAGCCCTAAATCGTATCGTTCTGTCAAACGCTGCAGTGCGACTATAAAACGTCAATCAACTAGGGGTTGCAATTAGGTAAGATTTTAAACCGTAAGCTGTTGCCTAACAGAGGATTATGGATTATGTAAGCTTGGCATCACAAACTGACTTATCCGTGGTTTTCATTCTACGCTTCATAAAAGTTTGTAAACTAGAATATCAAATGTTTGAAAAAGCAATAACTTGAATAATGGTTTCTGAATCTTTGCATTGTGTAATTAAGCGGTTTTAGGTTATGACAGAGGAAGAGACAACAGCCGCCCATGGACATCTGGAACTCAAGAGTCGTAAGTCCGCTGCCTGCTTTTGAGGGTGACGAGGGGTTTGTTGCTGTAGCCAACCCAACAGGGTACATAGTTTTAAAAATAAAACTCTCACATATATACAACATTTAAAGAACGGACACAAAGAGTAACCAAACTTGGGACAACTGTACATATGGATCACACAACTTTTTTCCCCCATGGAAATTAAACCCTCTGGCTCAATAGTCAGGATTACTTACCAGCAGGCAAGTCTTGACATCAACGGAAACCCACTCCAAACACAAGCATTTAATTTCTTAGTAGACGAGTGTAAAAGAATATGAATGTAAAACTAAAACCGAGAGGATTGATCGGTTAACCATTTTAAATATAACAATGGATTAAACCGCCAAAATCAGAACCGTTCAAGAGTTAACACAGACAGCCAATAGATAGATACACAAACTCAACACACAGAACTTATAATACAGCCCTGCAGTCCTCTGTTTGCGTCCGTAAAAAAAACTGAGGCACTCCCTCGACAGTTAAGTGAAGTTAATTTTTTCAGAGTGTCCCTTTGAGATATAGCAAAAGTTGAATAATTAATTTTACTTGTTAATTTTTATAGCAACACTCGCCGACTTGGATCTACAGAGGGGCGTTTAGAACATCTGTGGACAGAATTAATGAATACTTTGCTTATAATTAAGTTATTTAACAAGCAATCTTATTATTCTAATACATTATTTTTTATTACTTAAAGAGTATTTATACCTTTTTGACAAAGACACACACACACACACACGCACGCACACACAAACACACAAAGCTTATAGAAGTACACACGAGGCATTACAAAATTGTTAGCCATACTACAAGCATAAAATCCTATTTCTTTAGTTATAATTTCATACTGAAATCTTTATTTTATTCTTTATTATTTATTTGCCTTATAAAAATATATATATATCTATATCAAAATAATAACATATATTCAATTGACATACTGTATTCCATTAGCTGTTACAGCGAAAAAATATGCTATAAATTATTTTTACGTATGAATTAATGAAAGCACTACACCCTTTTTTTTTGTAATATAAACAGACAGACAAACAGGTAGGTCATCTGATGGTAAGTGACAACCGGCGTCCATGGACACTTGCAACTGAAGAGTCGAAAGTGCGCCCTCTAAGCCCCCGGGAACCTCTTTAATTTCGGAGAAATGCAACGCAAGAGTTGCTTCACAACCGATTTTCTGTGCGGCCCTGTTTTCGCACCGGTCGCGACAGCCCAGTCGTGCCTAACCACTTAAAATTATTCGACATGTATTTCTATCTTTACCATATACAGATGTATCCCAATCTGTTTACTGATATTTATATTTTGAGGTACTGTCCCTAACGTTACGTCAGCGAATTGCCAACTGGAAATCAACTCTGGACGGTTCACCGTCTAGCAAATGCTGAGGTGCTGACCCTTTTCGGTGGGTAGTGCTGGGCATGCAGACTTGCATGCTGCATAGTATATCTTAGTGTATAGTTGTATATAAAATCATGTATACATAGGATTATGTATAATAATATATAATTATCCTCCTGACACAAGGTTTTCAATATTTAAAAGCCTCAGACTCAGTAATTTTGATAAATATGAAAACAACAGTTTCTGAAATAAACATTTATATATTTTCAACCGACTTCAAAAAGGAGGAGGTTCTCTATTTGACGATAGTTTTTTTTATGTTTGCTACCTCATAACTTTTGACTGGGTGACCCGATTTTGATGTATTTTTTTTTTATTTGAAAGCTGGTGCTTCCCGTGTGGTCCCATTTCAATTTGGTCCAGTTCTGACAATGGCATCCGTGAGAAATCTATATAAGTCTTAAATTTGCATTAAGTACGTGTGCGACAAATGGACGAATAACTCTATATCACGCATACCGATTTCGATGATTCATTTTTTAATGGAAAGCATGTACTTGAAGGGTTGTTAGATGTAAGTTTGGTTAGGCTCTGACAATGGCATCCATTAATAAACCATATATGTAAGTTTGATTTTATGATAGACGCACTGTAGTCGGTTGTCTACTTTTTAAAGTGAATTATTTAAATTTAATATCACAAACTCAAAGGTCAGTTTTGTCATATGAGTTCACACTGACAGCAGAGTTTGATATAATAATACGTTTAATCTAAGTAACCGCTTCTTAGAATTTATTATGTAAATAATATAAATAATAATCGCATTACTATAACAATATTTAAGTACAATAAAAATGTTGTTAAATAGTTTTACAGGTTTTATCAAGTGTATTACTACAAATCAAGTTGCAAGACCTTTTGATGGATCCTTCCAGCCGCGCCCTGTTAAGGTCAGCAGTACATGAGTGAAACGAGAAGTGTAGACAGAGACTGTTTATTATCTCACCAATATATAAACAATAACGCCTGTCATCTTTTCAATGTGCCCAAACCAACCCAGCATTCTTTTCTCCATTCGAGACACTACATCCTCTTTTAAGTCTACACCGTTTTCTGTCCACATAATTCCTCTCTCTGTTAATCAATGTAACATTACAGTTAATGACATAACGTTTGCATAAACGGTCTTGATACTGAGAATAAAAATTAAATAAATGTATAACACCTGGTGCAGTCCGAATTTCATTCCAAAGAGCAATGCGAGCGATACGTGCCAGTACTGTGAATGAAGGATAAGCTGTTGAAATAAATAGAAGGTACTTATTGAGAAGAATTCAATTTAGATTTGTTATCTCGTACAAATGTCTTGAAATTTTAACTCTAAAAACACATGTGACGTAAAAAACGGAAAAGTGCGTGTAGAGTAAGGTAAAACTTGCAAGCTATTTAGACCTCCTTTTATTTCGTGTAGAAACCCGATCGGGTCATCACCTGACCGGAGCTGACGGTGAATTGGTAAGTCAGAATCGAACCGGCTAAAACCATACGGTGTTCCATCACAAGTGAATATTGCAAGGGATCTGGGCATACTAGGAAAGCTTCTAGAAACCTTTGCAGACCTAAGCCGCCTCTTTCGCAACAGGGGTACGGGAGCTTTGCCCCCAACAGTTTAAGAGTCGTAAGCAGAACACATTACGCCATCTTCTCAGTTATACAACACCACTTAGTGACATCCCATTGTCATTCTCTATTACTGTAAAAATGTTTTAATATTAAGCCATGAAGGGATAAATATTGTACACTACACTACACGTTATCAATATTAGAGAAAAGGAGAAATGTTAACTTAATTTAGAAAAAAAGAACCTACTGGTTCAATGAGACACTTCCAAACGATTGAGTAAATCTATGTAAATGCGAGCGTTGCTGGGAGCAAACACTTCTTAATCATATTTTGTAAAAGTAATGATCTGCAGCTAAAATACTATTTCATGTTCTTCGCTTCTTCGTTTCCTATGACCGAACTAAAATCCTCTCCCCTCCCCAATTGAATCGATTTACTCGGCTGTACAGTTTTTGTAGATAAATGGCAACAGATGTACTATGTGAGCTGTTGACCGAAGGCATATATCAAATAGCAGTTCAGTGAAACTAAAAGAGCAGGCAAAATAGGAAGTACAAAAAACATACCAGTATATCCGTTGATTACTCGTTATTTGACCCGCTGACTCAAAATCTGTGGAAAAGATATTAAGGTGTTTCAAAGACTGAATCAATTTTGTTGAGTTCTATCTAAGAATAACCTCATCAATTCACCATTCGAACAACAAAACAAGAAATCAAAATCAGTCCATCCGTCTAGGATGGAGTTACGATAAAATAGACAAGTCAAATGAAAAATAACAAATGTTTTAGTTTACTGATATCTTATATTGGGTAGAATCGAATTTTCATACAGAGATTCTTAATTTTAGTCAATCGTGACAACAATCAATTCAATACGATCAAAAATTTGGATAGCCAAAAATAGAAATGTGACTACGCCCACGTATTACAGCTATTGAGACCCAATTTACACGTTTACTTTATACGATTCTTCAGAAAAAGTCATATGTCTTTTGATACACACATACATACCTATCATGCTCACGCCTTTATCTACGAAGGGGCAGGCAGAGGTGTATCAAACACCCACATTTAAGCGTGTGGTTCTCGGTTGAGTAAAATATGGTCACAAAATGTCTGCCCGGGGGTGTCGTAAGAGTTCACTAAGGGTTTTACGACTGTTATCTATCAAACAGTGAATATATAGTCATATAGTGCCCTGTTGAAGAATTCCCCCCTATTACGATTCATTCGTCTTCCAAATTTAAAAATCATTTACATATTTCCAAGTTTGTTATATATACATAGGCTACACACGAGTACTGAAACTAGCCAACAATGTAAAAATATTGCTCTGCACTACAAAAGTCAAGAAGCGGACGTTGTTCAAATCTCAGCCAAAATAAAACGGCTGTTGGCGGGACACTCTGGCTGCATGTCAAGACAACTAATAATTTATTTATGTGACGAATACATAAAAACGAGATTACTAGAGGCTCTCAAACGTAAATGTGAGCAAATATTTGTGTCCAATGTTTGTTTGTTTCTGTCATGGCCCCCGCGACATAAAAAATAAATATTATGAGTCAGGTGGCTTTAAAATCGACCAGGTTTAGATGTTATTATTTAAAGGGCTCGTGTTCGGATTATAGGTATTAGACTCTGACTTGCCTCAGGTACTGCTGTTACTCCCCAATCCATATGTACTGGGAATATCCTTTGCTTTCACTTCCTATCCTATCGATATAATAAAATTTCCCATTCAATTCCCAAAAGTGCCCTGTTGACCGGCTTGCTTATTAGGTGAATGAGACTGAATTATAATCTTCAAAATATGGTCGTTAGTGATGCCCTTTAGGGATACAGACCATACATATGAATTATGTTAGATATCCTGGAGAAAAACGTAAATATAGAATCCATTTTGATTCATAGATCTTTTTTATACTTAATAGTTATTTAGTTGATAATAGATAAAGCATGGAAACTATTAAAAAATAGAAGCGTGATATACAATTCTGCCTAGTACATAGTTTCAGTTTCACTCAGTACCATTTATGTAATAAATATTTTTTGGCCAGATTTTGCAACACTACCACCAATAGTACAGGATCGCTGGTACACTTTTCATTATTTATTACTAACAAGCTGATTATTCGTGAGTAGCTTCCTTTTGGTAAATGGTAGCTTAATAGGGGGTAGCTAGGATAAAATATGTTGATTTGACGAATTAAAAAAAAAATATTGCTAACCAAATTTGCTTTGTTAATTATCGAGATAATTATCTAAATAACGTGAAAAAATATTTGTCCTACAAAATATAAGGTTTTGTTAGGGAGTCCCCCCTCTCCAACATGTATCATAAACAAGGTAATGAAAAATAATTACTAACCAGCTGATTTTTTTTCTATTGGTTAGCTACCATTTACCAACATGACTGTAAGGAAAAGTTGGGCGTCTAGTCAAAAGGAAGCTACTCAAGAATAATCAGCTTGTTAGTAATAAATAATGAAAAGTGTACCAGCGATCCTGTACTACAAGCACAGATATCTATTAAAATATATATTTTTGTAAAGGATACTTGCCACGTGGGGCACACATTACTATCCTTTAAGCCACCTCTAAGCTAAATGTTTATGTTAGGGCTGGGTTCACGACGGTAGTACACTGGGTGTGGTTCAAACCTTTGATCACAAGTCCGACACCTTAGCTATTACGCTACCGCGCCGCTTGATTAAATTTTCAACGTTTATCCTTTCTCGCAGAGTCTACTAATCGGCTTTAACACATAATAAACCTTTACCTGGCAGGTTGAATAAACATTTTAATACTTAATATAAATTATATAAAGCATTGAACGTCTTGAAACATTGCATAAATTAGCAGCTTACCACTAAAATGTTCGTAGCCTTATAATACCGTGACGTTAATAATCACAGATTAAATAAAATCATTTTACATTTCTCGCAGTTTACGTCGACACGTACAAAACAATGACACTTAACACATATCGATAAAACCATCAACGTGACATACGTAAAACCGTTATTTTAGAGAGTGAATGTCACGTTGCATTACATTTCTTTATAAAAGTGCTAATATATGCTAATCTTATTACTACTAAAAATGTGAAAGATTTTATAGATTTTTGTTATTATCACGCCCAAACGTCTCAATAAATATGGAAGAAATTTGGCGCAATGATAGATTTCAATCGTGAACAACACATAGGTTAATTTTTATGTTAGGCAGATGTAAGGTTTGAAATTCCCACGCAAACGAATGCGCAGGCAACAATGTTGTATTAAATTAGAACATTTATATGTTTGAGTTTTGAAAGTATGTCGATAAGAGTGCGCTTTATACATTTATTATTAATTGTATACATAAAATAAATTGTTAAAAAAAATTGTTATATGTAAATATATCAATTTTTATAATAATTGTTTCATACATACATAAACTCAAGCCTTTTTCCCTTCTCGGTAGGCAGAAAAAACATGCCTGCCAATGTTTCTATCCTTACATACCTCGCAAGCTTCCTCTAGTGTCATCTACAGAAATACACTGTTAAGAGAACTCCTGACCAGCCCTTTCTTCAGAACACCACTCATTTGATCAGGAAATGTTGAAATATAAGATATTTATTCAAACAAGTACTCACTACATACACTATTTACAAAAGAAATAAATCATTGTTGTCAGTTTAGATACATACATATGTACATACATACATACATATATAACTCGTTCATACACTCACACCTGTGTCCCGGAACGGGAAAGCAGAGGCATTGTCGATTATAACTTAGTCCCATTTACGTAATAGAGAGAGCAGGCAATGTGCTGTCATCCGGGCACTTTTAGGAATTAAATGAGACGATTGGGAGTAGGGTGACAAAAAAGGGAGGATGGATTTTAAAAGCATAAGAAATTCAGAGTCGCATTCCGATAACTCTAACGCGTAAATGTTAGTATAACAAAAATATCATCTAAAAAACTTTAGTTTGTACGTGAATGTTGCAAAAATCATTAGCAAAACCCTGAAACCCACAACTTACATCGCTCTTGACAGTAACCACGCTAGCTGTCAGCATTGTCGGACTATTTTAGTACAACACTAAAGCTTGCCAATAATAAATCAGCTGTTTTCGTCCATCAAGGTTTACGAGTTCGGGGTAAAAGTGTTTGATACCTTTAGCTTCTTTTTTAGTTTTAGTACAATATATGTAAATTGTCGTTGTCATTGAGTATTTTTTCCACACACATGGCCATCTGGTACCAAACCAATCACACACAAAAGAAACTTAAAAGAACATTCAGGAAATATCTATTACATATCAGGTTATCATATACTTATATCGGCGTGATATTTCTAATGTTAAATATACATATGTAGAAACTCGACCGAGTCTACAGACAAACTGTTTAATACAGTTTTGTGGACCTTGTGTTAGAATAAGGCTTAATAGTTGTCACAATAAACTTACACAAAATACAGTGCAACCTCGATATAACAAATCGAAAGGGAACAAGTAAATATTCTTTATATCAAGTAATTCGTTAAACTGAAGTTTTTTATATTGAGGTTAGGTTGGCCTCAAATTTGTTATGAAGAGGTAAAAATATAGTTTGATTCAACCTCAACATTACTTTCTCATCTGGTTATAGCGAACAACTTCTTCTACTCATAAATGATAACACATTTTTATCAAATTATCTCGCGACTGAATATTCTCGCGCATAGTATGTGTATGGGAGTAAGGGTCATATTGGTGGGAACGTTATATAAAGGTTGGGTTGACAAAATTAGGTAATAAGAGGTATTTACACTCTCTTTTGACAGTTGAAAATTCGTTATAAAGAGGATGTTCGCAAATAAATTTCGCTATGTAAAGGTATATTTTACACTGACTCTTATGGACAATTCAAGGGGATTACGAAGAATTTGTTAAATCGAGGAAGTCGTTATATTGATTAAAGATAAATTATAGCAGACACAGATACATACAAATAATCCGACTCATCACACAATAATTTTACCTGGGTAGTAGTTACTATTAGCTATAAAGCTGTTATATAGACATGAAGAATAATTAAAATGCGTTAGCTTTTATAGAGATTAATGCGATTAAACAAACCCACAAACTAAACAAAAAAGGTGTTCTGCCTTATAAATATAAATGGGTATAAATCGTTAGGCCCGATCACCGATTTTTATATGACTGTCCAAAACTGAAATATAATATTTTTTTTATATCTATCATCAACCCTTAGGGGCCCCCTACGGGCTGATTTTGCAGACTTTTTTTTTCAGCTTATATGCAGACTGACTGGTCCATAATTATAGGCCGCTTCCTTATTTCTAACCACAAACTTCCTTCTCTTAACCGGTGCGATACTACCTTACGGAAAATCGGTGAATTTCGCCGCCATTTGTGAGTTTTCCGGGGGCCCAAGTCCCCCTTCCCTCTTGATTTGATTAGATAGAATACTATTTGTCTTGAATAGAACATTTATTAAGATATAATATATACTACACAGCATTACACTGCGAGTTTTAGGAGCGGAGCAGCGAACATCTAAATCTGCGAGGAACGGCTAGTATACATAAGCTAAAGAGTGTTTTGTTTAGTGGTTTCAACGGGGTAATCTCTCTAAGTCAGATTCGAAAAAAAACTAGCGATTTATATACATATTTAATGAAAAATAATATAGACTATACGACATGAGTGGAACAGTGACCATAGACTAAGAAGCAGACGGATCATTGGATGGTAAGTTAGGTATATAAAAAGTTAAGTATTTCAAATTTTCATGTGCTTTCATCTTTTTTATTATTTTTCGTGGGAGATCCATGCTTAGGCAGGAATGGGCCGACTCGACCGAAGCAATGACAAGAAAATCGGTGCACAAACAATGCTTGCATTATATTGCCCACCTCCTCTTTACTCTTTTCCGTACCCCACTCCTCCCTCTCCTCTTATCACACCATAAGATGAACTGTCTGTTCGTCTATCCCCTGATATCGGCATAAAGGTCCTTATCTTAAAATTAGGTAAAAAATAACTGATTGCACCGTTATCAGAACCCTTTTCAAACAACTTTCAGATGGCGACACGTTACACACTGTTGCCATGTCATCCCCAATCAACAACACACAGTTTTAATGGAAATCATGAGTTAGACGCAGGTGTTGCCAGACTAAATTAAAATTACCCAATAGCGGCGGTGATTAAGCCTTGTACTCTAGCAATCCGCGATAAATCTTGTTGGTTCTGTGGTATATTTTTTTTTATATTATAGGGGGACAGACGAACGGGTGGGTAAAGAGGGGTATAACTTGATTATTATTCTTTCGTGCGGTCGCTTGACGAGTGGCGATATCAGTAGCGAGGGAAAAGAGCAGAGTAGTGTGCAGTAGGCATCGTGGAAATTAAGTCCAAATTTATGTAAGATTTAGTACGGTAGTAATTATAGGAAGCACGTCACGGCATAGCATTGCCTTCTTGAATCAATCCTCAGTGTATAAAAACCTTACCTTAAAACCAATTTTAGATTATGGGAATTGTACCTTCAAGCTTACCGTGTACTTGTTTGATACCTTCACAGTACGAGTATAAGGTAATTAGCGCTAAACAATAATACATTTATAACAAAAAGTTTTTATAACTAAATTGTGAACGCTATCACAAATTTTAACTTAAATGGGATCGGGAAATGATACGAACACGATTCTGAATATTCCAGAACAATTAAATAGAACAGTATAAAAGAGAACAAAAAGGAATATTAATAAATGCGAACTTCAAATAATTTTAAAATTGCAGAATAATGTAATGCATTGTCCTCACAATTTTAATTTGCACTTATAAACTATTGAAAGAGTGTATCATTGGAGTTTCTTGACTGTTCTTCTTCATAGCATCTATGTATAAATAGCTAACTTCACGACTGACTTAGTCTGACCGATTTCTTCTCTTGAAAATTCAAAAACACCTATGATTGGTTTAATTGCAATAAATAGATTTGATATAATTTCATGTGATTAGTGTTTTGAGCCGAATGACGATGGGATGACTTAAATACTCCATGTACGAATTTGTCTCGTCGAGGAACAATGTATTGCGAACTGCGGTGACCATGCCCAGAGATTTGTTCCGGAGAAAACAATTCTGTTCCATGCCTAGAACAACACCATTTCATCCGGAAAAAATCACATAAGTATTAGTCTGAGTTCTACGTAAGTGTAATCGAGCGCAACAAATTCCAATAAGTTATTATAATATAAAGAAATATAGTTTTAATAACAATATGTATAAGGTAGACTTTTGTAAAATATATAGTACATTTATAAGGAATGGTTTTTACTAGTAAATATGTGTTAAAATATCAGTATGTTATTACGTTCAGAACGACACGTTAAAGACGAAGAAAGAAAAAGAGACGAGAAAACATGTTTTTACTACAAAACCTTACATAAATACTAATAACACATTATAACAATGATTAATGTTAGAGAATGAATTTCCATTAAAAACCTTTTTTTTTTTATTGAATAACTGTACAATGTTTTATACTTAATTTCGATATTATCAACTTCACTCTTCGAACCTACTAATATAGTATACACTAATATTCTAACTGCGAAATAACTGGTTTAAATGGCTTAGAAATTAGGTTCCTAACGGGAGACGGTACCGCCCCTAGTGGGTTCTAGAGCTTTTTGTTTGGGCGGTAGCGTGTCCAAACACAAACAGCTTTATGACAGTCAAGAGGGCGGTCGCGGAGCACCTACCTAATTAGAAATGTAATATAATAGATTGAAAATACTTCTATTTTCATCAAAAAAGCATTTTAGATAGTCATCTTAAATGTTGATTTTATTATAACGCAGTATATAAACATTCAAACAATTAAATAAGTATTAAGTAAAAACTAATTGATTGGTAGGACTGTCGGTAACAAGTGTATACAATTTGGTAAGCAGACGTGATTTACGCAATTTAGTATGTTTCGGCAAAAGTATGAGAACTTCTAACAACCTATTTGCAGAGCAAGTGCACCGGAGCACAAAGAAACAAAAGCATACAAGTAGTTTCATGCTCGAAATCAAATTTTAAAAGGCAGGAGAACAGCTCTCCTAATGTCTTATTGTTTTAGTATCATTCGTCAAAGATATACCGTACCATACCCGTGCGTGTCTGATAAAGTAAAGAAGTCATTATAGCCATTAGTTTGATAACTAATTGTTTGTCTGCACAGTGTTTAAGTGTTCACCTCGCCACTACACTACCGCGCCGAGTGATGTGGGTTGGATCCCCGCAATTGTGTAATCCTCAAATTGTTGTTCTGAGTGTGAGTCTGTGTGTTCTTTGTGACCTTTGTTTGAATGTTCGTAGTCTACTTCTTTATTAAAAAAGAAATGTAAAAACTTTATATCAGTTTAAAAAAATATTGTTTTGAAATTGTGAATTCCAAAATTTATGAAATTAAGGAGAAATGTTGGCAGTACAATATCTAAGTGTTTAAAATATGGATTTATACAATCCCCAACAAACCAATTTGTGCGTACTCGTATGTGTTTAATTTGAAAAAAAAATCCTCTAAGAGAATGAAATTCATATTCGAAATATTTTATCAGTTGCTACTGATGGTGCTCCAGCAATGTCGGGGCGCCATTATGGTTACATGGCGAATTTAAAATAAACAGTACCAAAAGCACTCGCAGTACATTGTGTTATTTATCATCAGCACTTAGTAGCAAAAAAATCTTAATGAACGCCTGCATACGTCGCTCCATTACGTTATTAGAGCAGTTAACAAACAAAAATACACATTATTTGAGCACCTTTGTAGTGACAATGATAAAGACTATAATCACTTGCAGTGTAGCACATACAAGTACTTGAAAGGTGTTTGTTTGTATCGCTCTTTTGCTTCCTTGAAAAAAGAGACGATGAACTGCGAGGAAACTTACTTCTATTCAAAACTAAATTGAAACCCGATATTAATATTTTTTTAAACTTCACCAGCTTCAACCATCTTATTGATATTTATGTTTCTTAACAAATTTTGTTTTTTTTTTTTTTTCAATAAATATTTTGTTACTAATTTTGATTAATCGACTTGTGCGGGGTCCAATGCAGGGTGCTCCAAATATGTGTATTGTCTTGTATTTTTTGGTTAAGTTATAATTTTGTTTATACACTTTAAATAAATAAATACCCTCTGACCCACACCACAAGGAGCACGAATAGAGGGGGAGAGAGATAACGCGTCGGTTGTACTCATAGAGGGTGCTCCTTTATTCAATTGTACTGAGTCTTGGCAACCGTTGCCAAGTAAGTTTATACATATAACTGCACGGATGACGTAGCGGTTTAAGGTCACCTCGCCACTCCACTGCTGCTCCTAGTACTGTGGGTTCGATCCCCGCACGGGACAATACTTTGTGTAATCCATCAAATCCACCATAAATTATTATTCTCAGTGTCAGTGTTATTTGTGTCCGTTGCTTGAAAGTTTGTAAAGTCCTCCGCGACACAGGAATTAATCCTAGTGCGAGAGTTCTCTTTTAAAAAAATAAAATAAATAAATAAATATGTGCAAAGCTTAACACTGTGGGAGGAGTATTGAAATATTTTGTGTCGTGTTTTGGAATGTTTTGTGAAGAGAGAATGTTGTGGAATTTTTAAGCCGTGTGGTTCTGGAATAGAATAGAGTGACCTTATTTCTTTCCGTAAGTATTGTAAAAGGAGAATAAGGGATCGGATTGTCATCTATCAGACAGTATACAGTTCTAAGGTGTCCGATTGTCGACAATAGGCCTACCGCCTATTACATTATAGAGACCGCTAATTGGCAAAATGTAGGTGTTTTATACAACTCTGCCTACCCCTCAAGCATATGTATGTAGTTTTAACATTAATTCAGATGATATTGAATACCCCTTTTTGTAGGTATTGGATCGCCCAGTATCGACATAAACCAACACCTTTTTATCCGTCTGTGTAACGTAAAGGGTTATGTATTTTGAGTACATGTGTATGTATGTATATATACTTATGTGATATTTCTTTGTCACGCTCCAGAGCCCGTCACCCCTCTGCTCGTGCATTAGAAAAAGATATAACGGTTTTGTTTACAAAACAGTTCGTGACACGAAGAAACATTTTAAGCTAGGAGCTTCCAACTGACATAAATGCTGCATGACAACAGCTCACTTCTAAAGCTTAAGAGATTTATTAGACTTGAGGTTACAAAGAGGTTGATACAGAAATATGTGCCAGTATTTGCTGTGGGTGGTCTTAGGACGTTGCCCTAATACTACTTTTTTTCTGATTTCAAACGACTGTGAAGACAGAAAACTGAGCTGAAAAACTTGAACGTAAAAACTATCGAACGTAGGATTTTTTTATTACGCAGGTATGGAAAAAAATACGGTTAGCATAAGACGTTCAATACGCCTCTGCCCACGGATTCAATATATCACTGTACATATAAGATATACACAGATACAAATATACATATTGTATTTCTACATTATTACACATTTGTATACAATAGAGAACACTGACCCCTGAGAATGAAAAGTGTTGTTATTCTTAATTGAAAAACCGCAAGCTTGTACAAAAAAACAAAATAACCTTCAGAAACAACACTTTAAAATAAGAGCAAGTATAATTAGAATAGTTGGCGATCTCAATTTGGCCAAACCACGGGCAATGTGTGAGACAAAAGCGGTCTTGTACCGAGAATACCGAGCTTTCGTTCACTCCACCGCGGGAAACTTTGTTTTATGAGATGTGGTGCCACTGTAAGCGGAACAATCATTTCTATAGAATGTTAATACTTAGAAAATGCTTATTAATCCAAGCCTACATCTCATCGTGTCAGTTACTTTTCTAAAATTCGAATTTATAATATAAATAACACATAGAACTTTAAAAGTAAGTTTAAATTAAAATTAACTGACCCTTTAGTCTAGTGGTTAGTAACCCCATCAGCTGAGCAGGAAGCCGTGAACCCACGGCTTCCTGCTCTGTTGATGGTGATGATTTTCATAAGGGACAAAAATTTGTGCGATCCACAAATAGTTGTTCGGAGCCTGTGTGATCTTAATGGTGTGGGCGTTAATTCCGCCTCTGCTTACCCCTTCATGACTGCCTACCAAGTGTATGTATGTATTTTGAGTTTTATGCAATCAGATAAAATGCTCTGTGGCGAGCCACGGGTATTAAGCATTTGACTAAACTGAAAGGCTATTATACAACGTAGTAAATATTGCCATTTTAATTTATATAACAAACTTTAAATCTGACACACGTTAAGCCTAAAAATTATTATAATAAACAATAAAAAAAATTATTCGTTTTATTCTTTCGCAAATCTACACAAAAACCTAAAACCTGAGAAATTTTGATTACACCAGAAGGTGCTATTCAATGGAGTCGCACCACACCCCAGATCACATCTGATTATGGCTGAAGAGCCGATTGCAGATACAAAATCGAAAAAAAATCTACACTAGTAATATTACAAGTCATAATTTTTACACACTTAGTGTTTTGTATTACCCTCTCCGGTTGAACTTGGTAGAGACCTGTATTTAAGGCACGATAGGTGATATACATTACAGGTTTTAAATAAAAATACGGTTACAAAGTATTTTAATTATTATGAAATACAATAATTATTATTGTTTGATAAATCATAAATGAAGTTTGCGATTTTTTTTTACATTACAGTGGGACTGACGAACAGACAGGTCACCTGATGGAAAGTGATAACGGCCGCCTATGGACACCTGCAACTTAAGAGTCGTAAGCGCACTGCCTTCTTTTAGAAATATGATAGGAAAATAAGAACATGGGAAAGAGGAGAGGCAGATGAGGGGAGAGGAAAGAGAAGAGGGGGAGTTGGGCCTCCGGAAATCTCATTAATTTCAGCTCAACTTGTTTTATTGTATGGGTACCGGTGCAACGGTATTGCACCGGTTGAGCCGGGCCATTCGTATCTAAGCACTGCTCCACCGCTGTAAAGTTTGTTTTAGTAGTTGTAATGCTTAGTTTGGGTTTATATACCACTATGTAATGTGCCATAGAACAATTTTATATATCTGACGGAGGCAGGCCAGCTGGCCTCTGTCTTATCTAACATACTGACAAGTTAAACCCACAAATAGCAACACCAACAACAGATAACAACACTTTCTAAACTTAAATTCCTCTCTCCGCAGCACTACTGAAAAGTAGTTTCTTCATAACTTCCAAGTATAAATCCCATAGACCACGAAATTATATTCCACTAAAACTTTACACAAACTTGTTAAGTAAAACTAATAACTACACGCCGACACTCGCACCACACCGCAAATCCATAGCAAGTTTGCAACTCGCCTCATACAAAAAGGCTTTTCTTGAGAAAATTTTCATATTACTTTAGTAGTAATAAGTGTGGGCAAGCCCCCCCCCTAACCCCCCTCCAGGGATATAAGAGCAATCTGCGGGGAGATTTTATTAGGAGCATGAACGTAAACGCTCTTTTCTATGGATTACACAGCGACAATGTTTTTTTATATAACATTGAAGATAAAAAATAACGTCGAATCAGTTCGCAAGATTTTTTTGTATTGAAGTGAACTGACTATTACTGTTACATTTTGTATGAGACTATTTTGTTACCTTAAAATGTACATTATATAAAGTAGTATTATAGTAAATAATTGTTATATTTATAAGTAGTAGCGTAAGTTTCTTTTTATTGAGTTATTTATATTTCTTGTAAGCCAACATGGCAGGACATAGCTGATCCATTAAACTTATTCGCACACCTACTATATATACTAAATAGATTTAAATTTGAAAAATTTTAACAGTCATAAACTATCACTGATTACTTGTTATCCTAGACACAGATTACGGACAATCACTTTGAAACGCGTCCTTTAATTCGAGTAGGTTAATTTACGCAGCAATCATGCAACTGCATCTTCGAAGAACCCCGTATAAAATAGTTTTTTGATGATCAGGTTTCTAATTCAAGTTACAAGACACTACTCGTAACCAGAAGGTTGGCCTTTACCAAGCACAGTGAATGAGCATTGCCATTAAACCTTTCTTTTTTTTTTTTTTTTCGTGTGGAAACCCCCACGAGTCATCACCCCACCGGAGCTGACAGTGAAGTGGTATGTCGGACTCGAACCGACTAAAACCACACGGTGTTCCGTCACAAGTGGGTCTATTGCAAGGGACCTGGGTATACCCTAGGAGGGATGCTTCCAGGAACCATTGCCATTCAACCTGGGATTGTTTGATAGATATGTAAATATTTAGAATCCAGGAGATACATTGTTTTTTTTATGCGATAAGAAAACAATATATCAAACGAGCATACGGGTCACCTGATGGTAAGTGACTACCGCTTCCCATGGGTACCCGAAACTCAAGAGCCACAAGAGCATTGCCGGTAGGAGTATGCTCTTTTTTGGAAAGGTTATTAATTGCCGCCAATTTGCAAACCGTTATTGTTGCTTTTTTTATCCAATTGATTGTTACAATATATATATATAATATACAATACAATAAAGAGTAAATGCTTTATTCTTAGTGAGCTCTGGCGTGGTTGTTAGTGGCAGATGTTTAAATAAACACAAAACATGAATTTACAAAATATACATAAATTGTCTGTATACTTCTAGGATGGCCAGGCCTAGTAGTCTATACTAATATTAAAAATGCGGGAGTAATTCTGTTTGTCTGTTACCTTTTCACAGTTAAATGCTACACCGATTAGATAACATTAGTTATGGGGATATTCCAAACACTGGGAACATTTGTTGTAGACCATGGTGACAAATTAGTAATTAATTATGTTTGTTTTTTCATTTGTTTATGTTTGTTACCCTTTCACGTCTTAACTACTGACTGACATCATGAAATTATGTATAAATATAAACCTGCCGCGCCGAGTGTTGTGGGTTCGATCCCCGCACGGGACAACACTTTGTGTAATCCTCAAATTGTTGTTCTGAGTCTGGGTGTTCTTTGCGTCCGTTGTTTGAATGTTTGTAAAGTCCCCCGCGACACAGGAATTAATCCTAGAGCGGGAGTTGTCTTTATAAAAAAAATAAAGAAAATATTACAAGAAGTACAGAAATGGACGTAGGATACCTTCCAGACAAAAGTACATTTGTTTATGATATAGAGAGACAGACGACCAGACGGGTCACCTGATAGTAAGTGACAACCACCGCCCATAAACGCGCATATAACTCAAGGTAATAAGTGTTACCCGCCGGTAATGAGAGGGTGGAAAAAGGAGAGAGCGAATTAGACCTCTGGTACCCTCACTCCCTCAGCAACACAACATTGGTCCTGGTATTATTCTGGTCGAGCCCGCCCATTTGTGGGTAAGCATGACTCTTACACGATGGCGTCAAGAAGCTGCAGTTTTTTTTTTTTTTGCTGAAGCGAAGCTGCTATCAAAAACTAGTTATAACTCTGTCATTATAACCAAACATGTTACAAGTTCAACAACTTTAAATTATTCCTTAACACTCAATGTTTAACTTATACCTAACTTGAAATCTTAGAACCCTTATAAAATATTTAACGTCGCATGACGGAACTTAAATCAAATATCTCTAACACAGTGCAGAAAAATACAGTAGAACAACTTTACAAAGTGCTTGTAAAACAATTACTATTAAATTATATTGAGATAGCTGTTTGCAAACAAACGTACATATACTAACGCCTTATCCCCGAACTTGTAAGCAGAGATAAGAAGAATAATAATCAATTTACTGTCTTAAAAATATACATACTACGGAATTACACAAGAGTTATTTATAACAATCGTAACATGTGAAGTAATTTTGTTGATCCACTGGTACCCTAAGTAAGATTTAACATGTGATATGGGTACCAGGGCTCTCGTACTTAATTGTAACAGAAAGTTAGAGTGAAAGTGTTGCGTATCGTAGATTAGACGCATATGAGGTGAGATTAAGTACCAGGTGAGTAGAGGTGTATTAATCACGCACATTTTGCTAATTAGAATTTGGACCCAGCAACGTTTTGGCCTTTCAGCCATGAAAAGGTAACAGACAGCTGGATAGGTGCAGTTACCTTCGAACTAATAATGACAAATACATACATACTCATATCTGTATCCCTGAATGGGTAAGCAGAGATCTAATAAACACTCACATTGTGAACATGATAATTTTGCCTTTCGAATTTTCGGACCTAGATAATCTTCAAACCTTGAAGAATAGAGCGATTCTTACCTTAAAAGCCTCTGCCTCTTGAATTACAGGTGTACATGGGCGGCGGTAGTCGCTTATCATCAAGTGACCACTCTGTTCATTTGCCCCCTTTCTGAAGTCAGGATAAAAATAGCAGAAATTCGATTCTCACGCTGCAGTTAGAGCAAGTAATAGTCCATTGATTTTTAAAGTAACCTACTGTAAGAAGTTGATACTGTGGCCCATGTATATTATTTAGACATCATCGTACAGCGCGATAACCAACTTATACTGTTATTGTTTGGTATAACTATCAAACTTAAACTCAAAAACATTTTTATGTGAAGTTATAATTATTTAACTGTCAGTATTACCCGTCTTAAGTTAAATTTTACACTTTGTCATCCCGAAGGGTTTATTCATAAGCTATACCCGGGTTTATTCCCATAGAACCAATTGTAACGTAACAGCGTTTTGTTTAAGTCTGTTTAAGTTACAAATTGCTGGTCCTGCTGCACACCCACACTTTACATAACAAAATTCACTAGAGAATTCGTTTTTTAGGGTACCGTACCACGAAAGGTAAACAAAGAAACCCTTAATAGATTACTCTCTTGTCCGTCTGTCCGTCTGTCTGTCCGTGTGTCACCACCTATTTCCTCAGGATGGAAGACGGAGAACGGATGAACTTAGCAAGTTGTTTTATGTAAGATTCTGAGGTCTATAGTGCCTATTAGGTGTATAAAATACAAAATCCTGAGTTAACGCGTGAAAAAGATATGTGCAAATTTAGATTACGAAAACTTGTAAGTACCAAATTTTACAAACCCTACAGGTTTTGGGTCCAAAACCTGTATGGTAGTTCCCGTTGATCTAGAATCACAAAATTTGGCAAAAAGTATCGTCTTACAGCACAAATAAAATAAAAATTCCATTAAATAATAAAATATTGAAAATTAAAGGGTATCCCCATACACACATAGTTGACGCCAACAGATACTCCTCTGAGTTGTATTCCGTTCATACAATTTGGAGGACTACCTTAATTGGCACCTACTTCAAGTAAGGTAAATAAATAAAATTGTGCTATTATGTAAAAGAAAATATTTATTGCAATATTATGCTCGTGTGCGCAGAACATTTTACAGTAAGGACTAAAGCGATCATTACAGTATGCACTTCCCAATTATTTGAGCCCGAGCCACCAATAAAAATGATACCAATTTATGGCTTTACAAATTATGGCTGTAAAATGGGTAATCATATTATGTTGATGTTTTTAACTATTATTACTGACATATATACTTTTTATACGATACGGACATAAGTAATTTACATTGTAGGTATTTTAATAACAATATAATTTTTTGATTTGTAAGAACTGTGTAGTCAATTATTTAGGTTTAAGTTTTGTGTCTCCTGGCAGTTAGGAGTATGTCATGATCTGATGATGGCGTCATGCTCGTGAACAATTTCCGTATATTGCATTGTCCTCACATATTTTATTTTATGTGCACTTATGAACAGTAACAAGAAACTATGTAAAATATTTCAAAAATAGTCTCCTTGGAGTTTCTTGCTTGTTCTTTCTACATATTTAATAGATTTAGTCTCACCGACTTCCTGGAATTTTGAATAGAGATTTTTTTTTTGTTTTTTTTACTTGCGCACTAGGATTATTTCCTGTGTCGCGGAGGACTTTACAAACATTCAAACAACGGACACAAGGAACACCCAGACTCAGCACAACAATTTGAGGAGTACACAAAGTGTTGTCCTGTGCGGGAAAATTAAATTTTTGTTTAAGAATTTTGAATATGTAATATAGAATTTTGGTGTGATTCTGACATGATATGTGAGGTGATAAACCGTTAGGGTTTGAATACGAAAAAAAAATCTAGTGTCTGAAAAATAATGTAATTTTTGCAATGTAATCTGCATAATGATGCTGACAAATTGTGTTTTGCAGAAAAGAGAAGTCATATATCATTCTGAAAAAAATACTATACCTTAGCGGTAGACCAACGTAAGCAAATCCATAGAAAAAACCTAGTCTACTACTATTATAAATGCGAAAGTTGGGATTGATTATGTTACTCAATCATGCAAGTGGCTAAACGGATCTGGATGAAATATGGCGCAGAGATAGATAATATAGTCCGGCATAGACCTTAGCGAGGCATTTGACACTATTACATACTAGAACTCTACGCAAGTAAAACTTATAAAACTACGTTTTCTCGTACTAACGTTTGTTTGTTTGTCTTTGACTTATCTTATAGAGCGTTCATTATTTGTGAACAAAGCATCTTTTCTCTAGTCTTACAAAACAGTCTCGGAGCATTTATTTCATTAGCTTATAGCTCGAAACTCTTTGAAAATTATCATCACACCATTCAATTTACATTATTGAAACGAAAAGTAACACGCTTTTCTCCGAGATCCCGCTAATCACTACACAAACATTCTTGGGAAAGAGTCCAACGGTTTTGTCTAAAAACGTAACAGATAAATTTGCTTTAGTCTTTTTAATATTCGATATTCGTTTAAGTAATATTTATCAATAAATAAATACTCCACACATATCACACACGGCCTTCTGATCCCAAACTAAGCAGAACTTGTACTACGATAATCAGACTGTTGATAAACATACTTATATATTTATAAACATATACATATAATTGATAACGTAAACCTAGACAGAGAACAAATGATCGTGCTCATCACACAAATATTTGTCCTGGGTGAGAATCGAACCCACGCACTCGGTGCCTCGGCTTAGCAGACAGGATCGCTAGACAAACAGGACAGTCAATTTAGTTCAAAATATATACATACGTCATATACATATATATATATCTATATATATAGATACACGCCTGCATCTCCGTAGGGGTAAGCAGAGGCGTAATTAGCACCCACGTTTTGCCGCCTAATTGAAAACTTTAGGTATAGGAAATAATCAAAGCTTGTTAAAGTAACTGGCGTTGAAGAATCTAGGTCTATCGGTTTTCCAAATAAAAATTTTACGCCTTAGTGACACACCTTATATATCGATGATAAAATAAATAAGGTCGATAAGATTGACTTTTAAAGGTAAGGTATGTCGGAATCATATCAAAATTCTATATTCCATATTTTATTTATTATTATTTATTTATTTATTATGTATCCCATGACGAAATCTTTATTCGTTTACAATGGGACGGGACCACCGCAGGAACAAACTCTTTCGAATAAAAAAATAATTTTGAAAACAGTAAACATTTGGTTGAGAAATCGCTTAACATAATTAAAATAAGATAAATCGAACATAAAACCTCCTACTTTTTTGAAGATTCCGTGGTTGAAAATAATTCAGTTCAATAATCTCCAAATGCTTTAAGTAATAATATACAGTCATACAGTGCCCGGATGACGGCAAGGCAATAGGCTTGACCCTTATTATGATAGTGGGACCAAATTATAAAATGTGAGTGTTTAACCCTTTTTGGGAGACAGGCGTGAACGTATGTATGTATGTAATAATATAAGAGAATGACCAGCTATGGTAAAGCCATGCTTAGGCATGAATGTGCCAGCTCACCCGAAGCGATACCACTGCCTCACAAAAAACAGGTTGTGAAGTAACGCTTAAGTTGCATATCCCCGAAATCAGAGAGGTTTCCGGAGGCCCAACACCTTCTCCTTTCCCACTTTCCCCTGCCTTCATCCCCCGCTCTTCCTTTCCCTCCCCACATCACCTCATTCCTCATCACCTTCAAAGGCTCACTTACGACTCTTGAGTTGCAAGCGTCCATGGACGGAGTTGGTTACTTACCATCAGGTGACCCGTCTGTTTGTAGTAAAAAAAATGTATTTACATAGGTAGTCACAAAACATAGCATTATTTTTTAAATTTCTCACGGTGAAGTTGGCCTACAAGCTCGAAGTCATTCAGCGAAATATAAAGAGGAGCTATGCTTGGTTGTGTCTCTGCGGCAATAAAATTAGTCAAGTAGTAATCCGACACAGAACAAGGTAACCGACATAGTCCAAAGAACTAGCAAGCTGAAGTGGCAGTGGGCTGGCCACGAGCTCTGAAGAGTTCTGAAGATGAGACCGCGTGCAGGGAGAAGTAGCGAACGTAGTGTAGGACGCCTTGATACTAAGTAACGTGTCAATCTGCGCATAAGATGCGGAGAAAACTGGACATAGGCGTTTTTGGATGATTGAGTAACAAACATCATTATCAGATGGGGTGATGACGATAATGATTATATTCAGTAAAAGGCAAAAGGGGTGTTACCATTTTATTAGCGTTACGTGTGTCCGAAAAGTAGTTAAGGATTAAGGTTAAAAAAAAAAAGAGATTTTGCAAAGTTATTGAAAAGAACTGCAGCAAATATTTACCCTGGTGTGAGTACACCTTTCTTAACAACATACTATGCATTTTATTGCTATTTTCTAAGATTTTATTTTTTATTTATATATTTTCAATCAATTAAAATGTTCAGATATACCAACGCTATCCTGGATATTAAATACATATAATTTCGCTTCAGCTCAGTTTCTTAAGAAATATTAGCTTTCTAGATACATTTTAAGAATCAATTTTTAATTGAAAATTGGATTTCTGTACTAAAAATCACGAATTTTCAAAAAACTAAAATATGACCACACTATACTGAAACAAACTTTAATTTTTTTGTTATTAAAAATGACTACTCCCGCACTAGCAATTACTCCACTGCCAAAGCAAACGATAAACAAAAGCTATCGATATTCTCACTCACCCCTCACTAGTTGTTCAACAAACACACGATAATTTCAAAACTTTATGTACCAATCATTAGTACAGTGTTGTAGCGTGGCGGTAGCGTGACTTAAAATAATAACTTTTAATAATTTTACACTACAGTAAAGAAAAGCTTTCACGACTTCTGAAAGACTTGAACCGAATATAAATATATTGTTATGTATGAATAGAAAGTAAAAAAAATAGACTTCAGACATTATTATTAAGCATTTGAAATGTACTCAATTTTTAAATTCATACATCTACTCACGGCTGTATGTATACCCCTTAGGGATAGCAGCGGCAAGCCAATTACTCGGGCACTTTATGACTGTATACATACTGTCTGGTAGATACCAGGCCGATTTCTTTGTCACATTTTACGTCACCCACGGCAAGAAATGGGAAGGCTTTATTCTACTCCACCGAGAATGTTTGCTACCTGTTTGTACATATGCAAGTGAGGGTGGGATGTCTGCTACTCAATCGATACGATTGATAGATAATAGTCACGAACAGCGCAAGAGCAGCTTTTTTGTATTTGTACGTTTTAAATTTCTATACGATAACTCTTATGACCTCTATAAAACAATGTATGCATATAAAACTTACTCAGAATTCTACAAAGAGTGATAAAATAAACTTCAATTCATAGCTTTCCTACAATTCGGAACATTTGATCATAGATAAAGTCTGGTCTATAAAAATAACTAACTTTATTTGTCCACATAACCGATATATCTATTCAAACGATTCCGATTTTAAAATCGATACGAATCGATTCGAATAATTGAATCGATAATCAGCTATTAAAATTCTGACGATAAAACCTCACATAGTGTATGATAACTTTACAAGTTTACAGTTGAGGATTATCACGTTGATATTATGAACTTTACTGCCTTTGATATAAGAGTTATATTTCTTTGACCATTATAGAAGTGAGTTACTAAGAAAAATATGTTTTTGTTAGTCAAGTATAAAGCGGATTATTAACATTTTAACTGAGCATTTTTAGTTAAATAAATATCGTAGTTAATTATATTGGAGTCGTAAATCTAAAACTGGTTTGTTAGGTGAAGTCTCACTGACAGCGGATAGATGTATGCTAAACTAACCTTACTAATGTTTAGACGGGGAAGTCCCTGAAGATAAAAGATTGATGAATTGAACGTATTAAACATATACATCCCTTTCTTCTTTTGGCGTAGGCACTTAAGTGCGACAGTTTCGGTAACTTCTGGGTGCATGCATGTCAAAGAAGGAAAAGTTTATTTGCACCAAGCTTATCCAGTTAAACGGTTTCTGTCACTGCTTAAGTCAGTTGAACATCTCATAATACAGTATTAGTTAAACCGTATATGTTTGAATAACATTGACTGACCTGTTGGTCAGTCAATGTTACGTTACGTGTTACGTTGTACGTGGGTTCGATTCCAACACGGGACAATCTTTTTTGTGAATGGTGCTATTTGTGTCCGCTGTATGAATGTTAGTAAAGTCTTCCGCGAGACAAGAATTATACCTAATGCAGGAGTTGTCTGCGTCGTGACAAACATTACATATCTTCATATATTTTACCATAAAATTTATAAGTGATATTTGGAAATAAGAAAACAATATATATAAATATGCACTCATTGATGGACAACAACTTCTTACCCCGCAACTACTGTTGTTCAATTCTGCTTTAAGAATAACAATAACTAACTAACTTTAAAAGTGGTATGATATTTTGATAAGCTATATCACTGTATCTTTACGTGGGGGCAAGTTTGCGGAGTCAGTATAGCACATAGGGCCCGATGCATGGGACCAAATCATAGTTAGCAAAAAGTGGACTTTTCAGATGTACGTACGAGACTACCCCTTCAAGGAGATAAGAATAAGTGTATATACATATGTTTATTTAAATCTGCAAATGAAATGTGTCTCAGATAATCTAGGATATGCTATTCAATACATTCCCTCAATGCCATGGTAATTTGACATTGAGTAATTACTAGTATATTTTATCACACCTATGTAAAACAGTGTCAGCACCACCTACAACTCAAGTAAATGAATAGACATGAGAGTGGCAAGCGCCGATAGGCACTTCATTTACATTCAAAACCATGGGTCTAACTGTGCTGAATTAAATTATTTGACTCAGATAGGTAAGGGCAAACAGATATCAACGGCTTTTGATTATAAGTTACTATGGGGGATAGCAAACGCTGTACTGACTGCACAGCGATCGTGACATCCTTCTTAGAATAGAATAGAGTAAACTTTATTATACTTTTGATAATTTAAAAGAGTGGCGATGAGTTTCTTTGCCCGATTTCTTCTCATAAGTCTCAACCATTTGGTGATGGTGGGGTAGGTATGTATTTAATTACTTTATTTTTTTAATATTAATTTCACGTTTGACAAGGCAACCTATAGTGGCGGTGACGCTTTGCGTATTGATCTATAACTGGAAATATTTTTAATAAGACGATTTCAAATAATTGTTGAGCAATTTTATGAAATAAAGATATTAAGTTTAATATGAATTTATAGACTAGTCACAGTTATGTTACAAAGAATATCTCAAAAAACAATACGTACAATAGGCGGCTTTATCACTAATAGCAATTTCTAACAGGCAACTTTTAGATAGACATAGAAGACAGTAAATATATAAAAATAATGAGTAGTTTTGGTGTACAAGTATAATTGAGGTAAAATTCTTGAGATATTATTATAAACTGATGGGGAGGACTCATCAGCCTCAAGAGCGGAAAGCCACGACTACGACTCTTGAGATGCAGATGTCCTTGGGCGGTGGGTGTCAGTTATGATAGTCCGTCTGTTCGTCTACCCCCTATGCCATTAAAAAAGTTTTTAAATTACTCTTAAAAAGAGTACTACTTTTAAGGTTCATGAATGTGTGCATGTATGTTGGTTTCCTATAGTAAATGCCTCTAAATTTTATATGTATAGAATCCTTACATAATTCCGAGTGACATGGGCTATATTTTTTTTCTATAAAACAATATTAGGGGTTTTACTCGTATATAATAGCCATAATAATTGAATATTTTAAATAGTGACGTTTTGAAAACAATGTAGCGACTATATCTCTTGCAGTCGGACCTCGCCTATTCACGTCTAAACTAAAACTACTCACGGGGACACACTTTATTATTCTGATAAACTGCCGATTTGGTCGCCGCGGTGTTTTATATCGTCTCTTTAAATGATAAGCAGAACGCCGACACTCGTATCAACTGTCGCAGTAGTTGGAGATCACTTTGTGGCATTCTATTAGATAAAAATATTTGCCAATTAAAACTGTATTGCCCTTGAAACTGACGTAATAGGAGAAGGTAGTTTTGTCAATTGCAGAACGGGCACACATGTATGATAGGAGCTTGTTAATGTTAGATTATAAATGTTTAAGAAATAAGTGAGGGAACATTCAGTAAGTTTTTCTCTTGTGTTTAAATTTTCCTTTCGTGGTTTAAGTAACGGGCTTGAAAAGAGAAGGAGGTTTTATGCTTGGCTGTGTGTACCTCTTCTTTTATGTGTGTTAAGCGATTTCCAAAATTATTGACGAGTTTACGATTTGTTATTATTATAATCTGGATAAAATTTCGAAAAAAACCTTATTCGTACCCTTTTTTTATAAATATTACAGGGGGACACACAAAGAGACGGGTCACCTGATGGCAGTAGTGACAACCGCCGTCCATGGACACCAGCAACTCGAGAGTCTTAAGTGCGCTGCCCGCCTGTGAGGCAGTGGTATCGCGTCGGTCGAGCGGGCCCATGCCTAAGCATGGCTCTACCACTCTCAGACCTTTAACGGTGTTTTATATTATCAATAATTTTATAGTTATGATCGACTATCGACATCTGGTTGAATATTTACCTATTTAATAGCTTTTACGAAAAAAGTAGAAGACATGATTCTAGAAATATGAACAGCTGCACAATATGGACTACAATTAAGATGCCTATGTTTAGCACCGCCTGTATGGCCAACCATGTGGTTTTAGTAGATTCAGACTGAAATCCCCGGTGGTGGCAATGACCCCTGGGAGTTTCCACTAAATATAAGACATTTATTCTCATTATGAATGTTTTTTACAAATTATAAACCTACGTGAGAAAAACATTTCACACCACAAGAAAGAACGTACTGAAAAAATAAAACTTATGGTAAAATACTTGTGACTTTAAAGAACTTAAATAATAAGTAATGATTATGAGGGTATGAATTTAAAATTTTACGTCGGCCGGCAGACAAGCATGGGCCGTTAACTGAACACAAACATTAAATGTATTTTACTAGATGTGGCATTGTTTTGACGTACCTAGGTTATATATTTTCTACATATTCTTTTGTATTTCCCAATTAAATTAATATAGTAAATTAAAGATCATGTATATTTAAATTATTTTCTTTGTTAATTGTTATTTTAGTTTTTGGTTTTTTTTGTGTGGTGTTCGATTAACAACATTGATTATTTTAGATAGATTAACAATGAGATTATTGGCTTTACAGAGTAAACGCTTTAGTACTGTGTACCTTTCAGTATAGTTTATATTAGAGTGCATATGTTGGTTAACTACATAGCTTATGCATGCATGCAGGCATGTATTATAAGTGTATGTCAGTTTAATATTTAATAATTTGCTATCCTTATATACTTCCTTTGGTGAAGTCATATAGTTATAATGAAAAAGCACTTTAACTCGTTTTGTGAAGTATTCTTCTTGCTAAACTTATTATTCTAATAGTAGACATGTCTATTGGGGTCGGCTTCTTTTTTTTTTTTTTTTTTTTTTTTCGTGTAGAAACCCCCTCGGCCCGTCATTCCACCGCGGTTTTCGGTGGAACGGTGTGTCGGAATCGAACCGACTAAAACCACACGGTGTGCCATACTGCGCTTAAAATAGGAGGAATCCGGGAACAGCTTTATTAAGACATCCAGGGGGTTGGCTTGTAGTCTAACCAATTATTGCCTGAATATCAGTTTTTCCAAAGCGACTCTCATCTGACCTCCGCAATCCTGAGAGCTAACTGAATTCGATAGTTGGACTAGTTTTTGTGTTGAGGGCACTGACTTCACAATATTGACTGTCATAGGTTTTCATGACAACCGGGACCGACGGCTAGGTGTTCTGTAGTCTGTATCAAGTTAAGTACAGTTTTGACAACTGAACTTTCGATTAAATAATGAAATATATGGGTATACTTCTACAATACGACGAACTGCACCTGTTAGTGATATAAGATTTTAAAAGTGGTAGAGCATTTCTTAGCCACGAATGGGCCGGCTCGACCGGTACAATACCACGGCCTCACAGAAAACCGGATCTGAAGCAACGCTTGTGATGCATTGACCCGAAAGTAGTAATATTTCCGGAGGCCCAATTTCCCTCCCCTCTCCCTTTATCCCCCCGAACTCTTCAAGAGTCTCAAATGAGTTTGGACAATGAGTCCACCTTATTGTATATCATTTCCAATACTACTATTTGTCATAGATACCATACGTACATGTTCACGCCATTGTCCCTAAAGCAATTGGACTCGCATTTTAACTATAATTTATTTAGTCACATTTACGTAATGCAAAAAAAACAGCAATGTGAACATTGGGTGTCTATTTATAGGGAATAGTATATTATAAGGCTAAGGAAAAGGAGTATACGAGAGTGCAATAGCTCAAGCACGTCAGAGTCACATACCATGTAAGTTATTTAAAAAAAAACTGTAACTGGGCGGTTATATGCGTCACTGCTAACTTAATGGTACTACAAATAACGAAGTAATTATTTCAAACTCTGTGCAATAAAGTCGCGTGTTTAATAACAATTACACTAATAAACATAACATTAGTATTTCAAGTGGAGGGTTGAAGGGGGTGTTTTTATACAACTAAGTACATAGTTTTACTTAATTTATATTTAAAATTCTAAACATTTCTAAGTTACTTATCGGTTTGTGTAGATTTTGAAAGCTAAATTTAGAAAGTAGTTTTTTTGTGTTTTACGTGTCCTCATTTCGTGCTCCTCTTTTACTCATGAATCAGTGCTTAGTACAATATTAAAACTTTACTTGGTTCCTGTGTGTAGTTTACAATATTGTAATGTTTTCATCGCTGCATTCATTCTAACTTGAAGGATACTTAAGTAAACAATATATAATAATTATGTTACCGATAAAAGTTACGTGAAATCCGTGACTGCAGATGTATGAAAGACAATATAGCAAAAGTAATATAGCCCCTTGCTCACAGATTTATAATAGAGGAAACTTTTTTTTTATGCGATAGGGGCAAACGAGCAGACGGGTCACCTGATGGTAAGTGACTACCGCCGCCCATGGACACCCGCAACTCAAGAGTCACAAGTACATTGCCGGCCTTTTAGGTAGGAGTACGCTCTTTTCCTGAAGGTTTGAAGGTCGTATCGGTTCGGAATATGAATGCGTGTACATATGTATGTATCTACAATGTATCTTTGCCCTGGAGTTTGAGATTTGTGTTTGGTAATGTTTATACTATAAATGAGAGAGTTATGTCGTTTGAGCCTGTCATATGTATGTATGTTTGTAAAGTCCCCCGCTACACAGGAATAATTCCTAGTGCGGGAGATAATTTAATGAAAGCAAAAAGTTTGAATAACGGCTTGTTAAGCCGACGGAGATTGTAATACTCATTTGTGTCTACGTACTCTATGTTAACAGATGCATGCTCTACGGCAGACACTAGAATGCTGCAAAGTCGAGAAGGTTGATGTGTCCGCTACGGCCAAAGGAGATTTGGTTAGAGATTTATATGAACACGCTTTTATTAGAGTTTACCTGTAAATAACTAACTATGTAAATAAATCTTGTTTGAAGTTTTCGATCATCGATAAATTCAACTCTGTGACAAAGGGTTTTTTACATTTTGATCAAGATGACATCAATGTTTTTAATCGACTTGAAAAAGGAGGAGGTTTTTCGACTGTTTTTGTTTATGTTTGTTACCTCAGAACTTTCGACTGCGTAAACTAATTTCGACGATTTTATTTTAGTAGTTTTTTATTTGAAAGCTGGTGCTTCCCGTGTGGTCCCATTTTAATTTGGTCCAATTCTGACAATGGCATCCATGAGAAAACCATATAAATCTTAAATATGCATTAAGCATATACGCGACAAATGGACGAATAACTCAATATCACGCCAACCGATTTCGATAATTCTTTTTTTTATTGGAAAGGATGTACTTCAAGGGTAGTTGATGAGAGTTTGGTCCAGTTCTGACAATGGCATCCATAAGAAAACAATATTAGTCTTAAATTTTATGATAGACGCATTGAAGTCGGTTGTCTACTTTTTAAAATCCGATTATTAAATATAATTTATTCATAAAAACTCAAATTGTTGAAGTCGATTAACAACTTTTTTAAATTCAATTATTACTAAACATTGCCGAAAAGTAAACTTTTTAATACTGTCATTTAAAAATATGTACGTAACATGTTAAGACCGTTTATTTTCGGGTGATTCATTAGTCCACTCGTCCGATTCATTGTTTCCCTGCCCTAACTACACCGGTGACTCAAGGTAATTCCCATGCATCAAACCTAAAACAGACGTTATAAATCCGTTTCGAGTCAAGTCACCAGTACAGTAACCAGTAATAATGATCAAACATCACCAAAAATGACAACCTCATGCATGCACGACTTGCTAATATTATAAATATTCAATAGTAGTGCATTTTAGTATGTTTAATATCTAAATGTGTAACGTACAATAAATTAAAACTATATCGTTCGTTTATTTTAATGCTGTGGATATTTTAAAGGAAAATATAAAAGTTTATCACAAGATGTTATTGCTTTTCTTTCACATAGGCCCATATAGATATTTATTTTAAAAGTTCTTTATTCTTAAATGCTTCAAACCCCCCCCCCCCCCCCACCTTACCCATTAGCACCTTACCGGGGCTAATAGGTAAGGTGGTATATTGGAGTCAAACCGACTAAAACCACATAGTGTTTCGTGAGCGGGTCTTATGGCCGGGGCCTCAGGTGTACCCTAGAAAGGAAGTCCCTGTATACCCCGGCAGACCAGGCCGCCTTTTGTAAATGCTTCATACTAATTAATATTGTCTACGAAAGCTAACACACGCAACACAAGTGTGGAATTATTATATACTGCCAATGCAATCTAAATTATCAACACCATTCTACCTTACGTTATAGGGCTCTGACTTCCCGCCACCAGCCAGTTCGATTTATAGGTATGTTACCCTGACTTGCTTGAGCGACTGCTTATGCCCCAGTCCAGCTATATAATCAATATAGTTATTCTTCCTTTCATGTAAATACACTCTAAATTTCCCCATGTTATTCCCAAATATGCCCGGAATAAGTTGTAATTACAAGCTCAAGTGTATGTATGATGTATGTATCATCCTGTACTTTTTAAAGTTTTTGAGTTTGGCTGATTACTTTATGGGCCGGCTTCTTAACGCAAACCTCTTCTTGGGAATGTAATGGTTTTCAGACGTTGAGAGTACAAATTAAGAAGGTAAATTAGAGTAAGGAAAACTAATATACATATATATATATATATATATATATAGATATAATGCATATGTACAACCACTCAGGCCCCCAAGGAGCTATTATACTCGTAAGCGACACCGCAAGCTTAGGATGGGGAAACTTCACTAGGCTGGGACTGCATTACTTCGAAGAGATGATTGGTCTGTGTATCTACTGATTTTGATTGCTGAGAGATAGGTCTTCGGTTTGATTTACACACGGGACAAAACAATCTGTGTGTAGTTGTCCCTATAATAGTGTGTTCTTTGACACAAGAGTCATTCCTAATGCGAGGAAGTTTTCTTTAATTAATAATTTTAACGCATCTTATTTAATTTTGATGTTAGACCGTGTTATGGATAGTAAATTATTTTCTAACTTCACATGTGAGATCTATTCCATTCAGTTGAAAGTTATGAGCTTTATAATGTGATATGGACCAATTCTAAAAACCAGTTTCCCACATACACGCGTGAGAGATTTATTAGACACATAAGTGTAGAAAATTAATTACATAAATAAAGCGATTTGTTAGAAATATGATATTAGTAGTAGTGTGTTAAGAAAAATGTTGCAATAAATTGAAATTTAGTTTGTAGAACAAGAAAGAAAAAACTTAATCGTCTATGCCATGGTTTCCAGTCCACACAGATCAAATCTCTGTGTCTATATATAATATATACGTATAAACAGTGCGTTTGGCACAGAATGACAAATCGATAACTCTATTTTAAACTGATAAATACTAAGAGAATATATGATTTTACAGTGCGAAGGGTTATGTAACAAACAGTGGTAAAGCCTTACTTATGCACGTAATGGCTGGCTCGACCAGTGCGAAACCACGGACTCATAGAAATTCGGTTGTGAAGTAACGCTTGCATTGCATTTCCCCGAAATGAGTGAGGTTTCCAGAGACCCAACTCCCCTCAACCCCCTTCTACTCTTTTCCATCTCCTCAACCTACTTTCTTCTTTCCCCTCCCCGCATCCCCCATCCCTCATCACCCTCACCACCCTAAGGTGGCAGCGCACCTGTGACTCTCGAGTTGCAGGTGTCCATAGACGGCGGTTGTCACTTATCATCAGGTGATCAGTCTGCTCGTCTGTCCCTCTATTGTATAAAAAATAAAATATAAAAAAACCTGTTTTATGTATTTTGCTCTTTTTTATAAAAACAGTACATATGCGGACTTTTGTTAATTCACTTTACTAGACTATTAGCCTGCTGCAGTTGTCGGCATGATTTTTTTAAATTGTTTATTGGAGAAGGCGTGTTTCTTCCTCTAAACCTAAAGGGAACCTATTCACTCTACTCTTAAACGTTAAACTTGTTTGCCAATTATACTTCGCAGAATTTGTGTGTTTAATATACCTGTGGAGGAACAGGTGGGAAGTCCCTCTAATATAAAGAAAAAGTCCTAAGACCAGCCGATGCTCGTGCCTGGCGGACAGCAGCCTACCAGTTGATAATTAATCGACGCAAGAACTTTCATATTGCAATTCAGCATCTTATTATGTAAGAGTTGCTAAGTAGTTCAGTTTGTCTTCGGTAGATGGTGTTAATGTTTATTTCTGCTGTATTTGAAGGTCGCCACACACGTCTGCCTACCTCTTTCTAGGATTGGTATGAGTATCCCGTATATTTTGTATTTGTAAGTAAATTATTGTTGATATATCTGTGTGCCCAAATGTGAAAGCAAATCTCTATCTTACACTATTACACTGTTTACACATTAAAACATTCAGAGCACGAGTCATTCTTTAAAGTCATTGCATTCACATCAAACAATTATAATGTATACATTAAGCACACGTTGAGCCCCTCGTGATAATTTTATTAACAGGTCTAAAGTAATACGCTTATATTATTTTAGCAAATTGAATCTACATTGGAGTAATGATAATAGTTTATCAACAATTATAATAAACTTAATTTAAAGTTTATTTATAAATTAAATAACACATACACATTATCTATAACTATTGCGCACAGCACACATGCATACATATATACTCACACATTAAAACATCCACACACATATTCACAAATATGCAAAACTAATTTTGGGGTGTGCATGACATGTTGCTTTGTTTTCTTTTCTTTTTGCTATGTATATTGTCATAATCTTAGAATTTCTTTTATCTTCTCCGACATATTGTAATGTGTATTTTTAAATTACATTAATAATTTAATTATAGCTATGTTGTAGCTAGTTGAGTGCTTGGTGATCAAAACCAAAGTCTCATGCCTAATTCAGACAACAGTCCTCTCACAACGTATTGACCCCTTGACCCCGCCGTACTGGAGTTTTTGCATACCACTTCCTAATGTATTCTTATAGGCAATATCCACTTTATAGTATAGAGGGACAAACGAACAGGCGGGTAGCCTGATGGTAAGTGACTGCCGACGCCCATGATCACTTGCAACTCATAAGTTACAAGAGTGCTGTCCGCCTTTTAGGGTAGGGGAAAGGGAGGAAGGAAAAAGGAAAAGGGAGGTCGGGAAAGAGGGGAAGGAAAAGGGGGCTGGGCCTCCGATAACTTCACTCACTCGGTCACACAATGCAATAATTGGTAAAGAGCCGATTTTTTGTGAGGCTGTGGTAATACTCCGGTCGAGACGGCCCATACGTGCCGAAGTATGGCTCTCCCACGGTAAAATATTTCACGTTTTCTTCCATTCCTTTGCATTTTTCTTTTTCTTTTCTATTTATTTCTAATTATACCATCTTTAATTCCTATAGCGCTCGTTTGATGGCAATAGGCCTGCCCTTCTATCGTGGTATTGCAACCATTGGAAAAGAGCCTACTTCTATTCTTGAGTTGCGGGTGACCAATTGTGACCATGGGCATCACTTACCATCGCATAAAAAAACAAAAATCTCCGCTCCACACCGCAACCCATCTACCGCACCAAGGATACAGACGTGACTATGTAAGCGATAATAGTAAGTACCGTACACATGTTCATCAAATACCTCTTTAGGAATTCTATTCACAACTGAACAGCCGACATTACACGTGATAATTAAGTAATTTTACTTCCATGATTAACCGACTGCGGACACGCAAGGTTGTATTGTTTACACGCTCATTATCTACGTGTAATTTAGGGGTTGATTGTATCTGTTTTATGGGAGTATGGTGAGGTTGTGGGTTTGGGGTTCTACTGGATAGTTGTAAAATTTAAGTTTATTAGGGTGCCGTGTTTAATAGTCAATTAACTTAAAAAAAAACACACAAATATATTATAAACACATGATGACATGAATATTATATAATTAGTTATATACTTATTCCAATATTAAAAATGTGAATTTGACTTTATTTTTTATATATTTAAATCGGTTTAAAGTTCAAACACTTCACAAACGGTCTTCTGACTCCAATCTAAGCCAAGCTTGTATCAAGTTGGTAAAAGACTACTGATAAACATACTTATATAATTCTAAAAATATATATATAAGATATATTATATACCCAGACACAGAACAGATTGTGTATATTACACAACCATTTCTTCTGGTCGGGGAATCGAAGACACGACCGACTTAGCAATCAGGTTCACTAACCAATAGACCAGGCCAGAGATTCTTACACTTAATTGCCTTAGCCTGTTAATCATCAGACACTAAAACTGAAAAGAAAGCTTTTCTAATAATAAAATTCCCTTTTGTTTCAGTCCACTTTGCTTGATACATCAGTCCCTTGTGAGCCAGTGTCGATAAATAAGCCGTATCGAGTCAAAATTGAAACTAATCATGTTAACGTCAAATTCGATTGTGTTAGTTCATTAACGTTTTGGTTTGTAACCCAGTTATGAGTTCATTTAGAAAGGAATTAACCGTCTAAAATAATTATTAAAATGTGAAAAAGTCAAATTTTTTTTTAATTGTAAGCAAGCACAGAAACGTATATATCTATATGTCTCTATGCTTACTTTTTCTTCTAGATATTTTATTTTTTAGCTTTCCCTGTTTGTTTATGTGAAGTGAAAACTTCTTTAGAGTCATTTTGAGCCATTTTTGGGTGAACAAAAATCATGGAACTCGCGTCATCGTCACCGAACGCTTTCCATGAGCTATATGTATACTGTGTATATTTATTATGTGTAATTTTTGGGTGAACAAAAAGCGTGAAACTCGCGTCATTGTCACCGCAGGCTTCCCATGAGTTATATGTATACTGTGTATATTTATTATGTGTAATTTTTGGGTGAACAGAAAGCGTGAAACTCGCGTCATTGTCACCGCAGGCTTCCCATGAGTTATATGTATACTGTGTATATTTATTATGTGTAATTTTTGGGTGAACAGAAAGCGTGAAACTCGCGTCATTGTCACCGCAGGCTTCCCATGAGTTATATGTATACTGTGTATATTTATTATGTGTAATTTTTGGGTGAACAGAAAGCGTGAAACTCGCGTCATTGTCACCGCAGGCTTCCCATGAGTTATATGTATACTGTGTATACTTCAACGTAGATATACCTCCGTGAGCTAATAGCATACATTACTTAGTTTTCTTCTATCGGCAGTCCCCAAACACTGCCAGTATTTTTTATGTGAAACTAAGAGAAAAATAAAGAACATACGTTAGTAATATGGGCATTATAATGACCCTTTTACCAACTATGAACCGCCATTCAAAAAGAAAAACAAATAGTTCACGACCCACAACTACACAATTCGTTCTTTCAATCATTCACTGAACGGTTCTTTCACTCGTGTGATCCATATAAATTTTATTGTTCACAATATACTGGGTCATTTTCAGCCACTATTTAATTCCTGTTCTAATTATTGCAAATTATGCAAAATATCCTATCGTATGGCAAAGTAATATAAATGGCCTTAAAAAATGCAGATCATCGCCTTCAATGCGGCTCTCTCATTCCTTTTACAATACTTTAATATGTAAAACGTGTCATTTAAAATTTTATTAGTAATTTTCTTGGAATCCCGTGATCTAATCCTGATTGCGTTACTGGGTTACGCTGGGGCCATCGCTGGACAATATTGTTCAGAATAAAAAAAAATTGAAGTTGTTTTTTTTTATTTCAACATTGATCGTGTGGTTCTCAGTAAAGTAGATATGACTATGGGATCGGACAGTTTTCTATCACATAGTATGTGTACAGTCATATAGTGCATGGTTTACCGCAATAAGCTTACCCCCCATTACATTAGTGGGACCAAACTCTAATTGACAAAAGATGCTTCATACACCTCTGAATACCCCTTAAGTGATGTAGGCATAAGCATTTGCATGAATGTAGAAAATCGGTAGATAATTGACGGAAAAACAGAGTCAACATGGATTGTCCAACTTTTTATGTCAGTTATAAATATAACACCACATGACTGACTTCCTCTCTTTCTTGCTAACGTTCACTCTATGACACTCCTACTTTTAAGACGATTTTAATGATACCTTACACAAGACGTTTACGCCTCTAAACCGTGACAAAATTACATAATACATACATCATATATATTTATATGTATATGCAGCGACAAACAGAACCCTCCTTGCCCACGCTGGTAAAAAATATATTCGCAAGCATAAATATATATTTATATATATAATTATATATGTATGTATATATTTTATTTTTACTAATAATAACTTGACACATCTCAAACACGGCCGTCTGATCTACATACTTATAGATGCTGAAAAACATACTTATGTATATACTTCTAAATACATACATATAATACATAAATTGCACCCACATAGAACAAATGATCATCACAAATTATTGTCCTGGGTGGGAATTTAACCCACGATCTCTGGCTTAGCAGTCAGGGCCACTAACGACCAGACCAACAGGCTAATTAACTATTTCGTATCTACGTCAGTTCTGAGTAATTGTCATGAAATAGTACCTGAAGCACATTATACATTCATAAATACACTCGAAAACACAAGGCGCTTTTTCATTCAAAACACAAATGAAGATAGGTGCAGCATAATTATTCGTATAACAACGTGTTTACATACCTACATGAACACGCAAGGTATTAATATAATTAAGTAATTAATGTACAAGTGTATGGCCGTATCTAGAGTGGAACAAAATATAATAATAAAAAAATATAGGTAGGTAATTATGTCAACAATTCTAAATCTATAAACAAGTATGACTGATATGAAACCTCAAGTCAGTAAAAACAATGTCAATGAGAACATGTCGGTCTATAATATTTAAACTTATAAAAAACATGCGCTTATTTCATATGATAATTATAACAATAATGTATAAAACATACATCCATACGCTCCCGCCTGTAACCCCGAAAGGGAGGGCAAATGTGTATAAACATCCACATTTTGCAAATTGCAATTTGGTCCCACTAATCTAATAGCAAGCCTATTGTAACTGGGCACAGTATGAATGAAAGATGGAAAATAAAGAGCATATTTATATGGGTTAACATGGGAAAATGAAAGCTATGAAGGCGATGGGGGGCAACGATATTGCTTTTAAGGATTGAAATGCCTTTAGTAAAAGATCATCTTTCATGCAGTCTCAATCGATTCTTCCGATGATACTTCGGCCCATAAGAACCGTGTAGAAATAAGAGAATTAAAAAACTTTATTTCTGATAGGTTATAACATAGCTTATAACACATATAGCATGATTTGCACTATAAGTTACTCAGATTTGACTGGCTTGGTGGTCTAGCTTTAATTCATATTACATTTTTTATTATGTATACTTACCATCGTATTAGGTACAAATTATAACATTAGAATTTATTGATAGAAAATGGAGGATAGAAATTGAATAGGGAATAGTTTGTCCCCCAGTACAGGTAGAGCCCTTAATTTGATTATCTCGCATATCGTTTAGTAAAATAATTCGATAAATCATTTCAATGGAATCAATATAAATTTAAATTTGGCCAAACAGTTATGATTTCCATAGTCATTAATTTGTGGCTAAAATAAATGGTAAATTAATAGCATTTTATTTAAAAAAAAAAAAGAAAAATTGTAAAAGTATTAACAAATAAATAAATAGACCATCACTTTCTTTTTACCTTTGCCTTAATGTAATTATAAAATAAATATATTTTCTTTCTCGTCTTTCTTTCATAAATTAGTTTTTTTTATTCACGTTGTTATTTTATTTAGTAGTTTTATATAAAGCGTCAACAGGATTTCGATATGACGTTGATCGAGCACACTTAAATTACTCCGTTCATACTGATCTGTGGTGATGACTGACGTTGGTGAATTATAAAGATAAGTGTTCGAACAGCCAGCCAGACCGGCAGCATTTTTGCCTGATCTCTTAGAACTGCTAACCCCTTTTAATAGACTTTCCACCGTCAATTTTTCATGTGATCATTTTATGCAGAACCGTTAGCGTACGTAGCATCATTCTTTAAAATTAATTGTCATAAGAAAGCAAATATGTTATCACGTGTGTCACATTCTTACTATTATTAGTCTTGCGATAAATTCAAACTACCTAAGTAAAATAGAATGCAAGAAATTAAAAATATTACAATCCAAATCCAACACGGTTTTCTATCTAAAGAATTATAATTTAAAAATAAACCTTTGATTAACGGGAAGAAAAGATTTTCAACATTCTAATCCCATTTCTATATTATGAAAGTATATGTACACATAACAAATAAATGTGTATAGTATAGAAACACTGATGATAATGTATAGCGTATAGTATACAAAATCATGATAATCTAATTAATTAAATATTTTATTATGTATTATACATACATACATCTTTCCCATAAGGGTAGGCAGAGACCACTTCCTTCCAGTTGCTACGATTCTGACCTTTCACTTTCATTCCGTTCCGCATACAGGCTCGTCGATTAAAGGTACTTTTGACCTGGCCTTTGCTTAGATTGTCTTGAACTTGGTCCAAGAACATTCGCCTAGGTCTTCCATTTGCGACAACTCCATTTAGATCTGCCATATAAATACCTTTTGTCCTTCTTCTTTCATTCATCCTTTCGCATTATACGTTTTGGTTTTTAATCGTTAATTGAATATGAGTTATATGTTGTTTCAAAGCTTAAGAATGTCTTAAAAGCAGTTGATTTTCAGTATTGAATCACGAATATCTTTAAAAGTTAAATTATTTTAGGTTTCTATAAATTTTAATGGAACAAACGATCATTAGAATTAAATCAGCAATTAATTTTCATTTATTAAATCTTAAAAGATAATTTCCAAGTCAAAATTTCAAGAAAGAATCGTAATTATCACAATTATTGTGAAACCATATTGCATTAATCCCAAATAAAATTAATTAATGCTAGGTAGTATACCGTTGAGAAAACTGCAATGCAAAAGGACTTAAAAATGACTTAATACATTACAACTATCAACATTTCAACCCGTTACTACCGCGTAGTGCTAAACTATGCATAAGATGCTACACACGTTAATACTAAACCTTAATTAAATGAATACCTCACTAACTGCCGATATAATTATGGGTATTACTTCCCATGTTTGGTATAGTACTAGGTACTATTCCAAACTAGATAATTAAAATAAATTTTGTGTTCAAAGTATTAATGAAAAGTAATTTTCAGAAAAGAAAAACATTATTTAAATAATACTTCTTTGTAGATACAATTTTTATAGTTTGTTTTTAGCAATCACCGCAATAAAAAAATACAAATACTAATATACCCGCTTAAACTAATTAATAAAAAAGTACTTACAATTTCAAATCTGCACTGAATCCAAAAAAAAAACTTTCAAATTATCACAACACAGTTTAATTAAAAAAATAACACTTCACGGTGATTTCTCCGAATAAACTCGCTCACACACTTGTCACTTGTAACTGTCAACACACTCGCGTTCGAATTTTGAAATATCGGGAGACGTGAAAACGGACGAGAGCAGGAACGCGCGGCCTCTCACCTCAACCGACTGAGCCCGAATGCCTTTTGCGCATGGCCTACCGTCGTACTACGAAACAGCGTACGTCGCAATGCGTTATTATATTTAAAAGCACCCTTACTCCGACGTCCTCAATATCCTGAAGAGTTCATACATTTTATTTCAGGCTTTAAATTATAGCTGACTCAATCTTCCAATGAAGTAATTGGTGTACACAATGGATGAAATGTAAATGGCGTCAGGGATTTTTCGAAATTGATGTTTTTATTCCTTTTTTAAATATTTTTTTTTTGTAACTGGTCAGATTGCTGATTAGTAATTTTTGCAATTACCTGCATTTCATTTTTGGAATGTTGTTGATTTAATGTTGAGAGAGTTGTGGTACTAATGAAAATATCGAGTCAACGAATCATCTACATAATTTGTAATAAACTGGCAAACTAAACTTTGAAAAGTATTAATTATGTAAAACAGACACAGCGATTTTTTCAGACAGACAGGACATCAGATGGTAAGTGGTAGCCGCCGACTAATAACTAATTTATAAAGTGAGTATGTGTGAAATTAAATATATTAGGTACAATACAATACAATACAATATTCTTTATTGTACACACACAAAAAAAATAAAAACAATATGAAACAAATTATATAGGTATATGGTATATACAAGTAAAGGACTATTACTTATATATACTTATATATACTATATAAATGCTGATCTATATTATTGTTTATATATATGTATATGTATTTATAAATATATTTATTTATGTAAATATGTGTGTGTATATATACATTAGGTATATGTATATGTATTTATTACAAGTAACTTAATTAAAATTTTACACCACAGGCTACCCCAATACTTTTTAACCATATCCGTATCAAGGTTGTCTTGAAGAGATCGCCGTTAGCGTTAAGACCGCCTATTGTCATACCTTACTATTTGCAACATGTTTTCTGTATTTATATATATGTATAAAACGTGTACAATAAAGAAATAAATTAATTAATATATTATTAATTAATTTTACAAATGTTTAATTTAGTTAATATTTATACATAACTTAATAGTTGAAAATATTCTTCTTAAGTATTTTTCTCGTCAAATTTAGACTTGCAAGGATATTTAGTATATGAAAAAAAAAAACTTGGAAAGAGCGCGTCATCCATACATAATATAACAAATCGGAAAGTAACTGTCTTCGAGTTTGTTACGTCGTAACGGCTAAACGGCTGAACCGAAATTTTGAATTGATAGTGGGAGTATATTATATATACTCTTAATAGTGGTACCTTGGAACAAAAAAAGTCGTAGAGACACCCTGTTTAAGATGTTGAAAGATCTACTAAAGGGTTGGAGAAGGGCAACGATGGCTCTAGCAGGGATCCGTATGTTTTAATAAAGCTGTTCCCGGATTCCTTCTATTTTAGGCGCAGTATGGATGGCACAAAAAGCTGTTTAAGTCGGTCCGATTCCGACACACCGTCATACCGCAAACCTCGGTGGGATGACGGCCCAAGGGGATTTCCACAAGTGAAAAAAAGGGTAGCGGTGGATCAAAATATATGTAGGGAAATTGAGGAGGCTTATGTCGAAGGCAGCCTAACCTGGTAGCTGATAATTAAAATGTAAAGTATAGTGTAACACTTTTAAACAAAAATACAAACAGATGAAGTTTTGCAACAATGCAGTTGGTTTTATACAACCGTATATAATTTAATTTAACAGACAACCGTAGCAAAGTCATGCCTAGAGCAATACCACGGCCTCACAGAAAACCGGTTGCCAACAGTGAGGATACCGGTAGACCAAACATCCTCTCTGCTATTTCCTCTCACGTCATCACCCTCTAAAGCGGGCAGCAAACTGGATGACCATACCCGTCTGTAACTGTAACTGTTACGACTGTAACTGTAACTCGAATTGTCTGTGGTTGAGAGAAATAATATAATTTGTATTTGGTATTGAGCGAATGTGTACTGCGTGAATGCTCGACTAGTTTCTGTGACTAGTTAGTCCAACAGGGACTCGTTAACAAGTGTATTTTTTTTCTATGGTGTAGGGGCTAAACTAGCCAACGGGTCACGTAACGATAAGTGACAACCACCGTCCATGGACACCTCAAACTCTTTAGAGGGTGATGTCGTGAGAGGAAATAGCAGAGAGGATGTTTGGTCTACCGGTATCCTCACTGTTGGCAACCGGTTTTCTGTGAGGCCGTGTTGTCGCACCGGCCGAGCCGGCCCATTCGTGCCTAAGCATGGCTCTACCACGTAAAAGTAGGTATAATATCCCTCTCCTTCCATTCCCTTCCCTAGTTCTTCCTTCCATTTTCTTTCATCAACATACAATATTCTTTAATGCCTCAAATTGCTGGTTGACGGCAATAAGCTTGCCGTCTATAACTTTGGGGGGAACAAATTCAATTTGTAAAATGTGGGTGCATGCAATGCATCTCTGCTTAACCCTTCGGGGATACAGGTGTGAGCGTATGTATGTATATATGTTTGTATATAATTTGATAGCCAGTATAGCTACATCTGTATTAGATAGGTTTAATCAAGAATCCATTAGAAAAATTATATATTTAAGTTGTTTTTCAACTTTGGCGTTTAACTTTCAATCGTTAAGTTCAACTTTAAATTACAGGAGCGTGTACAAACGAGCTTTTAAACGAAATTAAAAGTCTCAGTCGGTTTTTCCTTAGCAAATTAAATTGGATTAAGTATTTCATTACAGTTTTGTTTCATTCCTGAGTTCTTTTGTTGCGTTTAGATTTTCTTATTATTTTTTCATTTTAAAAATAAAACCTCAGCACTAGGATTAACTTCTGTATCGCTTAGGACTTTACAAACATTCAAACAACGGACACAAAGAACACCTAGACTCAGAACAACAATTACAGGATTACACAAAGTGTTGTCCCGTGTGGGGATCGAACCCGTAGCGAAGTTACCACTTAAACCACCGCGCCATCTGTGCAGTCAAGTTTTTCATAGGGCGGCTGTTGCTACGATGATAATTTAAAACCGTACATAACTATATAAAAATAAATACAATATGTATGTATTTGATCTTTATTATTTAGTAAAAACATACACTCAACTTTGTAACGGGGGAGAGCCACGCTTCAGTACGTATGGGCCGGCGCAACCGGAGTATTACCACGGCCTCCATAACCCCGACTGTTAACCAATGCTTGCATTGGGGGACTGAGTGAGTGTAGATACCCGAGGCATAACCTCCTTTCTCCTTTCTCATCCCCTCTTTTCCCTCCCCATTTGCCATTCCCCTCTTTCTCCTCCTAACGTTCCCCTACCCGAAAAGGTGGACAGCACTCTTGTGACTAGTGAGTTGCAAGTGTTCATGGGCGGCGGAAGACTCTTTTGATTAGGTGACCCGGTTGCTCGTTTGTCCCACTATACAATAAAAAAAAACTCAAGCCTCATACACCCTCAAAGGTGGGCAGCGCACTTACGACTCTTAAGTTGTAGGCTGTTCCCTATATAATTAAAAAAAAAACCCTAAAATGTACATACTGCAATCAATCGAAAACTCTAATACTTTCAATCAAATAACTATGTACTTATTTGTTAACGAAGGCAGTGTATAATTGAAAATATAAAATTTGAAAAAATCTATATTAATTTGTTAGTTTTTGATACAATTAATAAATGGAGTACCTTAAATTTTAAGAATTATACATCCAGATACTTTTGTACACAAATTGTCTATTACTGTAAGTTCTCTTTACAGAATTATTATTTCTTTTCATAGTACTTGTAACAGAAAACAAACTCATCGATGCAAATCTAAATACAGTTACAGTTTTTAATGCACTCCGTAAATGTATTACAACAATTATAGCCTCATTTATATCATAAAATATACATATATTAAAATTATAACTTTAGTTCTCAGGGGCTCAGACTTCACGTCATCAGCCAATTCAATTTATAGGATCCTGACTTGCTTGAGCTATTGCTTGTACTCCCCAATCCAATTGTATAAGCAACATGTTGTTTGTGTGTTGTTTTCTGTAAATAGGCTTGTCCCCTATTACGTAAATGGGACTGAATTATAATCGATAAAATGTGGGCATTAATGACCCTTCCGCCAACCCCTCCTAGAAAACAGGCAAGAGTATAAATGTAATTTTAAATAATTTTTAAACTACGAATCGCATTCATTCTTATCAATTTGTGATCCGAATATTAATTTAGAGCCTTTTATATCGATGCATTGCGAGAATCGGTTAATTTGGTTAAACAAACAGTTTCGTGACTGTCTAATATTAATGTGATTTCACATGTCAAAACTGACCTATTATATTGTGAAGACTATAATATAAAATATAAATGTTTACACTGGAAGAGCCATGCTTTGGCATCAATTAACCGGTTCAACCAGTGCGTTGCCACGGCCTCGTCCCCCTCAAAGACGGCCAGCTTACTTTCCAGCCCTGTCTTTTCGTTGCAGGTGTCCATTAAAGGTGGTTGTTACTTACCCATCAGTTCGTATGTATTACAAAAAAATAATAGTTTGAAGAAATTGGACATATGCGACAAAACGAATGATGTCAATGTAGAATGACTTAGGATGGGAAGAATGTCATGGGGTCACAATACGCTGCCAGGAATAGAGTAAGTACCATAAAACGGATATTGTTAAAGCAGCAACAGCGTAAGGGCTAAGGCATTTGACTTAAGATCGTGTGGCTGTAAGTACGAACCCACTCTCAATACAAGCATTTAGCCTAAATGAAAGGATTTAAAGAATACAAGTAATGTTTGGTCAACGTTGCCATAATTCGTTATTCTTAAAAAAACGTAAAGTAACACGACTGCGCAAAAAAGTTTTGTAATATTTTGAACGAATTCAAACCATGTATCTTTTGTTATGTTTTTAAACGATTTTTCCGTCAACTGTAAACCGATTTTAAATATTTCAAGAGCATATGTCGTTCAACAGTAACCCAATCAAGATGTGAGCATGGGATCCCAGAGAAATAGAGATATAAACTCATAGTAAATTCAAATATTAAGGTAATTTTTTGGATGTATGTATGTGAGTTCCTTTATTTCATAACTCCTTTCAGCACAAATTAGGATGTATGGTATCAGTAGAATCCTTATAATGCCAGGTACAATAAAAAAAAAAGGTAGCCATGATGCACATAATTAGTTTGTTTTCCTTTAGAGGATATGTTTTCTTAAACTACCTTGTTGGAATGTTTTTGCCGATTGCAAATCTTCAAATGCACTTTAGCTGTTTAAAATTTTGTCTATGTAGCAATACGAAATTTATCAATTTTCAATCTATAATAAATAAAAAAGTCAATGACTCAGCTCAACTGAGGACAGTTTTCCCGAATAGCGGGTATTGTTTGGTAATCTGCCAGCCAATTCAACTTAAACAGCGTGAGGATGCAATAAAATGTCTAGACAGACAGACGTACAATAACTCAATACCGTTTTGGCATGCACATACAACGGCAATATTATATAGCGCTGTGGATTCATTTGACTATAACAAGAAACTATATAAATGTATGTAGCTGAGTCAACATTTCAGGATTTCAATAATAATTTATTGTTTGTCAATGTGTGAGTCAATAGTTACTTTTTTTTATATCAATAGGCAGGCAAACAGACGGATCACCTAATGGTAAGTGACAACCGCCGCCCATGGACACCTGCGCCTCAAGAGTCGTGAGTGCGCTTCCCGCCTTTGAGGTATGGGGGGATGCGGGAAGGGGAAGAAGAGAGAGGTATGGTGAGATAGGAAAGAGGAGAGGGAGAGGGGGGAGGGGAAAGAAGAGAGGGCGATGAGGAGATTGGAAAGAGGAGATGAGGGGAGAGGAAAGCGGAGAGGGGGAGTTGGGCCTCCGAAGGCCTCCAGGTTTCCGAAGGCCCAACTCTCCTCTTTCCTCTCCCCTCATCTCCTCTTTCCAATCTCCTCATCGCCCTCTCTTCTTTCCCCTCCCCGCATTCCAGTAACCCTTATCACCCTCAAAGACAGGCAGCGCACTTATGACTCTTGAATTGCAGGTGTCCATGGACGGCGGTTGTCACTTACCAGGTGACAAGTCTGTTCGTCTGCCCTCTACTTAAACTACTAAAATAAAAAAATAATTTAGAATAATTCCTTTTTGGATAGAGTTATCTTTGAAGAAATTACAAAAAGTTATAAAAAAATTACCCTATTTGCACAAGCTGGTACCTGGGAGTTCGAGCGCTCTATACATATACTAATTTTAATTTTAGTTTATAACGGCCATCATCAGGATCGAATCATACGAAACGGTGAACAGAGGCAATATTATGTTAATTATGAAAATTCTATTGTTGCTAGGTTTCGTTGACATATAGCTTGCTAAATACTATATTGATTAACAGAATTAACCATGTGTACTGTATATTTATGGCAACTAACCAATAAATAAGTTAGGCATTAATTGTGTGCAAGTTTTATACTAATAATATATTCATTATTGTACATCAATCAATTGGAGGAAAAGAAAACCAATCACAATAACAGTTTATACAATTCGAAAACAAATTCAAAATGGCCCACCCTTTGGTCTAGTGGTTAGTGTCCCTGACTGCTGAACCGGAGATCGTGGGTTCGATCCTACACGTGACAAAAATTTGTGTGATCCACAAGTAGTTGTCCAAGTCTCAGTGTTCTTTGTGTCTGTTGATTTAATGTTTGCAAAGCATCCTGCGACACAGTAATTATGCCTAATGCGGGAGTTGTCTTTTAAGCAGGGTAAAAATATGGTTGGCCCTTATCACATTTTGTGTTTGATGCATCATAGCCTCTCTAGGTCTCGGTAGAGTAAAATAGGACCCAAAGCATCAGTATGAGTAGCCATTCACATCCTGTGGATGTTGTATAATGCTAATAAGAGATTGGCTTTATATCTTTCTCTCGAGAGCGACTCTCATCATCGACTGCCAAGTTTTTTCTATTCGGATGGACACCTTGGCGTTGCGTAGAGACGTAGCTTCACTCTGCATCCTCTATCGCTTTTTTCATGGGGAGTGTTCAGAGGAATTGTTCGGACTTATACCGGCTGCAGGCACGATTGGCACTCCACCACTGTGCGCTTCTCCAGAAGCTTTTTGCCTCGCACAGCCAGCCTATGAAACAAATTGTCGCCTGCCGTATTTCCGAACCGATACGACCTTCAAACCTTCAAGAAAAGAGCGTACTCCTACCTAAAAGGCCGGCAACGCACTTGTGACTCTTGAGTTGCGGGTGTCCATGGGCGGAGGTAGTCACTTACCATCAGATGATCCGTCTGCTCGTCATCTCAAAATCTTTATTACCGGGGGTTTTGGGGTAACAGAAATTTACTATGCCATCCTTCAAAGCAAACCATCTCCACAAGTAATTAAAACTCATTTCTCGTTTCAACATCGCAAGGTTTCCACCGTTTAGTACTAAATACAAGAACTATAAGAAACACGTTCGTCTGTCACCATCACTCAAAGTGACTGTTGATGTTACTCTCAAAATTACAAAGAAATACTCATTTAAGGTCTTGAGTATATGTAAGTATGGATATATGTAATTAAATAATATTTCAGTGACGTAGATAGTCCCCGGTAGCTTGCAACATAGTGTGTATTATTTTACAGTATAAGGGTGCAAACCAGCAGATGGGTCCCCTGAGTAAGTGACTCCCGCCGCCCCTGGACACCTGTAATTTATGAGTCACAAGTGCGCTGCTCGCTTTTTAAGGGTGCCTCTCGCTAGGATGAAGCGCGTATTACTCCGGTCTAGTCTTCCCATACGTACCTAAGCGAGCTCATAAGCATCAATAAAATATAGGGAAAGAGGAGATGGGGGATAATCATGACTTTCCATCTGACCACACATGGCTCTCTGGTGTCAAACTAAGCAGAGCTCGTACTACGGTAACCAGACTGGTGATGTATTACTAAATACATTATATGTTTTAGGTACATTACAGCCAGATACAATAGTTGTCATACAAATCGAATCCATAATAACATTAAATTAACCCCAATAAAATAGTTCTAAGTAATGCTTCAAATTTTTGTACAAAATAATTTACTTAACATAATACTCCGTGATCCCCATCCGTATAAGAGGCTCTATCGACTCTACTCAAAGTTACAAAAACAACTGCGCTTGTTGTGTTGTATAAACAAAAACAAAACTGTTGCTACCGTTTAAAGAAAAACAATTACGTTGGTATTTCTGTTTGTTTACAACAAACTTTTACACTATAAAGGTATTCAAATCGTAGCTTCAGCTCTTAACACATACTCTTTTCCTTTTTTTTTGTCTGGAAACCCTCACGGGTGATCACCTTGTCATACTGAAGCTAACAGTAAAGTGGTATGTCAGATTTGAACCGACTAAAACCCAGTGTACGCCCCTAGGAGCCCTAGAAAGGAAAACCCCGTGACCCCAGTAGACTTAGCCTCTTGTTGAGCAAGGCGACCAAACCATGGTGTATCCCATATATAGAGAGGCTCACATCGTCTTAGGCCTTCTTCTGTGTGTGTTCAGGCAAGCACTCATAGAGGCTGGAGTTCGTTGTGCCCTTTCCGGCGCCTGGTGCGTGTACTAGCTTTCTCCTATTCCCGTTAAGTCGTTTCTTGTGCAATTATCACTGATTCGCAGTAAAAAGTGGACGTACGGTCAGGCAAATTGCCGTCAGCCGAGCACCGTATGTATCACCGACTGTATCTATACAGTCTGATACATCAGTCCACACCAATAGCTAATATTTTATTACAATATTAATTTTGACTGCCAGTTTCTGTTACAGGGATGTGACCCTGACATTCTTGAGCTATTACTTCTTATACTACTGCTACTGCTTACTATTTAAAGGCGGACAGCACTCTTGTGACTCTTGTCACTTACCAGAAGGTGACCCGTCTGCTCGTTTGTCCAACTATAAATAAAAAATGAATAAATAAACAAAAAATATTTTTATATTCAATAAATTTATACTTATTACGATTTTTAAGGTTTTTTCAAATATTGCTATTGATATCGCATTTTGGAGAAGACAAAAAAGGTTCTACGTTCGACTATATGTATCATTGTCACCCTAGCCAAGTCGTCTAAATTGATTGTAAAGTTTTGGTGCAACAGCATTTTTCAATAGCGATTGTCGAATTTTTCGTAGTTTTCAACATGTTATAAGTGTTTTGTTTTTTAAGTTATTTATTTATTTAAAAACTTCATGCACACGTGTACAAAGGCGGACTTAATGCCTAGGGCATTCTCTACCAGTCAACCTTGAGGTGGTGAAGAAAAAGTCACAAATTGAGGGCCTTTTTTTTCTTGAAGGTTTAGGAAATAAGACAGAAATCAATAATTAATAATTCCATTAATAGAAAAAAAAACAAAATCCTTCAAAACTTTAGCATGGAAAACTTTGCATAGTATATATTATTAGTAAGTATGTCTTTACTAGCTGTATCCAGAAGCCATTGCAATACTCGTAAAGCATGTCTTGAACACCTGATGTCAATGTGCAGGGAAAACAACAAACTTGCGTTAAAATTACAAATATTTTGTACTCATATTATATATTGAGAAATAAACTAATATAAGCTAATATAATGCTTTATAACCGACTTCAAAATAGGGACTTCAATTAGGGTCTATTTCGACCCATATTACGTAATTGAGACTAAATTATATTATGGTATACAAAACAAAAAAACAAAAAGTTGAATTACTTTTGCTGACCCCCTCGAGGATATATAATTTTTAGAACGGGAGTTGAAAAAAAAACCTTAATTTAAACTAGTTTTACTTTTGAGTTGTAAAATTTTTACCGTGGTAGACACAAATGGATTGGCCCGACCAAACAATGCTTTTCCCTCCCCTTGTCACCCTCTCCTTTTCCCCTCCTCTCATCCTCCCCACTTCACCCTTAAAGGCGGACAACGCCTTTACGAATCTTGAGTTGCAGGTGTCCTTGGGCGGCGGTTGTCACTCAGGCAACCCGTCTGTTCGTCGTCTCCATATATTTTAAAACAAAAAATACTTAAGTATCGAGAACAAACAGTTTGTCGTTAAGTGTATCCGAAGTAATGCATTATTTACAGACAAGTCGTATTTTAAAACACTTCAGTGTAAATGAAACAACCAATATTCTTTTCTTAGATAGTTTAGAAGTTTACACCGATAGTAAGTGATAATGGTTATAATCCGCCATCTTCATATAACCTACTAATACGATTTGGATAAGCTGTTCGATATTTATATGTTTCGTTATATGTTTCAGGAAAGGTTTTACACACATGCCAGCATTATTTCACAACCAGTTTTCTATAAGGTGTTGTTACTCCGGTGGAGCCGGCCCATACGTGTCTAAGCACCGCTCCTTTTAACTAAATATATAGCAGCAGTGACCTTTAAAACATTTTTATTAATACATACAACAGTACTGAAAGAAATTGGATTATTTTTTTCGACGCCACAGTCACGCAGTACAATTTAAGCAATTTAAGCACCTCTTAAAAACGTTTGCTCGCAAAATTGTAAACACCAACCACAACCACCAACAAACAAACGTTTTATTTGGACGGTTCAATTGACTGTGTTAGTTAGTAGAGGATAGATGAGTAAAGGTTCCAATAGATTAGCGATCTAACACATATTAATTTATAGCAGCAAAACATATTTTATTTTAATATTTTAGAGCAATGCTTCGGCACGAATGGGCCGGTTCGACCGGAGTATTAACACGGCCTCATAGAAAACCGTCTGTTAAACAATGCTTACATTGTGTGACTGAGTGAGTGAGGTTACTAGAGGCCGAACCCCCGTCCGTTCCCCTTTTACCATACTCCCTATCCCTCTTTCCAGTCCTCTCTTTCCCCTACTCTAAAAGGCGGACAGCACTCTTGTGAATCTCGAGTTGTTAGTGTTCCTGGGCGACGGAAGTCAATTACCATCAGGTGACCCATCTGCTCGTTTGTCCCAATATATTTAAAAAAAAAATTGAAGAACCCAGATAAGAGCAATAGGCTGGCCCCCTATAACGTCTTTTTTCTTTATATTACAATAAATAGATAATATAATATTATATAATCGGACTTTAAAAAAGTAGACAACCGTCTTCAATGCTTCTATCATAAAATTTAAGGCTAATATGGTTTTCTCATGGACGCCATTGTCACAACTGGACCAAACCTTTGAATCATCATCCTTTCCAATAAAAAAAGAATCATCTAAATCGGTTGGCGTGATATTCAGTTATTCGTCCATTAATCGCGCACTTACTTAATGCAAATTTAAGACTTATATGGTTTTCCAATGGATGCCATTATCAGAACAGTACCAAATTCACGCAGTCGAAAGTTCTGAGGTAACAAACATAAATATATATGTATATATATATATACACAGTCCAATTGAGAACCTCCTCCTTTTTGAATCGGTTAATAAATCTACTAGCATCGCACTCGCATTGCAAATCAATTGTAATGCACCGACAGACAAACTTTTCTCAAAACTTTTATTTTAAGTGCTGGATTCTCTACCAAAACACTACATTCTTATAGCAGCAGCCCAAAATATTACTCTATACAAAAAAATCAGATTATAGAAATTCAGAAAACCCAAAAACTATTCATATTTGAGTAATCATACGTATCCTTGACAAAATTGTAAAGATAGGTAAAGATATAGTCCTTCAAGGAACTGGGGGGCGGTGTGTCCGAGAAATATCGTCTCAAATCTTATATATAAGGCAATTTGTATTCAACAATAATATCGTCGATCCTTCACGGGCCGCCATTGCGCTCAACAATATTTCCCCGTGTGATTTCGTGCGTACTTTTTCGTAGTAGAGGACTAGCAGCTGCTTAGGGTAGATAATTTAGGTGTCTTGATAAGCAATCTGCTTAGGTTTAGTCAATTTTCTGATTGGAAATATCATATTTCATACATACACACACACACACGCTTATGCCTGTATTAAAAACCCAGATTCGGCCAATTAGCATTGAGTATCATTAACGTAATAGGAGGCAAGCAACCACACGGTATCTTATTTAAGTTAAGGCCTATATCTATTTAGAAAATCTATGTCATTTTATATGCCTTATAGTATGAATAAGCCCCCATTTTGACGTAATACTCAACTATACAAATTTTAAATGTCTGTCTATTATCTAGTAATAATCTCTTAATAAGAATTAACAATCTCCCTTTTTCTCTCTCTCTCTCTCTCTCGCTCTCTCTATCTCTATCTCTCTCTCTGCACTTGCAATAAGAGTGGTGACCACTAATCTTTTTTTTTAAATTTAGAAAAGCAGGAAAATTTAGACGAGGCTGTAAGTAGTATAAACAGAGACTTAAATACATTAAAAAGTCCAACAGGTTCGCTTTAACCGTGAACCCATCTAAATGCCAAGCGATCATTATAGGGAGCTCAATATCAGCGAGCTATTGCAAGAATTACTTTCAATGGCTCAATTTTGCCCATTGGTCCCTTCGTCAAGGATCTCGGTTTGCACATCGACGCAACCCTCAATTGGCAGACTCAGGTTTCTCATGTCAGTCAGAGGGTCACTAATACACTGCATCGCCTTTATCGCTTTAAAAAAATTCTCCCAATGAAGACAAAAATGATTCTTATGCAGACCTTGATTTTCCCAATTATCGACTATGGTGATGTGTGCTATCTCCACTCGAATCCAGATCTGCCTAACAAACTTGACCGACTTCTCAATAATTGCATTCGATTCATATTTAACTTGCGAAAGTATGATCATACGTCCACTTATCTCTCTTAGCTGTCATGATTACCAATAAGACAACGCCGTAGTTTGAGGGCGTTTTCTACGTTGCACTCCCTTCTCATTTCACCTAACTCACCTTCTTACCTAGCATCTAACTTTCAGTATCTCTGCTCTAACCATGATAAAAATATAATAAAATCTTCGCTCTTCTAATAATCTTCTCCTTCTCCGCCCTTCTCATAACACCAGCAAGGTTTACTCTTCCTTTGCTGTCCAAGTCGTAAACCTCTGGAATGCGCTCCCTCAAGAAGTTAGGACGTCCACTAACCGTCTCACTTTGAAGGTTAAAGTACGTAAATTCTACACAGATTTTTTGGCGGAATCAAAGGAATAATACCGTGCAAGTGTCTCGATTATCTATGTATTTAATGTGTGTTTCAGTCTGTATATATGTATGTATATGTGTGTGTGTTTATGTATATGTATATATATCTATATGTGTAAATAATTGGTTTTAAGTTAGTATATATTGTATAAGTAAGTATTTCTGGTATATGTATGTATAACTACCTATGCAACATTCTTTTTTTCTATTTAATCATTTAAAACACCTGCCACAAACATCTCTGCATCACCCAAAGGTTGGCTGGAAGGAAATGCCTACGGCATTAAGGCCGCCTTGAGCAATATTGAAATTGCAGGAAGTGTAATAAATAAAAAAATAAAAAAATCTTGGACTCCACCACATTGCTTTTGCTAAAAAAAACTTAACAGTATTTTTATATATCTCTTTAAACCTGGGCTTTATTCCTTACTGAAAGGTCCAGTTATAAAGCGTTAAAGTGTAACAATAACACACAATTTTGGTTATTTAATATTACTGGCTTCCACCCGCAGCTTCGACCGCCTGTGTCTTTCACAACCCTTCCCTTTACCCCTACTCGATTTCCTTCCCCTATCTTATGACTCTTGAGTTACAAGTGTTCATGTGCGGCGGAAGTGACTTACCATCAGGTGACTCGTCTACTACTTTGTTCTCCTATACTACAGATATAAAAAATAATAATAATAATTAACCAACCATAAAAAGGAGTTACTGTCGGTTGTATCTAGCATTGAGTATTTTAGACCATATTTATTCCGCTGCCTACGGAATAAATCCTGACACACTCCACTAGCCTTTTGTATATTTATTTTGTTCAAAAGATCGGAAGAAATATAGGCAGGTATATATAGAGAAGAAATATGACTAAAAAGTTGTTTACATAAAACGTAAAAATAATGTTGTTTAGATGAATTGAATAGAAATAAATAAAACAATATTAATCACTTCAAGCACACTAAGTAGGAAAATTTTTAAAGTCGAAACAAAGAGGTGTAGAAGGAGATATTAATTGATTTGTACGTAAGTAGGGCTACATTATATTTGGACCAAAAGTAGGTGTTAGACACTCCTCTGCCTACCCCCCCCCCGTACCTTCAGATATAGTGTGAATGTATATATGTAAACTGTATGTCTCACTAAAATGAAATGAGGGCCTGCTATTTTAAGCAGCTATCACCTTTAGAAAATGTAATTATCAATCGAATTGAATGCAGGCAGTGAACAATAAAGGCTTGTCGTCGTAAATAACTGTCCCAATATTGAGAATATATTGTTTAATTTGAAGATACTCCGTCCAATTGGGCGCGAGATTAAATTTGATTTGCCCTTCTTGTAATGTTAGATGTACGGCCACGAAATCTACTGACTTTAAATTTCGCCTCGCACAACCAGCCTATGGAACAAATTGTCGCCTGCCGTATTTCTGGACCGATATGACCTTCAAACCTTCAAGAAAGGAGCGTTCTCCTACCTAAAAGGCCGGCAACGCACTTGTGACTCTTGAGTTGGGCAGCGGTAGTCACTTACCATCAGGCCCCGTCTGCCCGTTTGCCCCTATCGCATAAAGAAAAAACAAGGACGTCCCACATAGACACGAAATAATGTAGTAACTTAAACTGCATTTGTTGAATTTAAGTTTGTTATCGCATTAAAAAAATATTCTAAAACATTAATTTCAATTAAAAAATTACAAGTATTTTCGATTTGTCAGGAACATGATTAAGATAGAATAAGTGACTCGTTCCAATAAGAAGAGTCTATGGAGAAGAACAAGCAAGAAACTCCATAGACACTCTTTTTCAACATGTATTTTCTGTTTAAAAGATGTATTTTTGTGTATGTATTTTTCTGTTTTCTGTGCAAAATTCGTTTACATTGATTTTCTGATTTATAATCGCAGAAAACCGTAACAACAAGATTCATTTTATTTATGAAAGGATAAAGTCATGCATTAAAAATGTAGGTCAAATATTTTTTAATTTTTTAATTAGTGTTTACTGAAGTGTTTCCATGCCTTTAGATTCTGGTGTTATTAACAAAACTTGTAGAGAATTTTCACAAATTTCAGCCGAGCGATGAAAGAGCTCTCATAAAAGACGTTCATGCCACAATACATACGAAACTAAATGTGTTTCGACACAGTCCTAGAGTCAAATCAGTTTATTAATACAACATTAGAATGTAAAACTATTTCTTAGCACTAACTTATTTAATAATAAATTAAGATATCTGATAAAGAGTTATTATAGTGTAGATGAGTTTGTTAAGAATATGTCGTAATGTAAGAATTGATGAAGTAATTAATGCTTGTATTAAGTAAAGGAATTAGGTATATATTATAATAATAAATAGCTTTTATATTAAATAAATTATGAAAGCTAAATTATTTATATTAATACTGAATATTGACGAATGAAATCAAACTTGACAACCAATTTTAAATATATATTCAATTGTATGAATTGTGTTCATGACGTAGATTGTATAAGTTAATGCTTGATTGTGTTGCAGTTATAGTGTGATTGTTATTATTGTTTAAAAAAATTCAACACAGAAAATTCTACTGAAATAAATGAGTAATGACTTATGGCTTCGAAGAAGTAAATGTTATGGCTCTAAATGGACTACAAAGTGTTCAGATGAACGGTCCCTGAAAATGGTAACTAACGACGGCGCTGATAGAGATATCAAATTAGCCATTGGATTGTAATGGTAGTACATTTATTGTAAAGTAATTAAAACAGGACTATTGTTTTGCTTATATAGGAATATGTAGTTACTCAAAACCAGATGGATCCGATGACGCTTTAAAATTTCATTCTATTACCATAATACCAAGTGTCTTCTTGTCTGTTACTCTGTATTCTTAAAATATAATATATAAACTTCTGATACAAGCATCGTGGTCTTTTTTTACATCACTTGTATGTTTTCAAACTATGTTTTAAAACCAAATAGAAAAAAAAAAGATCAACTGGATATGGAAGATGGAAAACCGGGTGCTATAGCGCACATTGGTGGAGGCCTATGTCCAGCAGTGATAAAAGTAAGTAATTAATAATTAATAAAAGCATAAGTCATCAAAATAAAACAGGTATCTGTCGGCGCCCACGCTAATGTTATGGCCCAATCAAAGTATTCGAACAGGGGAATATTAAAACAATTTCAACAAAAGATAAAAACGTCACCGAACTTGTCGGCGGGAAACTCATTTTGTACTAAACCGAATGAAGTGTTCCCTTTCATTCGAACTTTATTGAAAAAAAAAAATCACTGTGAAACTTTTGTAATCTGTCAGAAACTTTGGTGATGTCACAGAAGTTCAATAAAGAGCTGGTGACAAAGATAGCAATAGTGCGACAAGGATAGTCCGTAACTTAGAAGACGTTAACAGGCAGGTTGCCGGTTAAACTATGTATGTATACCATCGAATTGAGAACCTCCTCCTTTTTAAGTCGGTTGTAAAAATACAAGAGACCATTTTTCTTTTTTTCAGAAAGCTCGCACACAGCCTCGCGTATCTTATAAATTTCTTAATACATACATACATATGTATGTACATCTTGCAGAAAAATTACACCAACACTGAACAAATGATCATGCTCATCAAGCAATTATTCGGCATGGGTAGGAATCGAATCCAAGGCCTTTGAGTCAGCAGTCAGGATCAGTAACCGCTAATCCAACGGGCTTGATAATAACAAACTTAGCCAACATGTATTAATAATTAAAAGTAAAGGCAGAACTAAAAGATATCAATTGACAATAGTACTTGTTTACCACTCTAGTGGTGTACAAGTACTATAGGTAAACAAGTACCACTCTAGTGGTAAACAAGTACTATTGTCTGTCTGTACTTCACTTATTTGTAATAATGTGATAATAAAACGTACATAAGAAACTTATTCTAATATCTGTATAAGTATAACAAGATTAAAACCCAATAAAAAGTTTGTCATTGACCACTAAAAACTCATTCCTTAAAGCCAATACAAAGCAGAAGTAATTCGTTTATCCGAGGCCAGGCCATTTTTTGTAATCTGTACTTAAAGCCACGATCTATAGGCCATAAAACGTAACGGATAAAAGAACATAAAGTTACTCCAACTAGGGTTCGAATTAGAAGTCGATCGGACCCGTCTTAAGAAATAAGTTTTATTCGATTTTATTTAATCACGCACTCATGGAATTGGTAGATAAATTTAAAGGGTACATCAGCTTTCTGTTCGAATTAGAGCCCTTCTTATTGAGGTCACTAATTCACTACACAAAATACTGCATTTTTCTTTTTTTTTATTATCAAGGTGGACAGAGGAACAGACGGGTCAGTAAATTATGACGGGCCATTTTTTAATTTGCTATAAAAGGCAATACAAAAGTCATTAGATTTTTTTTTTTATAATAAAAAAAATAGAGTAGACAACGACCGAATAGAAATTCAAAAAAAGAACATTAAAATAAAAGCAATGGGTTCACGTCCATAAAAGCTGATCAGCTATAAAACCAATCAGGATTTGTCCCAAATGAGATGATTCGAGACATAAAGACATGTCCCAGCCTTAAAAAGCATGAGTGACAATGATACCGCGTCTAACAAGCAGGATTCCTCTCAATTAAATTGGATTTTAGGGGCTTAATAACTTCATTAACTACGTGTTACTTTGTTTTTATTACGAAACTAAATGTCATGAGGATTCTTTCTTTTTATTGCAATTAACAGCACTGAGTGTTTTAATGTAATATTGTCAGTTGAGAAAATTTTAAATGAATTCTATTACAATTTTTTTTTGTGTTTTTGTCTTTGACGATGATGTTGATTAATAAAAAAAAAATTTTACTGTACATATGTTGTTATTAAGCCTTTGTCCTAGCTAATAAAATATTACTTGTTCATGTTTACAACGTTTTGTATTTGTTACTTTTTGGCATATCTAAAATGAAAATACATATGTACATAGATACACTCATTCAGAGGCGTGATTCACGCCAATCACCGATTACAATTCATTCATTTACGTAATAGGGGACAGGCCTATTGCCGTCATCGGGGCTCTTTTGGGAATTAGATGGGCAAATTTGGTACTCCAACTACTTCTATTAAGAAGAAAGAAAAAAACCACGAAGGGATTTAGCTTATACAGATAGATTGGGGAGCAATATCAAGCAGCTTAAGCAATTTAAGTCGCATATCGGGAATTCCAAGCACTCTAACATAAAATGAAGTTATTTTTCTTCTCATTAGAATCGCTTAGCAGTTCTTATATTATTAACTAATGTTCTTATAAGAATATTGTCTGAAGCATGTTTAAGAATGCAAAATTATAGGGCCAAGTGCCTTATCTACATACATAAGCTCACTTCTTTTTTGTAGGCAGAGACAATTGGCATGCTACTTACTTCAACATTCATTTGCATTCCATTCTACTGTATTTTTTTTTGCAATTAGTCAATCCGCTAATGAGAAAATCCATAAAAACTTACTTTAAAAAGTTTTTTATACTTGAAAGAGGTTAAACGGGTTGCCATTTTCATTTTTTTATTTACTAGAGATGTATTTCTTCAGTGTTTGAAATAAATGTTCCATTTTCTGGGGCACGTTTTATACGTTTTACGTGTACGGGGACGGACGAACAGAGAGGTCCCCTGATATTAAGTGGTAACCTCCGTCCATGGACATCTGCAACTTAATAATCGTATGAGCACTGCCCGCCTTTGAGGGTGATGAGGGATGAGGGGATGCGGGGAGGGGAATGAAGAGAGGGGGTGAGATTGGAAAGAGGAGATGGGTGAGGAGGGGAAAGGAAAAAGGAGGAGGGGAGTTGGGCTTCAGGAAACCTCACTAATTTCGGGGAAATGGAAGCAAGCTTTGCTTCACAACCGGTTTTCTGTCAGGCTGTTAAATCTCAAAGGAAAACACCATAAATTTGGTCAAGACACTAACATGTTTCCATTATAATAGCAAAAGTACTAAATAATGTAGCATATGAAGCCATTTTCTACCACTAAAGTGGGTAGCCGCGGCACTTGAAAATTGCAACAAAAAAATATATACCTGAAGGCAGCAGTGGGGGGAGTAGCTCCTTTGTTGTAGGAGGCCTTATGGCTGACTGTACTGTGTCTAACCGTATTTACGCTTAGCAATTTCTCCATCAATTCTGGACCAAGCAAATAAGTTGAAAGTATTGCTCAAACTAATCTGAATTATTTATTTAAGCGACTATCAACTCTGTCATGAATATAAAGGCTTGATAATGCATTATTTTGAATTGAAAAACAAAAATGACAACCATAAACAGTAAAAAAAAACTTTTTTAATTTTTACTCCGTCAAGAAGGGCTATTAAAAAGCTATATATAAGTCGCAATGATAAGTAATAACGAAGTATCAGAATGTCCCATTATTTGACCCGGGACACGGCGATGTACCGCAACTACACCCAACTAGTCCTGCGGGTACTAAACTTTATAACAGGACCTATAATGTGACCGGGGACATACAGGCTGCTCTATTTTTAACTACTGTCAGTGGAGTATTTAATTGCAGTACATGTTATTAAACTGTTATGGAGGATTGTAAATATTCATTTGTATAAACTACTATATAAATTAGAATTACTGACCGCTTGGTATACACGGAACAAATATTTATCTGATCCATAAATAGTTGTGTGTAGAGTCCTGGAGTTCAAATTTTTATTAGGGGGATAGACCAATAGACAGGTCACCTGATGGTAAGTGACAATCACCGCCTATGGACACCTGCAACTTATAAATCGTAAGTTCTCTATATATATATATATACATATAAACCTATATATAGATATAGATATATGTATATATATATAGATGTATACATCGCAACAGGGCAGTCAACTGAACACGCATGTTGATCCACGTTGCTAGTATTTTTTATTAAAAAATAAAATGCTACCGTAATTATAGTATCAAACATGTTTTATATTTAGAGTATACTACAGCACTATGCAAATTGTATACGAAACTCCCTATAAAATGTCACTGACTAAATCAGCTAATGTAACGAAGTGGTAAGAACATCACGCTGTATATGCAGGACACGTGGACCGTAAAATAGTTCAATAATGAAATTGGATCGACAGGTTTTTTATTTCATCCAAACGTGGACTGCGTCTATCGTGAAGTTTGGTACAAGTTATAAGCATTCAGAGCAATAGACATTTAAATATATTAATATTCACTCAGGAACGTATTTTTTTATTATAATAAAAAAATTATAACAAAAATAAAAATATCGTATTCAACTTTGATTCTTAAAGTATTTTTGATAAATATCACATCCAGTTAATTTATTTGCTCGTTGGTCTAGTAGTAGTAGGGTTCGATTCTAATACGAAACAAAAAATGTGTGATTCACAAATAGTTGTTTCGAGTCTGGGAGTTTTTTGTGTTGATTGAATGTTTGTAAAGCCCTTTACTTACTTACGCTATAATGTGGCAACATTTTATAAGCTACCATTGATGATTACAATAACACAACAACAATAACACAACAACTACTTATTTATTATATTTTTAATTCATATATATATATACACTCACACGCCTAAACGCCCATTACATTTTGCCAAGTATCATTTAGTCCTACTTATAAAAAAAGAGGAACCTTGATGCCGTCAACCGGTCACTATTCGAATTATTAAAAATTAGAGGTATATAGAAATTACTCGTCGACGACGACAACGACGACGGCCAGGCTATCCATCGTCCTAGGAGAAACAGCCCCGAGACGGTGGCGCGACGTGTTCTGCTCGCGCCTCTCTACATGAGAGATTGGATCAAACCAAAGCGGCTCACCTCCAACAGGTGGCCAGGTCTGTAGGGGTTCACATTGATTTCCTTTTTATGGTGCACCTGAGTCCCCGGCCAGAAGACTCCATGACGGAACACTGTGTGGTTTTAGTTTGACATACCATCTCACCGTAAAACACCGTTGGGGTGATGAACTGTGGAGGTTTTTACACACAAAAAAAGAATTTTTTGAAAGAAAAGAAAGGACGGAAAGAAAGGTGGCTTCCTACAAAACACAAATCCTTCCAAGAGCCATTTCAAAGCCATTCTTTCCTTAAACTATTTTGCTGTATAAAGCAATATGGTACTTGTTTAATAAGCTCGCTTGGTCTTGTAAACAACACAAACATAAAATACGAGCTTCCTTATACCTATTGGTCACACCAAGGCATTGTACAGCTGCCTTCCATGTGACTTTTAGGTTAACAAGTACTCGATGCTGGAACAATCTGCCAGCACCTCTTCGAACCCTTAAGGGTTCGAAAATTTCGAACCTAGTTAACTAGGTTTGAAATTTTCGCAAAAAACTTAAACAACATCTGCTAACTCTACAAATTCAATGACTTTAAATTTACCTTTTGTTTCACCATCACCAGCTGCTGTTTGGTACCGTCACCAGACCAACAAAAAAAACGGCTTTGTGTTGAATGACGCTTCTCTAATTCCTCTTGGTTACTTTAAAGTCGCAATGACTATTTATCATATAACACTCAAAAATTCAGTCTACTCTATACTATTATATAGGAAACAAAACTCACATACTAACACTGAATTACTGATTTTAAAATTTCCATTGAATGTTCACTTCTCGCAGGAGTTAAGCGTCTGCCTTTTACCTAATTTTAAAACTATTACTTTTTTCAGTTTTCTCTTTGTTTAGAACTGCTGAAACCTCTTTGTTTATCTTGAATGTTAAAACGAACACGCTAGATATCATGTTCTTAATTTAATTTTCGGATAAGTAGTATATTTTAAATATATACAATCATACATATAATAATGTAATTTATACAACCTGTACTTTAGTAAGCCTTGATTAAGTTGATTATGCATTAAATTCTATGTAGGTACTCTTTCTCTCTTATACACTCTTATATATATATATATATATATATATATATATATATATATACATATATATACCAAAAGATGATATTCACTAGGTGTTAGCATACTCTCCGTGATATTCACTAGGTGTTAGCATAATACCAGTGTTGCTTCTTACAGGTAGCACAAAGCTGAGCTAACGGCCATTTTTGTCTCATACAGTGGTACTCGTTGTATTAGTACAAAATAAATATATTTTCTTTCTTTCTTTCTATATGGACGCCCTTTATACAATGTATGTATTAAATGTCTATGTCTAATTCTTATCCTACCAATGTTTTACAAATAAAACTTTTATTTAATCTATCTGTCTATCTATATTGAAGTAATAGCTGTGACACTTTTTATCAGTCCTATACGTACATCACCATTCTACCCAAAATACACAACAAACTCGCAAATTCACCATAGCAAACAAATACAACATCCCGTTGATTTGTATTATTCGCCTTCGCGACAAACAACACCACAAGGAGAACAAAAGATGAAATATGATTAACCAAAGAGCAAGATCAGTGGCACAATTTATGAAAACAGTAATATTTTACAGAAAAGAACAAAGAAAAACGGTTCGTGTCTTCACTTCCACTTTCTGTAATAACTTCTCTTATTTATATACATATGTATATATATATTATGACTGTGTTTAGTCGCAATATTCTTAATCCAGTAGAGGAATATATGAAAGATAAAGTGTGACTCAAAGCAATACGTATTTCTGTCTTACCTTTATAATTTCTACCATTTTTACCCACGACGAAACGGAGACGGTAACATATATGCGTTTGAAGAGAGAGGATGTTTGTTTGTGCAAATCCCATGTTCCCATTTTTCTCCAAAACTACTAGTCCGATTTCAATGCAGTTTTCAATTATGGCTTCGGGTTTTATTGGTGCATGTTCTTAGATAGGTGTTATGGTGACAACTCACCAGGGGGCGCTGCAGTTAACATTTGCTTGTGCTAAACCGGGTTACTACTAGTCCGGGTTTGATGCAGTTTGTGGTTGATTAGTGAGGTTTCTTAAATAGATTTTATCCTTTTTCAATTACTTCTTATCCGTCGTGGGTTTTAAAAAAAACAATTTAGCTTTTCTTATTATCATAATACTGTAGCACTTGTAGTAGATCCATACTTGTTATCTTTGCTTGCAAGTGATTAAGAGGTCGTAAGTGTGTATAAGAATGAAAAAACCGATGTATCACTGTACCGGAGAGGTCATAGCGGTCGGGGGATCGGTTCCTACACGGGGCAAAAATGTGTGGATCACACAAATTGATATCCTGATTCTGTATTTTCTTTATGTCCGTGAATTGTATATTTGTAAAGTCGTCACATGAATCAGTGTTGGTGTTTGACTTGTCTTTAAATGAGGGGCTAAAACGTTTCATATAAATAAAGCATTTATTATGAGCACAAAAAAGTATATTTCGTACGTAACGGGAAAAAAATAACATGACACAAATACAGAGAGATGGATGAGGAGCTGGGAAAGAGGAGAGGGGGATGAGGGGAGAGGGAGTTGGGCCTTCAGGTACCTCACTCATTTCGGGGAAATGCAACGTAAGCGTTACTTCACAACCAGTTTTCTGTGAGGCCGTGGGATTGCACCGGGCGAAGTGGCCCATTCATGCCTAAGCATGGCTTTACCACATCTGGTCATTCTCTTATATTATTATATACATACATACGCTCACGCCTGTCTCCCTTAAAGTTTTAAACACCCACATTTTGGCAATTAGAATTTGGTCCCACCGTGTCTGTCGGCATGTGCATGGCTGTACTACTGTTAATTTCATGAATGTTCATCGATTTTTCCTTTTCAAAGCGAATTTACTCCTGTGGTCGCTTTGTAACCAATTTAGGAATTAATCGTGGGATACCAATGACATGACAAGTAAAATTTTAAATGTACATTTTACGTTGGTTATCTAGTTTTATAAAGATCAATTGCAACAACTCTTATGAAGTGTTTCAACATCTATACACACGTTAGTCTAGTAGCTGCTAAAAATCATCAGAACTAATGTTTTTTTTTTTTTTATTATTAACTTTTTTAAGGTTTTTTGTCCCTCATATAATTATAGCTTTTTATCATGCCTCATGAAATCTATATATAATTAGATATCTATATATATTTATTTATTTTAATTAATAAGATATCTATATATATTTATTTAATTGTTTCTTTGTTTTAATGAAATCGCTTCCACTCTCATCTTACACCAGTCTCCAAACACATAGTGAGCCGACATTTTAGTTAAATTTTAGTCAAATTCTTACCTCAAATATTTACATTTAAATGCGTGGTCACACGGACATCTTTGAGTGTCATGGCGCTCCGTCGCCATGTTAAAGCTCTATTATTTATGTAAAAGAGAGGTTTATTTGAACAGGATAACGGTAATTTAATTCTCAATGAGAAAGGTCAAATATAATGATATTATTTATTTATTAGGATGGCATCAAGAGCTGTCGTTTAAAGTTCTATTTCGTGGGGTTATACTTGTATAGAATAGACATACATAAATGTACATGTAAAAGTACGTTCCAATTTCACTTTAAAAATGGAACAATTATGTGAATTTGAATTAGGAACACTCCAATTTTTTTTACGTCCCTTGTATCCGCGCTCCAGTTTCTAGTTTCACATTGCTGAGCAAGAGATTTTTTTTCTATTTGAAGAGGTTCTGAGCTTTACTCTGTAGGTTTAGTCTTTTTCCAAAAAAAATCCTTATAAGACCACGCAGTTGTCTATCCGTCTGTGTGTTTTATGGTAGATGTATAGTATATGTATGATAATTGTATTTATATGAACAAGCAGCACGGTCACCTGATGAGTAGCCCATAAGAATAGACGCCTGAAATGTTTTATTATTGTTTTATTGTTTTATTGTTTTATTATGATTTTTCGATTTATTCTGAGATGTTTATATCAAACTGCAGTTATCCTATTTCATTTTTTACATGACCTCATTTCATTGAATATTTTGTAGTCGTATTTACAAGAATTAATAAAATAGTATTAAACTTACTTTTTTCAACGATTATGTCTTCAACAATTGACTTGAATTTACAAAGTATTTTAGTTGCGTTCAAAACTTTCAGTTTCTGCGTTCTTATAATTATCACAACGAGACACTTGAATCAAAGTTTTAATCAAATTTACAAGACTGCTTGTCATATTTTTAGTTGGCGTCTTAAGTTGCAATGTCATTTTCTGAATGGTCCAATTTTATATTTCGAACTTTGAAACTTGGTTCGGAGATGAAATCAGATATGGTATATTACTGTTAACTGAAATCTGATAGACATGTTATTGTTGAGAGCGTGGTACTCGGGGCCTAACTCTCCATCTCCTCTTTCCTCTAACCTGATCTTTTCCCTCATCAGCCCCAAAAAAGCACTTTACCATCCAGCACGTTACCATCAGATGACCCGTCTGTTTGTCTGACTCTCTTAATCGTAAAAAGGAAAATATTTTGGACCGGGTTTATCAGTATAACAGAGTAACATATTTATTACGATGTTTATATCATGGGGAATATTTCGGACTTATACCGGCCGCAGGTTTCCGCCATCGTCCTACGCAACAAAATATCCATCCCCATCACCTGGATGATTGACACTCCACCACTGTGCGCTTCTCCAGAAGCTTTTTACCTTGCACAACCAGCCTGTGGAACAAATTGTCGCCTGCTGTATTTCCGGACCGATACGACGTTCAAACCTTCAAGAAAAGAGCGTACTCCTACCTAAAAGGCCTAATTTTTTGTTAACCAAGCCGAAGTGGTCGGCTATGTACTAAACTTTAATTGACAAAATGTGGGTCGATTATGCACCTCTGCCCACCCCTTCGTGGATAAGAGCGTGAGCGTATGTGTTTATGCATTAGATATAATTTCCTGTGTTGCGAAAAAATCAGGAATTATTATCATCATCACATACAAACAACGGACACAAAGCACACACAGTTTTGGAACAAACATTTGTACGTCACACAAATATGTGTCCCGCGTGGTAATCGAACCTCCGACCTCTGTCTCAACAGTCAGGATCACTAAACACTAGACCAATAAGAGTCTCAATATCCTAAAAAAAAATTATCGTTCCATATATCAATATTTTTCTAATGTCAGACATACAACGCCATCATTAGTTTTTCTATTATTTTTTTTGTATTATGCGGCCTATGTTTTGTCTGTTCTATTTTTAATATTTTTACATTTTTTTTATTCAATATGTAATAAACCTTTTTTGTATAACGAGGTCCAATAAATAAATCTTGTTAACTGGCATTTAACCTGTAACTCCTTTAACTAGTGGTCGGATCTGTCTAGCCCCACTTGTGGTTGAACCCAGACAAAGGCTCCGCTAACCTCCGACCCTTGTTTATCTTCAGTACATTTTCAATAGTTGCTACATTTTAGAATGGTAGTAGGTAGGTAACGAGATAAAGGCTTTTAGAATGTGTATATTTTTTTGGTAATCTCTATATTACCATGTGAAGAGATTTTTTGTGATCTTTTTCTGCCAATTACGGGCAAATAGAGTGTATAACTTCAAAGGTTTAAAGTATATTGAAGAAGTGCACAAAGCCTATGTTTTGAAATTTACTTTTTAATATTACAAATGCAAAAATTTTAATGAGTGTTTGTTACTCAATCATGCCAGAACGAGAGAACCGATCCGGACTAAATTTTTCTGGTTGAAATGAAGGTTTTATATTATAAAACTTCCTAACATCAGCCGTTGGCCGCGGTTCTCCTCGGCATAATCACTTCGAATTGTGTTGGAGGGACACGGCACCCGTTCCTCCAGAGGTCACCTTACTGATGGTTCATCTTATACTGGAAATAGCTTGGTTCATGTTAGAAATAGGTAAATATAAAAAAAATAACTCATATGCGAGTGTAATTATTATTTATGAAAGAAGTTTCTTTACGCATATTTCGATACGATGCAATGATGAGGAGGTACTTATATACATGCATAATATTGGATGGACATCGAACCTAAACAATTATTAGTAAATTATTACGATGTGAACATTTTGAACACTTATATTCTTATAACATTGTTGTTGTTTGATTTTGTTATCTATTTCTAATTATTATTTGGTAAAGCCATGCTTAGGCACGAATGGGACGGCTCGACCGGTGCGATACCACGGCCTCACAGAAATCCGGTTGTGAAGCAACACTTGCGTTGCATTTCCACAAAATTAGTGAGGTTGCCGGAGGCCCAACTCCCTTCTCCTTATTCCTCTCCCCTGACCTCCAGCCCCTTTTTCCATCTCCTCATCCCCGTCTCTTATCTCTCCCCGCATACCCTCATCCCTGTCCATGGATGGTGGTTGTCACTTACCATCAGATGACCCGTCTGTTCGTCTGCCCCCTATAATATAAAAAAAAAAAATTATTATATAAATAAAATTATTGACATGAGCTTCGTGGTGCATTAGAATAGGGTATCCCATCTCTTCCCGTGGGTGACATGACTAAGAGATCGGACTAATTCAGATCTATCAGACAGTATGTATACAGTCATAGTGTCTGGTTAACGGCAGGGGCTTGTCCCTATTACGTTAGTGGGACCAAATTCTAACTAGCCAACATGTAGTTGTTTAATGCCCAACGCAAATGTGTAAATGCGCATTAGCAGAATAAACTGATTACCACCAGCAATTCCATAATTTACCTCAAATTAAGTTACAATGCCTCTGTTTTTTTATAGAACATGTTTTACACACACTGGTACCACACTACACTGGTAAACCAAAATGAATATAAGAAAACGAAAAAAAAAATTAATAAAAGACAACACTTTTACTAAACCTATAACTTCTGACAACAGCTTTATACAGTTTATTGGCAGACGTAGTTCCTATTTTATTAATTATATACAAGCAATATATGTAGTACAATTATATACACAAGCAATATATGTAGTACAATTATATATACAAGCAATATATGTAGTACAATTATATACACAAGCAATATATGTAGTACAATTATATACACAAGCAATATATGTAGTACAATTATATACACAAGCAATATATGTAGTACAATTATATACACAAGCAATATATGTAGTACAATTATATACACAAGCAATATATGTAGTACAATTATATACACAAGCAATATATGTAGTACAATTATTCAACAATATTGCAACAAGTAAAAATACGTTACTAATCTTAACAAGAACAGCATTCGAGAAGTATGCACTTCTGCATTATATAAGTATTCTTGTTATTTTGCTAAGGGCCGATTTTTTGAACTGTCACATAAAAGCTATACGTCAGGGAAATTATAACTGGCTGCATTTTAATTAATGTCTATTTAGCATAGAGAATTTGACTACGAGTATTTTATTTAAGTAAGTGCCATTTTTATTTTTTCTATAACTAATAACTCCCATCAAACAGTGGAAAATCAGACCTAAGACTATTGTAATACATGTTCTATTTAACGGTGAACAATTACATATCACTGGAACTAAAGATTTCCTACACCTTTGTCCATAGTAATTGTTAAAAATGGGTACAATAAATCTTTTGATATTTCTGTTCCTTGGAGGTCTACCGTATATCGAATTGGTTTTAAATATATATATAATAATATAAATATTCTGACGCCGGCATCAACATCGCCTTTTTAAAAATTGTGATCATATTGCATTAAAAAACATATCTTCATAATTATAGAAGGCGAATACGTAACGCGTTACGGCGCCAGTCTGTCAATAGTTAATTTTACAACAGCCTTTTGTCTTTTTATGAACTAGAAATTTCATAAATCTAATTTGTAGCTGTTTTCTATTTCTAAATAAGTTTTAAATGTACTGCCGTAGCATGCCAACCCATAAGAGATACAACTTCTTTTAAATATACTATGTGTTTATTTCAGTGATGCCCGACTCGTTTCGGTACCGACAGGAGATCTTTCTCAAGGAGGAAGTGGTCCAGCCGCGACGGTACCGGATATCACACTCCCACACTCACACACACACAGTAAAACCGTATAATTAAATAAATAAAATGTAACTCACGAAATTTTTTATTTTAATTTTGTACAAAATTGCACACACTGTTTACATGCATAGTATATCCGACGGGACCGAATACCGAAGTGTTTGGTCACATAACTTTGCTCGCCAATGACGTCGTCAATCACAGTTCGCAACGTTCTTATGCGCGGTTAACGGTATGCGCGGATCCACCTGTTAAGTGGTCCTAAGACCCCGCATTCTTCCATAGCTTGAATTAGTTGGTAGTGTTCAAAGGTGTCAAAAGCCTTTTGAAAAAAAAAGGACCCCAACCACCTGCTTTCTCTGATTCAAACAGTGATTGACATCATCTGCTACTTGTGACAAGGCTGTTGCCGTGCTTCGCCCCCGTCGGAACGTGTTGTTAGTTATGTTATGTTGTGGTTTTCTAAAAAGGAACTTATCTAACTAACAACAAAATTTACAACAAAATATTTATTACCGTATATTACTCTATAATTTGAGTAATTAATAATATATGTTCCCCTTTTTAAAAAATAGGTCTTATTTTTGCCACTTTTAACACATCATTATAAATTCCCCATTCAATGCATTAATTGATATATAATGCTATAACAGAACTCAGCTTGACACAATTTAATTTATTTTATTCTAATTCCGTCAAACCCTTCTGATTTATTACAACTGAACACATCAATAATATTATAAATAACATTTTAACAGGCCTTTCTAATCTTAGAAACACTTTACTACAGTTCACATAAGCTAATCTTTGCAAAAACTAACTATTACAGTTATATTTCTAGAATTTATTATGTAAAAGTATTTGAAAATTTATTACACACATATGTCTAAAATGCTATTTGTTTTTCCTAAATATTTTTAAAATAATTGTATCTATGTCCTTTTTTCCTTTCCCAGTCATAAATTAATACTCCCACAAATTTTCTTATCTTTTTATTACATATCTTTATCTCAAGTTGACGACGCTTATTTTTGCTTTATTTATATATTTATTAACTCTATTCCTATATCTATTATGCTGTATACGCAGATACAATTTTAAATAACTTATCTCGTGTACTAATCATGTCTTTAAGAGTTTTTGTAATCCACTTACTTTTTTGTTTATTATATATGTATGTATGTTATATACTTCAATTTTCGCATTCCTATAAACATTACAAAAAACTGCACACAATGCAATATAAAACAATAAGACACTTTCAGTTTAGTAGCTGTGACCATGTGTGACCAAACAAACACCTTCGAGGTTTTTAGGCAAATCTTTTGAGGGATTTACCGCGTACACGTCATTGTCTATGCACATACCGATTAGATAATGATGCGATATTTTAGACAGTAATACATACGAGGTCGCCACGAGTTCGAACCCACAGATGATCGATGCAAGTGCGAGTAACTGAGCCAACGTAGACTTCTTCGTGTGTTACGTCACGGATAGCGCATTTCATTCCTATTTCCCTCATATCGTTCCTGTATTGACTAGCGACGCTATTTAAAACGGTTTTGAACAATAGATTCACGTTTGTATCACCCAATAGTATTATTTCGTATTCCAATGGAATCCTAAATAATAATTTACGCAGTTCTTCAACAATTCCTTTTTTACGAGTTTGTGGCTCCATATATATGTATAATTAAATTCATTCTTCTATCGTCTTGGAATAGCGGCCCATGCATCATCTCATAATAAACAGTGGTGATTTGTTTGGCTGTGAAGTTTATATTATTACTGACATACAACAAGACCCTGTCACCTTTTTATTTTCTCTTGTAATAATGTATGTGCCATACCCTTCTAAGCTATATGATGGTAATTCATGTCTCGTAATATAAATCTCTGTAAGTGCGACGATATCCAATCTCTCCGTACAATTATTTATTAACACCTGAAGTTGAATGAAGTTTTTTCTCAATGATCTGATATTTAGATGAATCATATGTGAGCTCCTGTTCGATTGCAATATGTAGTCTTGCCAGCTATCAATATTTGTGTATTTATTATATGTAATAGACAGTATATTTGGATGATTTATATATATTTAGATGATGTTATATTTGGATGATGTATTATATACAGATTCTGTGAATGAGTCATTCGTCGACTATGTACATGTTTATATCACGTTAACGCTCGGCTCGCTCTTATTTTGGTATCCTTCGTGTCGTAATTTTTTATCAATACTGTCCCGTTTTGTATCCATATATATTTATTAGTAGGTTTTAGTTCGTTTTTCGTCTTCTATAGTAGATTACACATATACTTGGTTAAGTCCTCATTCACATAAACTCACTGTTTGCTTCCATCATTACTGGGTTGATTAGTTTTTCAATTACATAACCACTCTTCTTGAAAAGCACGCGTAGCTAGAGTAATTATAATCGGGCGTGGCTTTTTCTTACGCTGTTTAACTTCTCAAGCGGTTGAAGCAGTTCCGCCGCTCGTGAAGTGCGCGATACTGCGACTCGCAACACGCTTGTTTTCTTCACCTACCTGTTTAATCTCCTTAACCGACAAATATTTCCTAGTTTGCTTGCATCAATTTTAACAATATTTTCTTAGTTCTCATTCTGCTGTTCTTGTAACCCAAATATCTCCACATTTTTTCCTTTTTCACACACTTCTAAATATGTTACTCTTTATTCCAAAGTTTTGTTCAATATTTCCAAGTCTATCTCTATCTATAATTGACACATGCAACTCAAGATTCTGTAAAGTATTGCCTGTCTTTAAGGGAGATGAGATGGAAGAATATCACAGTGAGATGAGGGGAGGGGAGGGGAGAGAGGGGAGGGGAAAGAATATAGGGTGAGTTTAGCCTCCGGAGCCCTCATTCACTCGGTAATATAACCGGTACATAAACACTCACCTTTTAGTGCGGCCGCTCTCACGGTAATAATAAATTTTTACGACCTTAAATCAAATATTATTTAATAAAACGATTTTCGCTTCAATCCATCAAATAGTCACACGCTAAAACGTTGTGGACTCTTTCCAAATGTCAGGTTGATTAAAAATTATATTTCACAATCGGATTATGATCTTTTTCTGTGAACGACAAGCCTAATTATAAGGGCTACGTTGTTTGCCGACGAAGTCATCGCACTCATAGCGCGCTGATATATTTAAATCGTATAATAGTTGAATCACTATCGTCGGCTGATTATTCTACAGTTTAATCAGCCGATTTTAGAGGTTCATACTAAATGATAAAACGGTCAAACTATCAGTTGGTTAAAATCCAATGCGCGGGTACCATCATCATGAAAAGTGAAACCAGATTAAATCAATCTTGATATGATAAAAAATGTATGCTCTATACTATTCTTCTTTTGAACCAACATAAGATTTAGATTCTACATGTTGGGTTCTTTCAAAAGAAAACATTTATACATACATAAGCTCATGAATTTCTCTCATCGGGCTAAGCAGAGACAACAGACCACAACCTGCTTCTCTCCTTACATATATCACAAGCTCCCTCTTCTGTCATTAAACCTTTCATACAAGTACTTCTGTTCCGGGTACTTCTGACCTGTCCTTTCTTCAGATCTTTTCTAATTTGATCGGTGTTTGTTTTGCGTGGTCGACCCCTGCCGTTATTCCCTTCTTCAAGTTTGCCTTATATACGAAAACGCATACATATAGGTACGTACGCACAAAACAACACAAATCTTTAGAGATATGCTGGTACTAATTTCCACCACCATCCAAAACCATCCATACCATGTGCTTATTAAAAACATTTAGAAAATGTATCTTAGGTGCAGTCAATTTATGTTTGAATTGGAACCGTCTAACAAATGCATCTTAATGAGGAAAGAATTTGAGTCTGGAAATTATCAGTAGAGAACCGATCATGTATCTTATATCTTTAAACGATAAATTTTTGTATATATATATATAATCTCGGAAACGGCTCCAACGATATTCATGAAATTTTGCTTTTAGCTAGGTTTCATTTTTAGAAAACGTCGTTTTATCCGTGTTTTCAGGCAATGAAGAACTGCTACAATATCATTAGAATACGAAGGTAATTTCGCCACCATCTAGAAGGTTGCAATAGGTCAGGTGGGAAATAGGGCGGTCTCGTAACCAGATTCCTGATGAATATTTTATTTTACTTTTTTTTTGTTCTTTTACACGATTTACCAAAAAAAAAAGTCATCCAGGTACTTATATTATAAAACGTGCGAGTTTAGCTTCTAAGTTTATTGTTAAACTGAGAGTTTGGACATAACAAATAAAATATAAAGGATCAAATAGGAATAACTGAAAAGGCTCATCAGGTTTCCGGCTATAACCGATTATAAAAAAAAATAATTGTCTCTTGAATAGTGAACGTTTTATGTTTCATTAAATTATATTATTTATTGACCTTTGCTGTTTCCTTTTTTTTATATGTAAGCCTACCATAATGACTCCACTTTGCCTGATGGTAAGCAATAAATGGATTCCAAGAGTGGTGGTCACCATCCTCATTGCATGTCTAGTCAATATAGTATAGTGACCCACACTATGGCGGCCTGGTGAGATGCTTTTTCACACCCCGCTTAAAAGACCCAGGATCAAAATACACTGTATATCTTTGAGTAAATTTCTGAGGCTTACTTAAAACCGTAGGGTAATCCTCACTCTTTTCGCTTTATACACACCAAATTAATTCCCACGATATGTACCGACAACATAAAAATCACGGATGCCAAATAACTTTGATTCAAAAGTGATCGGTTTACAATAACAGCCTTGCACACCTCAATAGTTGATTTTAATGCAATCCGGACAATTTTACGCAGTTGTTTACAATTTTCAATTTTCGTTGCATAGTTTGGAGTATATTATATTTATTTATTAGTTTAACTAAATTATTGTAGGAATTAACCAATTGAAACGGTTACATTGAATTGAATTGAGCTGGATGCGAGAAGCCGAAAATAGATAGATCGAAGTGGCGTGCAATGGGAGAGGCCTATGTCCAGCAGTGGACTGCGATAGGCTGATGATGATGATGATGATGATGAAACGGTTACTGTACAAGTCTTTTTATTTGGTTTTACGAGTATATCTTAAAATACTTTCTATATATTATGAATCTCTATCGTTATCTGTATTAAAGAAGTGAAAGAGTTTTGTTTGTTTTTAGAAACGAGCTAATCTTTGAAACTGTCAATCGGATTTGAATTATTCTTTTATAATTGGATAGACTATTTGTTAAGGCATAATATAGGTCATTAAATATCACGCTTTGACCCTTAGGAATGGAGCGGTGACCATAAACGTAGGTAAAACTGCTGCAAACGGCTAGTCTTTCATAAATTGTGATACGTTCTAATGTATTCTGTGAGTTACACATGTGTACATACGTATATAATATGAGCCAATATTATTCCTTTCAAAAAGACTAGAGCCTATACTTAAAAAAAACAGTTGTACATGACTGTTGTTTTGTTTAGAACAAAACATTAGCGAAATCCCCAAAACAATAAGCCTCTTATGTAACGTCAAAGATTTGCTTGCACACCATACATCAACTTGTCTGGGATTTAAGCGGCTAGCTTTAATTGTTTGGAACGAGGCAGCCCCGGATTAAACCCAAAAAAAAATAATACACCGCGATCTTTCCCTCCACCATTTACTGCGTTCAAAAACTCCACATCTTTTTGATAATTTAATATTCGTTCTTAATCTCTGTGTAGTTTTTTTTTTATTTTTATAATTTGAACGCCTACGCCCGATCAGAGAAAGAAAAAATATATTATAATCTTGAGTTTGACATTGATTGGAAACTATTTCAACTGCCAATAGAAATACTTTTTGGAATCATAAAATTATTTTTAAGTATTGCTTTTCAAATGTCATATGAAGATTATTTGGATAAAGCTTTCATTCGTATATTATAATACCTAGATGATTAGGGATGACGAAATGTCCCCTAGGTTGGGTAGAGGGCGTCCACAGAGCGTTGCCATCAAAATCAATCTTGAGAATCCCGCTGGATCTCACTCCAGGACACTTTTACGATTTTCTTGGGGATTCTAATCTAGGGATTGCCTTTGTTAAGCCATTTTTTTTGTTTTATTGGGGAACAGACGAACAGACGCGTCACCTGATGGTAAGTGACATCGTCTGGCAAGGCATGTAAGGGCGCTGCCAGCCTTTGAGGGTGTTGAGGGGGGAGAAAATATTAGGGCGGCTGGCTGCACCACTATAGAGATTAAAGATAACACTTACGAAATGTCTAGGAATAATTAAATATATTAGTATAATAACGAACCGATAATAATATATAATATTTAATTACTACTGTGTTTTACAATCGGATGATAATTCTTGCATTTCACGCTGTGGAAAAATAATGAATTGCATGATAAATATTTGATATGATATGATTCGCAAATCGCATACATGTAACTCGAGCTGACTCCTGCCGAGAAATCCCAGTCCTGTAAACAAGATAGATAGCTAGCTATCTACAATTCGCATAGCTTCAGTAAATTCCAGGAAGGTTTAGAAATTTCTGGAAAATCGCTCCTAAAATGGAAGTGAAATTTAAAGGGAGTCCTAATGATTTACTAATTCTACAAAATCTGAGTCTTGCTTAACTTGACTACTGTACTTTTTAACCGACGTCATGTATTTCTTGTATAGTATGTTTAACGATTTCTCCCGTAACATTAGACCGATTTCCAAATGTTTTCTTTGATAGAGTATACTCCTGCGATGGTCGCGTTGTAACCAAATCAGGATTAGATGATTAGATCCAGTCAAAATGAGAGAAATCCTCAAATTATAGATATAGGCACAAACCACATTTTTTTCATATACAGTATTACTTACAATGACCACCTAGCAAGACAACTTTAAAAATTACACAGATAGGCTGAAACATTACAACATGTGTACACACAGCAGTAGTAGGCAGTATGTTGACGGTATGATTCTTTGTAAATTGTACATCTCATGTTGATTGTAATGCACTTACGAACCATCACCATCACGTTTACCACGGGCGAACACTCACAATATATTCTCAATACTCACTGCTAGAACAACTCTCAGACATTGTGCCGTTAAGCCGAGACTCTTCAGATAATTTAACATACTTTCTAAGACCAAAAAACTGGATCTCAATAAACCTTTACCTAAATTAAAGACTAAGCTAAAAACATCTTCCTGTCAACTAGATAAGTATTATGCAAATTCCAGATGTTTTGATTATGTTCAAATTTATTACCTACACTGTTTTTTTTTTATATAAAATAGGGGAACAAACAAACTAACGGGTCACCTAATGGTAAGCGATAACCACTGTCCATGGACACCTGCTACTCAGGAGTCTTAAGGAACCACCTAAGTACCCACCTTTGAGGGTGATGATGGATGTGGGACGGGTAGAGAGGAAAGATAAGAGGGGGGATAAAGAGATGGGAAAGAGGAGAGGAGGCGTAGGACCCTCGGAGACTTGACTAATTTCTGGAAATGCAACGCCAGCATGCTTCACAACCGGTTTTCGGTTTCAAAAATCAACAATGACCTTTACGTAAGTCAAAAGCGTAACCAATTTTTTCAAAAGCTATTCAACATAAACATACACTCACGCCTAAATCTCCGAAGGGGTAAGCAGAGGTGTTCCAAATGCCCAATTTTTGTTAACCATGATTAACAACTGACGTAAAATGGGCCAGCCTATTGCCGTCATCTGGTCACTCTATGACTGCATATATCAGACAGTATATATACAGTCATACAGTGACCGGATGACGGCATCAGGATAGATAACAGTCCGATTCCTTAATCGCTTAGTGACACCCATGGGAAGATATGTGGTCGATCGAGGCGCACACGGCTATTCATACAAAATGAATGGACAGATACCGTCGATTGACGTCATAGCGTACACGATACAAGGTTTTCTGGAATAGAGACAGATTTCAAGTTTCAAGCTTTATTGCTACATACATATATTATTGTATAATACGGTATAAGGGTCGGACTTCCCGATACCAGCCAGTTTTAGTTCTAGAATCAGGTTTGCATACCCTGACTTACATAAGCTATTGCTTATACTCCCCAATCCATCTCTACAAGATGTCAAAATACTTGAATTACGGAATTAAACTAAATCATGAGTCATCATCATTTTTTTTTTATAATTTCGACCTCTGAAATCACAGCATTAAACACGCTATCTGGCAAAGAAATTTTATGTTCTGATATATCTGTATACAAGCTTACATTTTGAGCATTTGAACAACTAATTTTCACACAAATCTGAGAAATCCCCAGCCCCTTACAATATTAGCTGTGGATCCAAACATGATTAGCTTAGCGAGGATTCAATTAGCCTGGCAGAGGGCAGGCATGTCAATCCAACCAGAACTTGTAGATACATATGCACTAGCTTTTGTCTGTTATTGTTGTTGACTGACTTGGTGGTTTAGTATAGAATTCGGAGTTCAGTTTTCACACTTGACAAAAAAATTTAATCCACAAATAGTTATCCAGATTCTGGGTGTTCTTTGTGTCATTTTGTCGAGTCCCCCGCTACACAGTATGGTTCCTGTACTAATACCGAAATGTCGTATATACCGGATTGAGCAAGATGGAGGGTAACATTTTTCGGGAGTATGTCTGTGTGTATACAACAATGTGCATATGTAATGTATCTATTATATTCATAGTCACACCTTTGGAGCATAAAAGTCATGATGGTTTTCTAGGTTTAAATCGTCTTAATAGAGTAGTGGTGGTGGTCTATTTTTTTATGATATCGGGGTACAGGCAAACAAACGAGTCACCTGATGGTAGGTGGTATCCGCCACTCATGGACACCTGCAACTCAAAAATTGTGAGGGTACTGCCGGGCTTTGAGAGTGATGAGGAGGTGGAAGGACTGGAGAGAAGAGAGAGGGGAGGTGGTCGGTTCCTTTAGTACCGGTACCTTCAGTCACTTGGTAATGCAATGCAAGTATTGTGTGCCATTATGTGTTATTAATCTGATTGAGCAAGCCCATTCGTGCCTAATGGTAGTGATAAAAGAGAGTAAGTTTATATACAGTCGGGTTTAATATATATGTATTTTATTTTATTTAAAAGAATTTAATGAATAGTCATTTACTTAAAATCACATAGTATAATTTTTTTCAATCAAAGCAAAACAATGTATGGCAGATTGATTTGCTTTATTTTAAATAGGTGAAAAGCAAAGCAAGGATATTATTTTTAATTTACTAACACCAATACAAAAATGATTTTTTATTTTATCCTGAACAAAAAAAAATATATCAGTTCTATATCTTCATAGATCTATGGAAATATATAACACGAGTATGCAGCTTACAACGGAAAACTGAGTTAGCTATAATAAATCAAGCTAGGACTTTAGAAGTCTTACAGAAGATCATGGATAAATTAATTTGTTCATTAGTTTATTGTATTACGCTCTACCGTAAATGGTTTACATACAATATACATACACTCAGAGGAGTAAATTATGCCGATAATTTGCTGATTATAATTTAGTCGTATTTAGGGGCAAGTTGACATCATCCTAACAGTTTTGGGAATTGGATGGGTTTTTTTGTGACAAAAAGGGGGAGATATAAAATGTGGAGTATATGCAACAGCTCAAGCAAGTCAGGGTCTCATACCTATAACTCGAACTTCTGGGTTCGATCTGCGCACTGGCAACACTTTGTGTAATCCTCAAATGGTTTTTCTGAATCTGGGTGTTCTTCGCATCCGTTGCTTGAATGTTTGTAAAGTCCCCGTCTACACATGAATTGGTCCTAAAGCGGGATTTGCCTTTTTATAAGAAAAGCAAAAAAATACATATAAATGCAACTAATTAATTTATAATAAGTCTATACCATGTGGTACTTGGTGAGTCGGTCTGTTATCTATCAGACTGTATATATAGAGTCCTACAGTGCCAGGATGGCGGCAATAGATTTGCCCCCTGTTAAGTAAATGGGACATGAGACGTCTTTGCCTATTAATTAACGAATATAAGCCTTCGTGCATGTATTGCGCATATAGAATGGAATAGAATAGACTTTATTGTACACCTTGAAACAAAAATTTACAATAATCATACAAAAAAAAAATAATGTACAATGGGCGGCCCTATCGCTAAATGCAATTTCTGCCAGGCAACCTTAGTGTGTATTATATAGTGTATATTTTAACAGAGACCAGTGTTTGGTTTAACATTAGGCGTTTAAGACGTTTTTATCTACCCCTTCAGAGACATATGCGTGAGCATATGCATTAGTTAATAATAATAATAACTTGACACATCTCACACACGGCCGTCTGATCCTGAACTAAGCAGAGCTTGTACTATGGTAACCAGACAGCTGATATACATACTTATATACTTTTAAATACATACATACATATTATAGATAAATTACACCCAGACACAAAACAAATGATGATGCTTGTCACACAAATATTCGTGCTGGGTGGGAATCGAACCCACGACCTCTGGCTTAGCACTCGGGATCGCTAAGCACTAGACCAGAGGCCAGTGAAGAAAGTGAGTTATATGTGAGGAAACAAAATATACTTATTGGACACACAAACCGTAAAATAAAAGAGATGCACAAGCCAAGTACAGAATAGACACTTTCTTACACAGAAAATTTGTAAATAAAATTTGAAAGAACAAAAAAGTATTTTCTACCATCGGTCCAATGGTGTTATAAAGATAAATCCACTTTTGATATACTGACCAACAGATTTAAAAATGCTTGAACTTATAGGTCAAGTTATGGGGTAGTTCTCGAATCTTCCTTCTTAGGGTATACTACCCTTGCACTATAGCCATTTGTGAAGAAACACCGACATATATTATTATACATAATATTATACATTCATACATTTTGCGGGTGTCTTCTTTTTTTTATGATATACACAGACAGACAGAACAGACGGCTCATCTGATGGTAAGTTACAACCGCCCATGGACACCTGCAACTCAAGAGTCGTAAGTGCGCTGTCCACCTTTGAGGGTGACGAGAGGAGGTAAAAGCGGAGATGGGGGATAAGGGATAGGAAAGAGGTGATGCGGAATCGGGAGGATAAAGAGGAAAGGGAGAGTTGAGCCTCCGGTACTTTCACTCACTCGGCAATACAATACAAGCATTGTTTGTCTACTGTTTTTCTGTGAGGTAGTTGTAAAACTCCGACCCGTTTATTATAATTTATTACCATGTACACCTACTTAAATTAAATAACTAAGCTCCATGCCGGCATGCATGTATACCTTTGAAAACCGTTGTTTTCTTTTTACAACCAAACCGATAATGGACTCATAAACTTTGGTATGACCATTAACGACATTTTAGTTAGTCATAAATTCATTAACAAAACACTTTATTACTTTTAAATGGATTGGTGAATATTTAGAACTATGAATTGTTGAAGTTTTATCAGCAAATACGAAAATATAATTTTACTGTTGAATATCAAAATATGTTCTACATGCATTTTTTATATGCTATAAGTTGATAAATGAGCAGACGGGTCATCTGATGGTAAGTCACTTCTCCGCTCATGAACACTTGAAACTTTATAGTCACAAGAGTGCTGTCCGGCTTTTAGTAAATGGGAAAGGAAGCAGGAGAAAGAAGGGAAGGGACAGAGGGGAAGGGAGGGGTGGAGGGGAAAGGGGGTTGGGCCTCCGGTAACCTCACTCACTCGGTCACACAATGCAAGCATTGCTTAATAGCCGGTTTTCTGTGAGGCCGTCGAGGCATGGCTCTCCTCCGTTCAATGCATGTTGAAACATACAGTTTAAACAATTATTTTGTTTACTACAACAACAAACCACAATTTATAGACCTATGGCTACACTTATGCCTGTATCCCCAAAGAGGTAGGCAGACAGGCATTAAACGTTTTATTTTGCCGACATTTATACTTTTAGAATATAAGTAAAATTTTTATTTTATTTTATCTGATAGGGGGCAAACGAGCAGACGGGTCACCTGATGATAAGTGACTACCGCCGCCCATGGACACCCGCAGCTCAAGAGTCACAAGTGCCTTGCCGGCCTTTTAGGTATGAGTACGCTCTTTTCTTGCAGGTTTGAAGGTCGTAGCAGTTTGGAAAGCTTCTGGAGAAGCGCACAGTGGTGGAGTGCCAAGCCTCCAGATGATGAAGAGAAAAAAAAAATTGTGATTCACACATGCATATTTATATGCATGTGTAAATATGCATTACTATTTTTATTTTTTTAAATCTTTATCAGAAAACAGGAAGGGGTCACACTAGACTTCGAAACAAACTGTGCCTCACTAAGGTCACCCGTTGGTGGTGCCTGCATAGTGCGGGCTGGCCGGGGTCCGGATGTCTTACTAAACCTGTACCCGGATTCCTCCCATTTCAAGCGCAGCATGGCACACCGTGTGGTTTTAGTAGGTTTGATCTGACACACCGTTCCACCGAAAACCCCAGTAAAAAAAAAATACGGGACAGATAGAACTAAATAATATATCGTAAAAGGATGAATATTTTTCTAATGGAATATGATTATAGATACATATGTATGTACAAACCTTTGTAGACGCAAGTGGCCAAGTCTGATGGTAGGCAGCCCGTGCTGACAACAATGCCTATTCAGCCGCTGAGCTGTGCCCATTTCCGTAATATTCTTATTCATACGACGGAAAAGCATTCTTAAAAAATGCTCGTAAAATTTGAAAGATATCCGCTATATTTATAATAAGCTTATGGTATAGAGCTATTTAAGAGCAAGTTATATTATATCTATTTCTTATCATAATTAGCTTTTAAAATAAGTAGATGGCCGATTTTAAGTCGCCGTTCCAATTCCTTTGCAATTTATAAACTTATATGTAATTTTGTAAAACATAAAATCCGGCCAAGTGCGAGTCGGACTCACGCACAAAGGTTTCCGTACCATTATCTATAAGAACAGCAATAAAATCATGTCTGTTGTATGGGAACCCATTGAATATTTGTTTTATTATATTTTAATTATTTAAATAAATAATTGAATAATAAAGTGACTATTTAACTAAATATTCTGTGAAGCAGAAGCGTCAAGCGTCTACCTGTTGCCGTTATCAATATCGAGCCAAAACGAGCAAAAAAATCACGTTTGTTGTTCGGGAGCTCCCTTAAATATTTATTTTATACTATTTTTTAGTATTTATTGTTATAGCGGCAACAGAAATACATCATCTGTGAACATTTCAACTGTCTAACTATCATAAGGTACAGCCTGGTGACATACGGACAAACAGTTTGACCCTTTGGCTACGGAACCCTAAAAACGTTAGCCATGTGCCAAGTCAGGATGATTTTCAATTTGGATAAAAAGATGTGAGTTTAGGTATTTATAGTTATTTACCAAAGTCATCTATATTTTGGTGAGGATAAGCTGTTACCTTATGAAACATAAAGCGCTAAGTATTCTAAACAAAAACTAAATGCAAAATCTTCCTATTTTTATAAAGTAAAATCTAAAAACATCAACAAATTACAACACGTACTGGCCATAAATTTTAGTCAAGAATATCCTTTAAATCGCAGCACAACACGTGGTCCAACTCCGCATTCTAAAAATATAAATGTTAAATTCGGTGCAGCGATCGATCGTCGCGTCGTCACCCGTTTGTGGACCCCGCTTACGTGAGACTCTACACCTGACGACCTATATTTTATTTATGAGACTTCTCCGTTAGGGATGGGTATTTATCGATATCAAATGATGAACTTATTTATTTTATTTCAACTTTTTGCACGTCATGTACAAAGGCGGACTTAATGCAGAGGGCGTTCTCTATGACTTAACCTTGGAGTGGTGTAGATAACTTAAAAGGTAGATGCACAGATTTTAGACACTAATACTTACACAATAGCATATACATATACGTGTCGGTAATACATAAGCAATACACTTACAAATCATATATGCATATACATCTTTATATATATAATTCTTCTGTGAGTGTGTATGTCACTGAATTACTCTCAAACGACTAGACGGATTTTGATGAAATTTTTTGTGTGTGTTCATGGGGATCTGGGAATGGTTTAGATTCACAAATCAGCCCGGCAGATGGCGCTGCAGTCGGTATCTAGGTTATTTATCTATATTGATCCTAATCGCTTGAAATATCATGCAGGACAACGTCTGTCGGGTCCGCTAGTATTTATATATATATACATATATACTCTTACATATTCATATAAATAACGTAAATACGCTATGAATACTAAAATATAGAGCCACAGTAGCTACTGTACTGGCGTCCTACTTGATTTTTTACCATAAATTTATTACCAGTAAAAAAAAAACGTAATTTTTGTTATAGTAATACAAAACGCTTATTATTAAAAACTTTAAATTATTTCCTCGGATCGAACTTGTATCTATCAGACATAATTATACAGTGCCCGATTGACATCAATAGGCCTGCCCCCTATTACATAATTAAAGACGCCTCTTCCCTCTCTAAATCTCTACCTCTTCGGGGATAGAGGCGTGAGGGTTTTTTTTTATACTATAGGGGGACAGACGAACAGACAGGTCAACTGATGGTAAGTGACAACCGCTGTCCGTGAACACCTGCAACTCAAGAGCCGCAAGTGCGCTGTCCGCCTTTGAAGGTGATGAGGGGTGCGGGTAGCGGGGAGAGGAAAAAAGAGAGGAGGGATGAGGAGATGGGAAAGAGGAGAGGAGGTCAGGGGAAAGGAAAGAGGAGAGGAGGTGAGGGGAAAGGAAAGAGGAGAGGAGGAGGTGGGCCTCCGGAAACCGCCCTCGGGGAAATGCAACGCACGCGCGCTTCACAACCGGTTTTCTGCGAGGTCGTGGTATTGCCCCGGTCGAACCAGCCCATTAGTGCCTAAGCATGGCTCTACCACTGTTAACTATGATAGATATGTTACTTACTTACATTTTGTTCGATAAACCAGTTTTTTTTATCGATACTTCAATATCGATATTTCAAACTCTATCGGTAAGTCCAATAAGACAATACGGCACACTTAGCGCCGAACCGGTATCTGTTGCCGTTGTGCTTTTATAAAATATCCCTTTAACACGAAGACCTAACCCAAAAACAACTTTAACAGTTCCAACGAATTCATTTGCATTAGAAATACGAGTATATTGGACTGTACCTTTTTCATTTAAATTATGGCAATCTATATGTCCTTTCTTGCCTGTGAGACTTTGGAATACAAATATTTTTTTTAAATTATTATTGGTATACAAGGTAGCAAGGTATTTAATATCGCCTGCCAGTACTAGCTATAACAATACTGATAAAAATCATCTTAATTTGCCAAACGTTATATAGTGTTGTTATTCCTTTTTTTATAAACAGTTGTTATTTTTTTACGTCCTACATCATCATCTATATATACATAATCTACCATTACGTTTCGAATTCGTTAGTCACGAATGGGCCGGCTCGACCGTTGCGATACCACGGCCTCACTCAAAACCGGTTTGAAGCAACACTTGCGTTGCATTTCCACGAAATTAGTGAAGTTTCCGGAGGCCCAACTCCGCCTCTCCTTTTTCCTCTCCCCTGACCCCCGCCCTTGTTACCACCATGTCTATAATATAAAAAACAACATTTATCATTTCATACACAAAAACAGACTTATAATGCCTAAAATTAACCTAGAGCTATTCAGAAGGAACTCATATTGTATGGTCATAAAATTGTATAACCAACTACCAGATACTATAAAAATGTTACCTTTAACACAATTTCGAAGAGAGTTATATAAAGTACTTCAAAAAAATATATATTATACAATTAATGAATACTTGGAAGACAAGTTATCCTAATAATTGGATTTCTAGCCCTAAATATTCACACGAAGATTTGAATATTGATAAAATAACATATTGTATAGTAGTGGTAGTTATCTTGTTTTCGGCAGTGAATGGTTTATATGTTATTTGGTGCTGCTAGCGCCTGTTGAGCTGCCTGTAGCTGATTTTTAGTGATGTAATAGTATTGTATAACGTAATATATTTGCGCGCCACAAGTGGCAGAACATGCTGTGCTAGGCTATTTGTAAAAACATCAACTTATGTATTTTGACCGTGTTCTTGGAAATAAAGATTATTATTATATTATTATTATTATTATTATTCTCTTTATTCACATTATTCAACATACAAATTACATTTTTAAATATAAAATAAAAACAAAATATATTTAAAAATATAAAAAATAGTGCCCCACCGGTATCGGGTACAGGGACCAAGCTACCGGTGGTTAGGGCTCCAGAGACAGGAACCTCCTCACAATACGTGCCGTATCAAGAAGGACTGCCTTCTGCATTAGGCCCTTAACCCAGCTGTGTAACGTGAGCCTCTGCAGATGTTGGTCGAGGCTCTTGGCAATCAACCCATGAGCTGATATGACTATCGGCACAATGATTGCAGAACTCACATCCCACATGTCGACCACCTCATGGGCTAAATCCAAATATTTTATTTGTTTATCTTTTTCTGCCTTTATGAGGTTGTCGTCATGTGGAATGGTAATGTCAACAATCATTGCTCGGCGCTCTAGTCGGTCTATCACCACTATATCAGGTTTATTGGCAACAATAGTCCTGTCAGTGATGATAGATCGATCCCAATATAATGTTGCACGACTATTTTCAAGAACTGGGTCGGGCACATACCTATAATACGGTAACTCGACATCCACAAGGTTATATCTAAGAGCAAGTTGCTGATGGACTATCCTGGCCACTTGGTTATGTCTGTGCAAGTACTCACCGTTTGCAAGACGAGAGCAACCGGAAATTATATGCCTGAGGGTTTCACCGGGGCGATGACATGCCCGACAAATGTCAATTGTGCCATCCTTCAGGATATGTTTCCTATAATTGTTCGTCATAACAACTTCATCTGTAATTGCACAGATAAAACCTTCAGTTTCTCCAAAGAGGTCACTGAAACGTAGCCAAGACACAGATGATAATAAATCTACATCGGGCCCGTTTAAGGCCCGATAAAAACGTCCATGCAGCTCTTTGCTCTTCCATATCTCCTGACGGTCTTTAACATTAAGTATTGCAGGCTTGCGCCAGTTCTCTTTTCCTAGACCAAGCGGAGTAAGTCCGTTATCAACTGCCACTACATCCCGGTGTACCTCCACATTAACAGAAAGAAAGTAATCTCTAAGATTGCATATTTCGCGATTATGAAGGGTCCTGGCATTTAAGAAACCACGACCCCCACATTTCCGCGGAATATACAATCTCATTACTGATGAACGTGGATGGTGCATTCGGTACGCAGTTAGCAGTGTACGGACTCTTCTATCTAGGGCGTCCAATTCCGTCTGAGTCCATCTAAGTATACCAAAGGAGTAGGTTAAGACTGGTATGACCCAACCGTTATAGGCACGCACCTTATTACCGCCCGACAAAAGACTTTTCAGTACTTTTTTCAGACGGCCAAAGAAACGCTCCTTTAGCGATTGCTTCATAGTCAGTTCATTTATACCCAGCGCCTGTGACATACCGAGATACTTGTACGTTTCATTTGCAGAAAGACGTCTAAGGTGTGTGGAATCTGAAAGTTCAATTCCTTCAGATTCCACAATCCTGCCTTTGCTTACATGCATGACTGCACATTTATCTACACCAAATTCCATCTTGATACATTTACTAAAGGTTTCAGTTACCTCTAGTAATCTCATCAACTGGACATTACTGCAGGCAAACAGTTTCAAATCATCCATGAAAAGGAGGTGGGATATAACTTGACCATTTCTCCGCAAACGATAGCCCAGCCCCGAACCCTCTAACACAGTGCTAAGAGGATTCAAAGCCAAGCAGAACCACAAGGGGCTCAAACTATCACCCTGAAATATACCCCGCTTGATATTTATAAATTCGCCGTCACCCTGAGATTGTCGACATCCTGGATAGCAAAGAACTGTTCTCCATTGCTGCATACATGCCTCCAAGAAAGTGCATAAAGTTGTATCAATCTTATACAACTCCATCACCCTTAGGAGCCACATATGCGGCAGAGAGTCGTAAGCTTTTTTATAATCTATCCAACATGTCGCTAAATCCTTTCGGTTCCGTCGAACTTGTTGGTTAATAGCCGTGTCAATAATAAGGAACTCTTTAGTGCCATGTGCCCCACTTCTACATCCATTCTGAGAGAAAGTCATTATATTGTTCTTAGAGACATGTGTTGTTATCTTCACTCTCAGAATGGACGTAAATAATTTATAAAGTGTTGGCAGACAGGTAATGGGTCTGTAGTTTTTGGGGTCCATGGCACTACCAGACTTATAGAGTAGGTGAGTTATGCCAGTTGTCATAAAAGCGGGCAGTGAATCTGCTTCCAAGCACGATTGGAATTGAGATGCCAAACACACATGTGAGTTATGGAGCCACTTTAACCAAAAGTTATGCAGTCCGTCCGGTCCGGCTGATTTCCAGTTCGGCAACGAACGGACCGCACGAGCTATATCTGTACTTGATATTTCTACTGGCTCCATAGTATTAATGGACTCACATGAACGTTTAACATCTCGCATCCATTCACCCTCAGTATGAGCGACAGGCATCGACCAGATGTTACGCCAAAATGTATTAGTTAGTTCAACATCTGGGAGATGTGTGTCACTTAGTAAGTCAGGCTGATCCCATCTTCTGTAAACCCACCTCTCGTCCCTTTGAAAACTACGATTCTGAGTATATCGGTCTACTCGGATTTTAAATCTACGTATGCGGTTTGCCCATGCATAAACTTTCTGCTTCAGAAAGTCAATGCGCTCTGTGACACGTGCTGCATAATCACAAGAACTGATATCAGTTCCTGAAAAAGCGCGATTCACAAAACGCATTACTCTCGGGCGTGTATTACCCGATCTGAAACAGGTAAGCTTGCCAATGAGTGCCCTCGCCTCAACGATACGTCGCTCAATCCTGTACTGCCACGCCGGAACATAAAACTTTTGTCGAGGAGTAGAGTTAACACGTGGGAGTTTAACACCAGCTACTCGACAAGCTGTAACCGCCGCACAATAAAGAATTGAATGTGTATCCCTGAGGTTTTCACTATTTTCTAAATAAGTAGATAATAAAGAGTCAAGGGCACACACCAGCGCTTTATTTCGTTTATGCATCGGCAAACGCGGTAAGCGTTCCTTACTTTATCATTATATTGGGTACTTACAGTTAAAGCAGTATTATCCTCCCCTCCCTCAATAGGACTAGGTGGTAGTAGTCCAGCGTCAATAAGAGTCTCCATTTGTGATGGAGGGGGGGCAACAAGGCTATTTTGTAAGTCCAAGCGTAGCCTCTCAAGCACGGAATTATCCAACAGATGACATCGCTGAATGGCCCGTACTTGATCCGATAGTCTTTGTGCCGAAACATTAACAGCTGGTTCAAGTTCCTGAAACAAAGGCATCATACGATTACGATACGCAGTGAGGTTGGTTCCTCCCTCTGTAGCCACAAAATATGCTCGCATGACGTTCTCGTTTATGGATGTCGTCCATCTCATGCGATGCACATTACCACCGGTAGCGGGGGCCCTATTCGAAGCCGGCTGGCCTCGGGGTCCCAAGCAAGTCGGTGGCCGGCCTCTCCCCTGCCGGCGTACTGGTGTTGGTGACGTCGGCGGTGAGAAAAACTCGTCGCTTGATGTCGAGCTCGACGCCTCAACAACAGCCGGAATGCTTGATGCGGTTTCCGGGGGCAGCGAGGCGGAGCTTAGCGACGAGTCCGAAGATGGTTTTGGTGCATTTCGTGCCCTGGATCTTGTTATCATTGAACAGCTTGATTTTTTTCATTTTTGTAAAAGATGACATGACATTTGAAATGTCATGCCTCACATTTTATATTTAAGTTTTTACATATTGTTTTATTTGTGGTTTTTCTTCTTGTTATTTGTTGCCTTTATATGCATATTGCTTCCGATATATATATGTGATTTTAATTTAAAATATAAGAGCTGGAATATATTAATTGTAACTAATTGGTACCCTATGCAAAAGAAAAGACGGAAAGGAAGGCCATTCAAAAGATGGAGTGATGACATAGTTGCCACAGTGAGAAATACCTGGAGCAGACTGGCAAGAGACAGAGCGAAATGGAAGAAAATAGAGAAGGCTTTCACCGCCAGAGCGGTCCTTACAAAAAAACGCGTTGACGCAGTTTAATAACATATACTAACAAAATAGAATAAGTATAATACTAACACTAGAATTAATGTAAACTATGTGTAAGGAATAAATATAGCTTTATTATTATTATTATTACATACATATATAATCTCCTTCCCATAGGGTTAGCCAGAGACCACTTCCTTCTATTTGCCACGATTCTGACATACCTTTCTCGCATCTTTAACTTTCATTCCGTTCCGCACAAAGGCTCGTCGGTTAAAGGTACTTTTGACCTGGCCTTTGTTTAGATTGTCTTGAACTTGGTTCAAGAACGTTCGCCTAGGTCTTCCTCTTCCGACAACTCCATTTACATCTGCCATATAAATACGTTTTGTCAACCTTCTTTCATTCATCCTTTCGATATGACCGAACCAGCACAGCATTCTTTTTTATTTTACTGGGGTTTTTTTTTGCACAAAAATCATGGAACTCGTGTCATCGTCACCGCACGCTTCCCGTGATCTATATAGTGTAGTCTAATAGCTCGACGATACAATTCACAAGTTACTTAGTTTTCACTTCTATCGACAGTCCCCAAAGACTGACCGTATATTTTTTTTTAATGTGTGCCACACTGACGCTCTTTGTTGCAGCCGATGCTCGAAAGAGACGTGTGTGCGAAGTTTCGAAACATAAGACGAGGTTTTATTTGTCTATTGGCTCGTCTGTCTTCGTCATTAAACTTTCGTGACTTGTATCGCATTAGATATGTAAATCGGGTCTTAATCGCAATCTGACTGCCTTGTTGGTCTAGTGGTTAGTGATTCTGACTGCTGTGCCAGTGGTCGTGGGTTCCATTTTAACATTTGTGCCGCATATTTGTGGAATCCACAAATATTTGTTCCGAGTTTGGGTGTTCTGTGTGTCCGTTGTTTCTATGTTTGTCAAGTCTAGAAATCATTCCTAATCCGAGAATTTTGAATTAATTTACGTTTCAATCGAATTTATCGATCGTGGACGCGTACCATGATCACAATAATTTAACACTTTTTTTACTAGGTGGTGAAAGCAAGAGTAAATTAAAATATTATTTCTAGATGTGGATGTCCTGAAAGGCGACTAAGGGATTTGACTATTATCTATGAAAAAGTATATATCATTAGTCATTCGGATCAGTGCTTACAAGGCAACAATATGCCCCCTATTACGTAAGTAGTACTAAATAATAGTTTGCAAATGTGGGAGTATAATACGCCTCTGCCTACCCCTTCGGGGAGCAAACGACCAGGCTGGTGGGGAATGAGGAGAGAGGATTTGACACCGAGTATCCTCACTCACTCTGTTAAACACAATCATTACTTCACAATCAGTATTATGGCAACCCGGTCGAGCCGGGCCATACATGCCTGAGCATAGTCAGTAGTAGTAGTATAATGCTTACATATTTACACTTTAATATGCCGCCATAAGTCAAATACACTTGTTTTGTATTTAATTAAATCCACCATCACTATTTCTACCATTCCTCACTTCACTAAGCTGTAGTGGAGTGCAGTGGAGGAATAAGTATAAATATAGGTGTAAAACGAACAGTGGTAGAGCCATGCTTAGGCACGAATGGGCCGGCTCCACCGGTGCGATACCACGGCCTCACAGAAAACCGGTTGTGAAGTAACTCAAGTAACGCATGCGTTGCATTTTCCCGAATTGAGTGAGGTTTCCGGAGGCCCAACTCCCCCTCATCCCTTTCCTCTCCCCTAATTTCCTTTCTCCTCTTTCCATCTCCTCATCCCCCTCTCTTCTTTCCCCTCCCTGCATCCCCCATCCCTTATCACCCTCAAAGGTGGGCAGCGCACTTGCGACTCTACCATCAGGTGACCCGTCTGTTAGTCTGTCCCCCTTAGTATAAAAAAAAAAAAAAAAACAATGTAATGTGAGCTATTATGTTTCTCATTTTCTGTCTTCTTTGATTATATTATATAATTTTTAATTTCATTTTTCTCTGCCTAACTACGTTACTTTAATAGTCTATTTTTAGTTTATTTACTTTTAGCAACATAATAGCACACGATAAAATAGTGTATTATTGAATAGAACATGTTGTACACGAAATAATGTTATATCTATTTGGTAATTTAAAATAGTGGACATGAGTTTGTGTGACCGATTTCTTCTCATAACATCATTCTGAAACGGGCGGTTATAGATGAACACGGGCGGTTATAGATGAACACGGGCGGTTATAGATGAACACGGGCGGTTATAGATGAACACGGGCGGTTATAGATGAACACGGGCAGGTATGTTTTCTTTTTAATAAAATATTTGACCAGGCAACCTATAGTTGCGGTGACGCTGTATGTATTGATCTATAACTTTTTTGAGTATGACGCCTAATGAAAACCCAGATCAAAAAGCAATACTGTGTAGAAATTTTGGAAACTATTTAAAAATTAACTCGTAGGTGGTTAAAGCAGTATAACAGAAAGAAAGAGTAAGTTTATTTTATCCTAAATAATGTCAAAACAAAAATATATTTAGATTATACCTACATATATATTAATAATAATTTTAGACATTCTGCATCTCCTAAGGGTAGGCTGAGGTGTAAAAAATACAATATATTATTTATATTATGTAACGTACAAAGTACTGTTAAAAAATGTGGAAGAAGACGCCTCAACTTCGCATGGGTGGTGTCCTAAATTATGTCAATATTTTGTCAAAATATTGAAGACTGTCTTCTGTCTCACTTACATTTTGTAAGAGATTTAAAAAACTTTTAAATTAAAATAACCTTTAATCTGACAATAAATAACAAAATCAACAAAAAAACATGTCCAATAAGGGTGCAGTCACACAATACATCAATCAATAATTTACATTTCGGCGATATATTTTTATATACTATATGGAAGATATGTACATACATTGACGATCTATAATGCGTAGCGGTTAATCATTCGACTGCAAAGTCATGTGTTAAATTACGGCTTAGTAAATATTAAGAAAACTAATTATCACTTTAATAACAGATGCATCAAAGACACAGGTTTAGTCTTTTAGTATTTATAAATGCCTAGAATCTAATAATAAAAACAAAAAACACAAAGAAGACCAATAAGATGATTATATTTATACTTAAGTACAAACGTCTCACTCTATGAAGACACTTCAATAAGAGGTGACTCTAAAACCGAAGCGATTGAGTGCAAACTACTTTGACTTTAACAAACTCAACGATCTTAATGAAACTCAGAAAGAAAAAAACATATTAGAATAAAAACATACTAAAATATAACAGAGAATGACTACCAACAGTAAATATGTAATTCATCCAATATAAATAGGCATAATGAAATCTGTCTACTAAAGACAAGTCCTCTTTCTCCTACCCACCTCATATTACCCAACATTACACAGTAGAGTCCATCAACGGTTGTCTGCAAGAGATCGCAGTCTGCCATATGTACCACTATGGAATTAGTATGTATTTCTTCTATGTGTCCTGTCTAAAGTATACTTTATCTACTTATATATCTAATAACCCAATGATTAGCCAGACAGGGTCCACGATGACATATATTTTGGAGTTTACCATTGTGGAATAGCATTAAATATTGAGTATAGAGTGCTGACATTTGTCGATCATTAACCATCATAACCTATCACGTAAGAGTTTGATTTCTTCTAGCTAGTTGGATAAATATTAGGTTGGCAACTAATAAACCCGCCACTTTCTTCGATTAGTTTCTAAAACGCTATAGAATTATCTCGAATTTCTTGGAGTAGTTTATAAATAAAGCAAGAGTTGTATGTCAGATCAGTTGACAACTGGATCTTGAATAGTAAAACTACAGTAAATTATGGATATTTCTCGTAGAGAACTTCAGCTGCTTTTACTTCACGAATTTCGCTTAGGTCGAAAAGTGACTGGAGCAGTGCGCAATATATATGCACCGATGGGCGAAGGCATCCTCTCTAACGATACCACCAAACATTGGCTCAGAAGATTTAAGGATGGAAATTATGACCTATCTATAGTTATATATATAATTTTGGTCCATAATAGGGCCGTAACTAGGGTAGTGCGAGCGGGGTCCATATACAAGGCCGCAGACCATGCCGGGAATCTAATATTACCAAACCATACATACACACAAACACTCCTGCCTACATCCCATCCCGTAATGAATAGACAGATGCAGATATCCCTAACCTAGTCTCACTTACATAACAGGGTTCAATCATATTGCCGTCAACCAGGCACTGTTTATGTACTGTGAGCCATTGTGATTGCGACACCCACAGGAAGAAATCAGTAGTTCTACTCTATTGCACTGAGAACTGAGAGTCTCTGTCATACAGGTTTCAAACCTACTATATACTCGACGTCTCACGACGATGTCGAAAAGTAATTAATGTACCTAACATTTGAACTGTTTTATTCAAGCGTAGAAGCCGTAAGCTGCATCCTTCTAACATGATCGAAACTTAATACCGTAATAGCCCATCGAAAATAACTCGACTCGTTGATGAAAAGCAGACTGTCCGGAACCAATTAATATTGACACTGCATCGATCTTTGTAACGTTAGGGTGATGTCTGACTTAAACAGTACGGAACGGAGCACTTGCAGGGTGAAACTTGTAAATAAATAAAAACTTGCAAGCCACAAGTAACTAGACCAGTTGTAATGAGTATGTGCAGAGGTCTCGAACTCCTCACTACAGCCAATTCGAGTTACAGGTCGCTAACGCTGCCGCGGCAATTGTTGTGGGTTCGATCAATCAGTTTGACAAACTTTAATTCTAAGTCTATGTATTAGACATTAATCCTAGTGCTAGAGTTGTATTTTTTAAATAAGAAAAGAAAACCTTTGCCTTCACATGTTCGAAATTTTACCTTTCAATATGCTCATAATTTTCTCATATTTCATGCCTGAAGCGTCCGGTTGCCGCTTGAAGACTAGGTGTAAAGGACCAAATTCTAATTTGCAAAATGTGTTTTTGAAGAATACAATTGTGATTCTCCCAACCATTCATTGGCAAGAAGAGGTACACCGGGGTGGTGACCCCTTCGCCCTCCCCTATAGGCGAAGGACATCCGTGAGGATCTTCCACACTGTAAACAAAAAAAAATGTTCCGAATATTCTACAACGATCCCAAACTAAGCAGAGTTTGTACTATGGTAACCAGGCTGCTAATAAACATACCTATGTATATATTTTTAAATAAATACATATTATTGACAAATTAGATACAGAACAAATACTCGTGCTCATCACACAAATATTTGTCCTGGGATAGGGTCAAACTCACGACCTCTCGCTTAGCAGTCAGTGTCACTAACTACTAGACCAGTGTATGTCATAGCAAGTTTTAACAGTGGTAGAGCCATGCTTAGGTACGAATGGGCCGGCTCCGCAGACAAGACAACCGGTTGTGAAGTAACGCCAAGCGTTGCATTTCTTTGAAATGAGTTAGGTTTCCAGAGGCCCAACTCCCCCTATACCCCTCCTCCTCCTTCTTTCTCCTCATAACCCCTCTCTTCTTTCCCTCACTGCAACCCCCATTCCTCACCACCCTCAAAGGCCGGCAGCGCACTTACTACTCTTGAGTTGCAGGTGTCCATGGACGGCGGTTGTCACTCACTATCAGGTGACCCATCTATTCGTCTGTCATGAAAAAAAAAAACAAACGCAGATATTATGTAAAATATTTTTGTCGGAAAGACATTGACAACACAAAGAATACTAGATTTTTGTTTCACAGGTTTTCACATTTACTACTTAAGTCAGACTTCGCCTTTACAAAGTACACACATTGCACTGAATTTGTGTTGGTAATCCTTGAAATGAATGATTGAGATAAACGAGTAATTCTTTCGACTGTTGACAGCTCTTAAAGTAATTAATATGTGAATCTGAATTTAATTCATTTTAAATTCAATTTTCTATACAAATGGTTGCACTTTGAATAACTTTGTCTGTTCTCATTCGCTGCTTAACAAGTTTTTATTATACAAAAGGTTTTTTAACTCACGTGTGTATTTTGGGGCCCGACTAGTTTCAAACTCGACGGGGGACCTTTATCAAGAAGAAGAATACTTTATTACTTTACCTATACATATTACAAAATCAACGATATCCTTTTAAATAAGTCTGTCGTTTAAAATGCCTCTGCCTGCCCCTCTGGGGATATAAAAGTGATCTTATATATGTAAATCTTACACATAGGTTGTTGACGCGCTAACGGGCCCGCGTCCCGGGGTATAAGAGTTCTGTGCTCCATGTCCACCATCTGACCTCATCAGAGACGTAACAAACGTACGCCCTTTAATGTCGCACGTCAAGAAATAACGTAAATTTTTAAACGAATAGAAGTATAGAAGAAAAAAATATTTTTTTTCAACACCAAAGGGCGATTCAAAGGCACAGGATTACCGCCTCCACATAGTTAAGGAATTAAGGGCAAACCCATGGCCATCAATCTGGTAGTTTATAAATTAAATATAAGAGAAGTGGATAAAAATATATGGAGAAAGGGAAAGGCCTGTATTGTATTGGTTATTGACCACACAAAAATTTGTGTACTATACAAGTAAAGTGTTCCGAGTCCTTTGTAGCCGCTGTTTTTATGCGATACAAGACTAACTCCTTAAGCGAGAGGTGACTTTAAAAACTTACTACTTATTTTTAAAGTGGTAGAGCCATGCTTAGGCACGTATTTTATTTTTACATTATAAAGGAGGACAGAAGAACATACGGGCACCTGCAACTCAAATCGTAAGTGCGTTGTCTACCTTTGAGAATGGTGAGGGGACAGGAGGGGGGGTAAGGGGTGGTAAAGAAAAGAGGGGCATGAGGGGGGAGGGAGGGGAGAGGTGAAGCTAGGAGGAGCCAGTGCCACTGGTACTCACACTCACACAACAATACAATTCAAGCATTGTTTATCTACCGGTTTTCTTTAAGACTGTGCTATAGTATTACTCCGGTCGAGACGGCCCATTCGTGCCTAAGCATGGCATGGCATGGCTTTCTCACGGTAAGGAAACGTACGACCGGAGTAATACCACTGCCTCACTGTAGACCGATTGTGAAGCAATTATAATTTTATACAATTTATAACAATGAACCGTGTAATAATTTACTAAAAAATATTTATTAATTAGGGTTGTTCTCACAAGACAAATATCTTCATTCATTTACAAAAATAAATAAATCAATTGTAAGGTTATCAGATCTTAAGATTCTCGGTAAACGTTAAATCGGCATATAGAAGAAGGATAGTTCTAAATTCAAACAGTCTCTAAAGACGCCCACAGCCCGATTATTTCTTTGTCAGTATTTCTTAAGAAATAAAACATTGTCTATGGTATGTTGTATTATTGTACTTGTATTGTTGTATTGAAAGCTTAATTAATAGTAAGAAATAGAATTGTAAATATAGCAAGCCCTACGGCCTCTATCTAAGAATTCAATGAATATTACAATCACATAAACAATGCTGTGTGGTTCTAGCTAGAGTAAAAAAAGGCATCCAAGGTCTTCAAGTGGGTTTCTTAAAAGGCACCCTGGATGACGACCCTTTAACAACACTTTCATCATCATCATCAGCCTATCGCAGTCCACTGCTGGACATAGGCTTCTCCCATTGCACGCCACTTCGATCTTCTTTTTCTTTAACAGTTGTAATTCATGTAGATTTAGGTTTTTTAGGTGCTTCTTCATAAGGCTAGTCATGGTTCAGTTAGTTAGACGGTTCGGGCTTCTTGGCACCAGCCAGTTCGAGTTATAGATATGCGACCCTGACGTGCTTGGGCACCTGTACATCCTCTCTTTCCTATCAATACACACTAAATTTTCCCATCAAATTTCGGATAGTGCCCTGATGACGTCAGTGGCTTAAATAGCAGCCTATGTGGCGCGGGGAAAACCGCTTGTAATCTGTGCTTTACCCACTTCAGGAACTGTCAAAGAATGTGTTATTTTATTGTTATACAATACGAAAGGATAATATTCTTAAAAAAATATTCTAAAATAGTTGAAAAATGTCTACAAGTACTTTAATTTTTATTATTTTTTTTTTTGTATTTGAGTGACTTTTACGGAAAAGCGCCGACTACACATTCACATTTACGTAAAATTTTTATTTTATAAAATGCGTAGCAAGAAAATTCTCCACATGAGGCTGCTATAATATTTAGCCACGCCACTGGATGACGGAAATAGGCTTGCTTGCTATTAAGTTTATCTGATTATATACGTTTCAAAGTATTGCATACATCAATTTGACAAATATCTCTCAAATGCCTCTTACCTTGCAGGTATTTATCATAATAAAAAGTCATTTAACATTAAGCTATTAAGTAATAAACACACTTTTAAGACAGTTGACGTCTAACCTACACATTTCATAGTCACACATACATATGTTATCTCGTTACACTGTTAACACAGGTCATTGCTCTTCTGTTAGAAACTCCCATCGATCCGCAAGTAATAGAACTCGGCCTGCTCTATATTCTTTTTTTTTTTTTTTTTCTTTTTTAAAAAGACACCTCCCGCACTAGGATTAATTCCTGTGTCGCAGGGGACTTTACAAACATTGAAACAACGGACACAAAGAGCAGCTTCACTCTGCGCTCTCAATTCCTCTGAACACTCCCCATGATACAGGCTATCGCCTGTATCATGGGGAGTGTTCAGAGGAATTGTTCGGACTTATACAGGCCGCAGGTTTCCGCCTCGTCCTAAGCGACAAAATATCCATCCCCATCACCTGGATAATTGGCACTCAACCACTGTGCGCTTCTCCTTGCTTTTTGCTTTTCACAACATGCCTTTACTCCTACCTAAAAGACCGGCATTTGTGACTCTTGAGTTACGGGTGTCCATGGGCGGCGGTAGTCACTGACCGTCAGATGACCCATTTGCTCATTTACTCATTTTTCAATTTTGCCCCCAAATATAATATTTTTTATATTTATAAAATAGGGTAATGCACCACGAACGTGCTATTTTTGTCTCTGAGCAATTACATCTACACTTAGAATTCAATCATGTAAAGAAGCTTGAATTATTTTTATTTAAAGTACATGGCCCACGACAGACAGCGTTGAAAAAATTACAAGAAAACGCTTTCTGCCGAATTCAGAAGCAACAACCTATTTCCTGTTTCACATAACATCAAACAGATCTACAATAATAAGCTTACGAGAAACGAAAATACCATAAAATATATGTGTATATACAACGCCGGTATATGTAGCCATTAAATTTAATACACGAATTCAAAAGAATCATGTGTTTAGTAGCAAACCCAGCTCGCTTCGTTGAGCGTAAATTTAAATAAATTAAACGGTGCCCAAAAAGTCCGATCGCTACCAAACTGACCTCACTCACTTACTCTAACGTAAATTAAATCAACCCTTTACATTTTTTTTCCATCTGCTCATCACCCTCAAAGGCGGTAGCTCACTTGCGACTCCTGAGTTGCAGGTGTCCATGGGTCTATTCGTCTGTCCCCCTATACTAAAATATATATATATATATATATATATATATATATATATATATATATATATATATATATATATATATATCCTTCAGCTAAAATAAAAACACTAACTTAAACATCCCTACTAGGTTAAGTTATAATCAAATCTTTCCACTAGAATCACATAATAGTGTCCATCCATATACGAGTATTGAAAGTTCAGATAAATTCGTTCCAATCACTTAACTCCGCTGCCAGCGCCTGACCAATATCTGTGAGCAGTAAGTGGCGTATCGTACGCATTTCGCTAGTACTTACATCGTGTAAACATTATAGATTTTTACTGGATGAGACAATAGAAATATCAATGGACGTGCTTTTTTTAAATAATCTGACTTAGAAAGCAACTTGACTAGTCTGTTAATCTAGACTAGTCTGCAGGTAGTGGGTACGATTCCCTATGTCAAAAATGTGTGACATCCATAAGTAGTTGTCCCGAGTTTGGGTGTTCTTTGTGTCCGTTGTTTGTACTTTTGTCGTATCCACTGCGATAGAGGAATCATTTCTAATGCGCGAGTTTTGTTTTAAGATCTTTGCTCTACGGAAGACCGCTGTTACATACACACACTCATGCATAAGCCCGAGGGGTAAGCAGAGGTGTAGTTAACGCCCATATTTTACCGATTAAAATTTTGAGTACATTGACTGGAAGGGTAGGATAGAAAGAGATGGGAAGGGATATTGTTTATAGTGATGGATTGGGGAGTATAAGCAACGGCTCAAGTAAGTCAGTATAGCATACCTATAACTCAACTAAAGACCGCTGTTAACCATAATAGACACAAAACTAACTAACAACAACACACATTTCCGGAGGGATAGAAGGATGCGTATTGAAAATCCACATTTTGCTAGTCAGAATTTCGTCCCACTAACATCATCAAACGGGAAGTTTAGTTTCGAAAATTGGAAGTATATTGAATGGAGAAGTAAGAACATGGTATATTTCTGTTTTGACGTGACAACGTCTTATAATTCGATGGAGCCGGCTGCACGCACGAAAAAACATAACTCATGCGGCGTTACCTCGCTCTGAGGCGTTCCATTTAAGGCTTGAAGTGAGGCACAACGGCCTCCGCGTTCAGCAGCGTTACGTTGTACAGACAACCGATTCTTTATTTTATTTTATTGTAATTTATTCCATTTTATTCCATTTTATTCTATTTTATTCCATTTTATTCGATTTTATTTTATTTTATTCCATTTTATTCGATTTTATTTTATTTGGGAAGATTACGGCTTATAAAGAAATACGTAGAAACCAATTTACAAGTTTAAATTATAAAGCAATATATATATATAAATTATAAACCAAAGCCAATTACAAGTCACATTAGTCTAAAAAGTACAAAAAAAGTTCATCCGTATTAGAAATAAATTACATTTTAAATTAATTTTATTCATTTATTATACGACTGGACGTCACACATTACTAGTATTAACACCCCTCGTTTAGCTAAAGGTGTAAGGGGTGGTTAAGCAACACTCGAGAGCATATTCTGATATGCCTCTTATGACACATCTATACATTCTACATCTGTCACCGCCTACAAACTTTGGCGATGTTTCTAGCCAGGAGTGGGGGGTTGTTCGATAGACAGCGCCACCGTGACGCCAAGCCCGCACTTGTTTGATAAATAAAACTTTTAATGATATCGGTAAAATCCTACCGCTTTATACGTTATGTCTGCTAAGAACTTTCTTAAGGATATCGAGACGTTTGTTGTTTTAATTGATTAATTATTAAACGATGATATACGTACTTATATAAAGGCGAACGTTTGTAGGAATGTTTAGAATGATTTGTTTTATCTTACTTTTACTTACTGTGTAGCGTGAAGATCCACTCCAGATTACACAATAAGTTTATATGCATACCTACATATAGTCTTTGGACATTTCTATCTATGTTATTATGTATTTTTATTAATGATGACGACGGGTCATCTGATGGTAACTGATAAACGTCTCTCAACACTTGCAACTCAAGAGTCACAAGTGCACTACCCGCAATAGAAAAAAGGACAGGGATGGACCTCCAGTAAACTCACTCACGTGCCGAAATGTCGCTTCACAAGCGGTTTTCTGCGAGGCCATGGCCTATTCCAGCTTAATGGTGGGCTATATGTGTTATTTAAGTGTTGTTACAAGAAACTGCTGGTTAGTTGAATATTTATTTGTATGACCCGTCTACTCGCTTGCCTCCTATCACATATAAATAAAAATCACATGTCAAAGATACGTGTTATAGTATATACATATATAAAATACGTAACTCCTATCGTCGTGTAAACAGACCGTTATAGGTATAATACTAATTTTGTTTGTAGACTGGCCTTTTACCCGTTATTAACGGATTATGCTGAACAGTGGCTCTAGCCATGCATAGGCACGAAAGGGCCGGCTCGACCAGTGCGATACCAAGGCCTTACAGAAAATCGGTTGTTAAGTAACTCTTACGTTGCATTTCCCCAAATTGAGTGAGGTTTCCGGAGGCCCAACACCCCCTCCTCTCTTACCTCTCGCCTCACCGCCCCCCCTCCTCTTTCCCATCTCCTAATCCCCCTCTCTTCTTCCCCTCCCAGCACCTCCCCCCTCTTACCCCTCTCATCATCCCCCTCTCTTCTTTACCCTCCCCGCATCCCCTAACCCTTATCACCCTCAAAGGCGGGCAGCGCACTTACGACTCTTGTGTTGCAGGTGTCCTTGGACGGAGATTGCCACTTACCATCAGGTGAACCGTTTGTTAGTCTGTCCCCCTATAATATAAAAAAAAAATCACAATCCTCTTAAAGACACTTCACCCACGACATGAAATGCATATAAACGGTTTTTATCAGGAAACGTCACTCATAAGGAGAATCCTACTACTTAAGAGATCGTCAAAGTAAAGTGCTTCGTGAATATAAAGTGCTCAATCGAAATAATATAAGATATTTATGTCTCATATATTTGCCGTATGGCTCTCAGTGGAGAAGAATGGGGCCTCGAATCTCTTCCAGTGGGTGTGGCAAAGACAACTAAAGGATCACACTATTATCTATCAAATATTATATACATATAATATACAGTCCTACAGTACCAATAAGCTATTACGAAAGTAGACTTTATCATTGTTGTAAGAACGTGGGCATTTGAGAAACCTCTGCCAACCCCTTCAGTGTATGTATTATATCTGGAATGTTTACTTTAGGCATTACCTATACTTTAAAAATAATTTACCTTAACAGTCCCAACCAAACTTGAGTAATATCGATTTAACTTTGATAACTTTAAATCGACTAAACGATTTGGGTTCTAGACGATTTCAAAACTAGAATTTAAACATAAAATATTCGCAGTAATTCACTTACACAAGCGTTCGAAAATGAACTATTTAAAGTATGCGTTCAATATTCGATATTTGAAAATGGCTGAGCGCAGGAAGGAATCTGCTTTATATCAGTTGTTTTATTGCATTTTATTAGGCCGCGCGGCGACGCGACTAAGGCATAGCGTGCTATCACCCAGAACATTCAGGTTAGTTCTGCTTGTAATAGCTTTTTTGTTCGTTTGATAAATAATTTTTATATAGTATCTGGTGTATCTGGTGTATGTGCTTAGATACATCCTTATACATATGAAACTTACAAAATATATTCATGGATGGAATGGGACTACAAAGAGCAAAAGAAACTCTCATTTGACCGTATTTTAGTGTGTTTGGGAATAAACATGTTGTGTTTGGGAAAGTATTTTCTGACTTATTTTATAAATCTTAGGTGGAAGACACGATGATGGAAAATTTCCAGTACAAGAACTTTTAAAATCTTGTTTACAGAGCCACGTAGAATATTTTGCTCTCATTTAAAAACCGTAACGATAACCTTCATCATGTATAAAATATGTGTTTGATTGGTTCTGAAATGACACCAATTCAAGTGCGCATAATTATGTACCGTTGGGTTATCAGACACTTTGTCCTTGTCGCTTTCACGAACCTCATATGCAACCTTATAATCATTTCAACCTACATTTATAGGAATATTTAGGGTATAGTAGTAGTATAGAATATTTGATATATAAGAAAACCATAAAAAACATAAGCTCTTAACTACTGATAACAACACATAAACTTCGTCCCTATACTTAGTCAGAATCGTAGCGGCTAGTGCTTTCGACCACTAGTAGCCGAATACTTAATGTGTTTATTCCGAAGAAGAGAGTTTGTTAATATTCAAGTATTTTTTCATACACATAAATATAATACATTCACGACCATATCCCAGGGTAGGCATTAATAACGAATAAAATAGTTATGTTAGTATCAATGCATGTATATTACGTAGCGACGTAAAAGCTACAGTGGCTAACTGCATTAGTACAAGCAATTTATTGTTGAAATTAATGATTTCGATATTAGATAGTATAGATATGAATTTTTATGTTTCGTAATGTTTTATAACTACTTTTTAGTGATACTTGTAAAACACTTTCCATAATATACCTATAAATTGACTACTTTGTAAACTACTTTCTCATAAGCCACACTTTTATTGCTCTTGAAACAAAAAATCTTATATTTTATTTTTAGGGAAATATTTTAGTAATTACAGATAGGATATAGGATACGATATAAATTATAAAACTTTGTACGCATTTTAACTTTTATGATAGTCAAACATGAAGGAGAAATAAAATCCATATATCGTAAATAAGACTGACCCATTGTGTAAAATTGGCAAAGTACCTATATTAGTTCAACTGAATGGCGGGCTTCACGTAACAGTGCCATAGATTCCAAAAGCTTATTGATAAAACCAGGCCAGGAAGGCTTTAAGTATTATTTTCATGTTGTGCTTACCACGAAACCATGCATATCAGTTTTTATAATTTCCTTTTTAGATTTTGTTATGTAAACATATAGTAATTTAGCACTTTGCTTAGACTTAGAGATGTAACAAACGTTTCTTCAAAGCTTCTTTGAGAATATAATAGATAAAGGAAATATAAAGTACATATATGTATATATATTATCCGTGTAAGAGCCATGCTTAGGCACGGATGGGCCCGCTCGACTGAAGTAATACCACGGCCTCATAAAAAACCGACCGTTGTATTGCCAAGTGAGGGCTCATACCGGAAGCTCATCCTCCATCTCCTCTTTCCTCTCCCCCCGTTCCCCCCTCTCTTTTTTCCTAACCCCTCATTCCCCCTTTGCTATTTTCCCTCTCCTCATTCCAATCTCCTCTTAAATGGCAGCGCACTTACTCCTCTTAAGCTGCAGGTGTCCATGGGCGGCGGATGTCACTTGCCTAATATAATAAAAAAAATACAAGCAAGATGATCGTGAATAGGAAATCTGGTAAGAGTCGAATGTTCTAAAAGAAAGTGCAGGTGAGAGATACCCGGAACCGTCCTCCTGCTTGTATAAAAGGATTGATGACAATACTGTTGTCTCAACTTACCATGAAAAAAGGCGTGAGCTTATGTATGTATGTATGCGATCAATACAAGAAAATTTATCGCACCTAACTTGACATTAGTAAAGGCCATTTATTACACAAATAATACCTAATTGTATCAAATTAACAATTTGATGTAAGACTGAACAATCGATTAGCCAGATATCCATTACGTTATTTATTTATTACCGCTTAATAACGAGCGTAACATCGAAAGCAATTAGTTAATTAACACGTACTAATGTTGAATGGACTGTAATATGTAAACGGGGACACGATTGACTTACGTACACTAAACATAAAACATGTATCAATTTGTCACTCTCAGTAATAGTAATTAAAATCTAGGCCCCCCAATCAATCGACTAATTAGTCCAACAGATACATAAACAGCGAATGTGGAATCGACTAAAACGATTGAGTTGCGTTGAATATAAATTAGCTATGTTACAAGCTAGATAACTAAGTACACATGCATGTAATTAGGGAACTTATAATATATCTCATGTTATACATATGTATATTCATAAACAGGAAGGTTTTTGCACATTAGTTTACACTATCGTCACGTGTTTTATAACCTATGTACATTATTCGTTTTTAAGAACTGTAATATTGTATAAACATACTAAAATATAAAAGTCTACATTTTGTGCTAAATAAAAAGAATCAACCTGTATCTGTTACAAAGTTATTCGCGTGCGGTTCCTATGACGTGTTTTAGAACCTTGTCACATTATGGAACCAAGCTGGCCTTTACGATTGCTTCTCTGACGTCATAGATACGATTGGTTGAACGCCATCTTGATTTTGGTCTTGTCTTTCATTTTTTTTGCGTGTTAGAACTCCCACTGTCAACATCTCACTGGACCTAACGATGAGATGGCATGTCGGAATAGTAACCACACGGAGTTCCGTTACAAAAAGGTGTACTGCAAGGGACCTGTAATTATCCTACCTAGAAGGAAGCCTCCGGGAACCCTTGCAGATCTTGATCGCCTCTTTGTAAGCAGGCGGCCACACCATAGTATAGCGGTGTACGGAGGACATGTAGACAAGGCCCCCCGGCATTACCCCTCTTCAGTTTAGTCGCGCCACTGTCGGGAGTTGTCTTTAAATTAAAATAGTTTTTTTTATAACGTGTACTACCTATTTAAAATAATTTGACACATTTTTTTTTAATTTTGAGAATTCATGCTAATATGAATTGTGTTGAGGACCTGTTATTTACAACTTCATTTACATCTTCTTTAAGTTACCTTAAGTTATTATATATTCAGACAGGATTGCGAATGAAATAAATAAATAGTAAGGGATTCAACAAATTTTTCGACTGTCCTTCCATAAAATAATAATTGGACTTTAAAAGAGTAGACAACTGACTACAATGCGCCTCTCAAAATGTAAGACTAATATGGTTTTCTAATAGATGCCATTGTTACAACTAGACCAAATTTTGATCTCACTACCCTTGTACATCCTTTCCAATATAAAAATTCATCAAAATCGGTTGGGTGATATTGAGTTATTCGTCCATTTGTCGCGCACATGCGTAAGGCAAATTTATATGGTTTTCTCATGGATGCCATTGTCAGAACTGGACCAAATTAAAATAGGACCACACGGGAAGCACCAGCTTTCAAATAAAAAAAACATCAGAATCGGTTCACCCAGTCGAATGTTATCAGGTAACAAACATAAAAAATAAATAATGCACTCCGGCAGTGCCGACAGAAGTAAAAACTTATTTTGGCGCGTTAGACATTTTTCGATGGGTACTAGGGATGTTGAGTTATTGGGTAATGAATTGCATTTTATTTATGAATTGTATTTTATTAACTATTACAAACTTTAAAATACATTTAATTCTTTTATAAATCATCGTTAACAATTTCGACTACTCTTGCGTCATTATCATTAAAATTATTACAATCTAAAATTTTAAACTATAGGTTCATGGTAACTAAAATAGGAAATCAACAATATTTATTCGAAGTTATTTAAATGTCTCTTGAATACCGCATCAATTGTACTTTTATATCTCGTTGTGCTAATATTGCGTTGATTGGACATATGCGTCTCATAGCGGTGTCGCGAGTCCATAGATTTTATCTCATCTAAAAATATGCATACCGCGCTAAAAGAAGTTTTCACTTCAAAAATACAGTTGAAATGAGAACCTCCTCCTTTTTGTCGGTTGAAAAGTGAAAATGTCTTTATTACAAGAGAGCGATTTAACTAAATTATTATAGATAGTTTTTGAGGAAGTTCAATTATTATAAAGTTCCATATAACTACACTGACATAATCAATCGAAACATGCGCTTTCCATTAATAACATTTGAGACTTAAATCGCTCTCTTGTAAAGTAGACATTTTCACTTTTATTTTATAGTTGATTTGTGCAGTTTGTGAATGACAAGTTAACTAAATGTAGTACTACGTATGTTGCCTCAACAGTTGACCCAGTTGCATTTAATTATAATTGCCCAAGTAGATACACTTGCGAAACTTAGATTTGTTGCCGTCCCATAGGATCAACTTTTGTACAACCTTTGTACAACAACGTTGTCGCATGGGGAATACACAACTTAAAATTTGAAGGCTACAATTTGTGTCACTTTTACTTTTTAAAAAGAGTTAGAACATAATTAAATTTAATTAAATTAAATTAAATTAAATTATTTATTTCACAAAACTGCTCAACAATTATTTGAAATCGATCTGTTTAAAAAAAAAAATAGATGAATACAAACCATCACAGCAACTATAGATTGCTCTGTCAAGTGTGAAATTAATATTAAAAAGATAAGGTCGTTAAATACCTGCCTATAATCGCCCGTTTCCAAATGGTTGAGGGTTAAGAAAAGAAATCACCATTTAGATATTACAATATTTCGTGTTCAACACATAGTATATCAATGTGTAATTCACAATTAGTTGTCCTGAATCGGGTTCACCTATATATGTATATTTGAAGGTTCAATTTGTAAAGACCTAAGCAATAAAAGAATCTTTTCCAGAGTCGGTCAAGTTCTCTTTTTTAACACGCTCTTAAATTATCTTCTATCACGTCTCAGATTTGATAAAATATAATTTCAAGATTATTATAGTAGAAATTTTAAATGATAAAAAAAATCATAAGGTCCATTTTAGCTGAACTGAGCTCATTCAAAAAGTTATACGCATAACCCACATTAATTATAATATACTTATGTAAGTAATAGTTGGTTAATTTATAGACAATGTAGGATTTAAAGCGGCTCTTTGTATTCTTTAACTTTAACAATAAATATAAAATGAGTCTAAAAGCATATTAAAAAGCTATAACATAAATTATCTAGCACAAACTTAGTTAAATCTAGATCTTTGCATATTCTAGATTTTCCGTTAGCCTGAATAACTTTGATACCTGTAATATTGTTAAATATCGTGAGTGGATCCCAACACGGAACATACATACATATGTGTGATCCACAATTATTTGGCACAGGTCAGAGTGTTCTCTGTGTCCGTTTGAATGTTTGTGAACCGGGACAAACGGGCGGAGTTGACTACAAATAAAAATATTTCCACGCCATCTGTTATTTGGGTACGGAAACTTTAACTAGTTGTTTTTAGCCTTATATAGTTTCCATTTTACATTCCATGTTAAATAAATATATGATGTTTACGAATATATAAAACTTTCTTTTTATAACAATGTCATCGTATTTTTACGTTAACCTCGTTCTTTGTCACGAGTCGTATTTTTTTGGCGTTAAATGCGATGCTGAAGTGCTAATAAAATTTTCATAAACTTTTATTGGCCTATAAAAGCCATTGTTACATTGAGCGGGGTATCTATATACTTGTATATAACTGATTATATTCAGCCCTGAATGAAATTAATGAAACCTGTATAATATTAGTTAAGGTTGTATACAGTTGATAAAAACACACAGTACGATTTAAGCGTTTATGGTATACTATCTCCTGAACGCAGTTTAGCCTTTTTTTTTTTTTTTTTTTTTTTTTTTTTTTTTTTTTTTTTTTACTGGGGAAATCCATCATGGACTGACCTCCGCCTGTGCAGTTGATATTTCTCTTTCCCTTTCCGCAGCCTCCTTCTGTGTCATTACTGTTTCACAGAAGGATATAACAGCGTCCCAACAACTCTCACTGCCAACCATTTTTCTTACAATAGCTGGCAGCGAGAGATTTCCTCCAATTTCTGCGACGAGGGCACGGCGCGGTTCTTCCCACGCAGTACACTCTGCCAACACGTGTCGCGCCGTTTCCTCATGGCAAACAATGCACCGGGCGTCCGGCTCCCTACCTATACACCTGCGTCGCCCGGAATGTTAAGGAGCCATGTCTCCTTTCGAGCCATTCCGGCAGCACTGGCCGGACGGCCTCGATGGTATTGAGGCCGGCGGATGGGTGTAAAAGGCGCTCCTGCCACTCCGCAATCAGCACCTGTCGCAAATCCGACCGGTACCTCTCGATTTCACGTGGCACCGGTTGTTCTCCTTCCTCGGACATACTGTTGCGCCATCGTCGTAGAGATGCGACGGCCCTCGCCTCAAGGTCCCAGGGCGGTGACCCAGACAGAACGCACGCTGCCTCGAAGGAGATCGTGCGATAACCTCTGATGACTCTTACGGCTATCGCCCGTTGTGGTCTACGCAAGATGGCGATGTTGTTGGCCGTTAGGGTGTCAACCCATACTGGGGCCCCATAAAGAGCCATGGATCGCACGACCCCCAGATATAGCCGTCTGCAGGTGGCGTTCGGCCCCCCTATATTGGGTAGCAGCGATGAAAGCGCTCCCGCGGCACCCATCAATTTTGGCGCCAGCCACCGGAAGTGAGGCTCGAATTTCCACCGGCTGTCAAGGACCAATCCTAGATACTTCATGGTGGACCCGACAACTATCCGGACCCCACCGACAACACTATGTGAATCCGGTGGCGGCTTATTTCGAGGTCCATGAAAAACCATGGCCTCGGATTTGTTGATTGCCAATTCAAGGCCCAAGCGTCGGATGCGGTCAATCACTTGAGCTACCGCAGATGTGGCCAGCAACGCTGCTTCCCTGTGGGTTTTTGCCCCGACCGTGACCAGCGTGTCGTCCGCGTAACACGTCAGGTGTACGCGCCGGGGCAGGACACCTCTCAAAACCCAGTCGTAACCGATGTTCCACAGGAGCGGCCCGAGGACCGATCCCTGTATAACACCGCACGATATCTGGCGCCTACCTGCACCATCCCGTACCGCGTAAGTGACACACCTCTCTGACAAATACGCCCCCACGATGCAGCGGAGGTAGGGGGGTACCCGGTGGTATTTGAGCGCCTCCCTTATACAACTCCAGGGCAGAGTGTTGAAGGCGTTGGAGATATCGAGCGACAGAGCCAGCAACACTCCACCTCGGGACACCTCTTTCTCCGCCAATACCTTCACGCGCATTATGGCATCGATAGTGGAACGTCCGTGGCGAAAGCCATACTGGCAGTCGTCCAGATCCGGACCCACCGTGTACAAGTGGCTGACGAGGCGCTTTGCAATGATGCGCTCGAACAGCTTCCCTATCTCGTTCAGCAGCACAATGGGCCGGTATGCGGATGGCGAATCCAACGGACGCCCCTCCTTCCGAAGCAGTACTAGTTTGCCGGTTTTCCACTCACTAGGAAACCGACTCTGCTCCAGACATGCCGTGAAAAGTCCTCTAAGTCGGGGCTCTAAGGACTCGAGAGCAAGAACCAGGGCTCGGCCAGGTATGCCATTCGGCCCCGGGGCCGTTTTCTTGGCCCGGAGCCGCAATACTACAGCATTCAGTTCCCCCTGGAACGCAGTTTAGCCTAACCCAAGCCCAAGCCCAGCCCAGAGCTTGAAACATCCACATAAAAAATATAATCAGAATCGATTCTGTCATTTGGCAGCGAAAACAGACAGATATGGATAATATTGGTGTAGATTTTATCTTTAAGGTCCTTTATGCACCAGTGAATAGAATAGAGCAGGTATATTCTTTTCGATATGCCAAGATTATCATCAAAAGATTATGCAGTTATTGTTTTTCTTAATTATTTAATATTCTTTGAAACCCAAGGACTTGTAGTAAATAAATTATCTAATAATTTCTGTGCACTGTCAACGTTTCTTAGCTAACTCTTGTTGTAGAGTTAGCTTAGAAACGTTATACGCCTTTCTTTATTGGGGCTACAGTTAGAACTGGCTGGACCAACTCTGAAATATTTCTAAACGTATTGAAACACAAAGAAATTGGTTTTTTATACTTATTGATTTATTTTTCTAAGAAATGAATATGTTTTCTTGGTAACAAGTTTTGTCATTTAGTTTATTACATCGTTGCTATTTTTAATGCCAATCAATACGAGTTTTGATACTTACTTTGCTATTTTATTTAACCTGTACCTATCTACCTAACTACCAATGTTCCCCTACCAATATACGAATGCAACCCTATAGTGTGTTAGATTCGGACATTTGACATCTTTTATTAAAATGCATTTCATTCTTTTATTTTAAGAAATAATGACTCTATACATTTTTATTGGGAAGCTGAAGCTGAATCATTTTTTTTAAATATCAAAGTCTAAAAAGTGTACGAATGGTGCCAGTCTTCCCCTACTAGTAACCGTATATTTGATTCAATCGTATTTAGCAAATAGCAAAATCCTGTTACTAGTTTTTTTTTTGATGAACTCCCTCACTAGGTAGTTAAAAATCTCAAGTCATTTAAAAATGTGTATAGTAATTTAAATCTGCCATCAGAACAATCAAAGGTAGTAAATATATTTTTAACAGTGGTAGAGCCATGCTTAGGCACGAATGGGCCGGATGGACCGGTGCGATACCACGGCCTCACAGAAAGCCGGTTGTGAAGTAACGCTTGCGTTGCATTTCTCCGAAATAAGTGAGGTTTCCGGAGGCCCAACACCCCCTCTCCCCTTTCCTCTCCCCTCATCTCCTTTCTCCTCACCCCCCTCTCTTCTTTCCGCTCCCTGCATCCCCCATCCCTCATCACCCTCAAAGGCGGGCAGCGCACTTGCGACTCTTGAGAAGCGGGTGTCCATGGACGGCGGTTGTCACTTACCATCAGGTGACCCGTCTGTTCGTCTGTCCCTCTATAGTCTAAAAAAAAAAATTGCAAATATAAAATAACATTATATATACATATATATTTTTATATATATTGATTCGGGATGTAAAATTGTAAGCTCTCTTGTACTTCTAGATTAATATGTATTGAACATGTACTGAATATTTGTATACTGGACAGAAGTTCTCATATACGTCTAGTAAAGTCATTGTTCTTACAGCAATGCAATTCTTCCTAAGTAATAATTTATTGAAACTTAAATCCTGCATGTTAAATAAGAAATAAAAAAATATTACATTTTTATCGGTGCACGATCTTTTTAATGTTTACCCAATTTCATTATAAAGTGTCATTCAGTCAACTTTCTATCTATTAACCTTTGAAACCTACCTCTTTTTGTGAACGCACTAAATAACGGCTGTGTTACTTCCAATTTGTAATGTTGGCATTACCGACTTTTCAATTTCAAACGGCTTTCGATAGTGTAGTGTTCTATGGCGTTTGTCAAACTCAATTAAGTTTAAAAGTGGAGTTTTTAATACAATTATGTCAATTTTTAATGAGTTACTACCAAAAATCAGTGAGATATCTAATGCTATTACAAAAAACTTCAATGAAGACTTTAAGGTAAATAATTATATGTAGTAAATCAGTGCCCGCTCTACTTGGTGTCTGTTTTAATAATTAAACGACAAATAAAGTGTCTGAAGTTGAAATATATAATTAAAAACGTGTTAAAGGTGTTCTTTAGTGTCATCAAGAGTGTTTAGAAGGTAAATATGTTGTTATTTACAGGCCGCGATTGATTGTTTTGATAAATTCGAAGAGGAGTTTCAAAATGGACGGGGTAAGGCGCGGGATAAAGCACAGAAAGATAAAAATCCTATGACGACTCTTCAAAGCATTCACGAGGACGACGGTAAGCCTAAATACTTTTATGTTAATTAATAATTTTATCCTGCAATAGGCAGTTATACCTTTACTTACAGCTGTACTTATAACCGACCGACCATTGGTTTTCGTTATATGGAGGGAAGAGAAAAAATTAACCAAATACAAGAATTTGTAATTTTATAACTATCAATAGGTAAATTATTCTATACACTTATTCTGTTAACTTTGCCTGACGTATTTTGCTGTGCCAATATTTTTGTATTTTTTTTAAGTATTTTGTGCATGTTGGTTTACGACTGATAATACACGATAGGTGACGATGGTGCCTTTAGTAACTGACACCAAAATTTCCTACAGACAATGTAATCCAAGAAAAGTGGCACCTCAAAAGATTAGTTTTGTAAACTATTTATAATAACAATTACACTGTTAAAAAACTAAATATGAAAATATTTCTTCCTAATAGAGAATGGCTGTTGCACTGTAAAGAGTGAATTAATGGATGGATTTTGTGGTAAACCAACCAAATTGAACTAATTTCTGTGTTATAGAAAGTTTTTTGTCATAACTAATGGCATTATAAAGAGTTTACACTGTATATGTGAATATGCTTATTAGATTCCACATGTAAAACAATTATTTTTTAAAGATTCATGTAAACTTGAAACCTAATCTGAAAAATAATAGAAACATGAATAATTTACATGTAGGACAGTAAGAACAATTACTAAGAGTTTAATAGGTTTTAAGTACCAAATAATGTGATTATAAAAATGGTATGTTTGAATTACTAACAAATATTACACTTCTTTTTTTTCACAACAAATGAACAGACGAGTCACCTGATGGTAAGTGACAACTGCCGTCTATGGACACCTGCAACTCAAGTCATAAGTGCACTGCCTGCCTTTGAGGATGATGAGGGATGAGGAACTGGGAAAAGGGGCATGGGGTCAAAGAAGAGGGGTAGTTGGGCCTCCGGAAACTTGACAAATTTGAGGGTTAAATCTAAATGCAACACAAGTATTCCTTCACAACCGGTTTTCTTTGAGGCTGTGGTATCGCACCGGTCAAGCCGGCCCATTTGTTCCTAAGCATGGCTCTACCATGTAAAAAATCTTCTCTTAAAGTAATACCTGTTTGGTTTAAAAATTTATTTATTTTGGCCAAATCATTGTAAGGTATACTCTTGTACACCCAAGCTGTTTGTTTATTCTTTTATTTACTGTTATTATAACCCATTCAAAGGAGACCTATTAAAAAAGAAGAAATGCTTTTAGATAAAATTACCAATTTTACATCAATGTAACCTGATTGTAGTAACCTAACCAATTGTGAAATATCTGACAGAAGGTTTATTATTATTCTCTTTATTCACATTAATACCCATACAAATTATATTTTTAAATATAAATCATCTTGATACATTTACTAAAGGTTTCAGTTACCTTAAGTAATCTTATCAACTGAACATTGCAACTGTTTGCCTGCAAACAGTTTCAAATCATCCATCAAAAAAAGGTGGGATATAACTTGACCATTTCTCCGCAAACGATAGCCTAGCCCCAAACCTTCTAAGATAGTGCTAAGAGGATTCAAAGCCCAGCAGAATTGCTTGATATTTGTAAATTCGCCGTCACCCTGAGATTGCCAAAATCCTGGATAGCAAAGAACTGTTCTGCATTGCCACAAACATGCTTCCAAGAAAGTGCATAAAGTGGTATCAATCTTATACAACTCCATCATCTCACCATTAGGAGCCACGTATGCGGCACAGAGTCGTAGGCTTTTTTATAATCTATCCAACATGTCGCCAAATCCTTTCGGTTCCGTCGAACTTGTTGGTTAATAGCCGTGTCAATAATAAGGAACTCTTTAGTGCCCACTTTTACATCCATTCTGAGAGAAAGCCATTATATTGTGCTTAGAGACATGTGTTATGTTCACTCTCAGAATGGACGCAAATTTATTATTTATTATTATTATGTTGCATCTATTCTTTTTAATAAATTACATGATTCATTTTATTTATGTGGTCGTCTCGCCACTATACTGCCGGGTCGACTATTGTGGGTTCGATCCCCACACGGGTCGACACTTTATGTTCAAGTATTCTTTGTTTCCATTCCATTGTTTGAGTGTTTTTAAAGGCCCCTGCAATACAGGCGACCCAGTGACATTAAAAAAATATATATATTAAATCTATGATTCTTTTTACAAATTAAATAAACATGAAATGGATAATTATTCCAGATGAAACAACAAAAGTATCAGACACAGACTCAACCAAAAGACGATCTAGTAATAAATCTGCTGACATCACAAGCACACGTAGCTCGGCTGAGAGCACCACAAACAAACCACGACAGGCCTCCAAGAAACGCAGTAAGAATGAAGTGGACGGTATGTCCAGCCCAGAACAGGATAAGAGACAGAAAAGAAATGCTTCTGTTAAAGCTCAAGGCATTATTAGTAAACAGGTAATATTATTGTTATAAAGATTCATTATCAACAGGAATGACAGGAATAATTCCTAATGCGAAGGTCCCATTTTAAAATGAAAAATAAAAGCTATGTTACAGGTATTACATAACTATAAATACATGACTTCACAGGTGAACGTAAACTTATCACAAAAACTACGTCGTGAGGACCCTGACAAGAAATTAACATCTTTACGACGTCGCAAAGAGGATGACAAAGAGAATGCTGAACCACCGCTCAATATTGAGAGTAAGTTGTCCTGCTCACTATGCCTAATACAATATTTGAATGTTTTGTGTTCCTCAATGACACATGTCAAAGGTCATCGGAATCCCTGGTGCTCACAGTGCCAACTCACACTATATATATATTCTATGATCTTTCAAAGTACAGGCTGTCAGATTGTTCATTGCTTGGCCGTTATTCATTTTTTTTTATAGTATAGGGGACAAACGAGCTGACGTGTAGGTTGCTTTCCATCACGCAGAGTGGCGTCATTATGGTAGGCTTATATATAAAAAAAACATCTGTTATCTTATTAAGTGATGATGCTAAATATATAGTAAAATTACTTTTATTTTGCAGTCAAACAAGAGAAGATATCAATACTCCCAGAACCAGAGCCTATGGACATGGAGTCTTTGCCGATCAATATTGAAGTTAAACAAGAACCGAATAAGGACGATATTGCTATGCCACCGCCTGTCGCGCCGATTCCTAGTAATATAAAATATTCATATGCTTTTACAGATCATAGTAAACTTGATTTTTGATCCAAGCCTCTTTTTACAAAATGTGAGCTTTTTAAACCAATTTTTATTTCTTCTTTCTTTTTTTTCAAATAAGAATTGGTTCATTATGTAATCATGTTTCATTTAAGTTTCCATCTGTCGACTTCCTTTTTTGGAATCTCAACTTTTATTTTAATATGTTTTTCTTTTAACTAGAAACAAGGTCTAAGGCAGCACCTAAAGAGAAGGTGGCAGATGATGGCAGTGAGGAGGAGTCCTCAGGCAGGAGGAGGACCACTAGGACCAGGAAACAGACAGACACAGCACAAGCCCCGGGTATATAAAACCTTGTCTTATTTGGCTGTATTTAATTTGATCTTTTACTATTAATTTTAGTAGCTGGGATACTGAATATTACAATAAAATATGAATCTGTTGTATACAAGTAGGCCAAAAGCCTATCACATTTTTTTTTAATATAAAAAGAATCGTCTAAGAATAACCTTAGACGATTTGCAAAATATGAACGAAATATATTCAGTAGTTAAAAAATGCATTTTTAGAACAAAATGAATACATTAAAAAAAATATTACAACACCATTTTACATATTATTTCACTCACCTGTGCATCATACACGACAAGGTCGACTAGATCAAAGATGAGCAAGGAACGTCTAATTAGGTCCTTTGAGTTTGTTGACACAATTTTTTTTTTTTTTTTATTCAAAACGGGATAATCGTCCTTATATAGTTTGCAATATTATTTAATTTGCTTTGAAGAAATAGTTACTTGTGTTATTTTGCATTTGAAATTGTTACGAAATTATTATTTTTTATATTTTTTGTTATAACGAAAAACTTTCTATAATACAGAAATTAGTTTAATTTTGTTGGTTTACCACAAAACACATACAGCTGTTGCGTTATAAAGAGTGAATTAATCAATCTTTATAACGCAACAGCTATTCTCTATTGGGAAGAAATATTTAGAAATCAAAAACATATTTACCAGTGTAATTGTTTTTATAATCAGCTTACAAAACTAATCTTTTGAGGTGCCCAAATTTCTAAGCACCAATTTGGTTGGTCAGCGGTCTCGCTTTTGTTAGATCAGTAACTTAAAATTCGATATAAAGTTTGCACTGTACTTGCTTATGATAGCACCGGATAAAGATATCTTATTTTTTTAAAACAGGATTATCTTCCTTATGCTGTTTGCAATATTATTTATTTTGCTTTGAAAAAATTGTAACTTGTATTTTTGTTTTTTTTTTTTTTTTTGAATGCAGCATGTTGATGACCCACTACAGTATCTCCTAAAGGTTTTTGACTCTAAATAGTTAACATATTTTATTTTAAATAAGTGGTGTTGAATAAGTGCGTAAAAAGAAACAGTCGTGTGGCTATACTACTGAATATATTTTGTTCATAGTTTGCAAATCGTCTAAGAATTGGTAATTCTATTCGGATCTAAAAAAATGAGATAAACCTCTTGCTTGCTTATGGGTATAATTACCTAAATATGATATTCGTAAATTGGTAAATAAATTGTAAAATCATTTGTTGTAATAAAGCTTCTGGTCGACTTTGCAAACATACAAACAACTGACTCAAAAATACCCAGACTTGGGATAGCTATTTGTGGATCACACAATTTTTTGTTCTGTGTGAGAATCAACCCACTGTCCCGTTCAGCAGTCAGGAGCAACAACCCCCTTTATTTGTTTTTTTTTTTTATAAACCGTACCGTGCCTAAGAAGGAGGGATCCGGGAACGGTTTTGTAAATCATCCAGACCCCTCCTACCAAAGCGTACCAAACCTACGCAAAGCGCGGGCACCCTCTTCGTGCGAATCTCAATAAAGCGGAAGACACACATAGACGTCGCTTCCTCGTGGCTGGCCACTATAGCGGGTGGAGAGGAAAACCCGTCCCGATCACCCTCTGCCACACTCAGGGCAACATGAGGCGCTGCTAGACGCGTGAATAGAGATCGTCCTCCCGGGCCCGTTCCGCCGTCTCCTGCGAGATGACATCTCTCGCTACTGGCCATGGAGCGTATGATGGCCGGTAGCGTGAGATCCTCTGCAATGACTGCAGTGATGGCCTGACGCTGCGCTTCCCAAGCGGGAGGAGCTTTAACCCCCTAGACCAACAGGCCAATAACTTGTATACATATTCTTATTCTGAAGTTTCGTGTGTCACAGTTTCTGTCATGCAAGCTAGTAATAAATACAAACCTGGTAATTAATGACATTATAAACAACATGGTTTATGTCCTGCACATACACAGCTCCTGCTCCTCGCTCCACTCGAGCAAGCTCTAGAGCAACAAAGCAGTCTGAACCTGATGAGCCTGCTCCACCTCCTGAGCCAAGACCTAAGCGGACCAGGGCTAAGAAGGTACCATATCTATAAATATTGTAGGTCTGACAACTGTGGAGGGTGCGCAAGCTGTATGTCATAATTATGGCAAATGACCCTTTGCCGTCTCTGTTTACCCTGGGCAGTAATAAGACGTGATTATATATACTCATATTTTAGTATTAACGTTACTATTTTAGTATGTTATTGATAGAAAGTCAATAGTGCAATTTTTATTTATTTTATAGCCAATACTGCATTTCAAGAATGTTTCTGTGATGAAAACTTTTCCTCTGGACAAATAACAGCAAAATGTATATTGTTTGTTATGTTTACAGAAGGTGTCTGAAGTACCACCTGAACCGGAAAAGGACTCTGCACCCACACCAGCAGAAAATGTATCCGGTAAGATGCTTTTTGTAAATAAACCATAATAACCATAATTTTTCACTTATATATATTATATCCTATCCAACATAAAATGTGTATTTAATATATTTAGTTAGTGATCGAAGTAATCAAATTAGTACAAAACTTAAATAGTAGATACTACTATTTCTCGTTATAATGTTTATATATGCACCTCTTTTTATTTCTGCAATACATCAAGATTGACTGGTAGAGAATGTCTAAGTATTAAGTATATAAAAAAAGTTAAAAAAAAACAATCAAATCTGACTGATATTTGCATAGATTCTCTATAGGTTTATAACATTAGTATATATTATTACATAAGTATACAGCATGTCCCAGATATATTGGTACACTTATTTTTTAACCACTAAAAATATTAATCAGTCAAAAAAATCTGTCCCCTATATTATAAAAAGAAAACAATAAAATCGGTGGATAAAATGTATGAGAAACGTACTTTTTAACTTTATCATAACTTTTAAAATCAATGTATAATAAATTTATAATCTAAAAGCAACATATTCTTAATTCTTTTAGCCTCTCCCGGTGAGAAACCGCGACCCAAGAGGACAAGAAGAGCTCAAAAAGCTACGTAAGTGTTTTCTAAGTTTAATGTGTTCTCAGTGTAGTATAATAGGGCCACCCCAGCTTCTCCCTGGGTGTCATAAAGCCGACTAAGAGATCGTACTGCTATCTATCAGAGATAGAGTTAGTAGACATGCAGTGCCCGAATAATTATCCTTTCTATGCGTGAAACTAAATTATGGTTTACAAAATGATGGTTCGAGCCTTCCCTGCCTACCCCTATGCCTTCCTGTGATATTGGCGGGAATTAATGTATGTGTTTTTAAATAAAGCTTTTAAAGTAAAAATCTAATCCTATAAGTGACAAAATATAATTGCATTTGTTTTTAACTTTATTTCATTTGTATTTTTATCAAAAATACTGTTTCTAGTAGACGGGTCACCTGATGGTAAGTGACAACCGCCGTCCATGTACACCTTCAACTCAAGAATTGTAAGTGCGCTGCCAGCCTTTGAGAGGGATGGGGGATACAGGGAGGCGACAGATGAGAGGGGTGATGAGGGGAGAGGGGAGTGTGGCCTCCGGAAAAGTCACTCATTTGGGGGAAATAGTTTTTATTTCGAAACACTATATTATCTTAACAGTAGTGACAAAGATGTATTGATATTAATATTATCCTCTTTTAGAGAAAAACTCGAAGAGAAGACAGAACCAGTGACATCACCAAAAGACGTGCGCATATTACAGGACCAAGTCTCATCCCCTATTATATCTCACCCAACTAAAGAAGCTAAGAAACAAACAGATAAAGTGAAAACGAACCTTATCTCTCAAACAATAAGTTCTAGTGTTGATGAGAGTGATGCGTTAGATAAGACGAGAGTGTTGGGCAATGCTTATGATATGGATTTAACTATGGTTCTGCCTAATGGGGTTTATAACCATGCGCCGGTGATACCGAAAAATGTCGTAAGTATATCAACCAATTGTCCAAAAAAGGATTAGAAGGTTCATATATGGCCTGGTGCACTGCCCTTACTACTAAACTAGAGGTCGCAATTTCGATTCCTACTCATGACAAATAATTGTGTGATGGTCACAAGTATTTATTCTGTGTCTAGGTGTAATTTATCTAATATGTATTTAATTGTATATATATATATGTATACACATAAATATGTATATCACCAGTCTGGTTACATTTGTACAATCTAAACTTTGTAAGTTTGAGATCTGACGGCCGTGAGTGAGATGTCTGAATGTATGGTTATATTATATGAATATTGTTTCAGCGCAATATGAATGAGACAGTGGTTATAGAAGCAGCCACCAGAGAAACCATAGTATTGGATAAACAACAGAATGTTATTATGGATGCTACTGTTATTTTGGATAAAGGTAATCTTCAAAACAATACCTTATTTATCTAACACAGAAATTGAAGATAATTGTAAGATCATATTTAGAGCCTCCCAATTGGTCCAGGTTAAATTTGAAGAACATATTAAACCTCTGTGGCTATAACGATTTGCCGGTTGTTTTAGTGGTTAGTGACCCTGACTGCTGAGCCGGAGATATTGGATTTGATTCCCACATGGGACATAAATTTGTGTGATCCATAATTAGTTTTCCCGGTTCTGGGTGTTATTTGTGATCGTTGTATGAATGTTTGTAAACAAACAGCGACACAGGAATAACTTAGCGGGAGTTCTTTAAAAAAAATAAACATCTGTAATTTTTAAAGATGGTGTATGTATTACATTTCCAGAACCGAAAACAGAGAATATAACGGACGACAACTCGTTGCTGACGGACGACAGCGACGCGCAAGAGTTGCACACGCCTCCCAAACAAGAACCTCCACAAGTACAACCTACGTAAGTTATTTATACATATATTGATTATCTTTAAAAAAACTTTACACATGACTGGCCTGTTGGTCTAGTGGTTAGTGACCCTGACTGCTAAGGCAGAGGTCGTGGGTTCGATTCCCACCCAGGACAAATATTTGTGTGATGAGCATGATCATTTGTTATGTGTCTGGGTGTAATTTATTTATAATATGTATGTATTTAGAAGTATATAAGTATGTTTATCAGCTGTCTGGTTACCATAGTGCAAGCTCTGCTTAGTTTTGCACCGGTTGAGCCGGCCCATTCGTGCCTAAGCATGGCTCTACCATTGTTCCATTGAATAATACATATTTGTTAAATGCAGAATTTCTAACTCCAAAAATAACAATTAGAACAATGATCCGCATCTCACGATGGGAATCGTGCTGGGGACACTTCAAATATTTGCGCATTTTAACTCTACTTGGTTCTACTGACAATTTCATAAAAAATTGTGAATGGAATACAAAAACAGAAAGAGATATAAAGAATGCCTCAAGACAAAGCTTTTAAACCTATGAAAAAAAATGGTTACAGGGTTAGAGTGCTTCGGCAGTTGGTAAAACTATTGATTGGCATGAAATCAAATCTGTATTAAATTATTTTATTTTATTTCGAATAACAATCACAATTAAGCATTATGATTAATTTAAGAATATTATTACAAACACTAACATTCATTTAACTGTAAATTTTACATTATATAATATTATCTGTCTTTATTTTTAAGCCATTTAAAAAAAATTTAAAAATAAAAAAAAATAACTTATCTGTACGGTCTAGTTTTTTAAGGTATTAAAATTATACTAAAAGTTTTTTTAAGTCTGACTATCTATGTCACAGATCTGCTGTGAAAGAGAAAGTCCAACAGTTTGAAGAGATGGCGTCCAGAGTCACCAGAACTAAAACGAGAGCTATGGCCAAAAAGGTAACGCATTATATCAACACATACATACATATCAATATTATATATATATATATAAAGATTGATAGGCAGAGTCCGTTTAAACTACCCACAGTAATGATTTTCAAAAAAAGATTATGATATCTAACAAAAAGAAAATTAATACATTCCAACAAATTAGTAGTTGCTTGAAAATAGTACAAAATATTTTCTTTTTAAAAAGACTGTGGACTTTACAAACATACAAGTGACAACGAACACCCAGGCTCGGGACATTCATTCATGACAATAATTTTTGTTCAGTGTGGGAATCTAACCCGATCCGATTCACTAATCCCTAGACCAACAGGACAGGTTTACAGTTTTAGTACATTAATATTAATATTTAAAAACTTTAGCATTCTTTATTGATAAGACTAAAATAAGAATAACAGAAGAGAAACAGGTACTAAACTGTTTTGTCTTTCCATATTTATATATTAAATACTTTTTACTATATTAAATTAATATTCACATCTAGGACGAGGACCCGGAGACCCACACTCCTCCAGATAAAATCGTGAAGCAAGTGTTGTCAGCTGAAACACTTACTAAGATGAACAACATGATATTTAATGGTAAACAGGTGAGTCATTTACACTATATTTTGAAAGAAATAATATGGTTAAAAAAATTTAAACCTTATTTCCTAATTCACAAAGTCCGTCTAAAGTCAAAATCAAACTATAGATGCACTTGAAAAAAATAACAATCCTTTGTGCACAGTTGGAAAAACAATTTGTGTAATGATTTTTTGTTTTCTCTGCATGACCACGCACGCACACCACTGTACTATAAACCACGCTACTAAACATTAACGATACAGAAAGTATGTTTAGCGACATATAATTTTTATCGTCGCAAACGTAATACGAACTACGGTCCTTTATAGTGAGTATCTATTAATTTTTCGTAATAGGTTTGGCATTTTACTTAAATATAATATGCGTGCCCTTGATTACAACAGGTTTCAAGTTCGGCTACTAAACCTCGGTCAAACATCCCCACTACCAAACCACTGGGTTCAGCTTCTGCATCTAAACTGAGTGGGATCAACAAAGCCAGGGAAGAAGCTGAGGCGAAGAGGGAGAGAGAAGATGCTAGAAAGAAGAAGGAGGCTATGCTTGAGGCTAAACGGGAGTTGCACAAGAGGTTAGCTGATTTACCATTACTAGTAACAATAAAAATGTTTTGATACAAATCTGTTCATGAATAAGTTCATTTTTACCAGCTCTTTATCAGCTCTACGTCCAGTTATTACCAGCAATACCAATCATGTAGTGTGCCCACCGTTTCCATCGTCTACCTCTGTTTCTTTCACTTTTTGATTCCGACCACCTGGTGCATTTCAATGCCCACCTGTTCCTGAGTACCTTGCAATGTGCCCTACCTAGTTTCATTTGAGAGAATTTTCTGAATAGCCAAGCTTGCCGGGCCGGCTTGAGCGGAATAGTAAAACGGCCTCACAAAATCTCTGAAATTGTATTTACCGAGTGAGTGAGGGAAGATCGATCCCCTCTACTCTTCCCCACCCCCCTCATCATCCTCTAAGATAGGCGCGCACTTACAAGTCTTGAGTTGCAGGGGTATGTACATGGGCTGTGGTTGTCACTTACCTTCAGGTTACTCTACTACTCGTTTCCAATAAAAAAAGATATAAGTGGGGTTGTGTACAATGTGATTTGTGTTGTTACAGAAAGCGAGAGGAGAAGATGGCGGCGGCAGCTGCAGCGCGGGTGGCGGCAGAGAGAGAGAGGCGCGCCAACATAGAGGCCGCGCAGAGAGATCGGCTGGAGAAGCAGGCTCACGCAGACCTGGGGAAACTGGAGAGACTCAAGGAGGCCGAGCGGGTATCACATTTTCTTTTGCAATTTCTTACTGTCCCTGTCTTATCCGGTAATCCGAAATGCCTATCACTTTATATAAAATTTATTTGTACAAATTTTCACTAATACATGATTGAAGGAGTTCATTGTTTACTTTTTATTTATTGTGTATCATATATACATACCTAGTAATGTTTTCACAAGCCAACTCTGACAATGAAAGAAAAAAGTTATATTTTGGGTCGCTTAAATGTAATGAATCTTTTAGTAGTTTGGCAAGTGTATACGGCGTGGGCCGAACCACAATTTATGACATTAAAAAGAACCACGAGAAGGTTTAGTAAAAACTTTAACAGAAAAAATTGTATGAATATTTTCTAGCTTCATAAATTGATTGATAGTTCATTATCCTTTGTATTGACATTTTAGTTTAGTTGAATATCCATAGTATCCTCTGAAATACTTACATTTTGATTACATTTACTTGTACATAATGATTACCTAACGTAAATGAGTTTAGTTATTTTTTGTTACTTAAACGTAAGCTCTCTTGTCCTGTTTAATGAACTAAATTTTGCATATTTATTATCTTTATATATATAATTCTTCTGTGAGTGTGTATGTCACTGAACTACTCTCAAACGACTGGACGGATTTTGATGAAATTTTTTGTGTGTGTTCAAGGGGATCTGGGAATGGTTTAGATTCACAAATCAGCCCGGCAGATGGCGCTGCAGTCGGTATCTAGGTTATTTATCTATATTGATCCTAATCGCTTGAAATATCATGCAGGACAACGTCTGTCGGGTCCGCTAGTTATATATAAAGTATGATTTATGATGTAATATTTTTATTTCCGTACCTAGGGGGTTTGTGGTAGTACGCTATAATCCGACAAATTCGATAGTCCAACACTGTCCCGCAAAACGTTAGTCGGATGACCTCCACGGTACAAAAATTTTTTGTACGTGTCATTATTAAAATTAATTTATATTATAGAAAAAGCAAGAATTAGCGCGCAAAGTGGCAGGAACAGAGGAACGTCGTCGTGCTGAGGAGCAGGCTCGGCAACAGAGACTCGCTGAGGAACAGAGGAGAGCTGACGAGGCCAGGAGGAAACAGCTCGAGGAGGCTGCTGCGTAAGTACTATATTTTATTGTTATATTGCATACATTCTGGGATATACAATTGTATATCCCAGATTTGTAACAGAAGCTCACATTTTACCAACTATACGTGAGTCCCACTTACGTAATGAAGCTCATTGAAGCTTATTGCCGTCAACATTTATAAGGAAAAGCAGCACATATAATGACATGACATGACCTACCTGAAACACGAATTGGCTAATGCAGGGGAGTCCAAGTCATCTAACTAATTAGTTATCTTATTTACTAGTTTTTGCCTACAAATCCTATTTTATATTACAGCTTTATTTATCTTTTATTAATCAAGATCGAGATATAGATCTCAGGAACTTTATATGCAAATGGTAATGGTGTCTTGTACTGTCCTGGGTCATATATTTTCTAAAATGTTCTCAATTTTTTTGGTAACTATTTATTTGGTAACTATACTTGACTGCACGGATGGCGTAGCGGTTTAAGTGGTCACCTCGCCTCTACGCTGCCAAGTTGTGGGTTCAATCCCCACATAGGACAGCACTTTGTGTAATCCTCAAGTCTGGGTGTTCTTTGTGTCCATTGTTTGAATGTTTGTAAAGTCCCCTGCGACAAAAACAAAGAAAACAAAGTATTTCAGTTAATTTTTGTACTAGCTGATATTATTTTTTCTTTTTTGGAGTCCTATCCATAGCTAGTGAGTACAGTATAAAGTTAATTACACATTTAAATGTATATATGTTAACAGAATGAAGAAAGAGGCGGCAATAATGGCGAAGGAAATTGAAAAGAGACAGAAAGAGTATATTGAGAAGCAGAAGCTGAAACAAAGAATGGAAGAGAAGAGTGAGTACTTTATAAAATACTACTTTTACTAAATCAGCCTTATATACAGTCGTGGTCAACTAATTAAGGACATTCAAGATAGTGGACAGCAATAACCGGCTATGTACATATAAATATAAAACCCTGTTGATTTCTCAGTAACTATTATTTGCATAATTTGATCTGATTATTATACTATAAATGGCTGTAAATAAAAGATTAAATAAATATAAAAAAGTGTTTAATATCAAAGGTTAACCATGTATTCAATTTAAGGTACAATTCTGTAGCTGGACATTTAATTAAGAACAGTAAAGTAAAATGAAAAATAGAGTTAAACAGAACTAATAATCTGCAGTATTTTAATTTCTTTAACAACTTCATTTTATTACGGGTAAAATCAGTACCCAGTAGCAAAACCTTTGTTAGTAATTACTGCTTGACACCGATGTGGCATAGACATTATCAGTTTCTGACATATTTCAACAGGAATGTTTGCCCATGCCTCACAAAAAGCTTCATTAAGTTCATCTAAAGTTGTGGTACGATAAATGGCAACTTTTTTCTTAATTTCGTGCCAAAGGTGCTCGATTGGGTTGAGGTCGGGGCTATTTGCTGGCCAATCTAGCACTGATACCGACTGTCTGTTAAGAAACGACTTGACTGAACGGGCTGTATGTTTTGGGTCGTTATCATGCTGAAAAGTCCATATAATAGGAAGATGTTCCTCAGCATAGGGAAGCATAGTTTCTTCTAATATTGCCTTGTATTGATGTTGGTCTAAGTTACCCTGAACTTTCCTCACAGGTCCCACTCCACGTCCAGAAAATGATCCCCACATTTTAATGTTTCCTCCGCCATGTTTCACCTGCTTTTTTGTGAATCTTGGATTCATTTCCGCTTTTACAGGACGCCGTACGTATTGCCTTCCATCTGAAGAAATCAAATTAACCTTGGTCTCGTCAGAGAATAATACATGTTGCCATTGGTCGTAGGTCCAATGTCCATATTTACGTGCAAACGCCAAACGTGCATTTCTATGCTCTTTCTTTAACAACGGTACTTTGCGAGCCACTCTTCCGAACAACCCTGCTTCTACCAGACGTCGTCGAACTGTCCTCGCTGATACACTGACTCTTTCGTCTGCCCCAAACACTTCATGTTTAATTAAAATAGAGCCTAGAAACGGATCTTTCTTAGCTAACCTGGTTATCATTCTATCTTCTTGCGGAGTTGTTTTTCTCGATCTTTTTTTTCTGGGCACATTTAAAGTTGTGTTATTGCGCCTGAAATGTTGCACTGCATTGCATACCATAGTTTTTGAACAATTTAAATATCCTGCTATCCTTCGGTATGACCAACCACGCTCGACAAACTTCATGATAATTTTTCGTAGTGTTGCATCGCAACTTTTATTTTTGCCCATTGTTCTTCAAAATAACTCTCAAAACTTGAAATTACAAATCTAGATTGCCGCCAAAACTACCACAAAGAATAGGAGAAGAAAGAAAATAATAATTGAGATTCAGATTTTGAAACTAGAACGCAATATCTCAGTGTCCCTAATTAAATGGCCAGCCAGCATTCTTTGAACAAATAGCACTGTGATCATCTATCAGCTATACTGTAAAGAGGTTTAATGTTTAAGAAGTTGTTATTGTTTGTATAATTAGGCACATAAATGACTAATTATACTTACATGTAAAAGATGTGGAATATTGTTTAGACTCGTTGGAAAATAAAAAATAAATTCACAATTTGGATTAACTAGAGAGTGTCCCTAATTAGTTGACCACGACTGTATATCGGAGAGCTAATGCCGGCAGGGTTTTTAAAGTTAGATCAGATAACTTTACTACCCTCATTATTCGGATAAGAAATAACGAAACATTTAAACAAAACACCTTTATAATAATAGCTACAAACAATTGAAATATTACAATATTTAGAGGTTACTCACTCGTATTTGGAGACGAGTTGCTTCTGGCCCTGCTCGAGGAATAATCCTGATGCTTTACCACAAAATATTACAAATCACAATGGTGTCGTAAAGTCGATACACTTTCATTGCAATGTTTAACACTCGCACGATACTTATTTTACTATATCAATAAATTAATTACTAGATTAATTATAAAAACATTTACTAAGCTATTACACTATTGAAACATTTTGATAATAGTTAAAAACATCTAAAATGATAGTTCATTTCATACTTTTCAATTTTAGTTGCCGATCACGTGTTAAGTTAATAAAGTAATTACAATACTTTATTACCTTAACAAAATACAATTAATAAATAAACATCCCATTGTTGTTTATAAATCAAGACATGAATTTTCTACTGGCTATTTATTTTACAATTATTCTTTTAACTAAAATGAATATTAATTACTAACCTCTGACAACCAACCAACTTTATTTAGATATCCAAAACTAAGCCGTTGTGGCTTATAAATCAAGATATTAATTTAATTGTTTATTATTTGTTAATATAATCAGTATTTAAAAAGTAATGAGTAATAGTTTGATTTCTAGAGGAACAACAAAACATAATTAATTATTTCAAATCTTATAAACAAACTTAGTAACTGCAATTTTCAAGTAAGATTCTATCAGTATTGATCACTTAATTATAAGGCAGCAATTAAAAGTAATTATAAAGTAGGTATATTGGTTTTGCGTCGACATATACAAGTACAATAGTACTGGTGAAAATTACCCTTAGGTCTTTGGACAAAATTTCATGATGGTTGGGTGTGTAGTGACGGTGTGCGGTCCATTAAATAAATAAATTCATAATCGCGTTTATAATTTAGCTATAATTTAAAGTTTAGTTTTGCTAAGCACAGCATACACTACAGCGACGATTCGTTTAAACAATACTAGCCATTCCTCGCAGTTTTTTCAATAAAACAAATCATTTGAATCCGACTTTTAGTTCTAGATTGACGCCTTTGAACAAATAAAACAGGAAACAAAAAAATCTGTCTTATATATATATATATGTAAATTTGCTAGTTAATCATTCAGTTGCAATCATTACATTAACTTGAAGTTTTACAATTTTTTTTGGTTACAAAACACTCCACATTTCGATTTTTTATTCGAAAACCTACATTTAATCCACTACAAAAAATGTCTCAGTTTAACCACTTTCTGTTATATTTCATTTAATTTGTAAATATTTCAGATCAAACTCCTATCAAGACCCCGGGAACAGGCGGTTATCACGGGTCGGCCCTAGACCCTGCCTACATGGCTGATGGCTTCCAGTACCTCAACAGTGATGAAGATGAGGAACCTTTAGAGAGACCTATACCTGGGTGGAGTACTTCTGCGGTGAGTATATGTTCTTAACTATTATGGTATATATAGGTGTAGTGTTGATGGAGCAGTATATATGAATATTCAGGGTGCATCAAAAAGGTATTGTTATATGTAATGGTTTAAGATTTTACTATTTCAAAATGTGATATACTGTGTCACTCACAATAATAATTAAATGTTCAAAGTTAATATACAAACACACATACTATACATAGCTTTGTTTGCTTGAAAACCATAATTGTTTAAATATACATGAAAAATCATAATGTTAGATAGAAATTTGGGCACATTAGTTTCAACCGGTATTCACCATGGTTTCAACCTGTATTCAATTTGGTTACACCCTGTATTCACCTTGATTACACCTGTATTCACCCTGGTTACACCATGTATTCACCTATTTCTAGAGTATGACTACAAATAAAATTTTTCGATCTAAAATTAACATACGAAATAGACGTTGTCTTGAGTTCTGTTCGGATGGACTGTTCAGGTCGCGTGAATTGACTGTAATCGCATCTCCCCTACTGACTGTACTCGTATCTTCCCTAACGCATTCATTTTAAACAAACATACTTAAATACTGTACTTACAGTCTCGCAAAAAGCAACTGTTCATCCAAAGTCAAGTGTCGACTGCCCACATCGACCGGTTCTTCAGCGTGAGAGTGCATACTCCGGACCTCCGAGACATCTTCCCCAACATCGACCGAGCTCACCTCAAGCGGACCTCCTCCGCAGTCTGGCGCACTCCTCCCGCCAGGCTCGCCGCTGTTACTGAGTGATCGCTACATCGTACATGTTGTGTAAGTATCTGTGTTATCTGTACTACTGCCAGACTAACTGCCATCACAGAGTCTTCATTTAGACTTGACCTTTCTCATTCATTAAGAGAATAGACGCCATGCCATAGAATGTTTACATAAAGGGAAAAGAGCTATTAAAACTTTTTCTTGTTTTTTTAATATATAAGCCTACAATAATGACTCCACTCTGCCTGATGGCAAGCTATAAGTGGAATCCAAGAGTGGTGGTCACCATTATTATTGCAAGTGTAGTCAATGCAGCATGGTGACCCACACTATGGTGGCCTGGTGAGATGCCTTTTTACGGCCCGCTTAAAAGACCCGGGTTCAAAGTGGAAAGGAAACACGTGCGCTGGTAGTGAGTTCTAGGCTTTAACTGATCGGCACAGAAAGGAGGAGCCGAATCGTTTAGTTCGGGATCGTATGTTTTCTATACTCAAACGGTGACTCCTCAGGCCAGCACGTGTTGTCGTGTAGAGAAAGGGAGAAGATGGGACCAGTTGCAAGAGTTCGTCAGAACTCTCTCCGTGATGAAGGCGATATTGTGACACTGGCTCATTAACATAGACTTCTCTTAATAAAAGAAAACATAATAAATATCGACTCTTTACTCTTACATAAAACAACATAAAAACATAAAACTTTTTTTTTCAGGTAACAAAATGGCTCATTCATTAAGTCGCTGGCGGCGTTTGTGTATATAGTGTATGTTATTACAATCTAATTGTTTAATCAATATTCGTTTTGATTCGATTCATCGTTCAACCTGATAACTCCTATACATACATAATCCTATACAGTGGACATAGGTTATGCTATGTAAGATAATTGTTGTGTACTGGAATGTATTGTCTAACCTTAGTGAGGTAAGCAAGTCTGTAATGAGATACAGAGAAGAGAAAGAACACATATGTATACTTTGCTGTAGTTGATTTCGGTGGTCTCCAACGTTTGAGATAAATAGATTTGACACCCCATATATATATATTTCAGGTTTCAGAACTGAGTCTGACCAGTTTTAAGGCCTCAGTGATATTATTTAAATCCATAATTTGTTTGTAGTTTCACCACACTTTCTGATTTCAATTTATGCATTATTAAATAAGTTAATATAAAACATGATTCTATTTCCATTCACAAGACAGCAAATATAACATTATTTATTTATAAATGTAATGTAACAGTTAAAAATATATGATAACATTTATATCCAACTTGAGCATCTAAATAATATAAGATAACTTGTCTAATTGAATTGTGAAACTCAACGATGGTACTCATTTGGATAAGTTCTTACATATAACACAACATGGAGTTAATAACATATTTCATATAGTGAGTCTATGGATACTTATTCAAGTCATTTTATATAACATATTGATTAAAATAACACTAAAGAACCTTGTTAAGTTTCGCCAATTGATTAGAAGGAACTGTGGATTATACACTCTCAGTGTATACCCATTAAAACATGTCATTTAAAACCTTGTTCTCGTCCTTGTTGTGTGTATTCCAAAACGCCATTGTCATATGCTAGCCATAGGTTATTTTGTTTCGTATTGTGCTTACCTTGCATAGAAATAAGGTCGATAATACAACACGACATCGTATAGACAAATAGTTATAATAATATATGAAGTTTTTAATAAATATGCAGTTTTATGTGTTAAGTAGCCAATACATGTTTTATTTTGGCATTAACTGTGGGTAAAAGCGTCTGCGTCTATATCATTTTTATCTGATGATGAAATGATAATATAAGTTAAAAGGTATAAATATGTTGCAAAATTTGCAAAACAAATACCAATAATGGCCCAAGTTAAACACAATCAATCATACAGTGAAGTTTTGAATGGCGTGGCAAAAAGCTTACCTGTCCGGCCAGTATTTCCGGTCCGATACGACCTTCAAACTTGAGGGTGTCCATGAGCGAAGGTAGTCACTTACCATCAGGTGACCCGTCTGCTCGTTTGCTATCGCATATCGCATAAATTAAAGTTTTGAATCGCACTTTTATTCGGATTCTCGGTTTTGAGCCTGGAAATATTTTATCTGTTATTGATGTTTGTAATCTACAGCTCCCCTTATACCCTTCAACGTTTAGAAAAATGATTTTTGCATGGCTGAACATGCTTGCTTGCTATAGCTGAAAAAAAATCCAGTTGAGTTATTTTTAAACAAATAAAACTTAATCAAAATCAGTCCATCCATTACGGAGCTAAAATGCAACAGACAGACACACAGCTAAATATCATATACTTATATCACCCCTGTAGACCACTAACAATAGTTGTGGGTTCTGTGAGATCGGAGTATGATTCTGACTTAGACAAATTGTAATTGAGATTTTAGGCAATTCTCAAGTAACAATAGAGTACGAGAAGCTATCTCGTATTACTTTAAATTTTACATTTGTCTGGCAAAATGTGTAGTACACATCTCCAATCTTCTAAAGACTTTTACATGCTTAGATGTATGCCAATAGGTGTGCAAACTAAGTTTTACCTACCTGTCATTTTCAATATTTGAATTTAATTGCTTTTTCAATGTACTGTTCATTAAGGACTTACGCATCAATCATGTACATATGTAATAGTTTCTTTGTTTATACCAAAATATGTTTAATCATGTTTGTGACGCGTTCACCTGTTTTAGAATAATTTTAAAGTTAAGACTGCTATAGATTTTGATAAGGTAGAATAAAAAAATTACAGTGAGTATTTGAGTGTTTTATTTTATACGGTTTCTGTAATTGGCACCTGACGTTTTCGTACCTGTCATGTGGTATTAAAATAATTTCCTACATATTTTATTTGCGTTGTGTTGTTTAATATTTGAAATATATAGGATCTACGTATTACACAGGCAACACAGCTTCACGATCGACTTAGTCTGACTTCTCGTCATAATTCAACAATACCTATAAATGGTTTAATGAAAATAAATAGATTTGATTTGTCAAAATGTAGCCCTTATCTAAATAAGTAGCGGCCAACCTGCTCCTCTGGTAATGTCACCCTGCCCTTGTTTGCATCCTTGGTTTGCCAAAAAGTAAGTCGGCTATAGCGGAATAAATGTCGGCAATGATCACAATAAACATTTGCAATATGAAATAATACACAAGAATTTTATACATAAACAAAGACTTGATTTTTTTTTCATTATTATATAAAACTATCGTATAATAATAATCGTAATTTATAGTATTCATAATTACCACAATTAAGCTAATATTAGAAAAACAAAAAACGCAATATTTGACAAAAGCGTTGTTGCTTATTTATGTTGTTTTTAAGTTCTAAATAATAGGCTTAATAAAATTCACCAATCCGGGTGCTATTAAAAATCTGTATAGGGTCACCATTATCATTTAGGGATTTTAGGGGTATGAAAAATAGATGTTGGCTGATTCTCAGACCTACTCGATATGCAAACAAAATTTCATAAAAATAGGTCCAGCCGTTTCGGAGTTTTGAGAATTTTATATAATATATATAGGTACCTAGAACAATAAATTAATGAGAAATTTGATTTGAATTTATAATTTTTAACTTTATGTATTGATTTTAAAGTAAAGTCTTACACTTTTTAAATTTCTTGACGGAGATTCTGATATTTCGATGTTTTCTCTCAACGTTTGAAAATACAATCTCTTTCTGTCATGTTCTCCTGGTATTTTAAATAAAACCAGCCCGCAAATAAGGATAGTTACAAATAAAACAACTAATAAGTATCCGTTTGTTTATTGATATCTGCTGCGATATGCAATATTTTCAGTAGATTCTCTATATAGTACTATTGGTACTTCAAACGAAAATAATAGTATAGGTTTAACCATATATTCGTCAAAAGTATAAAAAAAATCTTGTAGGTCATGTTCTCCTGGTACTTCAAACAAAAATAATAGCATAGGTTCAAACCATATATATATATTCATAACAAGTATAAAAGAAATCTCTTTGTACGTCATGGTCTCCTGGTATTTCAAACGAAAATAATAGTATAGTTTCAACCACATATTCGTAGCAATATTAAAAAATCTCTTTGTGCGTCATGTTCTCCTGGTAGGTACCAACTGTAATCAATGTTCATCATAAATAAAACATAGATGTCATGTTCTTCTGGGGTAGTTCAAACGCCTTCCCATAGGATACGCCGACACACACAGCTATTCGTTTTGAGATAGCGAAAGAGCAAGTTAATTATTTATTATTATGTGTTGAGTAATCTTGTCTAGTGTGAGGATCAAATGGTTTAGTAATATGGAATATGTGCTCGTTATGATACTTTCACAGTTAATTTGTATTGAACGAATTATTCAGTTCATACATACATATTATATTAGAGCCTTCTGTATTCTTCTACACTACAAGCCCAAATTAGGGTTATTAAAGTTCAAAGAAATCAAAATTTTGAAAGTACATTATTGGAACAAGAATTTATGAGACTAAAAATACTACATATACAATTTGTATTCTCGTGGACGAAAAACTAGAACATTGTTGTATTGAGTGAAAGGCAAAAACCACATGTTGCTGATGGCGGATCTTACCTTGAAACACTTTCAACTTGAAAAAGTGTAGTGTAAATTCAGTGGAAACTGATACTTAAGTAAAACACATATTCTAAAACTGTAACTTTATTGCATAAACACCACTCTATCACTCCCATATAATGAAATTTCTAGTACACAAAGTGAAGTCGGGTAAGGGTTCCATATCACAGTGAAAGGTGTTGAAGCCAGTGATGCGATATTTGCGTGAGTTTCCACCGAAACACAGAACGCCTGTTCGGGAATGTCGGCATCATACGTACATACTATTTGCAGTTAACGTTTTAAACAGATTTAATAAATATTATGATACTACATCGTGTTTTTGGCGGGTGAGAAAAGTCAAATTCCTCTCAGTTGACAATTTTAAATTTCGAATCTGCCATTTTACGAAAAAACATTATTCGTTTGGATACATACACATTGTTTTTTTGATTAAGATATATAAGTTGAAAAAAAAGAATATATGATTTAAAAAAAATGAGGGTAATATATTTTACTCCAGAGCAGCGGCACCAGAGATAATTTCGATAAGTTCTCTGGTGATGACGGCTTGGCGGGTCCTGTTGAATGTGAGAGTGAGTTTGTCAATCATCTCTCCGGCGTTCTTGGAAGCGTTGTCCATGGCCGTCATACGAGAAGATTGTTCGGAGCAGGCACCTTCCTTCAGAGCGTAGAAGAGCATGGAGCTGAGAGAGAACTCCATGTAGGACTGAATCACGTCAGAGTCCAAGGAATCGTAGGTTGCAAGTTTGGGGGCAGACTGTGGATAAATAATAACATTATTATCTAATTGGAACCGGAAGTATAGTCATATATAGTCATAGCAATGGCATGAGTGCATAAAAAATAAAAAGTAATAAAAAAAATATTGAACTTAAAATGAACACACTTTTTTTAGTATTTAAGACTTGTGTAGTCCTGACCTTACTATTGATTTGATTAATTACACACATACATACATAACCTCTAAGTAGTAGGCATAGGTGTATTAAACACCCACTCGCTAAATATAATTTTGTCCCACTAACGTAATAGGGTCAAGCCCATTGCCATCATCCGGGCAGTGTATGACTGACTTTCTACATGTGTATATTGTCTGTTTGTCTGTACTGTTGTCTATCAGACAGTATAGAATAATTTATTTCTGCAACACCTGAAGGTTGACTGGCAGAGAATGCCTAAGGCATTAAGTCCACTATGTGCATTAAATTAAATAAAATAAATTAATAAATAATACAGTCTCAGTCGCCTTTTACGAAACAAACGGTAAGAGATTGGTTGTCTCTATTGTACTCAACTAAAACCACACAGCAGCAATATTTGAAGTTTCTAATCCAGTACGTGACCTTATGAAGGATAAAGAAGACATGTGAATCCTTCTTATCTTACCTCAACAGCCTTCAGACTGAATAATGGCAAGTCCGACTGCTCGTAGGAGACCACAGACTTGAACTTGTTGTACACGATCTTGCCGGAGCCAAAGTCATAGCCCGAGTTCAAGATGGCGCCAGCGATCTTAGAGGCATCTAGGAACGTAGGTGGAAGACGGCCAATCTGGAAGAAAATTGAAAAATGTTTATATGGTTTACATAAACGGGGACAAACGAGCATACGGGTGACCTGATGGTAAGTAACAACCACCGCCTACACCTGTAGCTTAAAATAGTAATTGAGCTGACCACCTTTGAGGGCAGTGAATGGTGTCAGACTTGCAATCAAGAGGTTGCAGGTTCAACTTTCAGTTCAGTTCAGTTCCCAGGGTGGGGACCCTGGGAACTGCCGTCGCTAACCTACTCTTTTTTAAGTCATACCGCGGTGTTCAGTGGACGATGTGTCGGAACAGGACCGACTAACACAACACGGTGTGCCAAACTACGTCTGAAATAGTAGGAATCCGGGAAAATCTGACATCTGGACCCCTCCTAGCTCTTGCTGTAGCTGTACGTAAAAGTACCATTTCAGCAGTTCAGGCCACCAGGGCAGCCTCTATAGCGGTTGGTAGGAAAACCCGCTCCCGATCACCGGTTCAGGGCGGCATGAGGTGCTGGTCACTAACCTACTCCTAAAACAAGCATTTATCTTAGCTTAGTTTAACAAGAATACTAGTAATGTCGGACCTCACATTGCTAATATTCTTATTTAAAAACAAAAAAGACAAGCTATGAATCTATATCTATACATACTGATACTAAAGCTGTTGTTTGTTTTTCTTTCTGTTTGAACAATTATCTCTAGAATATATAGTAAGATTTTATTCTAGCATTTTATAGCCTAAACCCGGAGCAAGGTTGCTATTGAACATCTTACGATACTGGCAACTTTGTACTTACTTCGTTGGCAACACTGATGATGTGCTTGCTGTATAGACGCTGGAGGATACCACGAGACTTGTCACCCACGCAAATCACCTTGATGTTTTCCGCTCCCGGCTCGTTCAAGCGAGTACGGATCACTTTTGAGACGCCGGTGTGCACAGCACCGCAAAGACCTGAAGGCGAATTGACACTGAATGATGACTGAACTATTATGAATTGTGATATAATGGAAGATATTACTAAATTTACGAACTTAATGAAACAAGTAATTTTTTGTTTTATTTATTTATTAAAATATTTTTCTTTGGTTTTTATGTAAGTATATTATAGGGGGACAGACGAACAGACGGGTCACCTGATGGTAAGTAACAACTGCCGTCCAATGACACCTGCAACTAGAGAGTCGTAAGTGCGCTGCCCGCGTTCGGGAGGGATGAAGGTATGCGGGGAGAGGAAAGAGTGGGAGATGAGGAGATGGAAAAACGGGACGTGGGTCAGGGGGGGGGGAAAGGAGAGGGGAAGTTGGGCCTCAGGAAACCTCACTAATTATTGGGAAATGCAACGCAAGTGTTGCTTCACAACCGGTTTTCTGAGAGGCGGTCGAGCCGGCCCATTCGTGCCTAAGCATGGCTCTACCACGCAAATTTCTTTGTTAATATCCGTAGGCATCGTAACTTGTAGATTTTGTCGCTGCTTTACGGATAAATGTTTTTATTTCGTCGGTAAGCCAGGGTGCTGATACATGTCTTAGTCGAACCGGAGCATGTATGTATGTGTGTACGTCATAGAGCACTGCCATGTATGTTAAATTACAAAATCCATTTATTTCAATTAAATCTTAATCACAAATCTGCTTTTCATCAATGGATTCTGCAGATAAAATGGGAATAAAATCGATTGCCTCTGCGTCGTTTCCAAGATCATGATCAATGCCACTAAAGTTACGCTGCATGAGAACTCTTGATTTTACCTTGTAATGGTATTTTGTAACAGAGAAAATAATTATAGAAAAAATCATCTGCCGTGTATTGTCTATGTTTTGCAACACGTCCCATAGACAAATTAAAAAAAAATCGTAGAAATCGGTTCAAGCAGTCTAAAGTTCTGAGGTAACAACATAAAAAAGTCTTATTGAGAACCTCCTCCTTTTTGAAGTCGGTTGATAAACGTCTAATAATATTTTTACGTAGTGTAATTTGATCTCTATAAATAATTGTTCACCAGCGTTTGGCTGGTGCGGTTGAGAAGATACTACTAGCCACTGTGGGTCGAATGTAACTTCGGAAATAAATAGCAACAACCCCGCCTACTGTCCGGCCATTTCTTATGAGTGAGAAGCCTGAAAGTGAGTAAAATAACGAGGGAAGACAAGGCTTAGGCCATGACACCGAAACAAGAATCGCGTGAATATCCAGTCAAGATTTGTCAGCATATTTGGGCAGAGGGAGAGGAAATGTAATTAGATGTCTTTTAAGTTTAATAAAGGAAATATATAATAATAATATATAACTGACGTTAAAACAAGTGCTATAAACATGTTTTTTTTTGCAAATATGGGAACCCCCGGGTTCCACTTTGCAGATTGTACTAAGTACCAATACAAAGAAAAATAGTAATAGGTGTATTTAAAGTAATAAAAAAATATCAAAAAAAAATAAAAAAAAAAATATAAAATCCTTAAATGGCTGGTCCTTCGGATACATGACATTGGCAATATATTATGATCTATATTAAAATAAAAAGTGAATAAACATACCTCTGTCAGAAGTCATAGCAATATACAATTGCTTGGGTTCGTCTTCGGGTACAGCAACCTAAGGAACAAAAATATTAATTTATAGATAGTATATACATATGTATATGGTTAGAGATGCATGCAGTTCTTACTTTCCGTCAGCATAATATCAATAAATCTCTAGACTTATTCCTACTGTTTTTATTTTTTTAATACTAGGATTCATAAATTTTTGATTACTAGTTTTGTCTTTTACGTGGGATGTTGATGATGATGATGATGATCCCATAATGGGAAATTAAATGTACATATATATATAATGTATACACACGTTATTACCTGTAATGATATCTAATACAGGATTGAAAATTGTTTAGATACACTCTTAGGCCGTATTAAGATGACCTAAATGTTATATTGGATTGTAAAGAAAATTGTTAAGTCATGGTAATAGTATTATTCTCACTTTGACTGATTTTAAATAGTCTCAGAATAAAATAAATGTAACCAGTTTAAAGAAAAGAAATTAATAATATTTAGTTTATTATATTAATCTAAAACTTCCATTTTAAATGTCAATCACACCTCTCTTCTCACTTGTGGAATAATACATCATAAATACATGTAATAATAGGTTTAACTATAGTTGTAGCTTTGCAAGGGGATATAAGGCTTATAAAAGATGTTGGACATACCTCAGCTTTGTCATAAAATTGAACAGCTCCTTCACCATAAGGGCGTGCAGCTTTCAAATCACGCTCAGCGCGAGTATACCTGTCAAAAATTGAAATACAAATAGTAATTGTTTATTTTATTTTAGCTTGTGACGACTATATTACGGCCATAATGACCGAAGTTCACCAGTGTAAGCGCACCTAACATACATGCTACGGCAACTGCACAGCGCCTTCCGCTTCTAACATTGTTGTGTGACAGTCACTCATTTACTTGTTTTTATGTAATAAATATTCATTCATTCTCATACCATCACTACCTGCTTGCTGATGTACTTGGTGGAATTATTGTGTGTGACCTATATTCTCCACAGGCTCTTTTCTATAATGCACTTTATTTGGACAGCAATATTAGCAACTGTAAAATTTTACAGGATTTAACAATTTTCACTAGCATTGCTGCTCAACATTACTTTAACCAACTAAAATACTACTTTAACTTTAATAATACTTATTTTTTATTACAGTGCCTCCATTGTTTACTGATGATTTTGCCTAAGTCAAGGTGGAAAGTACATTTATTAGTTATATAGGTTCAAATTTTATGACAAAAAATAATAATTAAATAAAAATAACAAAAAAAAAATAATTATTACCACTTAACTCAAGAACAACTTAAAATAATTCAAAAAAAAGTTGTACAATTGACAATTTGAAATCCTGGAAGAGATTGCAAAGTCAATTGTACAACTTTTCTTTTAAATATGTTTTTATGATTAAACTTTATTATCAACTGAATCCACTAATTTAAATTTGAAAATAATTTAAATTAAATTACACTTGAATCTGGATATGAATTAAAAATAAAAACACACAGTTACTAAGTTATGAAATGAAAGTGCATTTTCTTTAGGGCCATTCAATGCCTCTACTGAATTCCACTGCAGAATTTCTACATTAATTTAATATTTCAACTATAAGTCAAGCAAAAGATTTAGGAAATAATGGATATGTGTAATTTTTGGCTGGCTCAACCAGTTGTGAAGCAACAACTGCATTGCATTTCCCTGAAATTCATGACGTTTCCGGAGGCCCAACTCACCCTCTCCTTTTTACTCCTATATTTTGGTTGGTACAATATGTAGGTATGGATTTGTAAAGAATGACTTATGTAAGAGTACAACCAATGTTTATTTCAGATCAAAAGATGTCAAAAATTCTACAAAATACACTGAAAAACCATATTATTTATAAATTCTATTAAAAAGGTAATATATCAAAAATCTATTACTTTTGTACATTTTTGAAGTCTTGTAAAAAGCAACAACTACAATGATGATTACTATTATAATAAGTTAAGTATTATGTTTTATAAATATATTACAGATATACTATCTATCTGCTATGCTGAATATGTAGACAGATCAGTAGTTCAATATATACCTACTGAGCATATCATAGTAAAACTAAGTTAATTTTAAGCACATTTTCACGACAATCTAGCACTGGCCAGTAATAATTGAAAACCAATTATTTCAATTTTTTTTTTAATAAACAGTTAAAACCACTCACTTAGCAGCTGACACCATCTTCATGGATTGGGTGATCTTCTGTATGTTCTTTACAGACTTAAGACGCATAGAAATGGCTTTCAAAGTAGCCATGTTCCTGTTCTGCTGGTGGTTGACTACAGATACCACCTGGGTGCCAACACCCGGTGCTACACGACCCAACATTTTCCCGGCTCTGTAAAGTAAAATTCGAAATCAGATGATGAAAATGCAGGTTATGTCCTTAGATCCAAGTTATGTAAGAGCGTTAGGCTAGCCGACATTGAAGCACTTATTTTCTGATTACTGGTACAGTTTAACTAATAGCGATGAAAAGTTAATAACATTTACATTTAACATGAGGTATGAAGTAATTACTAACTTTTATAGGCGTTTTTGATCAAATCAAACACCAGCCGACGAAAAATGTCGCTGGCTGAAACGTATAGTTCGTATAAGTACTGGATGACAGAAAAGAAATTTGGTGAACAAATGAACGCATCGTTACGATAAAAGTTTGATCAAAAATAATTTAATATGGAATAATAAAATTACCCGTATAATATAATATAACAAAATTTTGAAAATAAAATTTATTAATATTTTAACTTAACTAAAAATATCTAACAAAAATCAAAAATCTTATCATTGTATCCGGAAAGATAAAAAAGCACTATTCCTTTAAATCTTCTACATTTGTTTTTAATTAAACTATCCATAAAAAAGAGAAAATTTAACAGTTATCTAAATGTTATGAGATTTAAAAGAAATAATAAACTAAAACTAAACGCCTTGACAACAGCGAGGTATAACTCAACAGAATAAAGAAGTTAATTTTAATACTGAAGCTAGTACTTACAACTTTGATTCCTTACAAATAGGTTGCAATAACTTAAGTTTCAATATTTTGAGTGCTTAGTTCATCATTTGTTTATATTAACTTTTGTGAAATATAGTGTGAAACGTTAATAAAATAAAATGCCGGAACCCGATAAAACAGCACCTGTTAATCCCGAAAATATAGTGGAACAGCCAACACGAGAAATTAGTCAAATAGACCACATAAACAAGAAATTGTTGACTTCTCTGTTCAAGAGGATGGACGAAGGCGGTGACTCAACTTTATCCAAAATGCTTGAAGAAGATAATAAGTCGGAAGATAACGAATGGGAAGACTAATAATATTCAAATATAGTTATTAACTTAGTAATTAAGTATGTATTCCTATTTAATAAACATTTGACACGAAGTTTCTTATGTTATCATTGTGGCTTAACAAGTCGGTACTGGTTTCGCTTAACCCCTTACATTTAAGTTTTCAATTATTGCAAGTACTGTTTTACTTTCAGTCTTTAAAGTACTCGGTAAATTTTACTCTAAAATGACTAGGCTGCATTCACAGATAAGTTCTTTCTAACAAATAAAGAGATTTTTGTAACCATTATATTTGACTGAAAACTTAACTTCCGAACCGACTGTTTACTCAATGTATGTAAGGATAGAAGCAAATGGTTGGCTGTTGTCTCCCAATGAGAGAAAGATGTTTCTATATTATAACTATTGGGTATAAATGTAATGCATAGATTTTAATAACATTGGAAGAGCATATATCTTCATGAATTATAATAAGAGAAAATTCAGTTGTTATATCATGATAGTTTTCTGTCTAGAAAATCTGTTTGCGATGGACTCTAGGCAGTGCCAAAACTTATTTTTTATTTATTTTGCTGATACATTACTTTTGCTGCTCCCCAGTATTTGAAGATCACAAGAGAGTACTTGTGATCTTCAAATAGTATTAGGACACTTTGAAAACTGTAAAACTTATCTATGATAGAGCCTGATACTAATTCGCTTGTGTGCCTCCCACAACTCCGACTTTGTAAACTCGAAGACTTGTAACTTTCACAATGAAATTTTAGAATTAAATGAACAATAGTAAAAGACTGAACAATATATATAAGTATTGTGTAAGTATTAGAGTGTATTTCCATATGCATATATATGTTATAGAATGTACATCTACCTTACAAATTTTCTACAATATCCCAAGGTTGACTGGTAGAGAACCCTAATGTGTACAAACTGTGCACGAAGTTATAAATAAATGATGTTCTGTTGTTATTGTCTGTTAAACTGTATTCTGCTATCAGGGGGTGTGGGGTCTTAGCGCAAAGTATTTATTTGATTATCTTTTGAGCAACCTTTACTAAATAGTTACTTATTTTGCATGTAACATTGTTTTGAATAGCGGTTACCAATAGAATTCACTACCAGCACACGTGTTTCCCTCCCACTTTGATCCCCAGTTTAAGCGGGGCGTGAAAAAGAATCTCACCAGGCTGCCATAGTGTGGGTCACCATGCTGCAATGACTACACTTGCAATGAGGATGGTGACCACCACTCTTAGACGCCACTTGTTGCTTACCATCAGGCAGAATGGAGTCATTATGGTAGGCTAATATAAAAAAGAAAACCTATAAAAAGTAGCTGCAACTAGATGTGACCCTATTCTTTCATTACACCCGGCTTTGGTTGTTTGTTTACCTTCAGAACGAACCCCATAAATGTAGCCTGTATGTCTAGTGGTTAGTGACCCTGACTCCCTGGCCGCAGGTTGTGAGGGTGCAATCCCACATGAGATCAAAATTTATGCATACATAATGCCTTTATCTCAAAAATATTTGGCAGAGGCCTCTCAAAGCCCCACCATATACAAACAATAATTTAGTCTGACTTATGTAATAGTGGGCAAGCCTATTGCCGTCCACCAGGCACTGTAAGACTATACTTAGTCTGATAGGTAACATTCCGACCCCTTACCATACTCACAATACCTACGGGATGGGAACAGAATGGGTGGCCCATATACTCCACCAGACATTAACCACCTGGCCAAAAAATTTGGACGATCCCCAACAGTTGTCTTAAGCCTGGGTGTTCTTTGAGTCCATCATATGTCTGTTTTTATGTTGTTTGTCTGGACACTAGGAAGTATACTAACGCCTGAGTTGTCTTAGTTTAGTTCAAGGGCCGTATCTAGTTTTTCTTAATTAGGGTATATAAAATAAAACGAAAAAAAACAGTAACTTGAATAATATTTTATTATGTACTACACACATGTATTCAATGAGGAATGTTCTTATTTACATAGCTTTGCATTGATGTTATTAACGTTTATGATACAATGTTACGCTCAAACACCTACGCAACATAATACTGAACTTAAATATTGTTTCGTTTTAAACGTTTCAACAAAAACATCAAGCTTAACTTTTATCAAGATTATTGCAACAATTTTTTCATATATATATTTTCTTTTTCAATTCAAAATGGCATCTTACTCATAAATAACATAATTACATAAATTACACAAACATCTATATCAACAATCTGTTGCATACGAAATATATTTGATTTTTAAGTTGTCACAAAAAAAGAAATCAAAAATCTGTACATATACAAAAATATGTATTTTTTTTAGTAAGGGTTATGGATAGATATTGTCTATTAAATAAAATAATTGTACGATGAACTTCATGCTATTGCTTGTGACCAATTAAATATGTTGGTCGAACGCTCAGGATTTATTACCTGTTAAAATTACCTGAAAAATAAAAGATAATAATTTGAATTAGATAGATAAGGATTGGTATGATTTTCTTTGTATTGGTATATAAAGATGAAAAAGGGTACAATGGGCTCTGGTAACAAACAATTTTAAACTAGAGTAAAGATTTTATTTTTTATAGCCGGGCTATGCAACTCAATAAGTCGGAAATGTCTCTTCTCCTGTGAGGCTGGGTTGGGCCTGCAGTAACCTCACTAATTCAGTAAAACACACACAATATTTAATAACCCATTTTCTGTGAGGCCGTGGTAATGTTCTGGTCGAGTCATACGTATGGGCCACATATGAATGTTATGATAAATTCATAATCATAACATTCATATGTGAAGATTTTTTATTAAATTTCGGAATTATGTTGTGGTATCAGCAAATACCAGTAACGCCATCTAGCGTCACTCTGTTAAATTACTTACCTAATTTAATGGGGTGCACGTTGCTCGTTGTCAGGTTAGCCCGACTTTTCGATCATGTCGATGTTGACCTTGTAGAACACGTATGGATAGTACTCCGATGAACCAAAACCGAGGCCGGCCATCTCTGCGTTCTATTAATATAAATAAAATAGGTATAAAATATATTTCATTTCTAACTACTAACTAAATCACAGTAGAGTAAGGAGTACAGATGTACCGAATAACCAAGTACTGCGAATTACTTGGTGTTATATTATGTACTAAACACAAATCTGTCATCACTTTTTTTTGTATAAGCCTACCATAATGACTCCACTCTGGCTGATGGAAAGCTTCAAGTGGAGTCTAAGAGTGGTGGTCACCATCCTCATTGCAAGTTTAGTCAATGCAGCATGGTGATCCACACTATGGCAGCCTTGCCGCATAAAAGACCTGGTATCAAAGTGGGAGGGAAACACGTGCCCTGGTTGTGCTAGCTTCTTAATTCATAAATGAATTTGTAGTGATGAAATATTTTTGCAATAGTAAACCAGTAAAAGAAAAACCAATGCCTAACAATATAGAGATCAGAAACCCGGGTTCTAAGTCTTACCGCACAGATAATCAAAACTTAATTAAAACCTATTCAGAAGCAACGAAAACCAAAGTACAATATACTCAACAGGACACAAAGAACGACTTGGCCGACCTTACTGACCTAATGGACATAATGTTTGAAAAACTACAACATTCAATGTTGACAATGATGGAAAAAATGATGGACCGCATGGTCCAGCTAGTCAGCAGCCTGGTTAAAAAATGACCCGTAACCTCCAAGTCACTTGGAACGCCAACGGCTTGACGGAACGACGTCGAGAACTAGAAATTTTCCTTAGAACAGAGATGATTGATATTGCACTAATCTCTGAAACAAGATTCGCACCGAAGACACACATAAATTTTGATAACTATACAGTGTACACAACCAATCATCCAACTGGAAACGGCCATGGAGGAACAGCAGTAATTATTAAAAGCAACATTAAACACTACCCTATAGAGGAATACCGAACAGAAAAAATACAAGCAACATCTATTAAACTTGTAGACAGCAAACTACAATCGACTTCGCAAAATATTTTTCTACACTGGGTAACAGATTCATAAGTGCTGGCGACTGGAATTCCAAACATTTAAATTGGGGATCTAGGCTCAAAAATACTAGAGGAAGACAACTTTGTAAAGCCACAGAAGAGATTAAGTTAGAATGTCATTTCGGCAGAGAACCTACCTATTGGCCTACCGACAGACAAAGAATCCCAGACTTATTGGAATTTTTTATTGTTAGAAACATAGATAGAAACTACTTAAACATAGAACCACGAATAGATCTCACATCTGACCACACACCAGTTATACTGAATCTTACTACAACAGTTAATCTGGTAGCACCGCCCCTAAGAATATACAAATTGAACACTACAGACTGGACAATCTATAAAAATATAATCACGACAGAGACAGAACTAAAGACCAAAATTAATACAATAGAAGAACTTGAAAGACAATTGGAACAACTTAATATGACTATCCACATTGCTGCTAATTCTGCTACTCCAAAAAGGACAGGTAAAGGGCAACCTCTCAAACATAACTTATATCCAAAGGATACTAAAGAGAAAATACAAGAGCGCCGTCGTTTGAGAAAAATCTGGCATACCACGGGATACCCAAGTGATAAAACTGCATTCAATAGCTTCTCAAATGAACTTAAAGCCCTTATTATTAAGCACCCTAGAAAATGATAATATTCAACACTATCTTTCAAATCTGGATTCAACGAGAGACACAAACTACTCGATGTGGAAGGCTACCAGGAATCTAAAGCGCCCGAAAATCCACATATCACCTATCAATGATGAAAAAGGAGGATGGGCTAGGTCAGAAAAACAAAAGGCAACAATCTTTGCGGAACATCTGAAAACAGTTTTCCAACCAGACCCTGAAAGCAATCCCGAACAAACTATGGAAATCAAGAAATACCTTCAATCTGCGAATCAAATGTGTCTTTCACTAAAAAGTACCAGCCCAAAAGAAATTGTGAATGAAATAAGGAACCTCAAGGAAGGTAAAGCACCCGGCTATGACCTTATTGATGCCACATTACTTAAAAACCTGCCTCATAAAGGTGTAATGAAATTAGTTAACATAATTAATGCCAGCTTAAGACTCGAACATTTCGCTGGGCAATGGAAAATAGCAAATGTAGTCATGGTGCCGAAACCCGGTAAACCGCCACACGAAGCTACTTCATATATCTATACTATCAGCCTGCTACCAGTTATTGGCTAACTGTTTGAGAGGATATTGCTTAACAGGATGAAAGACATTTAAGTACAGTATTACCGAACCACCAATTTGGATTCCGGGACAAACACGGGACAATTGAACAGGTACACCGTATAATCGACACCATTGGCAGATGCCTTGAAAACAAATTATATTGCTCTGCAGTCTTTTTGGATATCAGCCCAGAGTTTGATAAGGTATGGCATGACGGCCTCCCGTTCAAGCTGAAGAAGCATCTCCCGCATTGTCTATTCTGAATACTTAAATCCTACTTAGATAAAAGATGCTACCAAGTGAAGTACAGCGATGATCTCTCAGAAGTACATGAAATAAAATCAGGTTTCCCTCAGGGCAGTATCTTAGGCCCTATACTATACCTCATTTTTACAGCAGATATCCCAACAACTGACTATACCACGACTGCGAAATACGCTGATGATACGGTGCTACTGTCGGCTCATAGCAACCCAGAATCGGCATCATCACAGTTGCATAACCACCTGACAAAAGTTAAGATGTGGCTGAAGCGTTGGAGAATGAAAGCCAATGAGAGCAAATCGGTACATTTAACATTTACACTTAGAAAAGAAACATGTCCACAGGTAACGCTAAATTGCAAAATTATCCCTCAAGATAATAACGCAAAATACTTGGGCTTGGGCATCCAAATATGTTTTTGCCATGGAAGTTTCCTATCTAGGTAGATAGGAAACTTACATGGCAAAAACATATTTGGACAAAGCGCAAACAACTAGATGGAAAACTGCGGTCACTGAACTGGTTATTGGGACGCCAATCACAACTAAATCCTAACAGCAAGATGCTAGTGTACAAAACCACCATAAAACCAATCTGGACTTACAGAATACAACTATGGGGAAGGGCCAGCAATAGTAATATAAATATCCTGGAGAGATTCCAGACCAAAGCTCTCAGAATAATGTGTGGCATCCCTCATTGTATAAGTAATAGATACATATACCTCGACCTCGGCTAAAAACAGTTCGGCAGGAAATAGCTCAAAACAGCCTGAAATATCAGGAGAGACTGACCGTCCATGTAAACAAACTGGCACACGCTATGAGTGGAGAAGGCGCTCTTCAGCATACCCGAATAAAAAGAAGTGACATACGAAGTCTACATAAAAGATTTACAACTTGACATCAAGAGAGTCGTGTGAAAGGAATTTTCATACAAGTATGGCTCTTGAGGAAAACATACACTGAGAAATCAAACAAAGAAGTGTGTGGAATCAAACAAAAGTATTGTTGGAAAACAGATTGCCATGAAGCAGAAATCATCAAAAAAAAAAAAGTAAACCGGTCATGTATCACAGTAACAGGTATGAACCGTGTAACAAGTATTAGTAGTATCGTATAACTCGACTTTACTACCACGTTAGATATTTACTTATATCTTTCACACTATAAGAAATTGACGTGCACATGTTGAGCCATGTGTGCGCATTTTTTCCTTTTACGTCAAATTTTAGTATTAATCGAGTATGTCGCATATGTAGCAGGTATGTGTAACGTACGTCCTGCGCGGAAGTGGAGTGGTGGTGCGCAGAGTGGTCCAGGTGCGCGTAGAGCTGCTGCAGCACGTCGCGCAGGCGCTTGGCGCCCTTGCGCGGCGGTACCATCACCACCGCCTGGAAGTTCACCGGCAGACCGTATCTGCAAACACATCACTATTAATCGCACATCATTAATAAAGTTAACAATTGACAGAAGAATGTCTCTTCTAACCATCACCGTCAGCACCATCTAGCGAAGACAATTCGAACTACTAGTACGATCTTTAATCACGATAATAAAGTTCTCGAGTATATATACGACTTCCCAACATCAACCGTTGGGCCGCGGTTCGCCAGGCATGATCACCTTCGTGTTGGAGGGACATACCACCCGTTAAACTACAAAAATATAATATATTTGGTTTAAACATAAGTAGGGAAACTCTCCCGAAAACGTTAACAGACGATAGTACTAATGATACAATTGATGATGGGTTAGTAAAAGAGTGAAATCCCCTATTATAAAAATCACCTTTTTACAACGTTTTATTAGCATTATTCATGATTTATCATGCTAGTATAGCTAAATGAAACGATTTCATAAATAATAATTTAAAAAACTAAATATACTTTCAAAGAAAATCAAATAAACACATCACTACAAAGTTACTTTTGATGGAATGGAGATAATTCCATGGCTAAACTTAATGGCAAAAATATAAACTAGAGTATATAAATATTAAAAGTAATAAATTACCTTAGCACAGACTCAACGAAAACACGAAGAGCCTTAACATGAATCCAGGCGCAGAAGCACTCAGAAAAGTTCACTTTCAACCATCGCACCAAGGGACCCTGGCGATACAAAATGTTTGCTATACAATTTTGTACACATCGTTTTAGTTGACATTTGTTACTTTGATCTGCCATATATCTTCACCCTCTAATAACATTCGGAGCAGAAGTTAGGAAGGAAAGCCCATTTTTTAATCAGTCACTAATACATCAAAATATAAATATAAAATCGGGCGCGGATTTCCAAAGTTACAGCGGTGTAAACCTTTTTTAATTTGCGTTCCTTCGCGCGCTACGTGTGTCATGTCCGATTACGGGTGATGCGGAGTGTTTACGTTCTTAAAATTTGATTTCGCGTTGTGTTTGTGTTAGCGGTTACTTTCAACATTACTGTTATTAAATTAACAGTGATGAAAGTGGATTTTGTAAAAGGACACTCGGATAACCTGCTAAAAGTAGAATTTTTTATGGTTGCCCGATATTTGTCTGAGAACGTGATATGGTGATCTATTGCTTAAAAGCTTCAGTTTTGTATATATACATAATGAACACATAACTTACGTATAAATTATCTTCAATGCAGGTGATTAGAGGCTATGAAGATCTGCTCTTTTCATAAATTTTTAACCACTTTAACCGAATACTATTATCAAATGGTGCAGAAAAAAAAATTGGGGTGTCTTTTTACTGAAGTTGGTACATTTAGACACAATATAATATTTCCTACCCATTTTAGTGATCCACTATAAGAAAAACAAATTGATATCGAGCGAAAGCGCAATGAGCCAAAGCATGTAAGTACGCAAGCGCCGGCTCGCAACTCGCAGCGTGACGTCACACGTCGCTTAGTCGACGGTCAACATTGACATTTAAAAGGTATTTTTTACACTAGCCACTATTAAAACCTACATATTATTATAAGGTCATTAAGGGTTACTAAGATTTTTTTAAATTGTACCTAAGATATATTAACTTGAAATTTCGTAAACGATGGATTATTCATACTTGTTGTTCAGATATAGAAGCCGGTAATTGTACCTAAAGGTGTCTCAGTCAGAGTGCACTTTTTCATTTTAATATAAAAACACGTATTTTATGAGAGTTGTAATGTTTTAATGGATTCTAAAGAAGACATGTTCTGATAAATATGGAATAAAATATTACAAGAGAAGCCATTACTCTTTTCATAAAATTTTCCTTGACTTTTATACAGAGATGTGGCTGTATCTTACCGATGACGCGTTGGATCTCTGATTTGAGCTCAGGAATTGTTTCAGGTTTATTCGCATAAACCCGAGATTTCACAAAACCCCAAAGAAAAAAATCGCATGATCTTGGTGACCAGTTGACATCAGAATTTTGTGAGATAATTTGCTCTGGAAATCGTTGCTGCAATAAGTCGATTATTTGAAAACATGATCTCACGTCACTTTAGAATCCAATAAAAATATCACAACTCTAATAAAATACGTGTTTTTATTTTAAAATGAAAAAGTGTGCTCTTACTGAGACACCCTATAATTGGCACTATTTCGTACGGTAGCAAGTTATGGGTTCTTCATAGATGTCGCTGATAGTTGTATCTAGTTATCATTATGTTTCGTAAGTTAGCAAGTAGTGGGTTCTTCATAGACATTATCACTTGTAGTTCGGATATAGAAGTTATGTCTAAATGTAATTTTATGTCGTTAGTACGTTATACTTACAAACTGCTTCTTCTTGTCGGTGACAAGTTTGGTAATCTCGTTCTTGCCAGCGGCAAGATCAGCCTCGTTGTAAGAGAACTCACGCACTACGAACTTGCGTTCACGAGCATGATGTTTAAATTCATCGGCCACCTAAAAGCAATCTCTGGATATTTAGAAAGTTCATATGAGATTATTAAAAATAAATCTGCTTCATTCAGTATCAGCTTTGGATAACTGTATACTGAGTATGTTAAGAAGCAGACATTTATATATTGGTTGTATGTTTTGTATTATACTTGAATTGCAGATGTAATAGGCTGCGGTAGTCACTTAGCATCAGGTGACCCGTCTGCTTGTTTGTCCCTATCTTATAAAAAAATATTTAATGTATGTTATCTTAATGTTAGTTTAGTCATTTAATAAACCAATTTAGAAAATTATTTATAAAAACGTAATACAATCCGTAAAATGCAAAAATGGTACGAAATATTTTCCAATTATACCTTTTTAGCATATGTTTGTTTTTCACTTTGCTTGTATTTAAACAAAATATTTTAAAAGAGTAACGGTGGAGTTTCTTGCCCATTCTTCTCCATACTACCTTTTGGAAGGGGCGACTAGAATCAGTTCTATTTAAATGTAAATGTTGACGTTCAAAAGTACCTTTTGGGCCTATTTGAAATAAATGCTTTGACTTTGACAATTTTCTTTTTAAATGTGGTAATAATTGCACTAACCTTCTTGAACAGGGTGACAGTGAATAGTCCGTAGTCATTGTCTTGGTAGATGAGCTGAGTGGAGCGAGGCACGATCATGTCGGTGATCTTCTCGTAGTTCGCTGTCCAGTCGTTGAACATTGACCTGGAAAATATAACGATTGGGATGGAGATTTTGATACTCTACTTCATAAGTGAAGGCCTTTACGGTCGATTAAGAACGATCGACACTTTCAAATGTGAATAATAACTTATTCTTTATTTTTATTACCTTTTATTAACTTTATTCTTTTTTATCGAATAGACAAATCTTTTTTTATTGATAGAATTATTCCTCAGACTGGGAACTTCTAATTGTGGATCGCACAAATTATTGTTCCGTATGGGACCCGACCTTCGGGTCAGCAGTCAGGGACCCGCTATACAAACAGGTTAGTCTATATTAGCTTGTCTGTCTCGCACCTTATAAAATGTTTTTCTATCTTTTTTCTATCTTTCTGGCCTGTTGGTCTAGCGGTTAGCGATCCTGAGTGCTAAGCCGAGGTCGTGGGTTCGATTCCCACCCAGTACAAATATTTGTGTGATGAACACGATCTTGTTTTGTTTGGGTGTAATTTATCTATAATATGTATGTATTTAGAAGTATATAAGTATGTTTATCATCTGTCTGGTTACCATAGTACAAGCTCTGCTTAATTGGGGATCAGACGGCCGCGTGTGATATGTGTGGAGTATTTATTTATTGATTTCTCCCCCTTTTGATATCTCTTTTCTTTTCTCCTTTATTTCTTTTATAATCTATCTAAATATGCATCTTTAATTATTTACTCACTATCTTTGAAGTGTTGATAAAAAAGAGAATACTTACTTGGGTACGATCACAAGCAGTGTAGTAAGGTATTCACTGTCAAGAATGAAGTGCTCTTTTTTCACCAAATCTGCCAAGTTGCGGGTCAGTAGACTGCCACTGCAATTCAAAGAATATTTTTTTGTGTGTTGAGATTTTTGTGGGAGTGAGATTTATGATAATTAGGATAATTAACATAAAGCTACGCAAAGCATACGACTGCATAGTATGTTTAAATTGATTTTAAATAGCATACTATTTTATTTTCTTTTAATGTTAAATAAAGAAGAATAAAACATTTTTATTTTTGTTTGTTCTCCTGTTTTTTTTATGCGATAGGGGGCAAACGAACAGACGGGTCACCCGATGGTAAGTGACTATCGCCGCCTATAGACACCCGCAACTCAAGAGTCACAAGTGCGTTGCCGGCCTTTTAGGTAGGAGTACGCTCTTTTTTTGAAGGTTTGAAGGTCGTATCGGTCCGGAAGTAAGGCAGGCGATTTTTTATGTAGCGGGGGACTTTAGAAACATTCAAACAACGGACACAAAGAACGCCCACACTCAGAACAACAACTTGAGTAATACACAAAGTGCTGTCCCGTGCGGGAATCGAACCCACAACACTCGGTGCGGCAGTGTATGACGATGTGACCAATTAAACCTATCCCGTGCTTGAATTAAATTATGATTTCAGTCTAATAATTAAAAGCCTTTATCCACTAGCTATTGCTGGCTTGGATAAAAAGAACAAAAAAAGTCATGCTTCAGATCCGTAATGTTGGCATAATGGCTCTTACGTCTGCTTCTTCTCCAGGTTCTGTAGATTGCCCTTGAGTGCATTGTAGGCAGATGATTTTACTTTCAAATCAGCGTCGATCTGACCCACCTGCGAACATATAAATAATTTCAAATTGTAATGTGGAACCACCATGGAGGAATAAATATCTAAAATAAAATCTATATACATATATATGTATAAATAAAAAATCAATGTTAATTTATTCAAAGCCTCGAAAGTAAGAAAATTCTCTCCTATTAATAAATTTATCTTGTAATACAGTGCCATCTGTAGTCTATGCCCCAACAACACGAGGTCGGGTACAGATAATAAAATTATAACAAACCTATGTCTGTACGTTATAGACATTACAAAAAAAGCTATAGTTGTCTTTTTTAGAACAACAGACAACTTCAGATTAGCTGTTTATAGAATTTTGGTCTGTATGTATTGGTTTAAAAATATTGCACAGCTTTGAATGCAGTTTTCACAAATATTTCTAGTGCTACTTAAAATATTGATTCAATTTTATCGCATCTCTGCATAAATATAAATATAATACTTGATTCTAAAATACGCGTACCAATTAGAGGGAAAAAGTTAAACGCACAGGTGTTGAAAATTGATATATATATGTATATATACTAGCACACCTGTTGACACCCCCGCAACACCCCTTGTGGGTGGAATTTCGTAAAATCCGTTCTTAGCTGACCTCTACTCGGCGAAAGGAATATTCCTACCAAATTTCAAGTCTCTACGCCTTATGGTTCAAGAGATATCCATGGAAATGAGACAATATATCGGTGGAAATCTCTTACATATATAGATATATATATTTATAGTATAGGGGACAAACGAGCAGACGGGTAACTGCCCATGGACACTTGCAACTCAAGAGTCACAAGAGTGCTTTCCGCCTTTTATTGTAGGAGAAAGGGAGGAGGGGAAGGGCAAGGCAGGAGGGGATGGGAAAGGGATGAGGAAAAAGGGGGTGGGCCACCGGTAACCTCACTCACTCGGTCACACAATGCAAGCATTATTAAACAGCCGGTTTTCTGTGAGGCGGTGGTAATACTCCGGTTGAGCCGGCCCATACGTGCCTAAGCATGGCTCTCCCACGTTAAAATTGAACACAATAACCTGTAACTATGTTAAATATCAAATCTCCAATAAGGATACTGTTTGATTAATGGTAGTCGATGTTCGAATATTCTTTTTTCTGTTACTATTTTGTGTATCTCACCTGTTTACTAATAATATCTGCGATGTTACGCAGACTTTGCTTGATAGGGTATTTCGCCATATCCCATTGGAAACGAGTTAGGTAAGATGGCAGATCGCCTGCAAGACAACATATGAAAGTTAGAAATAATAAAATATAGTTTTCATTTTTTATTATTACTGAGGCTTTTCTATTTCCAACTGAAATATTTAATATTTATCATTTCGTAAACAAAGATTTGTTTTTATTAAAGTGATTATTTAAAATTGTACACAAAAATATATCGTTAAACTATAACACTTAAGATATAAAAAAAATTGGGGATACAATAAAATTAAAATACGGGTCTTACATATAAATAAACATTTACCAAGTACATGTTACAATAAAACTTTTAAAGTGCTGAACAAAAAACTAAAAAAATAATTAAAGCAGATATTTACAAAAAAAAACTAGCTTATGTGCTTATTGGTACACAGACTAAATACATTCATAGCATGGGCTCATTGGGTCGCATGCACCTATATCATGCACGGTCATGCCACAGAATACCCGTATTTGAAAATAGAACATACAAATTAGTGTTCTAAACCATAATGGTGGACAAAAAATACTTTGTTTAAAATTCCTTTCAAATACGAGTTTATACAATGAATATAATAAAAGAACTACATTATATTAATTATATTATATTAACATTTCACATCTAAAAAACCACATGCACAGATTAATATATATAATAATCAAAAACGTTACACAATAATTAAATTGCTATAGTGTAATTCTGTTTTATAACTACACTTCAAACAATAATAATAAAAAAATCGATGTACATAAATAACATCATAAACTTTTTAATATCACGGTTACAAAAAATCTTAATTTAAGAAAACATAAACAATTATTCTTCAGTCTTTATATTTAAATACCCAAAGAGCTTTTCATTATTGGATAATAATAATATCAGTAAATTAAAAATATATAACCAAGTTAACATAATATCAGCTCTGGGGACTCCTTTTCTAGGATATACCAGTCCCCCATGACACATACGTAACAAAAATTTGTTTTTTGTGACATACCACTTCACCGTCAGCTCCGGTGAGGTGATGACCCGTGGGGGTTTCCACACGAAAAAAAAGGTTATATTCTAATACCATTGCACTTTACCATTGTCCTCAATGAGATCGAGTCGTGGGAGTGTAGATAATATATAAAATATATTTATATATATATATATATATACATATATATATATAATGATATATTTATATATATATAACTGGTTAGACAATTGCTTGAGATTATTGCCTAAACGTGCCTTGGACATATATACGATAAACTATAAACAGACAATTGATATTAATTTAAACCTATAAACACAACTAGTCAATAGCGATGAATTATGATCTTATGAACGACACGATGAACTTTTTTTTAATATTAAGTTTTTACGAATCTTTTCTATTTAGTCAATAATTTAACAAGACGTTAATATTGTTATGTAATTTGTTAATAATGAAACATGTCGACACATGCGTAAAGCTATAAGTATTTATTCATACCGTTAGATATTAATGGTAGTTATTCTACAGGTAGTACACAAATCAATATTCATATCTCAAAAACATATATATATATATATATATATATACATATTATGTTTTGGTTTATTAGGGTTCCTCTCAAACGCCTACTTTTTGCCAACCATAATATAGTCCTGCTTACGTAATACATCCGTAGAAATAACCTTCTGGCTCTCAACTAGTTCAAAGTAACAATTAGGTTATATGCGGCATAACGGCTTCCCATTTCACGTTTGTGCAATAATACGCCAAGGTTACTGTCGTGATTTGTAATAAATCTCTATTAATGGCCCAGTAAAATAGCTTTTTATAAGTGACTTTTTATCGAGCTTATAGAAAGGAGAGGTTATAGATTTATAATAGTTATAACGATTTTATTATAGACTAACATTTCAAGAGTAGATAAATACGTATTCACAAAACAAAGCAAAAAAAAAATACAACATCAATATTAAACTAAACATCTAAGCAACAGAAAAAAAATTATAAAGCTATAAAAGACATTCACCTGTGTATAAAGCGTTCTACTGGGTAATTAGCGAATTTTTCTATTTTGAAATAGCGAATTCCGCAAATTGCCCGATCATTATGTAAACTACACATTTGACACATGTAAATGTTTAATCGCTTACACTTGCGTTGCAGTGTGTGACGTAAATTTTGTGTGATTCCATACCTAGCTAGATTGGTAGCGTCACCCTAAACTTTATTTGGAAACATATTAATTCATTAGACACAATCCAATAAAAAAAAATACAAAAAAATTCAGGATGGCGCTCGCAATATACAAAAAACGGCCAGCGCCATCTGCTGTTTTTTTAATGTGGAACAAAGAATTTTTCAAAAAATTTATAGACAGAGTGAGACATAGATTAAGAAAAAAACATAACAATCACTGCCATCACACCTAAGGGTTTGCATTGCAGTTAGCGCTGTACGTGGACGAAGCTCTGTATTGCAAAAACCTCGTTTCGTGATAGGAGTTTACAGGGCCTACCGGGAGTAAAGTTTGAATAGAACTTGACTCCTCGTATGAAATTTAATATAAAAATAGTACCGAAGCTTCAAGTTCCGTCCAAATCTGGGAGTTACTGGTTAGGCGAGGGTTAGGACTCCTAAACCTTGAGTAAGAACGTGGTGATGGCGTTCCTCTTCCTCGTCATCGTCCCACCGCGGGGAGCTGCGGCCGCTTGATGGTTGCGACGCCTCGTATTCCGAGTGCTCTCGATGCTCGCAAGGCCAACAGCCGTGGTGCTCAGAGAACGCCGAGTCACACACGGGCGATGTGGGTGTGGGGGGCGGCTCGCCTCCGCCCGGGTCCGCGTATGATTCAATGCCTAAAGTCGCCACAGTCGGATCTCGTCAAAGCCATTCATCAAATCCCCCTTACGTCTACTGTGACGAATATACTTATAAATGTAATATTGATGCAATTATAACATGTAGTGTAAATGTTTCTCATTCATAGCACGTTCTGTCCCAGTTTTATTTGTGAATTTCATTTCAATGTTTTATGTCCATGTTTCTGAATAAAATTATCTAACTTGACCAACAAATGTCGTATTAACGCCTCGGTAAAAGTGGGATGAAATAATATAGGATTAAAACAGGTATGGGATAGGAGCAAAATATTTAAATAAAAAATATAAATAAACTAAATAATAATAGTAAATTAAGAAGCGCAAAAAGCATAGATTTTTAAAGCTTGATTTGGCTAAGCTATGAATGTCTTGTGAGGCAGTGATTGCTATTATCTATGGTATGAGGACATTGTATTAAATATAGGGAAAATCTTACATATTACAACAAATTTGTGCGAAATAATTACAATCTAATTATTTATCTGTAAGGTATGTAATGGGTACGAAATTAACTTTTTTCTTTCAGTGATACGCATTATCCCAAATATTAACAAAAAAAGAACTAAGAACGCGAAAAAACTGCTATAAAAAAGGTTCCTCTTCAAGATATATAAGTGTGGATTCCAGTTTATGTTGGAAGGACCGCAAGGAAACCATTAATAAAAACTTTTATATAAAAAGAAGTACTGGCACCTATTGAGAAAAAAATACTTTATGAATTAAAAATAATTGGAACGAGTCTACTCTATGGCCTTACAAGAAAATTAGCATATCAGTATTATAACCATGTTCATTGGTTTTCAATAAGTATTATTACATTATAAATAGATTGACTGATAATATTGATTACACATGCAATTTAAAAAAATCTACAAAACTTTTTACAACCTTTGTAACTGTCGGAATGCAAGTTTCATATCCATTACATATCATCTTAACAGATCATATATTTCATAATATATTATCGACTCAAGTCACGCTTTCGCCGTCGCCATGATAAATTCATTTTATCTAGAATATGTTGAAGGTACGACATTGAAAAGGTGATGTAACACATGATTTGTAATTCGAACTGTTCGACAATAGATGGCTTTTATATTAAATAATATTAAAGTATTATATAGTCGGCCATATTGCACCAAAACATGCACGTAATAATAAGATAATTTAAATATTTTTTAACCCTCGTTACAGGTCCATTCAATTCTACGAAGAACTGCATCTTTTACAAAACAAAAGGAAGATAAACTAGCAATGCTCATATTAATTTGACTGCACGAATGGCGTAGCCATTTAAGTGGTCACCTCGCCACCATGTTGCAGCGCCTAGTGCTGTGGGTTCGATCCCCGCACGGGACAACACTTTGTGTAATCCTCAAATTGTATTTCTGAGTCTGGGTGTTCTTTGTGTCCGTTGTTTAAATGTTTGTAAAGTCCCCCGCAACACAGGAATTAATCCTAGAGCGAGAGTTGTCTTTTCAAAAAAAAAAACATTAAGATAATACATTTATATAAGTGATATGTAGCGGAAGAGTTGGCCGCCCTCCGCTGTATCCTACAAAAAAAAGTTATTTTGTTTGTCTATATGCTCTAATCTCTGGAAAGCGACTATTTCGACAGATTTTAATGATTCTCTTTGTATTGGATAGATTATTTATTGAGGCATTACGCTGCGACCCTTTTGAGTAAAGCAGTGAGCAAAACTTACAAAAAAATATATATTATTAACATATAATTTAATTAGTTAAGTAAATAAACAAAAAAACTATAATTTCCATAAGTGTTCCTAGTGGCTCATTAAATATTTAAATAGGTATACTAAAAATTTTAGATTTATATGACCAACGATATAACGACGGGGAGATATTAAATGCCAGCCGTACAGCCATGTATTATCAAAATAAATAAAAAAATTACACTTAATTTTCACTTGACACATTTACACCTAATCACACAAGTACATTAGCCATTTAATTTATAAACCTATTATATTTTTATAAATATAATAACATAACACCTAAACTTAATATTATTTTAAGGTCATTATAAACACAGAAATGTATTGATAGAGCTTATACATCATAAAAAAAGCTTTTTATACATATTATATAATATACCATAACATATAAATTATTTATATCTCATAATTATAAAATTAAATATATAATAGTAATATTATAAAAACAGCAAATATACTTAAAGCCTGAACATTACAATATATTTAGGTATAGGTGTTTTTTCATTCGGTATAGTTCATTTAAAAGAAAGCAAAAAAAAACTGCTTAAAAATGATTAAATCATGTTTTTGAAAACAATTTTAATTTTAATATAGCTTTACCTCAAAGAGAAAATTAGATATAATTTTATGGCTTTTATTAATATACCGAATAAGAAAATCAGAACAAATACTAAAATAAGCAGTATTTACAACACTACTAAAAAGTTACTCACTTCCGCAAACTTTTTTCCATTTCTCAGACACTGAAATGCAATCCGAAAACACTAACATTCTCAATCTAAAAGTTTTTATAAGTAACAACATGTGTATTAAAAATAAAAAATAAAAAGCAGTATTAATAATACATCTAGAAAAATACGTATATACATATATAATATGTTATAAATAATATCTATAAAATATCCTGCCAAATTTAGAATACAATAAAAAATATATTTTTTAATATTCATATATATTCTTTTTATTTAAATACGCCAAACTAATAAAACCTTTGCGCTTTATTATATATATATTTTAGTCTCGACTTAAAAGTATCAGAATTAACATTACCTTCACCTGGACTCACCAATTGTTTTCTAGGGTCCAATTAGTAAGTTTTGTAGTATATAGTAGTAATATTAATTTAATTATTATAAAATAAAAACTTTTGTCTATTTGTACATTCCATAGATTAACATCACACAGGTGCATAGTGCGGTGAGGTTCTAAATAATTAGAAGTAAATGAACCTCCAAACTAAATTATAAACACTGTCCACTAAACATTCTTAGCTTTTTAATTTATGATAACTATCGATCGACGAAACTTGTACTACACATGCACTTCTTTTTTGTATATTTTTTTAAGAAAGGAATCAATCTTTTAATATGGCAAGCTTCGTCGATTAATATTATAAATATTTATGTACACATTAGTGCAATTATTAAGAACTTAGTGTGTTATTGAGGTCGAAATGAGATGTGTTATGTGTGAAAAAATTCATAAAACAATATGAACATTCTTGAATTTTATGGCGACTTTATAATTGCAAATTAATAAATATTATAAAATAAAATTTAGAAATATACTGACTGACTAGTTTGACGTAGGCAGTCAGAAATTAATGACATGCAAAATAAAAAATAAATATGTAAACATAAATGAATAAAATAACTATAAAAAATATATAAAAGATAAATTCAACCATTGAAATTCAGCAACACATGCTAATAATCTTTCGCACTACTTTGTGCTTTTAATTTATTTTTCTACACCAGTTCATTCTTTGTCTATTTTAAAAATTAGTTTTCATGCTAGTAACATTAGACCCAATTTTTCTTAGATGATTTTTCTAAAGTTTCCCAAACATGCTATAAAAATGATTTTATATTCTATTTTCATTTCTGTTTTAAAATCATGCAAGGTATTCCTATTCTGGTTTGAAGTATCTATTTTAATATCTGTTTTTCAGATTATTATTTAATATTAAACTCGAAAAAGACTTTGAATGGCACCAAACGATAAACAAGTTTTAATATGAGAAGTTGTAAAAAAACCTTGAGTGCCATGGGAAAGCAAAAAAAGTACTTACTGTTGTTTGCCATTAGGTTCTCATGAAGTTTGTCCCGTTGGTCTTCCAGTACCTTTAATAAAGTTCAAAAATGTTAAGAAAGTTCAACAACAACGTGATATTCATTTATTTCATTTTACAATGTGAAACTTTGTGTATTACACTGTAGTAACATAGTGTGTTAACTGTTCGTCTGTGGTATCATATCTTCTTTTGATTAAGTTTTATAATAAAATTTTATAATAAAATTTATATTAAATAAAATGAAATCTGTAATATAAAACTGGCCTGTGTATAAAACTGTACTTTTTAGTTTTTATTTGTGTCTAAGTTCCTGCTCAGGTGGAGCTCTAGTAGCTCCCCCTGAGCAGGGGGTTCCCTCAAGCTGGCAATACAGAACTGTGGACTGTGTGCTAGTGGACTGTATGCTGAATTTGCATACTAAGTAAAAAAAATCCTAGTAAATTACACAAGAAAATATACAAGAAAATTACCTCTCCAAGGTACTGAGCCACTTTCCTGGTGACACCTTCAACAAAGGTGTCAAGCTTACCAAGGTCATCAGACAGCCCTACCAACTGATCCAGTGTCCCCACCTATAAAGTTAAAATGTTTAATTTTACAATATTTGAGTCAACTGTTACCTGAGACACATGTTTGACCCTTCATAAGACATTGCCATAATTATATATATGAACAATGAAAATTTATCTTTTTTTTTTTGAAGTAATTGTTTTAGTGTTTATTTTGTTATGGTTCATTGTAATTTTGCAATATATATGTGAAATTACCATGCAAAAGATTAAAAAAAAAAAAGAATTTACACTCAATCTTTAGCCTCTCGTCACATCAGATATGGGTGTGACTGACTTGTGCCAACTACTGCAATCTTAGTCTAGTGTTCTCATCTGAGACTTGAGATATCACTCACTTGAGGTTCTTGTCAGGTATATTTTCCTTCTACAAATGTGCCTTTCTTTCTTCTGGCCCTTTTTTTTTTTTTTTTTTTTTATGCTATAGGGGGACAGACGAACAGACAGGTCACCTGATGGTAAGTGAAAACCGCCGTCCAGGGACACTCGCTTCTCAAGGGTCGCAAGTGCGTTGCCCGCCTTTGAGGGTGATGAGGGATGGGGGACGCAGGGAGCGGAAACAAGAGAGGGGGGATGAGGAGAAAGGAGATGAGGGGAGAGGAAAGGGGAGAGGGGGATTTGGGCCACCGGAAACCTCACTCATTTCGGGGAAATGCAACGCAAGCGTTACTTCACAACCGATTTTCTGTGAGGCCGTGGTATCGCACCGGTCGAGCCGGCCCATTCGTGCCTAAGCATGGCTCTACCACAAATGCCCTATCTTAGAACAACTACATTTCCAAGGAGGGTTGGCATCAGGCAGAGAGCCACCCCCAAATAGATTTAGGAAAAGGTTAGGAAGTAGATGACCAATACCAAAAATACAATAAGTTATCATGAGCAATGGATGCTTGACTTTCACAGGATTTAAATTTAAACTCTTTCATTGACCAAGATAAATACTAGAAGCTTTGATAAGTATGCATTTTTTGGCACATTAACTATATAGAATTTAATAAATCAAATCATACTCAGATTCGCCTTTTATGACATGTAATACAATAACGTTAGTCTATTTATTTCCATTTGCACAAAGGAGGAGGGTTGTTATTGTATGTTTATAGTGCCCTAGAACCTCAATGGATATTAGCTTTTGACTAGTGGGAGTAGTAATAACTGAAATACATTGCATTGTAATTCTTGGTCACAGAGCATTTATTTTTAGTTTATGAAAGCTATTATAATTTTTACTATTCTTGTACATATTTATTTACATAATGGACTTTTGACCAGTGCATTGAAAAATTTATCAAAATTAATATCTATACATGGTTAGAATTCTCACATGAAGTTTCTATTATATATAGATATCAGATCATCAATTTGGACCAACAGACTAAATATTAAGTTTAGTAGTCATACAATGACATCATGTATAAAAAGACACTAATTAAAACAAGTAAATCTTAAGCCCTTTCTTATAAGAAAACAGTGAAAACACAAGTTATAAGAAATAAGAATCATCAGACAGTTCCTAGAGATATGGATTGACTTTAAATCCTTAACTTATTTAATGTTAATAAAATTGATGAAGAAAGTTACATATAAATTAAAAATATATGGTTACATTCTCTATTTTTATTCTCATTTGAGAAAATTATAGTTTTGCATAGATGATTCTACAATTTATATAATATGAAAAAATAAGTACATATAATGCATACCTTTAGGTCAGGGATTGGGAATTTGTAGTTGACACTAAGGTTGCCCGACTTGGTGGCATTATTCAGGGTGTCCCAAGTCTGCTGGCACGTCTTATCGCCGGGGGCGCTAATCACCCAGTATTCGGACATTATCACCACTAGAATAACACAAAAGGTATTACAAAATTAACTTGAGTAAATATTCAGAGCAAAGATATCAATTATAAACATACGTTGTACTGAATGTTACATATTTACTAAAATAAAAAGTAATATCATTGTTGGAAAAATCGATTTTGGATTGAAAATTCTTAGTGTGGCACCCGCGGATGCGGTTAACTATCTGATGTTTTCAGCAAGAGCTGCGACGCAACGGGACTCGGCAACAAATCAATAAATAGCTCGATTCATCGGCGCCCGCTCGGAGGTCAGACATCCTGGCGCCGGACGCAGCTAGCCCAAAGAATTCACCCCAAACCACCCCTTACACTTCGTCACTACCAACTTTGACGTCTTTCAGTCCCGCGCAAAAGCACTAAACGGCTTAATTCTCTACGATACACGCTTTAATACAGCACAACACTCACCTGAAACTTAAAAATTAATGCTGTTTAACACTAAATACTTAAAACAGCAAATTATTTGGCGAAATCACAAGACAATTCGGGGCTAGCCCTTCAACGCCATGAAAATTCACGTGACGCGGTGCTGCCACCTACAACGACTGATATTGGACAGCTGATTTACGTCAATTGTCTATGTACGATAATGTTTTTGAAAATTATTAAAATTTATAAAAGTAATTATTAAAAATGGTAGTCCAATTATGAAATTATTTATCATATGAGACTATTTAAATCGCTATATAAGACAATTATGAACTGATTAATTTATAAATAAAGATTTTATTTTGGGTTAAGAGTAACCCGACAGACCATATAGTAAAAAAAAAATCTCTATGCCAAGTATAACTTGACAACTTTATGACTTTCTAAATATACGTTCCGTTATACTTATAACTTTAAATATTAACCCCAAGTACAAAAGGGCCTGGTAGAATATTTGTTCCATTAAATATAACCAAATGAAATAGTGGTCATATTCAAGCACATTTGCTGACTTTGGCATTGGTCACTGAAGTAAAATCAGTCGGTCAGTCAGACGGAAAAATCTTTGGCAAGCTACTGAGCAACAAAAGTATTGTCAGTAATATTTATGTACACGTATATTACGTACTATAACATAGTCTTTTAAGATCTTGGCACTTTGCCAACTTTGGGGGGTGTTGAGGGTGTTGTAACCTCTCTCCTTTTGACTCCTTTTGACTAATGTGCTAAGGTTCAAAAATATTTTTTAAACTCAATGGAAACAAAACGCTTAAATTTTTGAATATGTTTAAAGTAATGTTTAAAACAAACAAATAATAAATATATATTATATTAATTTAACAGACCTCTATTTTCGTTTAATCGAAATTTTAATTATAGCGATGACTATTAGGCAGTTCCATTTTGCTCTGCTGTTTACCTATATATAACTTTTAATTGTAGTAGTATACCATATATATATATCAAAGTACTCTGTTCTAGTACCTATAGACTGTCAAATTGGTAACGTTACGAAACAAACAAAAAAATGCGATTATACGGCTTTCTGGCAAAGAAAGTCGGTGATTTGACTATTAAGTATTCAAATTTTCCCGAGTCCTATGTCAAAAGAAGTTATGAACAGGTCGGTACCAATATGTTTTAGTGCATACTGGAAGTATAAAATAGAAATGAAAACATAACCTTTAAAAATATTTTCACATATGTTTGTTTTAGGTTTACTGGAAGAATCCTTCAAACTATCCTCAGTACCCAAAAGCTCAAATAGCACGTAAAAAATTTCGTTTCACAACTAACAGACCATGGAGTAGTCAGTTTCGAATGCAGAATGAACGCAACAACTATAGGAAGAAAGTGTTTTTGGAGCCAGTGGGGGAGTGGTCCTTCTTCAAGTACGTAGAACTCACAAGTACCTTATGTTGTAGAGTGCGCTAGAACCAGCACACTATAGCCCATCGCTAGTGCTAGTAGCTGGAATCTACAGAATTTCTTTTAAATTGTGTCGCTTCCTCCGTTCAATATGCCGTTAATTATTTGTCTCCTTTGATGATCAACATTTTAAAATTATATATTTCCCGCAAAATATATATTAATATAATACATATTAAATGTAAAGTTACTGATTTAAAAACAGTATTTTAAGGGATGTGGTGACTTGGTCGTCTGGTCTTCGTCATGCCATTCAAAGTGTTTTAATGTTTACTGTGAAACATACTGTTTTAACTTGACAATCATCTACTCTTACTAGTTAATTTATTACTATTTTAAAACTATGCTATATTATATTACAAAATCTTTTACAAAAATCCAAAAAGGCTTAGGTAGTTAACCCCTACCCATCCCATTTAGAGTATACTTCCCTTCTGGAGTGCTACAGAGATATTATCATATTAAGCTTGTTTAATAAAGTTATTCTAAATTTCCAGAGGTGACCGAGTGGAGGTAATGGTGGGCAAAGATAAAGGCAAACAGGGGATTGTTTCTCAGGTTATACAGGAACGCAACTGGGTAATTGTTGAAGGCCTGAACACACATTTAAGAACTGTAAGTATTTATTAACTAATAACCATTCAATCAATCAGTCTACTTCCGGACATAAGCCTCCCCCAATGTTTGCCATAGGTCTGTACCTACTGCATCCAGTACATCCCAGCTGCCTGCCTCAAGTTTTCTGTCAATCTGGCTGGGGGTTGTCCTATAATTACCTAGCTGTCAATAACTTTTATGTGTTGGATATTTGCTAAATATGTATATGCATCAATAGCATCGTCCTTGTTTATAAATAATATTATATTATAATGTAAGTAAGTATGTGCATTCATAGGTTTATATTCCCCAAGGTTATGGGAAGGGTCCCTCTTAGGGTATACAGGTCCCTTGCAATAGATCCACTTGTGATGGAACAAAATGTGGTTTTAGTCGGTATAAGTCTATCATACACTTCACCATCTCCCGTGAGATGATGACCCCTTTCACACAAAATAAACAAAAGGGAAATATTTTTATATTTAGTTATATATAATGTATATGTATAATTTTATTATTATAATGTATCTGGTACATTCTCCAGTCTCCCCTGGTTGTGCAATGGTTGTCGCGATATTACACTTTTAGTGACAAGACTGCCAATTGTACAATATGATAATGTTAAATTTATTGCAATTCCTTATTGTATACAACAATAAATATTCTGCTCTATTCTACCATTTTCCTAAAATTATATTCTTCCACACTTCAGGAGCATTGATTATGCAACTTTGTTTTGTTGTTTCTGATCTGATACTGGGTTTGACTCTTTAGAACAGTATAGGGTGAGAGATACACAAGCGTAATAACAGTATACCTTCCATTAAAGTTCAGCTTGCATAACTTGTAGTTTTTACATAAGATATACATTTAAAATTAAAAGTGATTGTTCAAAAAAAATACATAGGTACGTAGGCATCTACCGCTTTTATAAATAGCATCGGCTGTATTCCTTTGTTTTTGTTTTCTATTTTCCTCCAGTAACAATTATGAGTTTTGCACTGGCTCATCGGTGTATCTTATAAAGTGGTACACCTGTAAATTGTGTATCTATGCCCCGGATATACTTAGTCTTGAACCAATCAAGCAATTAGACTACTGCACTCCACTGTTGGACATAGGCCACCATCAATGTGTATCCAGTCCTAGCTACCTTCTTCAGGTCATAATTTTTTTATAAGCTTAAGCTAGAATTCTTGAAATGAACCTTTTTTCCAGGTGGGTAAAGATGAGGGAAAAAAGTTTCCCGGTATAACAATCCAATCAGAAGCACCATTGTTGGTGACTACAGATGTGAAACTCGTAGATCCTGAGACACTTAAGCCTACTGAAGTTCAATGGCGATTCACAGAGGAAGGTGATAAGGTATATAATATTTCTTTTTATTATTCTCTTTTTTTAATGGAATACTGTACTACTCCCACATAAGGAATTATTTGCGTTGCGGTTGAGTTGCACATATACAAACAACGACATAAGGAACGCCCAGACTAAAGACAGCTATTTAAGGATCACACGAATTTTAGTTTTGAAGGGGAATTGAACCCATTGGATCGCAAAGTACTGGACTAACAAGTCACATCAATCAGTCAGTTAGTATGTTTCATAAATATATTGTAAAATCGAATTATCGAATCCTATTCCTGTGTCTAATGTTTTTATTAAATACTATTTATGTATATATGAATTTTTCCAGGTACGTGTGTCTATGGCAAGCAGCAGAATCATACCAATACCAAAGACAGCTGAGGAAACTATGGATTTCAAAAGCAAACAACTTTATATTGAGAACTTGGAGAAGGATACCATTGCTGATGCTGTTATAAAGGTTTATTTCTTCTTTTGTTAAAATAACTCTACCATATTTATGACTTTTACACACATGGATATGCCAGCGTATGCCAGATCATACCACTGCATGATATCTCTTATATTGATTAACCTCGTCATCACACTAATTTTTGTTCGTTGTGAATTGAACCCATGCCCTCTGGCTCAACAGTCAGGGTCCCTAAGCATTAGATCAACAAGTCACGTCAATCAGTCAATTATGTTTCATAAATCTTAATATATATAGATTACCCATCACATTGTTTTTCTGGGATGGACTTATAAAATACTTAACCCATATTAATCAAATTTGCACAACATGTGCAGTTTGATCCAACTTGAAAGATAGGATAGCTTACATCTCAATTTATAATCGCAATATTATTTTATTTATCAGGGTCTGCTAGTATATTATAAAATCTAATAGTGGTCAGAATTGTCGCATAGTCTACATAAGTATCTTTAAAATAAATGATACATAGATGGGTACTCCTTATTGCACACCATGAGTAGAATAATTAATGGCAATGAACATTTTAATGCAGTGGTACAATGGATGGCCTTATCACAGTCTGTGATCTCTTACAGGCAACCTTTGAATGGACTATAGTATACTGTAACACATTTGTCTTACAGTGGCTAGTGCAGTAAGCATTAACAAATTAATAATGAAATATAACTTGTATATACCATATAACCAAGTTGTATTGCGTGTGAGCCGGCCTTACTCGCTGAACGCATGTCATGCTAAACTGATCTAAAGGGCTACCAAAGCATACACTGGTTACAATTGTATACACATAAGTACCTAAATATACATATAATATTGTACTGTATGTGTATAATGAATAAATGCGAAATGTTTCTTGAGGTACAGGAGTATTAATTTTTTTTGGGAGAAAATTCGGAGATATGATCATATTTATTTTTGGTCCTCATTGAGATCAAGTTGATTTACTGGGAAGCAATAAAGAGTAGACTGAAGCATGAAACAAAATCGTATAGCTTTATATTAAATAAATATAACTATTAGTGGATGGAAGAAAACTTGGTTGACATACAAAAAGAAAAATTGTGTGGGGCCAAGGTTTTACAGCTCTTGACAAAACTATGAGTGTTGAATTATTTTTTTTTATAATAAAGGGGGACAGACTAACAGACGGGTCATCTGAAGGTAAGTGACAACTGCCGTCCATGGACACCTGTAACTAAAGAGTCGCAAGTGCACTGCCCGCCTTTTAAGGTGATGAGGGACGGGGGGAGTTGGGGAGGGGAGAGAGGGGAGGTTTACTTGGCCTCCGGAAACCTCATTGATTTTCGTAAAATGCAACGATGGCGTTACTTCACAATCGGTTTTCTGTGAGGCCGTGGTATGGCACCGGTTGAGCCGTTGCATGTTGCCTAAGCATGGCTCTACCACGATAAAAAAAAATATCTTTATATATAAACTACTTTTAAAGATATAACTCTTTGTTGGCAGGTAACATTCGCGCCAAAACTCCGAACATTCGAGATGGATATCATGGAGGAAATGGGCATCAAAGAGGATAGAGTTCCCGCCAAATCTTACTGGTACTAGATTAATGCAGATGATTTGTGATGTATAATATTTAAATATAGTATTATTGTGATCATTGACTTACTTTTATTTATTAACAGAACCATTTTCTGTATTCTGTATTGTACACAGAGGTCATATACATATATCATTTACAAAGGAAATCTTATAAAAAGAGGTTACATTAACCTTTTTTTATAGTATATCGGGATAAACGAGATTTGGAGCTTGGACGGGTCACCTGATGGTGAGAGATTGCCGCCCATGAACACTTGCAACTCAACAGTCACAAGAATGCTGTCCGCCTTTCAGGGTAGGGGAAAGAGGGGAAGGGAAAAAGCGGTGGGGCTGCGGTAACTTTACTCATTCGGGCACACAATGCAAGCGTTGTTTAATATAATTTAAACCGGTTTTCTGTGAGGTCGTGATAGTACTCCGGACGAGCCGACCCATACATGCGTGCTGAAGCATGGCTCTCCTTCGCTAAAACCTATAATTGGGTTCTCTTCCAGCAAACGTAATTGTGATAGAAGAATAAATATATAACTGAAAACGATTGTAAAACTAGAACACTTAATTTCGTTACCAATATTATGTCATAGAAATAGGTATATTATCTATAAGCCCTACTGAAGACATTTTATAGTAAAATACTAATACATCCTTTCGTATTTTGAATGTTTTTACTGAAAATGTGTTTAAAAGTATGTTTGTAGTATATGTATATATTTTATTACAAAATGGAAAAGGCAAAAAGCCAACATCACGTGGTATTCCCAGGCGGTCACCCATCCAAGTACTAACCACGCCCGATGTTGCTTAACTTCGGTGATCGGACGAGAACCGGTGTATTCAACATGGTATGGACGTTGGCGAGCAACGTGTTAAAATAATTGATTAAAAAGTAGTTACTACGTTTTTATTAATGATTTAACAAAACAGTCTGTTACTGAAAAATAGAACTGATAGATTTCTATAGAAGGATAAGTTGATAAAAGGGTTGACCAACATGACGATCATATTTTTATAGACTGTATTTTTCTGGACTGGACTTTGGCGGACATTGGCGGAATCTCTGCGTTAAATATACACGCGAGAGAGAGAGAGTCCATAAACAACTAATAATAATAACAATTTCTTTAAATGAACGATTGTTTATTTGTACTTGTGCACAATTAGTACACGAGCCAGCGGCTGTTTTGTTTACCTATTTATTGTATGTATTAAGTAAATTATTAGCAAAGGCTTTTGTTAATAGCATTTTTTTTATATAAAAGCCTACCGTAGTGACTCCACTTTGCTTGATGGAAAGCAATACGTGGAGTCCAGGAGTGGTGGTCACCATGCTCATTGCATATCTAGTCAATGCTGTATGGTGACCCACACGCGGACATTTATGAATATTGGGCTTTCACCCAATTGCACTGAAATTCTTGCCTACTCCTCCCACTGGTGTAGTTTCTAGTGTACAATTATTTAGTGTTGCGGGAACAATATATGCGGGACCAATACAAGCGATCTAATATGGTGGTGGAAACGTTGATAAATTATTAATTTTAGCTTATAATACAATTTAACTTTGATTATATTAGTATTTTTTTTTTTAAATCGCTAATAAGAATTTAAAGACGGTTTTAGAAATTATTAATAATATGATTTTTTCAAACATCCACTAATGTAGATGTACGAGTTCTTTGAAAGTATAACTATGAAAGTTCATTGTCGAGCTAAATGTGATCTATGTTTAACTTGATGATTCTAAGGCCAGCTACCAACAGTTTAGCTTCGAAAATGCAGTTGGCAACTGGTTTAAACAACTGATTATATTTTGTTGAACATGCGCCCAAATTGGAAGATACAATTTTTACATAATAAAGTTTTTTATCGCGCCGCTTTTACACGCTCCGAGTCAATGGGAGCTAGGCTGAAAAGGATGTAATAAGACTTACTTTCCGACACTTCGTGCTATAGCTACAGCCGCAGCCGAGTAGAAACTTCGTTCCAACCGGGGTCCATAGACACAACACGCCTTTGGTAAATTTTAATGTTCTCAAAGTATTAAATACGTGCATTTATTAAATTATTTATTAAGGTAAATAGGTAAATGTTTTAAACAATATTATTAGAGTTTCACTAAAATTTGAATAATTTTCTTAAGTTAATATGGCAATTTCGTACATTTTGTCTTATACCAAATTTTTTGGATCAATAAACTTCGGCTTCGCCTCCGGCCGAAGGTTTCTTAAATGGCCCATTATCGGCTTCGGCTTCGGCCAAAATTCGACCTTCAGTCGGACACTAGCCACGACATGTACACCGGTTCTCGTCTTGTGACTGGGAACATCATGTTTGATGATTAGTGTAGGTGATGAATCTACAGTACCTGGAACCTCAAGTATTTACGTAGTTCGAAATAATTTAATAAAAAATGTGACCTATAAAACTGCCGTCATATAATGTCTAGCGTAATTACATTTTCATATACTTTTGATATCTATATAGTCGTAACTGTACTGTTAACTGTAGAAATAAAAAACAAAAATAAATAAATAAGGGAAACGTTTGTGGAGTGAAAAGCCAAGTGGGCAAAAATTAAAAAGTTTTCATACCAACAGTATGTAAAGCTATTTTTTATGAAATTTTGTATATATTACTAACCGCTTTTTACTTTTGTAATTATCTCGATAAACCATCGCATTGACATTTTTTTTCTTTTTATTCATTCACAGACAAGTCTTCCAATCTTTGTTTAATCACTATCACTTTCTTCGAAGTCATGTCGACCTTTATTTAATAAACTAAATATTTTGACACTCCCTCCCGTTTTATGCAAGTAAGCAACCAATCTACGAGCTATTTAAAACCAGAGGTGACAATGATTATAAATTTAAAGAGAGATATCAAACGAAAACAATTTTCATGAGTGTATACATTTTTTTAATAATGTACCAAGAGAAATACGGAAACGTACCACTACGTTAATTAGCAATCTCTTTTACTCTGTGCAAGATTTTTTTAAAATTAATTAAAATAACATTTGTTTCGTCTTTATTTTGTGTGTACTTGTAATTTGTGTGCCTCATTTATGTAGATTACAGTTTGTTAATTAATTACCATCCTAATAACTGGTTACACCTGCATTGTATGGAAATAAATGTTTTTCTCTTCTTCTTCGACAGAGAGTGGTGGTGCGCTCCTTACTTACCTCTACACTCCATAGTTCCGTAGAACACTTGTATAAAGTAGCAACTTATGATGTCTATTTTAAATCATGTACTTTTAATATAAAAAAAGTAGTCAAATGATTGTAAAACTAGAACACTTAATTTCGTTACCAATATTATGTCATAGAAATAGGTATATTATCTATAAGCCCTATTGAAGACATTTTATAGTAAAATACTAATACATCCTTTCGTATTTTGAATGTTTTTACTGAAAATGTGTTTAAAAGTATGTTTGTAGTATTTGTATATATTTTATTACAAAATGGAAAAGGCAAAAAAGCCAACATCACGTGGTATTCCCAGGCGGTCACCCATCCAAGTACTAACCACGCCCGATGTTGCTTAACTTCGGTGATCGGACGAGAACCGGTGTATTCAACATGGTATGGACGTTGGCGAGCAACGTGCAAAAATAATTGATTAAAAAGTTGTTACTACGTTTTTATTAATGATTTAACAAAACAGTCTGTTACTGAAAAATAGAACTGATAGATTTCTATAGAAGGATAAGTTGATAAAAGGGTTGACCAACATGACGATCATATTTTTATAGACTGTATTTTTCTGGACTGGACTTTGGCGGACATTGGCGGAATCTCTGCGTTAAATATACACGCGAGAGAGAGAGAGTCCATAAACAACTAATAATAATAACAATTTCTTTAAATGAACGATTGTTTATTTGTACTTGTGCACAATTAGTACACGAGCCAGCGGCTGTTTTGTTTACCTATTTATTGTATGTATTAAGTAAATTATTAGCAAAGGCTTTTGTTAATAGCATTTTTTTTATATAAAAGCCTACCGTAGTGACTCCACTTTGCTTGATGGAAAGCAATACGTGGAGTCCAGGAGTGGTGGTCACCATGCTCATTGCATATCTAGTCAATGCTGTATGGTGACCCACACGCGGACATTTATGAATATTGGGCTTTCACCCAATTGCACTGAAATTCTTGCCTACTCCTCCCACTGGTGTAGTTTCTAGTGTACAATTATTTAGTGTTGCGGGAACAATATATGCGGGACCAATACAAGCGATCTAATATGGTGGTGGAAACGTTGATAAATTATTAATTTTAGCTTATAATACAATTTAACTTTGATTATATTAGTATTTTTTTTTTTAAATCGCTAATAAGAATTTAAAGACGGTTTTAGAAATTATTAATAATATGATTTTTTCAAACATCCACTAATGTAGATGTACGAGTTCTTTGAAAGTATAACTATGAAAGTTCATTGTCGAGTTAAATGTGATCTATGTTTAACTTGATGATTCTAAGGCCAGCTACCAACAGTTTAGCTTCGAAAATGCAGTTGGCAACTGGTTTAAACAACTGATTATATTTTGTTGAACATGCGCCCAAATCGGAAGATACAATTATTACATAATAAAGTTTTTTATCGCGCCGCTTTTACACGCTCCGAGTCAATGGGAGCTAGGCTGAAAAGGATGTAATAAGACTTACTTTCCGACACTTCGTGCTATAGCTACAGCCGCAGCCGAGTAGAAACTTCGTTCCAACCGGGGTCCATAGACACAACACGCCTTTGGTAAATTTTAATGTGCTCAAAGTATTAAATACGTGCATTTATTAAATTATTTATTAAGGTAAATAGGTAAATGTTTTAAACAATATTATTAGAGTTTCACTAAAATTTGAATAATTTTCTTAAGTTAATATGGCAATTTCGTACATTTTGTCTTATACCAAATTTTTTGGATCAATAAACTTCGGCTTCGCCTCCGGCCGAAGGTTTCTTAAATGGCCCATTATCGGCTTCGGCTTCGGCCAAAATTCGACCTTCAGTCGGACACTAGCCACGACATGTACACCGGTTCTCGTCTTGTGACTGGGAACATCATGTTTGATGATTAGTGTAGGTGTAGGTGAATCTACAGTACCTGGAACCTCAAGTATTTACGTAGTTCGAAATAATTTAATAAAAAATGTGACCTATAAAACTGCCGTCATATAATGTCTAGCGTAATTACATTTTCATATACTTTTGATATCTATATAGTCGTAACTGTACTGTTAACTGTAGAAATAAAAAAACAAAAATAAATAAATAAGGGAAACGTTTGTGGAGTGAAAAGCCAAGTGGGCAAAAATTAAAAAGTTTTCATACCAACAGTATGTAAAGCTATTTTTTATGAAATTTTGTATATATTACTAACCGCTTTTTACTTTTGTAATTATCTCGATAAACCATCGCATTGACATTTTTTTTCTTTTTATTCATTCACAGACAAGTCTTCCAATCTTTGTTTAATCACTATCACTTTCTTCGAAGTCATGTCGACCTTTATTTAATAAACTAAATATTTTGACACTCCCTCCCGTTTTATGCAAGTAAGCAACCAATCTACGAGCTATTTAAAACCAGAGGTGACAATGATTATAAATTTAAAGAGAGATATCAAACGAAAACAATTTTCATGAGTGTATACATTTTTTTAATAATGTACCAAGAGAAATACGGAAACGTACCACTACGTTAATTAGCAATCTCTTTTACTCTGTGCAAGATTTTTTTAAAATTAATTAAAATAACATTTGTTTCGTCTTTATTTTGTGTGTACTTGTAATTTGTGTGCCTCATTTATGTAGATTACAGTTTGTTAATTAATTACCATCCTAATAACTGGTTACACCTGCATTGTATGGAAATAAATGTTTTTCTCTTCTTCTTCGACAGAGAGTGGTGGTGCGCTCCTTACTTACCTCTACACTCCATAGTTCCGTAGAACACTTGTATAAAGTAGCAACTTATGATGTCTATTTTAAATCATGTACTTTTAATATAAAAAAAAGTAGTCAAATGATTGTAAAACTAGAACACTTAATTTCGTTACCAATATTATGTCATAGAAATAGGTATATTATCTATAAGCCCTATTGAAGACATTTTATAGTAAAATACTAATACATCCTTTCGTATTTTGAATGTTTTTACTGAAAATGTGTTTAAAAGTATGTTTGTAGTATTTGTATATATTTTATTACAAAATGGAAAAGGCAAAAAAGCCAACATCACGTGGTATTCCCAGGCGGTCACCCATCCAAGTACTAACCACGCCCGATGTTGCTTAACTTCGGTGATCGGACGAGAACCGGTGTATTCAACATGGTATGGACGTTGGCGAGCAACGTTCAAAAATAATTGATTAGAAAGTAGTTACTACGTTTTTATTAATGATTTAACAAAACAGTCTGTTACTGAAAAATAGAACTGATAGATTTCTATAGAAGGATAAGTTGATAAAAGGGTTGACCAACATGACGATCATATTTTTATAGACTGTATTTTTCTGGACTGGACTTTGGCGGACATTGGCGGAATCTCTGCGTTAAATATACACGCGAGAGAGAGAGAGAGAGAGAGAGTGAGAGTCCATAAACAACTAATAATAATAACAATTTCTTTAAATGAACGATTATTTATTTGTACTTGTGCACAATTAGTATACGAGCCAGCGGCTGTTTTGTTTACCTATTTATTGTATGTATTAAGTAAATTATTAGCAAAGGCTTTTGTTAATAGCATTTTTTTTATATAAAAGCCTACCGTAGTGACTCCACTTTGCTTGATGGAAAGCAATACGTGGAGTCCAGGAGTGGTGGTCACCATGCTCATTGCATATCTAGTCAATGCTGTATGGTGACCCACACGCGGACATTTATGAATATTGGGCTTTCACCCAATTGCACTGAAATTCTTGCCTACTCCTCCCACTGGTGTAGTTTCTAGTGTACAATTATTTAGTATTGCGGGAACAATATATGCGGGACCAATACAAGCGATCTAATATGGTGGTGGAAACGTTGATAAATTATTAATTTTAGCTTATAATACAATTTAACTTTGATTATATTAGTATTTTTTTTTAAATCGCTAATAAGAATTTAAAGACGGTTTTAGAAATTATTAATAATATGATTTTTTCAAACATCCACTAATGTAGATGTACGAGTTCTTTGAAAGTATAACTATGAAAGTTCATTGTCGAGCTAAATGTGATCTATGTTTAACTTGATGATTCTAAGGCCAGCTACCAACAGTTTAGCTTCGAAAATGCAGTTGGCAACTGGTTTAAACAACTGATTATATTTTGTTGAACATGCGCCCAAATTGTAAGATACAATTATTACATAATAAAGTTTTTTATCGCGCCGCTTTTACACGCTCCGAGTCAATGGGAGCTAGGCTGAAAAGGATGTAATAAGACTTACTTTCCGACACTTCGTGCTATAGCTACAGCCGCAGCCGAGTAGAAACTTCGTTCCAACCGGGGTCCATAGACACAACACGCCTTTGGTAAATTTTAATGTTCTCAAAGTATTAAATACGTGCATTTATTAAATTATTTATTAAGGTAAATAGGTAAATGTTTTAAACAATATTATTAGAGTTTCACTAAAATTTGAATAATTTTCTTAAGTTAATATGGCAATTTCGTACATTTTGTCTTATACCAAATTTTTTGGATCAATAAACTTCGGCTTCGCCTCCGGCCGAAGGTTTCTTAAATGGCCCATTATCGGCTTCGGCTTCGGCCAAAATTCGACCTTCAGTCGGACACTAGCCACGACATGTACACCGGTTCTCGTCTTGTGACTGGGAACATCATGTTTGATGATTAGTGTAGGTGTAGGTGAATCTACAGTACCTGGAACCTCAAGTATTTACGTAGTTCGAAATAATTTAATAAAAAATGTGACCTATAAAACTGCCGTCATATAATGTCTAGCGTAATTACATTTTCATATACTTTTGATATCTATATAGTCGTAACTGTACTGTTAACTGTAGAAATAAAAAAACAAAAATAAATAAATAAGGGAAACGTTTGTGGAGTGAAAAGCCAAGTGGGCAAAAATTAAAAAGTTTTCATACCAACAGTATGTAAAGCTATTTTTTATGAAATTTTGTATATATTACTAACCGCTTTTTACTTTTGTAATTATCTCGATAAACCATCGCATTGACATTTTTTTTCTTTTTATTCATTCACAGACAAGTCTTCCAATCTTTGTTTAATCACTATCACTTTCTTCGAAGTCATGTCGACCTTTATTTAATAAACTAAATATTTTGACACTCCCTCCCGTTTTATGCAAGTAAGCAACCAATCTACGAGCTATTTAAAACCAGAGGTGACAATGATTATAAATTTAAAGAGAGATATCAAACGAAAACAATTTTCATGAGTGTATACATTTTTTTAATAATGTACCAAGAGAAATACGGAAACGTACCACTACGTTAATTAGCAATCTCTTTTACTCTGTGCAAGATTTTTTTAAAATTAATTAAAATAACATTTGTTTCGTCTTTATTTTGTGTGTACTTGTAATTTGTGTGCCTCATTTATGTAGATTACAGTTTGTTAATTAATTACCATCCTAATAACTGGTTACACCTGCATTGTATGGAAATAAATGTTTTTCTCTTCTTCTTCGACAGAGAGTGGTGGTGCGCTCCTTACTTACCTCTACACTCCATAGTTCCGTAGAACACTTGTATAAAGTAGCAACTTATGATGTCTATTTTAAATCATGTACTTTTAATATAAAAAAAAGTAGTCAAATGATTGTAAAACTAGAACACTTAATTTCGTTACCAATATTATGTCATAGAAATAGGTATATTATCTATAAGCCCTATTGAAGACATTTTATAGTAAAATACTAATACATCCTTTCGTATTTTGAATGTTTTTACTGAAAATGTGTTTAAAAGTATGTTTGTAGTATTTGTATATATTTTATTACAAAATGGAAAAGGCAAAAAAGCCAACATCACGTGGTATTCCCAGGCGGTCACCCATCCAAGTACTAACCACGCCCGATGTTGCTTAACTTCGGTGATCGGACGAGAACCGGTGTATTCAACATGGTATGGACGTTGGCGAGCAACGTTCAAAAATAATTGATTAGAAAGTAGTTACTACGTTTTTATTAATGATTTAACAAAACAGTCTGTTACTGAAAAATAGAACTGATAGATTTCTATAGAAGGATAAGTTGATAAAAGGGTTGACCAACATGACGATCATATTTTTATAGACTGTATTTTTCTGGACTGGACTTTGGCGGACATTGGCGGAATCTCTGCGTTAAATATACACGCGAGAGAGAGAGAGAGAGAGAGAGTGAGAGTCCATAAACAACTAATAATAATAACAATTTCTTTAAATGAACGATTATTTATTTGTACTTGTGCACAATTAGTATACGAGCCAGCGGCTGTTTTGTTTACCTATTTATTGTATGTATTAAGTAAATTATTAGCAAAGGCTTTTGTTAATAGCATTTTTTTTATATAAAAGCCTACCGTAGTGACTCCACTTTGCTTGATGGAAAGCAATACGTGGAGTCCAGGAGTGGTGGTCACCATGCTCATTGCATATCTAGTCAATGCTGTATGGTGACCCACACGCGGACATTTATGAATATTGGGCTTTCACCCAATTGCACTGAAATTCTTGCCTACTCCTCCCACTGGTGTAGTTTCTAGTGTACAATTATTTAGTATTGCGGGAACAATATATGCGGGACCAATACAAGCGATCTAATATGGTGGTGGAAACGTTGATAAATTATTAATTTTAGCTTATAATACAATTTAACTTTGATTATATTAGTATTTTTTTTTAAATCGCTAATAAGAATTTAAAGACGGTTTTAGAAATTATTAATAATATGATTTTTTCAAACATCCACTAATGTAGATGTACGAGTTCTTTGAAAGTATAACTATGAAAGTTCATTGTCGAGCTAAATGTGATCTATGTTTAACTTGATGATTCTAAGGCCAGCTACCAACAGTTTAGCTTCGAAAATGCAGTTGGCAACTGGTTTAAACAACTGATTATATTTTGTTGAACATGCGCCCAAATTGTAAGATACAATTATTACATAATAAAGTTTTTTATCGCGCCGCTTTTACACGCTCCGAGTCAATGGGAGCTAGGCTGAAAAGGATGTAATAAGACTTACTTTCCGACACTTCGTGCTATAGCTACAGCCGCAGCCGAGTAGAAACTTCGTTCCAACCGGGGTCCATAGACACAACACGCCTTTGGTAAATTTTAATGTGCTCAAAGTATTAAATACGTGCATTTATTAAATTATTTATTAAGGTAAATAGGTAAATGTTTTAAACAATATTATTAGAGTTTCACTAAAATTTGAATAATTTTCTTAAGTTAATATGGCAATTTCGTACATTTTGTCTTATACCAAATTTTTTGGATCAATAAACTTCGGCTTCGCCTCCGGCCGAAGGTTTCTTAAATGGCCCATTATCGGCTTCGGCTTCGGCCAAAATTCGACCTTCAGTCGGACACTAGCCACGACATGTACACCGGTTCTCGTCTTGTGACTGGGAACATCATGTTTGATGATTAGTGTAGGTGATGAATCTACAGTACCCGGAACCTCAAGTATTTACGTAGTTCGAAATAATTTAATAAAAAATGTGACCTATAAAACTGCCGTCATATAATGTCTAGCGTAATTACATTTTCATATACTTTTGATATCTATATAGTCGTAACTGTACTGTTAACTGTAGCGATAAAAAACAAAAATAAATAAATAAGGGAAACGTTTGTGGAGTGAAAAGCCAAGTGGGCAAAAATTAAAAAGTTTTCATACCAACAGTATGTAAAGCTATTTTTTATAAAATTTTGTATATATTACTAACCGCTTTTTACTTTTGTAATTATCTCGATAAACCATCACATTGACATTTTTTTTCTTTTTATTCATTCACAGACAAGTCTTCCAATCTTTGTTTAATCACTATCACTTTCTTCGAAGTCATGTCGACCTTTATTTAATAAACTAAATATTTTGACACTCCCTCCCGTTTTATGCAAGTAAGCAACCAATCTACGAGCTATTTAAAACCAGAGGTGACAATGATTATAAATTTAAAGAGAGATATCAAACGAAAACAATTTTCATGAGTGTATACATTTTTTAATAATGTACCAAGAGAAATACGGAAACGTACCACTACGTTAATTAGCAATCTCTTTTACTCTGTGCAAGATTTTTTTAAAATTAATTAAAATAACATTTGTTTCGTCTTTATTTTGTGTGTACTTGTAATTTGTGTGCCTCATTTATGTAGATTACAGTTTGTTAATTAATTACCATCCTAATAACTGGTTACACCTGCATTGTATGGAAATAAATGTTTTTCTCTTCTTCTTCGACAGAGAGTGTTGGTGCGCTCCTTACTTACCTCTACACTCCATAGTTCCGTAGAACACTTGTATAAAGTAGCAACTTATGATGTCTATTTTAAATCATGTACTTTTAATATAAAAAAAAGTAGTCAAATGATTGTAAAACTAGAACACTTAATTTCGTTACCAATATTATGTCATAGAAATAGGTATATTATCTATAAGCCCTATTGAAGACATTTTATAGTAAAATACTAATACATCCTTTCGTATTTTGAATGTTTTTACTGAAAATGTGTTTAAAAGTATGTTTTGTAGTATTTGTATATATTTTATTACAAAATGGAAAAGGCAAAAAAGCCAACATTACGTGGTATTCCCAGGCGGTCACCCATCCAAGTACTAACCACGCCCGATGTTGCTTAACTTCGGTGATCGGACGAGAACCGGTGTATTCAACATGGTATGGACGTTGGCGAGCAACGTGCAAAAATAATTGATTAAAAAGTTGTTACTACGTTTTTATTAATGATTTAACAAAACAGTCTGTTACTGAAAAATAGAACTGATAGATTTCTATAGAAGGATAAGTTGATAAAAGGGTTGACCAACATGACGATCATATTTTTATAGATTGTATTTTTCTGGACTGGACTTTGGCGGACATTGGCGGAATCTCTGCGTTAAATATACACGCGAGAGAGAGAGAGAGAGAGAGAGTGAGAGTCCATAAACAACTAATAATAATAACAATTTCTTTAAATGAACGATTATTTATTTGTACTTGTGCACAATTAGTACACGAGCCAGCGGCTCTTTTGTTTACCTATTTATTGTATGTATTAAGTAAATTATTAGCAAAGGCTTTTGTTAATAGCATTTTTTTTATATAAAAGCCTACCGTAGTGACTCCACTTTGCTTGATGGAAAGCAATACGTGGAGTCCAGGAGTGGTGGTCACCATGCTCATTGCATATCTAGTCAATGCTGTATGGTGACCCACACGCGGACATTTATGATATTGGGCTTTCACCCAATTGCACTGAAATTCTTGCCTACTCCTCCCACTGGTGTAGTTTCTAGTGTACAATTATTTAGTATTGCGGGAACAATATATGCGGGACCAATACAAGCGATCTAATATGGTGGTGGAAACGTTGATAAATTATTAATTTTAGCTTATAATACAATTTAACTTTGATTATATTAGTATTTTTTTTTAAATCGCTAATAAGAATTTAAAGACGGTTTTAGAAATTATTAATAATATGATTTTTTCAAACATCCACTAATGTAGATGTACGAGTTCTTTGAAAGTATAACTATGAAAGTTCATTGTCGAGTTAAATGTGATCTATGTTTAACTTGATGATTCTAAGGCCAGCTACCAACAGTTTAGCTTCGAAAATGCAGTTGGCAACTGGTTTAAACAACTGATTATATTTTGTTGAACATGCGCCCAAATTGTAAGATACAATTATTACATAATAAAGTTTTTTATCGCGCCGCTTTTACACGCTCCGAGTCAATGGGAGCTAGGCTGAAAAGGATGTAATAAGACTTACTTTCCGACACTTCGTGCTATAGCTTACAGCCGCAGCCGAGTAGAAACTTCGTTCCAACGGGGTCCATAGACACAACACGCCTTTGGTAAATTTTAATGTTCTCAAAGTATTAAATACGTGCATTTATTAAATTATTTATTAAGGTAAATAGGTAAATGTTTTAAACAATATTATTAGAGTTTCACTAAAATTTGAATAATTTTCTTAAGTTAATATGGCAATTTCGTACATTTTGTCTTATACCAAATTTTTTGGATCAATAAACTTCGGCTTCGCCTCCGGCCGAAGGTTTCTTAAATGGCCCATTATCGGCTTCGGCTTCGGCCAAATTCGACCTTCAGTCGGACACTAGCCACGACATGTACACCGGTTCTCGTCTTGTGACTGGGAACATCATGTTTGATGATTAGTGTAGGTGTAGGTGAATCTACAGTACCTGGAACCTCAAGTATTTACGTAGTTCGAAATAATTTAATAAAAAATGTGACCTATAAAACTGCCGTCATATAATGTCTAGCGTAATTACATTTTCATATACTTTTGATATCTATATAGTCGTAACTGTACTGTTAACTGTAACGATAAAAAACAAAAATAAATAAATAAGGGAAACGTTTGTGGAGTGAAAAGCCAAGTGGGCAAAAATTAAAAAGTTTTCATACCAACAGTATGTAAAGCTATTTTTTATGAAATTTTGTATATATTACTAACCGCTTTTTACTTTTGTAATTATCTCGATAAACCATCGCATTGACATTTTTTTTCTTTTTATTCATTCACAGACAAGTCTTCCAATCTTTGTTTAATCACTATCACTTTCTTCGAAGTCATGTCGACCTTTATTTAATAAACTAAATATTTTGACACTCCCTGCCGTTTTATGCAAGTAAGCAACCAATCTACGAGCTATTTAAAACCAGAGGTGACAATGATTATAAATTTAAAGAGAGATATCAAACGAAAACAATAATACCCTACTGTGAAACTATGCTATACAAAATAAGTGTATTTCATGAGTGTATACATTTTTTTAATAATGTACCAAGAGAAATACGGAAACGTACCACTACGTTAATTAGCAATCTCTTTTACTCTGTGCAAGATTTTTTTAAAATTACAGCAAATAAAATTACTTAAAATAACATTTGTTTCGTCTTTATTTTGTGTGTACTTGTAATTTGTGTGCCTCATTTATGTAGATTACAGTTTGTTAATTAATTACCATCCTAATAACTGGTTACACCTGCATTGTATGGAAATAAATGTTTTTCTCTTCTTCTTCGACAGAGAGTGGTGGTGTGCTCCTTACTTACCTCTACACTCCATAGTTCCGTAGAACACTTGTATAAAGTAGCAACTTATGATGTCTATTTTAAATCATGTACTTTTAATATAAAAAAAAGTAGTCAAATGATTGTAAAACTAGAACACTTAATTTCGTTACCAATATTATGTCATAGAAATAGGTATATTATCTATAAGCCCTATTGAAGACATTTTATAGTAAAATACTAATACATCCTTTCGTATTTTGAATGATTTTACTGAAAATGTGTTTAAAAGTATGTTTGTAGTATATGTATATATTTTATTACAAAATGGAAAAGGCAAAAAGCCAACATCACGTGGTATTCCCAGGCGGTCACCCATCCAAGTACTAACCACGCCCGATGTTGCTTAACTTCGGTGATCGGACGAGAACCGGTGTATTCAACATGGTATGGACGTTGGCGAGCAACGTTCAAAAATAATTGATTAGAAAGTAGTTACTACGTTTTTATTAATGATTTAACAAAACAGTCTGTTACTGAAAAATAGAACTGATAGATTTCTATAGAATGATAAGTTGATAAAAGGGTTGACCAACATGACGATCATATTTTTATAGACTGTATTTTTCTGGACTGGACTTTGGCGGACATTGGCGGAATCTCTGCGTTAAATATACACGCGAGAGAGAGAGAGAGAGAGAGAGTCCATAAACAACTAATAATAATAACAATTTCTTTAAATGAACGATTGTTTATTTGTACTTGTGCACAATTAGTACACGAGCCAGCGGCAGTTTTGTTTACCTATTTATTGTATGTATTAAGTAAATTATTAGCAAAGGCTTTTGTTAATAGCATTTTTTTTATATAAAAGCCTACCGTAGTGACTCCACTTTGCTTGATGGAAAGCAATACGTGGAGTCCAGGAGTGGTGGTCACCATGCTCATTGCATATCTAGTCAATGCTGTATGGTGACCCACACGCGGACATTTATGAATATTGGGCTTTCACCCAATTGCACTGAAATTCTTGCCTACTCCTCCCACTGGTGTAGTTTCTAGTGTACAATTATTTAGTATTGCGGGAACAATATATGCGGGACCAATACAAGCGATCTAATATGGTGGTGGAAACATTGATAAATTATTAATTTTAGCTTATAATACAATTTAACTTTGATTATATTAGTATTTTTTTTTTAAATCGCTAATAAGAATTTAAAGACGGTTTTAGAAATTATTAATAATATGATTTTTTCAAACATCCACTAATGTAGATGTACGAGTTCTTTGAAAGTATAACTATGAAAGTTCATTGTCGAGCTTAATGTGATCTATGTTTAACTTGATTATTCTAAGGCCAGCTACCAACAGTTTAGCTTCGAAAATGCAGTTGGCAACTGGTTTAAACAACTGATTATATTTTGTTGAACATGCGCCCAAATCGGAAGATACAATTATTACATAATAAAGTTTTTTATCGCGCCGCTTTTACACGCTCCGAGTCAATGGGAGCTAGGCTGAAAAGGATGTAATAAGACTTACTTTCCGACACTTCGTGCTATAGCTACAGCCGCAGCCGAGTAGAAACTTCGTTCCAACCGGGGTCCATAGACACAACACGCCTTTGGTAAATTTTAATGTGCTCAAAGTATTAAATACGTGCATTTATTAAATTATTTATTAAGGTAAATAGGTAAATGTTTTAAACAATATTATTAGAGTTTCACTAAAATTTGAATAATTTTCTTAAGTTATAAATATGGCAATTTCGTACATTTTGTCTTATACCAAATTTTTTGGATCAATAAACTTCGGCTTCGCCTCCGGCCGAAGGTTTCTTAAATGGCCCATTATCGGCTTCGGCTTCGGCCAAAATTCGACCTTCAGTCGGACACTAGCCACGACATGTACACCGGTTCTCGTCTTGTGACTGGGAACATCATGTTTGATGATTAGTGTAGGTGATGAATCTACAGTACCTGGAACCTCAAGTATTTACGTAGTTCGAAATAATTTAATAAAAAATGTGACCTATAAAACTGCCGTCATATAATGTCTAGCGTAATTACATTTTCATATACTTTTGATATCTATATAGTCGTAACTGTACTGTTAACTGTAACGATAAAAAACAAAAATAAATAAATAAGGGAAACGTTTGTGGAGTGAAAAGCCAAGTGGGCAAAAATTAAAAAAGTTTTCATACCAACAGTATGTAAAGCTATTTTTTATGAAATTTTGTATATATTACTAACCGCTTTTTACTTTTGTAATTATCTCGATAAACCATCGCATTGACATTTTTTTTCTTTTTATTCATTCACAGACAAGTCTTCCAATCTTTGTTTAATCACTATCACTTTCTTCGAAGTCATGTCGACCTTTATTTAATAAACTAAATATTTTGACACTCCCTCCCGTTTTATGCAAGTAAGCAACCAATCTACGAGCTATTTAAAACCAGAGGTGACAATGATTATAAATTTAAAGAGAGATATCAAACGAAAACAATAATACCCTACTGTGAAACTATGCTATACAAAATAAGTGTATTTCATGAGTGTATACATTTTTTTAATAATGTACCAAGAGAAATACGGAAACGTACCACTACGTTAATTAGCAATCTCTTTTACTCTGTGCAAGATTTTTTTTAAATTAATTAAAATAACATTTGTTTCGTCTTTATTTTGTGTGTACTTGTAATTTGTGTGTCTCATTTATGTAGATTACAGTTTGTTAATTAATTACCATCCTAATAACTGGTTACACCTGCATTGTATGGAAATAAATGTTTTCTCTTCTTCTTCGACAGAGAGTGGTGGTGTGCTCCTTACTTACCTCTACACTTCATAGTTCCGTAGAACACTTGTATAAAGTAGCAACTTATGATGTCTATTTTAAATCATGTACTTTTAATATAAAAAAAAAGTAGTCAAATGATTGTAAAACTAGAACACTTAATTTCGTTACCAATATTAAGTCATAGAAATAGGTATATTATCTATAAGCCCTACTGAAGACATTTTATAGTAAAATACTAATACATCCTTTCGTATTTTGAATGATTTTACTGAAAATGTGTTTAAAAGTATGTTTGTAGTATATGTATATATTTTATTACAAAATGGAAAAGGCAAAAAGCCAACATCACGTGGTATTCCCAGGCGGTCACCCATCCAAGTACTAACCACGCCCGATGTTGCTTAACTTCGGTGATCGGACGAGAACCGGTGTATTCAACATGGTATGGACGTTGGCGAGCAACGTTCAAAAATAATTGATTAGAAAGTAGTTACTACGTTTTTATTAATGATTTAACAAAACAGTCTGTTACTGAAAAATAGAACTGATAGATTTCTATAGAATGATAAGTTGATAAAAGGGTTGACCAACATGACGATCATATTTTTATAGACTGTATTTTTCTGGACTGGACTTTGGCGGACATTGGCGGAATCTCTGCGTTAAATATACACGCGAGAGAGAGAGAGAGAGAGAGAGTCCATAAACAACTAATAATAATAACAATTTCTTTAAATGAACGATTGTTTATTTGTACTTGTGCACAATTAGTACACGAGCCAGCGGCAGTTTTGTTTACCTATTTATTGTATGTATTAAGTAAATTATTAGCAAAGGCTTTTGTTAATAGCATTTTTTTTATATAAAAGCCTACCGTAGTGACTCCACTTTGCTTGATGGAAAGCAATACGTGGAGTCCAGGAGTGGTGGTCACCATGCTCATTGCATATCTAGTCAATGCTGTATGGTGACCCACACGCGGACATTTATGAATATTGGGCTTTCACCCAATTGCACTGAAATTCTTGCCTACTCCTCCCACTGGTGTAGTTTCTAGTGTACAATTATTTAGTATTGCGGGAACAATATATGCGGGACCAATACAAGCGATCTAATATGGTGGTGGAAACGTTGATAAATTATTAATTTTAGCTTATAATACAATTTAACTTTGATTATATTAGTATTTTTTTTTTAAATCGCTAATAAGAATTTAAAGACGGTTTTAGAAATTATTAATAATATGATTTTTTCAAACATCCACTAATGTAGATGTACGAGTTCTTTGAAAGTATAACTATGAAAGTTCATTGTCGAGCTTAATGTGATCTATGTTTAACTTGATTATTCTAAGGCCAGCTACCAACAGTTTAGCTTCGAAAATGCAGTTGGCAACTGGTTTAAACAACTGATTATATTTTGTTGAACATGCGCCCAAATCGGAAGATACAATTATTACATAATAAAGTTTTTTATCGCGCCGCTTTTACACGCTCCGAGTCAATGGGAGCTAGGCTGAAAAGGATGTAATAAGACTTACTTTCCGACACTTCGTGCTATAGCTACAGCCGCAGCCGAGTAGAAACTTCGTTCCAACCGGGGTCCATAGACACAACACGCCTTTGGTAAATTTTAATGTGCTCAAAGTATTAAATACGTGCATTTATTAAATTATTTATTAAGGTAAATAGGTAAATGTTTTAAACAATATTATTAGAGTTTCACTAAAATTTGAATAATTTTCTTAAGTTATAAATATGGCAATTTCGTACATTTTGTCTTATACCAAATTTTTTGGATCAATAAACTTCGGCTTCGCCTCCGGCCGAAGGTTTCTTAAATGGCCCATTATAGGCTTCGGCTTCGGCCAAAATTCGACCTTCAGTCGGACACTAGCCACGACATGTACACCGGTTCTCGTCTTGTGACTGGGAACATCATGTTTGATGATTAGTGTAGGTGATGAATCTACAGTACCTGGAACCTCAAGTATTTACGTAGTTCGAAATAATTTAATAAAAAATGTGACCTATAAAACTGCCGTCATATAATGTCTAGCGTAATTACATTTTCATATACTTTTGATATCTATATAGTCGTAACTGTACTGTTAACTGTAACGATAAAAAACAAAAATAAATAAATAAGGGAAACGTTTGTGGAGTGAAAAGCCAAGTGGGCAAAAATTAAAAAGTTTTCATACCAACAGTATGTAAAGCTATTTTTTATGAAATTTTGTATATATTACTAACCGCTTTTTACTTTTGTAATTATCTCGATAAACCATCGCATTGACATTTTTTTTCTTTTTATTCATTCACAGACAAGTCTTCCAATCTTTGTTTAATCACTATCACTTTCTTCGAAGTCATGTCGACCTTTATTTAATAAACTAAATATTTTAACACTCCCTCCCGTTTTATGCAAGTAAGCAACCAATCTACGAGCTATTTAAAACCAGAGGTGACAATGATTATAAATTTAAAGAGAGATATCAAACGAAAACAATAATACCCTACTGTGAAACTATGCTATACAAAATAAGTGTATTTCATGAGTGTATACATTTTTTTAATAATGTACCAAGAGAAATACGGAAACGTACCACTACGTTAATTAGCAATCTCTTTTACTCTGTGCAAGATTTTTTTAAAATTACAGCAAATAAAATTACTTAAAATAACATTTGTTTCGTCTTTATTTTGTGTGTACTTGTAATTTGTGTGCCTCATTTATGTAGATTACAGTTTGTTAATTAATTACCATCCTAATAACTGGTTACACCTGCATTGTATGGAAATAAATGTTTTTCTCTTCTTCTTCGACAGAGAGTGGTGGTGTGCTCCTTACTTACCTCTACACTCCATAGTTCCGTAGAACACTTGTATAAAGTAGCAACTTATGATGTCTATTTTAAATCATGTACTTTTAATATAAAAAAAAGTAGTCAAATGATTGTAAAACTAGAACACTTAATTTCGTTACCAATATTAAGTCATAGAAATAGGTATATTATCTATAAGCCCTACTGAAGACATTTTATAGTAAAATACTAATACATCCTTTCGTATTTTGAATGATTTTACTGAAAATGTGTTTAAAAGTATGTTTGTAGTATATGTATATATTTTATTACAAAATGGAAAAGGCAAAAAGCCAACATCACGTGGTATTCCCAGGCGGTCACCCATCCAAGTACTAACCACGCCCGATGTTGCTTAACTTCGGTGATCGGACGAGAACCGGTGTATTCAACATGGTATGGACGTTGGCGAGCAACGTTCAAAAATAATTGATTAGAAAGTAGTTACTACGTTTTTATTAATGATTTAACAAAACAGTCTGTTACTGAAAAATAGAACTGATAGATTTCTATAGAATGATAAGTTGATAAAAGGGTTGACCAACATGACGATCATATTTTTATAGACTGTATTTTTCTGGACTGGACTTTGGCGGACATTGGCGGAATCTCTGCGTTAAATATACACGCGAGAGAGAGAGAGAGAGAGAGAGTCCATAAACAACTAATAATAATAACAATTTCTTTAAATGAACGATTGTTTATTTGTACTTGTGCACAATTAGTACACGAGCCAGCGGCAGTTTTGTTTACCTATTTATTGTATGTATTAAGTAAATTATTAGCAAAGGCTTTTGTTAATAGCATTTTTTTTATATAAAAGCCTACCGTAGTGACTCCACTTTGCTTGATGGAAAGCAATACGTGGAGTCCAGGAGTGGTGGTCACCATGCTCATTGCATATCTAGTCAATGCTGTATGGTGACCCACACGCGGACATTTATGAATATTGGGCTTTCACCCAATTGCACTGAAATTCTTGCCTACTCCTCCCACTGGTGTAGTTTCTAGTGTACAATTATTTAGTATTGCGGGAACAATATATGCGGGACCAATACAAGCGATCTAATATGGTGGTGGAAACGTTGATAAATTATTAATTTTAGCTTATAATACAATTTAACTTTGATTATATTAGTATTTTTTTTTTAAATCGCTAATAAGAATTTAAAGACGGTTTTAGAAATTATTAATAATATGATTTTTTCAAACATCCACTAATGTAGATGTACGAGTTCTTTGAAAGTATAACTATGAAAGTTCATTGTCGAGCTTAATGTGATCTATGTTTAACTTGATTATTCTAAGGCCAGCTACCAACAGTTTAGCTTCGAAAATGCAGTTGGCAACTGGTTTAAACAACTGATTATATTTTGTTGAACATGCGCCCAAATCGGAAGATACAATTATTACATAATAAAGTTTTTTATCGCGCCGCTTTTACACGCTCCGAGTCAATGGGAGCTAGGCTGAAAAGGATGTAATAAGACTTACTTTCCGACACTTCGTGCTATAGCTACAGCCGCAGCCGAGTAGAAACTTCGTTCCAACCGGGGTCCATAGACACAACACGCCTTTGGTAAATTTTAATGTGCTCAAAGTATTAAATACGTGCATTTATTAAATTATTTATTAAGGTAAATAGGTAAATGTTTTAAACAATATTATTAGAGTTTCACTAAAATTTGAATAATTTTCTTAAGTTATAAATATGGCAATTTCGTACATTTTGTCTTATACCAAATTTTTTGGATCAATAAACTTCGGCTTCGCCTCCGGCCGAAGGTTTCTTAAATGGCCCATTATCGGCTTCGGCTTCGGCCAAAATTCGACCTTCAGTCGGACACTAGCCACGACATGTACACCGGTTCTCGTCTTGTGACTGGGAACATCATGTTTGATGATTAGTGTAGGTGATGAATCTACAGTACCTGGAACCTCAAGTATTTACGTAGTTCGAAATAATTTAATAAAAAATGTGACCTATAAAACTGCCGTCATATAATGTCTAGCGTAATTACATTTTCATATACTTTTGATATCTATATAGTCGTAACTGTACTGTTAACTGTAACGATAAAAAACAAAAATAAATAAATAAGGGAAACGTTTGTGGAGTGAAAAGCCAAGTGGGCAAAAATTAAAAAAGTTTTCATACCAACAGTATGTAAAGCTATTTTTTATGAAATTTTGTATATATTACTAACCGCTTTTTACTTTTGTAATTATCTCGATAAACCATCGCATTGACATTTTTTTTCTTTTTATTCATTCACAGACAAGTCTTCCAATCTTTGTTTAATCACTATCACTTTCTTCGAAGTCATGTCGACCTTTATTTAATAAACTAAATATTTTGACACTCCCTCCCGTTTTATGCAAGTAAGCAACCAATCTACGAGCTATTTAAAACCAGAGGTGACAATGATTATAAATTTAAAGAGAGATATCAAACGAAAACAATAATACCCTACTGTGAAACTATGCTATACAAAATAAGTGTATTTCATGAGTGTATACATTTTTTTAATAATGTACCAAGAGAAATACGGAAACGTACCACTACGTTAATTAGCAATCTCTTTTACTCTGTGCAAGATTTTTTTTAAATTAATTAAAATAACATTTGTTTCGTCTTTATTTTGTGTGTACTTGTAATTTGTGTGTCTCATTTATGTAGATTACAGTTTGTTAATTAATTACCATCCTAATAACTGGTTACACCTGCATTGTATGGAAATAAATGTTTTCTCTTCTTCTTCGACAGAGAGTGGTGGTGTGCTCCTTACTTACCTCTACACTTCATAGTTCCGTAGAACACTTGTATAAAGTAGCAACTTATGATGTCTATTTTAAATCATGTACTTTTAATATAAAAAAAAGTAGTCAAATGATTGTAAAACTAGAACACTTAATTTCGTTACCAATATTAAGTCATAGAAATAGGTATATTATCTATAAGCCCTACTGAAGACATTTTATAGTAAAATACTAATACATCCTTTCGTATTTTGAATGATTTTACTGAAAATGTGTTTAAAAGTATGTTTGTAGTATATGTATATATTTTATTACAAAATGGAAAAGGCAAAAAGCCAACATCACGTGGTATTCCCAGGCGGTCACCCATCCAAGTACTAACCACGCCCGATGTTGCTTAACTTCGGTGATCGGACGAGAACCGGTGTATTCAACATGGTATGGACGTTGGCGAGCAACGTTCAAAAATAATTGATTAGAAAGTAGTTACTACGTTTTTATTAATGATTTAACAAAACAGTCTGTTACTGAAAAATAGAACTGATAGATTTCTATAGAATGATAAGTTGATAAAAGGGTTGACCAACATGACGATCATATTTTTATAGACTGTATTTTTCTGGACTGGACTTTGGCGGACATTGGCGGAATCTCTGCGTTAAATATACACGCGAGAGAGAGAGAGAGAGAGAGAGAGTCCATAAACAACTAATAATAATAACAATTTCTTTAAATGAACGATTGTTTATTTGTACTTGTGCACAATTAGTACACGAGCCAGCGGCAGTTTTGTTTACCTATTTATTGTATGTATTAAGTAAATTATTAGCAAAGGCTTTTGTTAATAGCATTTTTTTTATATAAAAGCCTACCGTAGTGACTCCACTTTGCTTGATGGAAAGCAATACGTGGAGTCCAGGAGTGTTGGTCACCATGCTCATTGCATATCTAGTCAATGCTGTATGGTGACCCACACGCGGACATTTATGAATATTGGGCTTTCACCCAATTGCACTGAAATTCTTGCCTACTCCTCCCACTGGTGTAGTTTCTAGTGTACAATTATTTAGTATTGCGGGAACAATATATGCGGGACCAATACAAGCGATCTAATATGGTGGTGGAAACGTTGATAAATTATTAATTTTAGCTTATAATACAATTTAACTTTGATTATATTAGTATTTTTTTTTTTAAATCGCTAATAAGAATTTAAAGACGGTTTTAGAAATTATTAATAATATGATTTTTTCAAACATCCACTAATGTAGATGTACGAGTTCTTTGAAAGTATAACTATGAAAGTTCATTGTCGAGCTTAATGTGATCTATGTTTAACTTGATTATTCTAAGGCCAGCTACCAACAGTTTAGCTTCGAAAATGCAGTTGGCAACTGGTTTAAACAACTGATTATATTTTGTTGAACATGCGCCCAAATCGGAAGATACAATTATTACATAATAAAGTTTTTTATCGCGCCGCTTTTACACGCTCCGAGTCAATGGGAGCTAGGCTGAAAAGGATGTAATAAGACTTACTTTCCGACACTTCGTGCTATAGCTACAGCCGCAGCCGAGTAGAAACTTCGTTCCAACCGGGGTCCATAGACACAACACGCCTTTGGTAAATTTTAATGTGCTCAAAGTATTAAATACGTGCATTTATTAAATTATTTATTAAGGTAAATAGGTAAATGTTTTAAACAATATTATTAGAGTTTCACTAAAATTTGAATAATTTTCTTAAGTTATAAATATGGCAATTTCGTACATTTTGTCTTATACCAAATTTTTTGGATCAATAAACTTCGGCTTCGCCTCCGGCCGAAGGTTTCTTAAATGGCCCATTATCGGCTTCGGCTTCGGCCAAAATTCGACCTTCAGTCGGACACTAGCCACGACATGTACACCGGTTCTCGTCTTGTGACTGGGAACATCATGTTTGATGATTAGTGTAGGTGATGAATCTACAGTACCTGGAACCTCAAGTATTTACGTAGTTCGAAATAATTTAATAAAAAATGTGACCTATAAAACTGCCGTCATATAATGTCTAGCGTAATTACATTTTCCTATACTTTTGATATCTATATAGTCGTAACTGTACTGTTAACTGTAACGATAAAAAACAAAAATAAATAAATAAGGGAAACGTTTGTGGAGTGAAAAGCCAAGTGGGCAAAAATTAAAAAAGTTTTCATACCAACAGTATGTAAAGCTATTTTTTATGAAATTTTGTATATATTACTAACCGCTTTTTACTTTTGTAATTATCTCGATAAACCATCGCATTGACATTTTTTTTCTTTTTATTCATTCACAGACAAGTCTTCCAATCTTTGTTTAATCACTATCACTTTCTTCGAAGTCATGTCGACCTTTATTTAATAAACTAAATATTTTGACACTCCCTCCCGTTTTATGCAAGTAAGCAACCAATCTACGAGCTATTTAAAACCAGAGGTGACAATGATTATAAATTTAAAGAGAGATATCAAACGAAAACAATAATACCCTACTGTGAAACTATGCTATACAAAATAAGTGTATTTCATGAGTGTATACATTTTTTTAATAATGTACCAAGAGAAATACGGAAACGTACCACTACGTTAATTAGCAATCTCTTTTACTCTGTGCAAGATTTTTTTTAAATTAATTAAAATAACATTTGTTTCGTCTTTATTTTGTGTGTACTTGTAATTTGTGTGTCTCATTTATGTAGATTACAGTTTGTTAATTAATTACCATCCTAATAACTGGTTACACCTGCATTGTATGGAAATAAATGTTTTCTCTTCTTCTTCGACAGAGAGTGGTGGTGTGCTCCTTACTTACCTCTACACTTCATAGTTCCGTAGAACACTTGTATAAAGTAGCAACTTATGATGTCTATTTTAAATCATGTACTTTTAATATAAAAAAAAGTAGTCAAATGATTGTAAAACTAGAACACTTAATTTCGTTACCAATATTAAGTCATAGAAATAGGTATATTATCTATAAGCCCTACTGAAGACATTTTATAGTAAAATACTAATACATCCTTTCGTATTTTGAATGATTTTACTGAAAATGTGTTTAAAAGTATGTTTGTAGTATATGTATATATTTTATTACAAAATGGAAAAGGCAAAAAGCCAACATCACGTGGTATTCCCAGGCGGTCACCCATCCAAGTACTAACCACGCCCGATGTTGCTTAACTTCGGTGATCGGACGAGAACCGGTGTATTCAACATGGTATGGACGTTGGCGAGCAACGTTCAAAAATAATTGATTAGAAAGTAGTTACTACGTTTTTATTAATGATTTAACAAAACAGTCTGTTACTGAAAAATAGAACTGATAGATTTCTATAGAATGATAAGTTGATAAAAGGGTTGACCAACATGACGATCATATTTTTATAGACTGTATTTTTCTGGACTGGACTTTGGCGGACATTGGCGGAATCTCTGCGTTAAATATACACGCGAGAGAGAGAGAGAGAGAGAGAGTCCATAAACAACTAATAATAATAACAATTTCTTTAAATGAACGATTGTTTATTTGTACTTGTGCACAATTAGTACACGAGCCAGCGGCAGTTTTGTTTACCTATTTATTGTATGTATTAAGTAAATTATTAGCAAAGGCTTTTGTTAATAGCATTTTTTTTATATAAAAGCCTACCGTAGTGACTCCACTTTGCTTGATGGAAAGCAATACGTGGAGTCCAGGAGTGGTGGTCACCATGCTCATTGCATATCTAGTCAATGCTGTATGGTGACCCACACGCGGACATTTATGAATATTGGGCTTTCACCCAATTGCACTGAAATTCTTGCCTACTCCTCCCACTGGTGTAGTTTCTAGTGTACAATTATTTAGTATTGCGGGAACAATATATGCGGGACCAATACAAGCGATCTAATATGGTGGTGGAAACGTTGATAAATTATTAATTTTAGCTTATAATACAATTTAACTTTGATTATATTAGTATTTTTTTTTTTAAATCGCTAATAAGAATTTAAAGACGGTTTTAGAAATTATTAATAATATGATTTTTTCAAACATCCACTAATGTAGATGTACGAGTTCTTTGAAAGTATAACTATGAAAGTTCATTGTCGAGCTTAATGTGATCTATGTTTAACTTGATTATTCTAAGGCCAGCTACCAACAGTTTAGCTTCGAAAATGCAGTTGGCAACTGGTTTAAACAACTGATTATATTTTGTTGAACATGCGCCCAAATCGGAAGATACAATTATTACATAATAAAGTTTTTTATCGCGCCGCTTTTACACGCTCCGAGTCAATGGGAGCTAGGCTGAAAAGGATGTAATAAGACTTACTTTCCGACACTTCGTGCTATAGCTACAGCCGCAGCCGAGTAGAAACTTCGTTCCAACCGGGGTCCATAGACACAACACGCCTTTGGTAAATTTTAATGTGCTCAAAGTATTAAATACGTGCATTTATTAAATTATTTATTAAGGTAAATAGGTAAATGTTTTAAACAATATTATTAGAGTTTCACTAAAATTTGAATAATTTTCTTAAGTTATAAATATGGCAATTTCGTACATTTTGTCTTATACCAAATTTTTTGGATCAATAAACTTCGGCTTCGCCTCCGGCCGAAGGTTTCTTAAATGGCCCATTATCGGCTTCGGCTTCGGCCAAAATTCGACCTTCAGTCGGACACTAGCCACGACATGTACACCGGTTCTCGTCTTGTGACTGGGAACATCATGTTTGATGATTAGTGTAGGTGATGAATCTACAGTACCTGGAACCTCAAGTATTTACGTAGTTCGAAATAATTTAATAAAAAATGTGACCTATAAAACTGCCGTCATATAATGTCTAGCGTAATTACATTTTCATATACTTTTGATATCTATATAGTCGTAACTGTACTGTTAACTGTAACGATAAAAAACAAAAATAAATAAATAAGGGAAACGTTTGTGGAGTGAAAAGCCAAGTGGGCAAAAATTAAAAAGTTTTCATACCAACAGTATGTAAAGCTATTTTTTATGAAATTTTGTATATATTACTAACCGCTTTTTACTTTTGTAATTATCTCGATAAACCATCGCATTGACATTTTTTTTCTTTTTATTCATTCACAGACAAGTCTTCCAATCTTTGTTTAATCACTATCACTTTCTTCGAAGTCATGTCGACCTTTATTTAATAAACTAAATATTTTGACACTCCCTCCCGTTTTATGCAAGTAAGCAACCAATCTACGAGCTATTTAAAACCAGAGGTGACAATGATTATAAATTTAAAGAGAGATATCAAACGAAAACAATAATACCCTACTGTGAAACTATGCTATACAAAATAAGTGTATTTCATGAGTGTATACATTTTTTTAATAATGTACCAAGAGAAATACGGAAACGTACCACTACGTTAATTAGCAATCTCTTTTACTCTGTGCAAGATTTTTTTTAAATTAATTAAAATAACATTTGTTTCGTCTTTATTTTGTGTGTACTTGTAATTTGTGTGTCTCATTTATGTAGATTACAGTTTGTTAATTAATTACCATCCTAATAACTGGTTACACCTGCATTGTATGGAAATAAATGTTTTCTCTTCTTCTTCGACAGAGAGTGGTGGTGTGCTCCTTACTTACCTCTACACTTCATAGTTCCGTAGAACACTTGTATAAAGTAGCAACTTATGATGTCTATTTTAAATCATGTACTTTTAATATAAAAAAAAGTAGTCAAATGATTGTAAAACTAGAACACTTAATTTCGTTACCAATATTAAGTCATAGAAATAGGTATATTATCTATAAGCCCTACTGAAGACATTTTATAGTAAAATACTAATACATCCTTTCGTATTTTGAATGATTTTACTGAAAATGTGTTTAAAAGTATGTTTGTAGTATATGTATATATTTTATTACAAAATGGAAAAGGCAAAAAGCCAACATCACGTGGTATTCCCAGGCGGTCACCCATCCAAGTACTAACCACGCCCGATGTTGCTTAACTTCGGTGATCGGACGAGAACCGGTGTATTCAACATGGTATGGACGTTGGCGAGCAACGTTCAAAAATAATTGATTAGAAAGTAGTTACTACGTTTTTATTAATGATTTAACAAAACAGTCTGTTACTGAAAAATAGAACTGATAGATTTCTATAGAATGATAAGTTGATAAAAGGGTTGACCAACATGACGATCATATTTTTATAGACTGTATTTTTCTGGACTGGACTTTGGCGGACATTGGCGGAATCTCTGCGTTAAATATACACGCGAGAGAGAGAGAGAGAGAGAGAGAGTCCATAAACAACTAATAATAATAACAATTTCTTTAAATGAACGATTGTTTATTTGTACTTGTGCACAATTAGTACACGAGCCAGCGGCAGTTTTGTTTACCTATTTATTGTATGTATTAAGTAAATTATTAGCAAAGGCTTTTGTTAATAGCATTTTTTTTATATAAAAGCCTACCGTAGTGACTCCACTTTGCTTGATGGAAAGCAATACGTGGAGTCCAGGAGTGGTGGTCACCATGCTCATTGCATATCTAGTCAATGCTGTATGGTGACCCACACGCGGACATTTATGAATATTGGGCTTTCACCCAATTGCACTGAAATTCTTGCCTACTCCTCCCACTGGTGTAGTTTCTAGTGTACAATTATTTAGTATTGCGGGAACAATATATGCGGGACCAATACAAGCGATCTAATATGGTGGTGGAAACGTTGATAAATTATTAATTTTAGCTTATAATACAATTTAACTTTGATTATATTAGTATTTTTTTTTTTAAATCGCTAATAAGAATTTAAAGACGGTTTTAGAAATTATTAATAATATGATTTTTTCAAACATCCACTAATGTAGATGTACGAGTTCTTTGAAAGTATAACTATGAAAGTTCATTGTCGAGCTTAATGTGATCTATGTTTAACTTGATTATTCTAAGGCCAGCTACCAACAGTTTAGCTTCGAAAATGCAGTTGGCAACTGGTTTAAACAACTGATTATATTTTGTTGAACATGCGCCCAAATCGGAAGATACAATTATTACATAATAAAGTTTTTTATCGCGCCGCTTTTACACGCTCCGAGTCAATGGGAGCTAGGCTGAAAAGGATGTAATAAGACTTACTTTCCGACACTTCGTGCTATAGCTACAGCCGCAGCCGAGTAGAAACTTCGTTCCAACCGGGGTCCATAGACACAACACGCCTTTGGTAAATTTTAATGTGCTCAAAGTATTAAATACGTGCATTTATTAAATTATTTATTAAGGTAAATAGGTAAATGTTTTAAACAATATTATTAGAGTTTCACTAAAATTTGAATAATTTTCTTAAGTTATAAATATGGCAATTTCGTACATTTTGTCTTATACCAAATTTTTTGGATCAATAAACTTCGGCTTCGCCTCCGGCCGAAGGTTTCTTAAATGGCCCATTATCGGCTTCGGCTTCGGCCAAAATTCGACCTTCAGTCGGACACTAGCCACGACATGTACACCGGTTCTCGTCTTGTGACTGGGAACATCATGTTTGATGATTAGTGTAGGTGATGAATCTACAGTACCTGGAACCTCAAGTATTTACGTAGTTCGAAATAATTTAATAAAAAATGTGACCTATAAAACTGCCGTCATATAATGTCTAGCGTAATTACATTTTCATATACTTTTGATATCTATATAGTCGTAACTGTACTGTTAACTGTAACGATAAAAAACAAAAATAAATAAATAAGCGAAACGTTTGTGGAGTGAAAAGCCAAGTGGGCAAAAATTAAAAAAGTTTTCATACCAACAGTATGTAAAGCTATTTTTTATGAAATTTTGTATATATTACTAACCGCTTTTTACTTTTGTAATTATCTCGATAAACCATCGCATTGACATTTTTTTTCTTTTTATTCATTCACAGACAAGTCTTCCAATCTTTGTTTAATCACTATCACTTTCTTCGAAGTCATGTCGACCTTTATTTAATAAACTAAATATTTTGACACTCCCTCCCGTTTTATGCAAGTAAGCAACCAATCTACGAGCTATTTAAAACCAGAGGTGACAATGATTATAAATTTAAAGAGAGATATCAAACGAAAACAATAATACCCTACTGTGAAACTATGCTATACAAAATAAGTGTATTTCATGAGTGTATACATTTTTTTAATAATGTACCAAGAGAAATACGGAAACGTACCACTACGTTAATTAGCAATCTCTTTTACTCTGTGCAAGATTTTTTTTAAATTAATTAAAATAACATTTGTTTCGTCTTTATTTTGTGTGTACTTGTAATTTGTGTGTCTCATTTATGTAGATTACAGTTTGTTAATTAATTACCATCCTAATAACTGGTTACACCTGCATTGTATGGAAATAAATGTTTTCTCTTCTTCTTCGACAGAGAGTGGTGGTGTGCTCCTTACTTACCTCTACACTTCATAGTTCCGTAGAACACTTGTATAAAGTAGCAACTTATGATGTCTATTTTAAATCATGTACTTTTAATATAAAAAAAAGTAGTCAAATGATTATAAAACTAGAACACTTAATTTCGTTACCAATATTATGTCATAGAAATAGGTATATTATCTATAAGCCCTACTGAAGACATTTTATAGTAAAATACTAATACATCCTTTCGTATTTTGAATGATTTTACTGAAAATGTGTTTAAAAGTATGTTTGTAGTATATGTATATATTTTATTACAAAATGGAAAAGGCAAAAAGCCAACATCACGTGGTATTCCCAGGCGGTCACCCATCCAAGTACTAACCACGCCCGATGTTGCTTAACTTCGGTGATCGGACGAGAACCGGTGTATTCAACATGGTATGGATGTTGGCGAGCAACGTTCAAAAATAATTGATTAGAAAGTAGTTACTACGTTTTTATTAATGATTTAACAAAACAGTCTGTTACTGAAAAATAGAACTGATAGATTTCTATAGAATGATAAGTTGATAAAAGGGTTGACCAACATGACGATCATATTTTTATAGACTGTATTTTTCTGGACTGGACTTTGGCGGACATTGGCGGAATCTCTGCGTTAAATATACACGCGAGAGAGAGAGAGAGAGAGAGAGTCCATAAACAACTAATAATAATAACAATTTCTTTAAATGAACGATTGTTTATTTGTACTTGTGCACAATTAGTACACGAGCCAGCGGCAGTTTTGTTTACCTATTTATTGTATGTATTAAGTAAATTATTAGCAAAGGCTTTTGTTAATAGCATTTTTTTTATATAAAAGCCTACCGTAGTGACTCCACTTTGCTTGATGGAAAGCAATACGTGGAGTCCAGGAGTGGTGGTCACCATGCTCATTGCATATCTAGTCAATGCTGTATGGTGACCCACACGCGGACATTTATGAATATTGGGCTTTCACCCAATTGCACTGAAATTCTTGCCTACTCCTCCCACTGGTGTAGTTTCTAGTGTACAATTATTTAGTATTGCGGGAACAATATATGCGGGACCAATACAAGCGATCTAATATGGTGGTGGAAACGTTGATAAATTATTAATTTTAGCTTATAATACAATTTAACTTTGATTATATTAGTATTTTTTTTTTTAAATCGCTAATAAGAATTTAAAGACGGTTTTAGAAATTATTAATAATATGATTTTTTCAAACATCCACTAATGTAGATGTACGAGTTCTTTGAAAGTATAACTATGAAAGTTCATTGTCGAGCTTAATGTGATCTATGTTTAACTTGATTATTCTAAGGCCAGCTACCAACAGTTTAGCTTCGAAAATGCAGTTGGCAACTGGTTTAAACAACTGATTATATTTTGTTGAACATGCGCCCAAATCGGAAGATACAATTATTACATAATAAAGTTTTTTATCGCGCCGCTTTTACACGCTCCGAGTCAATGGGAGCTAGGCTGAAAAGGATGTAATAAGACTTACTTTCCGACACTTCGTGCTATAGCTACAGCCGCAGCCGAGTAGAAACTTCGTTCCAACCGGGGTCCATAGACACAACACGCCTTTGGTAAATTTTAATGTGCTCAAAGTATTAAATACGTGCATTTATTAAATTATTTATTAAGGTAAATAGGTAAATGTTTTAAACAATATTATTAGAGTTTCACTAAAATTTGAATAATTTTCTTAAGTTATAAATATGGCAATTTCGTACATTTTGTCTTATACCAAATTTTTTGGATCAATAAACTTCGGCTTCGCCTCCGGCCGAAGGTTTCTTAAATGGCCCATTATCGGCTTCGGCTTCGGCCAAAATTCGACCTTCAGTCGGACACTAGCCACGACATGTACACCGGTTCTCGTCTTGTGACTGGGAACATCATGTTTGATGATTAGTGTAGGTGATGAATCTACAGTACCTGGAACCTCAAGTATTTACGTAGTTCGAAATAATTTAATAAAAAATGTGACCTATAAAACTGCCGTCATATAATGTCTAGCGTAATTACATTTTCATATACTTTTGATATCTATATAGTCGTAACTGTACTGTTAACTGTAACGATAAAAAACAAAAATAAATAAATAAGCGAAACGTTTGTGGAGTGAAAAGCCAAGTGGGCAAAAATTAAAAAAGTTTTCATACCAACAGTATGTAAAGCTATTTTTTATGAAATTTTGTATATATTACTAACCGCTTTTTACTTTTGTAATTATCTCGATAAACCATCGCATTGACATTTTTTTTCTTTTTATTCATTCACAGACAAGTCTTCCAATCTTTGTTTAATCACTATCACTTTCTTCGAAGTCATGTCGACCTTTATTTAATAAACTAAATATTTTGACACTCCCTCCCGTTTTATGCAAGTAAGCAACCAATCTACGAGCTATTTAAAACCAGAGGTGACAATGATTATAAATTTAAAGAGAGATATCAAACGAAAACAATAATACCCTACTGTGAAACTATGCTATACAAAATAAGTGTATTTCATGAGTGTATACATTTTTTTAATAATGTACCAAGAGAAATACGGAAACGTACCACTACGTTAATTAGCAATCTCTTTTACTCTGTGCAAGATTTTTTTTAAATTAATTAAAATAACATTTGTTTCGTCTTTATTTTGTGTGTACTTGTAATTTGTGTGTCTCATTTATGTAGATTACAGTTTGTTAATTAATTACCATCCTAATAACTGGTTACACCTGCATTGTATGGAAATAAATGTTTTCTCTTCTTCTTCGACAGAGAGTGGTGGTGTGCTCCTTACTTACCTCTACACTTCATAGTTCCGTAGAACACTTGTATAAAGTAGCAACTTATGATGTCTATTTTAAATCATGTACTTTTAATATAAAAAAAAGTAGTCAAATGATTATAAAACTAGAACACTTAATTTCGTTACCAATATTAAGTCATAGAAATAGGTATATTATCTATAAGCCCTACTGAAGACATTTTATAGTAAAATACTAATACATCCTTTCGTATTTTGAATGATTTTACTGAAAATGTGTTTAAAAGTATGTTTGTAGTATATGTATATATTTTATTACAAAATGGAAAAGGCAAAAAGCCAACATCACGTGGTATTCCCAGGCGGTCACCCATCCAAGTACTAACCACGCCCGATGTTGCTTAACTTCGGTGATCGGACGAGAACCGGTGTATTCAACATGGTATGGATGTTGGCGAGCAACGTTCAAAAATAATTGATTAGAAAGTAGTTACTACGTTTTTATTAATGATTTAACAAAACAGTCTGTTACTGAAAAATAGAACTGATAGATTTCTATAGAATGATAAGTTGATAAAAGGGTTGACCAACATGACGATCATATTTTTATAGACTGTATTTTTCTGGACTGGACTTTGGCGGACATTGGCGGAATCTCTGCGTTAAATATACACGCGAGAGAGAGAGAGAGAGAGAGAGTCCATAAACAACTAATAATAATAACAATTTCTTTAAATGAACGATTGTTTATTTGTACTTGTGCACAATTAGTACACGAGCCAGCGGCAGTTTTGTTTACCTATTTATTGTATGTATTAAGTAAATTATTAGCAAAGGCTTTTGTTAATAGCATTTTTTTTATATAAAAGCCTACCGTAGTGACTCCACTTTGCTTGATGGAAAGCAATACGTGGAGTCCAGGAGTGGTGGTCACCATGCTCATTGCATATCTAGTCAATGCTGTATGGTGACCCACACGCGGACATTTATGAATATTGGGCTTTCACCCAATTGCACTGAAATTCTTGCCTACTCCTCCCACTGGTGTAGTTTCTAGTGTACAATTATTTAGTATTGCGGGAACAATATATGCGGGACCAATACAAGCGATCTAATATGGTGGTGGAAACGTTGATAAATTATTAATTTTAGCTTATAATACAATTTAACTTTGATTATATTAGTATTTTTTTTTTTAAATCGCTAATAAGAATTTAAAGACGGTTTTAGAAATTATTAATAATATGATTTTTTCAAACATCCACTAATGTAGATGTACGAGTTCTTTGAAAGTATAACTATGAAAGTTCATTGTCGAGCTTAATGTGATCTATGTTTAACTTGATTATTCTAAGGCCAGCTACCAACAGTTTAGCTTCGAAAATGCAGTTGGCAACTGGTTTAAACAACTGATTATATTTTGTTGAACATGCGCCCAAATCGGAAGATACAATTATTACATAATAAAGTTTTTTATCGCGCCGCTTTTACACGCTCCGAGTCAATGGGAGCTAGGCTGAAAAGGATGTAATAAGACTTACTTTCCGACACTTCGTGCTATAGCTACAGCCGCAGCCGAGTAGAAACTTCGTTCCAACCGGGGTCCATAGACACAACACGCCTTTGGTAAATTTTAATGTGCTCAAAGTATTAAATACGTGCATTTATTAAATTATTTATTAAGGTAAATAGGTAAATGTTTTAAACAATATTATTAGAGTTTCACTAAAATTTGAATAATTTTCTTAAGTTATAAATATGGCAATTTCGTACATTTTGTCTTATACCAAATTTTTTGGATCAATAAACTTCGGCTTCGCCTCCGGCCGAAGGTTTCTTAAATGGCCCATTATCGGCTTCGGCTTCGGCCAAAATTCGACCTTCAGTCGGACACTAGCCACGACATGTACACCGGTTCTCGTCTTGTGACTGGGAACATCATGTTTGATGATTAGTGTAGGTGATGAATCTACAGTACCTGGAACCTCAAGTATTTACGTAGTTCGAAATAATTTAATAAAAAATGTGACCTATAAAACTGCCGTCATATAATGTCTAGCGTAATTACATTTTCATATACTTTTGATATCTATATAGTCGTAACTGTACTGTTAACTGTAACGATAAAAAACAAAAATAAATAAATAAGGGAAACGTTTGTGGAGTGAAAAGCCAAGTGGGCAAAAATTAAAAAGTTTTCATACCAACAGTATGTAAAGCTATTTTTTATGAAATTTTGTATATATTACTAACCGCTTTTTACTTTTGTAATTATCTCGATAAACCATCGCATTGACATTTTTTTTCTTTTTATTCATTCACAGACAAGTCTTCCAATCTTTGTTTAATCACTATCACTTTCTTCGAAGTCATGTCGACCTTTATTTAATAAACTAAATATTTTGACACTCCCTCCCGTTTTATGCAAGTAAGCAACCAATCTACGAGCTATTTAAAACCAGAGGTGACAATGATTATAAATTTAAAGAGAGATATCAAACGAAAACAATAATACCCTACTGTGAAACTATGCTATACAAAATAAGTGTATTTCATGAGTGTATACATTTTTTTAATAATGTACCAAGAGAAATACGGAAACGTACCACTACGTTAATTAGCAATCTCTTTTACTCTGTGCAAGATTTTTTTAAAATTACAGCAAATAAAATTACTTAAAATAACATTTGTTTCGTCTTTATTTTGTGTGTACTTGTAATTTGTGTGCCTCATTTATGTAGATTACAGTTTGTTAATTAATTACCATCCTAATAACTGGTTACACCTGCATTGTATGGAAATAAATGTTTTTCTCTTCTTCTTCGACAGAGAGTGGTGGTGTGCTCCTTACTTACCTCTACACTCCATAGTTCCGTAGAACACTTGTATAAAGTAGCAACTTATGATGTCTATTTTAAATCATGTACTTTTAATATAAAAAAAAGTAGTCAAATGATTGTAAAACTAGAACACTTAATTTCGTTACCAATATTATGTCATAGAAATAGGTATATTATCTATAAGCCCTATTGAAGACATTTTATAGTAAAATACTAATACATCCTTTCGTATTTTGAATGATTTTACTGAAAATGTGTTTAAAAGTATGTTTGTAGTATATGTATATATTTTATTACAAAATGGAAAAGGCAAAAAGCCAACATCACGTGGTATTCCCAGGCGGTCACCCATCCAAGTACTAACCACGCCCGATGTTGCTTAACTTCGGTGATCGGACGAGAACCGGTGTATTCAACATGGTATGGACGTTGGCGAGCAACGTTCAAAAATAATTGATTAGAAAGTAGTTACTACGTTTTTATTAATGATTTAACAAAACAGTCTGTTACTGAAAAATAGAACTGATAGATTTCTATAGAATGATAAGTTGATAAAAGGGTTGACCAACATGACGATCATATTTTTATAGACTGTATTTTTCTGGACTGGACTTTGGCGGACATTGGCGGAATCTCTGCGTTAAATATACACGCGAGAGAGAGAGAGAGAGAGAGAGTCCATAAACAACTAATAATAATAACAATTTCTTTAAATGAACGATTGTTTATTTGTACTTGTGCACAATTAGTACACGAGCCAGCGGCAGTTTTGTTTACCTATTTATTGTATGTATTAAGTAAATTATTAGCAAAGGCTTTTGTTAATAGCATTTTTTTTATATAAAAGCCTACCGTAGTGACTCCACTTTGCTTGATGGAAAGCAATACGTGGAGTCCAGGAGTGGTGGTCACCATGCTCATTGCATATCTGTATTGAATAGGCCGGGAGCCAACGTCTGTGTGTCATCACTGCGGGATCTGCCGCGAGGATACCGCACTTCACACACTTCTTGAGTGCTCTGCGTGGATGCAGCAGCGCGTAGACCTGGCGACGGCTATAGGTGGGGGTGGCCTCTCGTTGGAGACCATGATTGTGTCTATGGTCTTGAACGAGTGCGCATGGGATTCCGCCGCCTCGTTTTGCGAGGAGGTGATGCTCGCCAAAGAGGCGGCGGAAAGGATAAGGGAGAGAACTAGTACTCTCCCGACCCGCAGAAGACGCACCAGACGCCGGAGAGAACAAGCTGATTTCCGGCCTCCATAAGCGCTGGCCTGGGGGGGATGGACTGGGTTATACACCGCCCTAGCAGAAGCAGGCCCAAGACGGCGGCGCCGTGCTCGCGCCTCTTTAAAATGATGGCCGATACACGATAGTGGGGTCGTCTGTTATTCAACAGACGGCTAGGTCTGCCGGGGTGCACAGGGTTTACCTTTTAAGGGTACACCTGAGGCTCCGGCAATAAGACTCTGTGACGGAACACCGTGTGGTTTTAGTCGGTTCGAGTCCGACATACCACCTCACCTTTTAGCCCGGTGAGGTGACGACCCGTGAGGGTTTCCACACGTAAAAAAAAAAACAAGTATTTTTTCCGTAAGAAGTTTTTTAAATTTTTAATTAAATTTTTAAGCAGTTTGTAATGTGGTCTTACCAAAATTGGTATTTCAACAATGTACATTTACTGAATTGTAAAAATATCTTTTTTTTTCTTTTTTTTCTTATTAAAAAAGACAACTCCGGCATTAGGATTAATTCCGACTTAACAAACATTCAAATAACGGACACAAAGAACACCCAGACTCAGAATAACAATTTGAGGATTACACAAAGTGTTGTCCCGGGGGGGGATCGAACCCACAACACTATTTTTAAATAAAACAAACAAGAGAAGCCTTCAGCTTACTTACTTAATATGAAATGTCACTTATGTATTCGTTTTTTTTAATTTCTATGATTCAAGATGTTTTCAGTTTTAAGTAATCATTATTATTACTGAAATGGAGACTCTTATAATTGTACATTCTAATCTTCTATTATCTTATGACGTCTTTCACAACTCAAACTTTCTTTAGATAAAATAGTAGATTAATCTGTAAACATATGTTTTGATAAATATGACATTGAAAGGTGAAGTTTTAGTATTTGTGTAGACGTGCTTTTCATAAGTAATTTATTATGTTTATGTCTGGCAACATTCAGATTAAGAATCAAATTAGTTGTTCACGAAATAGTCGTGTGATTCACGGAGGAGTAGTGTAGGGCCTTCCCATTTCTTCCCACTGGTGTCGTAAAAGGTGTACAGTCCTTTAAACATTAACGCCAGTTAACAGTAGAAATGTGAACTCTCTCCATGGGAGAATTGGATCATTCTTGACTGCAAATCTTATAGATAGTTTCTTGCCAGACTTGCCAGACTAAGTATATAGTTTTCGAAAAATTTGCAAAATGTTCTATATTTTGCATTAGTACTCGAATCATTCCTTTTTTAAAAGGAACTTATATAAGTAATCTATATTAATATAATCAAGCTGAATAGAACTCTTGTTTGTTTGTTTAAACGGGCTAATCTCTAGAACTATCAGGCCGATACGAATGATTGATGAATGATTAAAGGGCTCAGACTTCCCGGCATCAGCCAGTTGGAGTTATTGGTATGCGACCCTGACTCAGTTGAGATATTGCTTATACTTCCCACTCCATGCTATATACTGTCAATATACTCAAAACTTTCCCATCTAATTCCCTAAAGTGCCCGGACGGCAATTGGCGTAAATCGGACTAAATTGTAATCAGCAAAGGTGCTGACTACCCTTTTGGAGATACAGGCTTTAGTGTATATATATATAATGGGGACGAAGAGGGGGGGGGGGTTGGCAAAAACATAGCAAACTTACTTGTTATTCTGACATTATTTGTAAAAGCCAGTTGTTGTGTTATAAACTGATTATTCGTGATATAAATTTTACATTCTCATTATAAGGGTTGCCACTTACACTTTGTATTAACCGGTCACCTTCAACATGGACTTGCATAAATATTCTTTCTACATAAATAATTTGGCTACAAATATAAAAAATGGATTTTTGGCCTGGACACCTAGTAATAAACAATTAAGCTTTATTTTAAGTTATAGATATATATATATAAATTATATAAACTGACTGACTGACTGACTAGTTTATTTTTGTCGTGTCAGAGACAAAACTAAACTAGACAGATTGGTGGTTGTTATGACGACCTTGAAGGAGAGGAGAGACTCGCACTCTGTCTCTGAAAGTAGAGCTAGAATTATTAGTTTAGCCGTGGCTTACTATAGATATATTGTACTTAAGACTCATGTCATGTGGCAACCCTAACAGTTATAGATAACAAGTTCGTTGGGGGCACAAAACATATTGTGATGACGTCATGAAGATTATTACTTATTTACTTACTTAGTATTACTCAAACAAGTCAAGGTCACATAAACTGAACTGGTTGATGGCGGCTCCCAGGCCTCGAACCGAAACTTACTCACTTATGACATGATATGAAAAATACAAGACATTAACGTGTTTATGTGGTTTTGTGACTACTGTCAACAATGTTAAATGATTGATGACAACGCTCATATTGAAAATGTTAAAAAAAAAAAACTAACAACAACTATTTATGGTAAGTGTAACACAACCCACACGATTAAATATATTTTCGTTTGTTTCAGATTCAATTTTTTTAATATTAAGAATAGATCGATATCATTATATCGATAAATATCGATTAGTCGATTAGTAGAGGAGCCAAATTATTTTTGAAATATAAACAGTTGTTTCCATTCTTTGATACAATTAAGACGTACACTGAGTGTCCACCTATATATTTCCAAGTTTGCAGTAGCAATGACGTTACGTTACAAATGTTCCTTTTTCTGTCCTAAAAATACAGAAAGTCAAACATTTAGACGAGGAGTTTACGCCTAACGTGTTGCTAGCGTTAGTCGTTTTATACCTGTACAGAGTTTCTTTCTGGATTAACGGTAACATAGAGTTTATATTAATAAGTAAATTATGGTTAATATTGTTGACGAGTTTTATGGATAATCACCCTTATCGCAGCTTAAAACCTTTATTTGGTTAGTGGGCTCGGACTTCCCTGCAACAATCAGTTCGAGTTACTGGTCCTTGTTTTACTTGAGCTATGGCTTGCACTATCTGGTCTATCTGTATAAGCAATATCCAATTCCATACTTTACATTCCTTAAGTTTAATATGCTTTCAATTGCGAACATAATTTTGTTTAATTACACAAGTTGAACCAAATGATAGTTTACAAAATGTGGGCGTTTCTGTAACATCTTTAACTTATCTTCGTAAATGAAAGCGTGATGAGTATAAGTCCTAATACATATACTCAGTGAGTATTTGGAAGAGAGTTCTAAAGCCTTTTAATTTTCAATCATCTAAAATATGGGACGTATATATTTGACATTTACATCCAAGGATATTTAAAGAAAGATACGTTACTTTTATACTGAACGGCTCCGGTTATTGTTGCTGTATGACATGACGTACTTATTTATAAGTGTTTATATACTTTAAACTGAGAATGCGAAAGATAATGCAGAATGCATGGTAGAGAGAGAGATAGCTATCTTTTGTGTGTTGCTCTTGAATTATACAGCAAATTATAGAATAGTTAGTACTGTTACAGACAAGACATAGAATATTCCAAACTGTATGTTTGTTAATAGCTTCTGAATGGTAATGAGTGTTCCGTAAAAAAATATGTTGTAAAACTAAACAATTGTCTTATAAATCACTATACTGTATAAATATGCACAGATAAAGAAGATTATACACGAGGGTGAATCAAAATGTTCTTGGAATATAAATCAAAATAAACTTGTGGTAGTTTGAGTAGCTTTATTCAGTTTTTTTATTTTCAATAGGGAGCAAACGAGTTGACAGGTCATCTGATACTGACTACAGCCGGACCTGGACACCAACAACTCAAGAGTCACAAGTGCGTTGCCGGCCTTGAACGGTTCAGTATTAGTAGTATTCAGTATTCAAATAAAAATTATTTCATTTCATGTAATCTTATAGCCTGTATAAATTTTGAGCTATTGCTTATACTTCCCGATCACTCTGTAGAAGTAATATTCTTCATTCCCTATCTTTACCTTCCCTTTCAATGTACTCCAATTTACCCATCCATTCCCCTAAAGTGCAATAGGTTTGTCCCCTGTTGTCTATTGCCGCCTACGTAAATGGTACTAATATGTTGGCGTCAGTTACGCCTCTGCCTACCCCTTCGGGAGTACAGGCGTGAGTGTATGTATGTGTGTACATTATGTACGTATGAATTTTGAGATGTGGTGTTACGCGGCAGTAATATAAGCATATCTATGAATTGAATAAAACTACTAAGATTTAATTAGACAGTTTCCTTCTATCCTTTTTCCCAACCTTCTGCTTGATTAATCTATGACTCACGCAAGGTGCCCGCTATTTGTCCTTGTCGCACTGCAGTTGCAATCATATTCTCTATCCTTCTTTTATCGTGTATCTAATAATAAAGGATTTTATTTAGTAATTTCGGTAAATAAGCAACAAACCCATGACAAAATACAAATAATAAACTTATAAATATTAACTCGTCGTAACTCTTTCATTCTTAGTTACCTTGGAAGCTTAGTTTTACACCTTCTTTACACACAACTCCTGCATTAAGGTTATAATATTAATACTTCACGGAGCCGCTCTGACGTGTTTATTCACTAGCTTCTACTGACCGACTAAATCAAATCACGACATTTGTCTACATTTCTCTTCAACAATTAGCTCGCGCTAGTGCGATATCTACCTTTTTTATATTATATCATTACTTACACCTATTAATAAGTAACAGCACTGTTGGAATACCAATTTCTTGAGACACTTTAAAGACGACGATTTCACTATGATATTTTCCATTTAAATTAATGAAAAGTTGAATTTAAAAGACTGTCATTAATGATGTAAATAGAAACGAATGAATTGTTTTATATTTATTATTATGAAAATCTTTTTCCTGGATTATTGGAAGTGTTAATAGATCTATTTTGAATTTAAAATATAAAAATAGGTGAATTAACCAAAACAGAACTTTACTGAACGCCCAATTCCCCCTATCCTACCTATTTTCCCTTCCCTGTCTTACCTCATTACTCTAGAAATCAGGCAGTGGAGTTACGACTCTAGAGTGGCAGGTGTCCATGGGCGGCGGTTGTCACTTACCATCAGATGACGCTCTGCTTATCAGTTCTCCATGCCATAAAAAAAATATGTTGTATTCACAAATGGAACTAACACAAAAATTTGTTTAACGGGAGTGTATAAGCTGATAGCTCAATCTGTTTTGGACGTAACTAAATGGCTCAAAAGAATTCGATGAATTATATGTTTTTAAATTCGTCTCTATCAAACTCAAAGTCATGTCATGACTTGGATGCGAAAGTCAAAGTTGGTATATTACAAAATTGAATGTTAACACATATGTATATCTACCAGCAGTTGTTGGGTAGTTGATGGTTGATGTTATTAATAAACAGAAAACTTCATACATTTTACCTTTACAGACATAGGCATGAGTGTATATACTCATATATGAAGTAAACTTTAAAAATATGGCAAATATATACCAAAGAATATCAGTGCTCGTTCCATACATAAGGAACTAGCTACACAACTGATCGACACTTCTCGTGACCAGAAGCTGGCGTTTTCCTTACGCAGCGAATAAAGCATTGCCATTTAACTTGGTACTGCTGCCAGCCTCCTGGGAATGCCACCAGCAGGCGACGATGCGGAGGAATTTTACGATGCATGTTTGTAAATTGTCCTTAGTTTTATTTAATTATGTTTTTTTTTCTTTATTTTATCTATAGACAATGGTAAATATTTGAAATCATCAAACTAGATAAATCTAATAATATAATATGTTTGATAATTGTGGACGGAGAGGTCACATAATTGTGATACAAATATTTACTAAGAGGACAGCAGATAATAAAATGATAAGATTTGTTTTGATTTTATAAAATTACTGCAATATTTTCATAAACATATGTATATGTCGTCATAGAATTATGCTGATTTGTGTATGGGAATAAAGTTGCATGCGGTATATACAACTTTATTCACATTTAGACACACATGTATATAATTAAACATTGACAAACGATACAAACAGATATAATTTAAAATACTGACAAGTCAAATATTATTTAATGATTAGAAAAGGGTCTTAATTGCTGGTATGTATATAACAATTCGTACATATGTATGTACATAGTACGTATAACACCCTCACGGCTGTATCCCCGAATGTGTAGGCAGATAAGATTCAATACAGATATTTTGACAACTGTAAATTGTCACCCACTCACGTAATATGCAAGAAGCAGGCTTACTGATAATGTTAAAGATGGAGATTAAAGGTTACTGATTACCTGTATCACACGGGAAAGGTAAACAATATGAGAAAAGAGATATTGCTTGTTGTTTGCCAGGTGAGAAACTTAGCTCAAGTAGGTCAGAGTTGCAGACCTGTAACTCGAACATTACCATTTCCAAAGATTATTGTGAGTGAGCGAAATAATGGTTAGTAAATGTAGGTGTTTAACCTCACCTTACCTAACATACAGACTGACAGAGGGACAGGCAGACATACATTCTAAAAACTGTTAGTTTGGATTCTATTGCTCTAAAGATATAGTTTTTTTTCAATATCTATAATACTAGAATAAAAACTTTCGTGAATTAGATTCATATTTATTTAAATATACGGTTCAACTCATGTGTGTATTTCGGGGATGCCCGACTAGTACAGGACTGTGCATCGTCCGGTACCGTCGCGGCTGGACGACTTACTCCTTGAAAAAGGCCTCCTGTCGGGACCGAAACTAGTCGAGCACCCCCGAAATACACACGTGAGTATAATCGTATATTTAAATAAATATAATATCTATAATGTACAGACATTCGTATTTACAGAATTAGATTTCCAGCAAAAGCCAGTTCGAGTTCCAGATGTGGCCCTGACCTGTAACAGTCATGAACGTTATGACTGTTACTAGGCGCATAATATTTATTTGTTTTTTAACTTTGGTCGAGACCTGTGAGATGTGACGTCATATATTTTAAAGCTCATCTATTCCAATATCAGATAATAAACACGGTATCATGAATATACCACGTGTTCTTGTTTCATAACGCATTTATCTTTATGCATTTTATTGATCCAATGAACTTTAAACCTTATTCCAACGTTCTTAAGACTTGATATCAATGGATAAAATATTGACACGGTTGTACAATTATGAAATTATGAAATTATGGTCTCTGTTGTATACAGTTATAAGGGTTGTTTTTTCGTAAGGTTGTTTATCTTATCAAGCGTTGCACCCGGTGATGGGAATATTTTTCGATTATACATAAATAATATTTATTGATTTATTAAGTGGCAAATATAATAAGTATATTGGGTTATTGACATAAATATAATATATTAATCAATTATTCGTTAATTTGGAGCCACCTGAATGACGACTTGTCAACATTGCAATACACTGAAATACTTTATTAGTAATTATTATACAACTATCATCTGCCGCGACTTCTCAAGCTTGGAATTTAGAATCAAGTACACATTTGTATCTCTCGCATTTTAAGTTAGACCCCTAGCTATACATCTGAGAAAACGGCATACTATTCCATGCAGTAGTTTTGCGTGATGCGTGTACAAACATACAGACAGACATAGGGACAGAGAGAAATACATTCTAAACACTGTTATTAGTTAACAAATATAAGTTTGTTTTCATTATCTACAATGTATAGACGTTCGTGTTTACAAAGTTGGACTTCACGGCAATATGCAGTTCGAGTTCCAGGTGTGCTGCTGCTCGTTTTCCCGGTGTGCTCGTTGTCGTGAAATGTGAAGAAAAGAATTTGTATTTTTTTTTATAATAAAGGTGGACAGATGAACAAACAGGTTACCTGATGGTAAGTGACAACAGCCGCCCATGGACACCTGCAACTCAGCTGCATTATTCATCCCCTAATCCACCCTTAAAGGTAGTATTATCTTTTATTGGAAATTTCTTAGAAGCAAGAAAAAACACAGCGAACTGACCCGAGCACTGAAATCTATATGAGAATTCCAGTGCTTGTGCCAGTGTGAACGGCGCCAACACTGAATGGTTTAAGATTGAGAAAGGTCTTAGACAGGGATGTGTAGCTTCGCAGTAGCTGTTTAACTTATTCGCTGATGATTGTCTTTAGCAAATGAAAGGGAAAGAATGTGGCTTGAGAATGAAGGGATTACTCGTTAAATGTCTCCTATATGCGGATGACCAAGTAATACTTTCGTCATCAGCTGAGGAGTTACAGGAGATGGTAACAAGCTTGCATGGGACATTAGAAAGAAACGGTATGAAAATTTATGTGAGTAAGACGAAAACTATGGTTTTTGAAAGAGATGAAAATAAAACGTTTTGTGAAATATGATCGGTGGTAAAAAAGTGGAATAAGTGGATGAATTTGTATATTTGGGATTAAAGTTTACTAGGGACGGAAAGTGTGATGGTGATATAGAACGAAGAGTGAGTGCGGGTAATGCGATCAATGGCGCATTGCATACTTTTATGATCAGCCACAGAGTCTCAATGAAGGCTCGCGTGGCTGTGCATAGAGGTGTATTGGTGCCAACACTTATGTATGGTAGCGAAAGTTGGGTATGGTAGAAGCACGAAAGTAGAATTAATGTCGTAGAAATGAGAGCATTGCTGAGTATAGCTGATGTGTTGAGTGACAGAGTGAGGAATAGTGTGATAAGAGATCAGTGTGGTGTGAAAGAGGATGTAGTGACTAAAATAGAAAAAGATATGCTGTACTGGTTCGGTCATATCGAAATTATGAATGAAAGAAGATTGACAAAAGGTATTTACAGTCGTGGTCAACTAATTAGGGACACTCTCTAGTTAATCCAAATTGTGAATTTATTTTTTATTTTCCAACGAGTCTAAACAATATTCCACATCTTTTACATGTAAGTATAATTAGTCATTTATGTGCCTAATTATACAAACAATAACAACTTCTTAAACATTAAACCTCTTTACAGTATAGCTGATAGATGATCACAGTGCTATTTGTTCAAAGAATGCTGGCTGGCCATTTAATTAGGGACACTGAGATATTGCGTTCTAGTTTCAAAATCTGAATCTCAATTATTATTTTCTTTCTTCTCCTATTCTTTGTGGTAGTTTTGGCGGCAATCTAGATTTGTAATTTCAAGTTTTGAGAGTTATTTTGAAGAACAATGGGCAAAAATAAAAGTTGCGATGCAACACTACGAAAAATTATCATGAAGTTTGTCGAGCGTGGTTGGTCATACCGAAGGATAGCAGGATATTTAAATTGTTCAAAAACTATGGTATGCAATGCAGTGCAACATTTCAGGCGCAATAACACAACTTTAAATGTGCCCAGAAAAAAAAGATCGAGAAAAACAACTCCGCAAGAAGATAGAATGATAACCAGGTTAGCTAAGAAAGATCCGTTTCTAGGCTCTATTTTAATTAAACATGAAGTGTTTGGGGCAGACGAAAGAGTCAGTGTATCAGCGAGGACAGTTCGACGACGTCTGGTAGAAGCAGGGTTGTTCGGAAGAGTGGCTCGCAAAGTACCGTTGTTAAAGAAAGAGCATAGAAATGCACGTTTGGCGTTTGCACGTAAATATGGACATTGGACCTACGACCAATGGCAACATGTATTATTCTCTGACGAGACCAAGGTTAATTTGATTTCTTCAGATGGAAGGCAATACGTACGGCGTCCTGTAAAAGCGGAAATGAATCCAAGATTCACAAAAAAGCAGGTGAAACACGGCGGAGGAAACATTAAAATGTGGGGATCATTTTCTGGACGTGGAGTGGGACCTGTGAGGCAAGGTCAGGGTAACTTAGACCAACATCAATACAAGGCAATATTAGAAGAAACTATGCTTCCCTATGCTGAGGAACATCTTCCTATTATATGGACTTTTCAGCATGATAACGACCCAAAACATACAGCCCGTTCAGTCAAGTCGTTTCTTAACAGACAGTCGGTATCAGTGCTAGATTGGCCAGCAAATAGCCCCGACCTCAACCCAATCGAGCACCTTTGGCACGAAATTAAGAAAAAAGTTGCCATTTATCGTACCACAACTTTAGATGAACTTAATGAAGCTTTTTGTGAGGCATGGGCAAACATTCCTGTTGAAATATGTCAGAAACTGATAATGTCTATGCCACATCGGTGTCAAGCGGTAATTACTAACAAAGGTTTTGCTACTGGGTACTGATTTTACCCGTAATAAAATGAAGTTGTTAAAGAAATTAAAATACTGCAGATTATTAGTTCTGTTTAACTCTATTTTTCATTTTACTTTACTGTTCTTAATTAAATGTCCAGCTACAGAATTGTACCTTAAATTGAATACATGGTTAACCTTTGATATTAAACACTTTTTTATATTTATTTAATCTTTTATTTACAGCCATTTATAGTATAATAATCGGATCAAATTATGCAAATAATAGTTACTGAGAAATCAACAGGGTTTTATATTTATATGTACATAGCCGGTTATTGCTGTCCACTATCTTGAATGTCCTTAATTAGTTGACCACGACTATATATGGCAGAGCTAAATGGAGTTGTCGAAAGAGGAAGAACTAGGCGAATGTTCTTGAACCAAGTTCAAGACAATCTAAGCAAAGGCCAGGCCAAAAGTACCTTTAGCCGACGAGCCTGTATGCGGAACGGAATGCAAGTTGAAGAAACGAGAAAGTTATGTCAGAATGTAAATGGAAGAAAGTGAGCTCTGTCTATCCCTATGGGATTATATGTACGTATGTAAGAAAAAACCTGATTTGGTTGCACTTTAATCAAGAAGGTATGAAAAATATTTTTAATTATAATTTATCATGATAGCCGCGGTGAAATCCGCTGTATATATAACTATGCATATATATATATATATATATATATATATATATATATATATATATATATATATATGCATAGTTATATATACAGCGGATTTATATATATATATATATATATATATAAATAAATAAATATATATATATATATATATATATATATATATATATATATATATATTTAATTTAAATGTCAAAAATACTTGTTATTAGATACATAGACGTTCGTTTGGTTACGTAACTTTCGCGCTTGTCAGGTTATTTTTAAAGATAGCTTCCATACTAAGATTACTTTCTGTATCGCAGGAGACTTTACAAACATTGCTCAGAATAAATTTCATTGTTACACGAAGTATCGTCCCGTTAGTCAGGTGTGGGGATCGAACCCATAGCACACGACGCGACGTGGTAAAAATAAAACACATAAAAAAAAAAACGAGTTATTGACTTCCTTTTGAAACATAAAAATGAAAATAAAGTTCACTTTCTATAAATGGTGCCAGAATTATTTTCTTGATTGTAGAGGCGTCTCAGACCCCACTTTTTACCAAACGTAACTTAGGCCCGTTTACGCAATAGTGGGCAAAGCTATTGCCGTCATTTTATACTAGGATTAATTCCTGTGTCGCGGGGGACTTTACAAACATTCAAACAACGGACACAAAGAACACCCAGACTCAGAACCACAATTTGAGGATTACAAAAATTATTGTCTCGTGCGGGGATCGAACCCACAACGCTCGGCGAGACAGCATAGTGGCGAGGTGACCTCTTAAACCGCTACGCATTCCGTGCAATATTCACTACCAGCGCACGTGTTTCCTTCCCACTTCGATCCTGGGTGTTTTAAGCGGGGCGTGAAAAAGCATCTCACCAGGCCGCCATAGTGTGGGTCACCATACTACATTGACTAGACATGCAATGAGGATGGTGACCACCACTCTTGGACTGCTTACCATCAGGCAAAGTGGAGTCATTATGGTAGGATTACAAATAATAAAAAAAAAAATGAATGTGCATATGTCTGATACATAGCTCTAGTGATAAGCGTCCTAATTTCTAAAGATTTTAACGCCCACATTTAGCTCACTATGTCCAACTCAGGTAATTAAGCGTTTTGCTTTCCACCGGGAACTTCGGGAATTAAATATCGGGAAATCAGTTTTCCCGATATTTAATTCTGGATAGTTTCTATTCTTTTAAAGAAAACTCCCTCACTAGGTTTAATTCCTTTACTTAAGACTTTACAAACATGTAAACAACGGACACAAAGAACATGACTGTGAACAACAATTTGAGGATTACACAAAATGTTCCAGCCCACAACACCCGGCGCGGCAGCTGGTGGTGAGGTGTGCACTTAAATCCCTTATATATTCAATAATTTCATACACATGTATATACATTCGCTCACGCTTGTATCCCTGAAGAGGTAGACATAAAGTATGAAACATGTGGTTCTTTTTGTATGTAAATTACTATTTAGTCGCACTATCGTTGTAGGGCGCAAGGCATCGATGATGGGAAAACGGAAAAATATAAATGTTAGTAAAAGAGCATGAGGATGTTGGTATCTCATGCTTTTAACTGGCACTAGCTTTGAGGTCCCAGCCATCTACTCCTACTAATCTACTAATAATTATAAGGGGATATTTTCTCAGGAATAGGTTAAGTGTTAGTTACAACCAATGTTTATTAAATATTTAACAATCTTAAAGAAAAAATACAAAGATTTATTAATAATAAAAATCGATTGTTATATTATGTACCATGAGAAATGAAACAATTATTATAATAAAGTTGTTTGTTGTTATGTGGGATGGGAGTAGGTGCATTTACAGTCCGGACCAGCGTCGATCAGTGGCACCGCGAGCATGTTATACATGCTAGCCAGCAACCTCAACCACATGACAGGCGGTTTTCTTTATACATACAGTCACGCCTGTCGATTCCACCAACGTAACAGATGGGAACACTATGGCCGTCATCCTGGCACTGTAGGACTCAATAAATACAGTTTGGTAGATCTCTTAGTCGTCTTTTACGATAACCAAGGGAAGAGAGTGGTCCAATTCTACTTCACCGTCAACCACACGGCAGCATATGTTCATCATCTTCATATCTCAAACACACAACACGCTAATATCGTCATATTGACATGACGACACGTTAACAAATGTTGGAACTATAGTTGCCTCTAAATAATGTCTTCTGTACTATATATATCTTTTTATATGACATATATAGTTACAGGTATGCCTATATCTTGGATGGTGCAGCACATTCGTCTCAAACCTTTAGCTAATCATAGTTTAATCCAACTTACGTAGCAGGGGCAAGCTTGTTGCCGTCGGGGTCTTTTGGGAATTAGATAGGAAAATTTGAAGTATATTTTTTTTATTTAGACACGAAAGATGAATTAAAGGAGTATAAGCACTAGCTCAAGCGAGTCAGGATCGCACAACTATGACTCGAACTGCCTGGTAGGGGGAAGTCTGAGCTAATGTGACTATAAATATCAATTAGTTCAACACATGATTACTGCGTGACAGATGCGTGCAATAGATAAAAAAAACATTGAGAATTAAATTTTATCGGCATTTAGCTTGTATTTATTAGATTAACATAAGTATTGTTTATTATATAGTCAGATAAATTAAAGATTATCTTGGTAATATAGACTTGCTGGATTTAAGTGTGGTAAATCCAAGTTAAAATGGTAACTATAGGACTTAGGAAGAGAAGATGATTGAGATTTTGATGGCTACTAGAATCGGTGATAGAAGATGGTAAATCCATATATCCTTAAAGGGGGTAGGCAATTAGATTTTGGTCCCATAATTGTTATAGGTCCTTATTACTGGCAACTGGGCACTTTAAGAACTAAAGATTACAAAATCAGGAGTATATTGAAAAGTAGAGACGAAAACAAGGGAATGGACTGCCAATCAAAATAGTAATTTTCTTTCTGAATTTTATACATTGGGATAACAAGCATATTGTTTTAATAGTATAGGCAGGCAAACGAGGAGACGGGACACCTGATCATAAGTAACTACCGCCGCCCATGGACACTCGCAACTTAAAAGTGACAAGTACGTTGCCGGCCTTTTAGGTAGGAGTACGCTCTTTTCTTAAAGGTTTGAAGGTCGTATCGGTCCGGAAATACGGCAGGTGACAATATGTTCCATAAGCTGGTTGTGCGAGGCAAAAAGCTATTGGAGAAGGGCACAGTGGTGGAGTGCCAATCATCTAGGTGATGGGGATGGATATTTATAGTCCGAACAATTCCTCTGAACACTCCCCATGATACAAGCGAGTGTATGCATGTATATGTACAATGGACTTGATCATCCGATAATAACTCGTATCAAAACTATACCAAAGAGCTAGCGGTTTACTTTTGCCGTGGGAATTGATGATTGAAATTATACCGTATTCAGATAATATTTATTGTACAATAAGTGATATTGATTTTTATTACAATGAATTTTATGAGTATACCACCGACCCCGAACAATGACTGTTATATCACTCAGCCATTACGGTTTCCGACACATATTAGTTCTCTACTATAGTATATATTTCCTTTCTAGGAGATATATATATAGCGTGTCCCAGAAAAAGGAACAGTTATTGTGACTTCAGCAGAAATATATATTTTAGCACGCAGGCGTGATGCAAAAAAAAAAATGGACAACCCGTTTAAAAGTTATAACCATTTAATTTCACGGAATGATTACCCACCCCTGTTTCTCATAAATGTAGGTGGGCCTTCGGTGATGTGAATCACTTGGCGAAGCACAACGCAACAAGGTGTGAGGCTGCGGTGTTATTGCGTTTGAGGTGGCACCTACGTGCCTCTAAGCATGGCTTATACTCGTTATTTTACGTTCATATAAAACAAACATTTAACTTTCCAGTTTCGTGGGGGAATTAATTTGAAACTTCTCTGTGCTATAAATAATTGTTGTCACAGAAAATATTTTATTGTGTATTGTGTCTTGACCAACTTTTAATTTTTTTTATTATAATTGTAGACTTCTTTGTCCTTATTCAATTCACACAGTTACTTTAAAGTCCAAGATAGACGACGATGAGTAATGACATTATATCATACTATGCATTAATACTCATGTGGGCACCGCAATGATTGAAAGCTATTATGCTGTGCCTGCGACTTCGTCAAATATAGCGTATTTGGCTGTGCTCAGCGAATAGGGGACCCGTGGGGTTTGGTTCTGCAGTCAGTTGCCTGCAGAGTCGGTGGACACAGGGCTCTTCGCCCATGCGTCTCCTCTGTGCTCCCAGAGAGCGGCCTTGAAGGAGTTGGTGAGGCGGTTGTATAGAGTCTTGTCTTGGGGGTGCCGAGTTCTCTGCCAGAGCTTCTTGGCCTCTCGCTGCTCTTCAAGCATTTTACGGAGCTGAGCAGGCAGAGAGTTCTGCCTCTCGCAGCTCGGTCTCGTGCTCGAGGAGAGTCGAAGTGCGGCTTGTATAGCTCCGGTGATTTCTTCGAATTTATATTTAGGTAGCAAGAATTCTGTTGGAAAATTGAGAGTATATTGAAAGGGAATAGGAGGATATAAAGGGAAGATCCCCTAATCCCCCCTCTCTTCTTTCCCCTCCCCGCATCAACCCATCCCTCATCACCCTTAAAGGCGGCCAGCACACTTACGACAAGAGTTGCAAGTGTCCTTGGACGGCGGTTGTCAGTTACCATCAGGTCTGTTCGTCTGTCCCCTATAGTATAAAAAAAAGAAAGAAAAAAAGAATCAGCTCAAGCACGTCAGGGTCGCATACGTAGAACTGGAACTAGCTGGAGCCGGGAAGTTCGAGCCCTTTAATGATGGTGTAGCGTTTTTGTAAATATTATTTGAATAGTTTCATACAATTCTTCAACTTTCAAACTTCAATATATGTACATTGAAGTTTGAAAGTTTTGTTTGATTGTTATTATTTGCGACAATGTAGCATAATGTATTAACATATTCCACACGTGGTTTTCATTCCAAGATGCGCTTTTCAAAATAACTGACTTAACGGAAAAATATCGTTAGTTACAGTGTCATTATTGTCGTATGTCGTTAAATTTATCAGAAAATAGTACTTACACTCATCGATTTCATTGATATTTTTAGATTAAAAATGACAAGTTTGGTTTTTTATATACACTGAAACAACAATAATGTTGAAAAGCCTTCTGTCTGTTTCCCGCGCTATTCTAAAACGCCTAAACGTTATTATGAACGACAACCTTAATCGTATAAACGTGCAATTTAAAAACTAATTTGTAGTTTTCCTGGTTTCCCATGAATATTATTATGGTATATAGTATATGCATATGGTATAAAGATACGTAGTAGAGTCATGCATAGTCACGAAAGGGCCGGTTCGACCGGTGCGATACCACGGCATCACAGAAAACCGGTTGTGAAGCAAAACTTGCTTTGCATTTCCTCAAAATTAGTGAGTTTTAAGGAGGCCTAACTTCTCTTCTCCTTTTTCCTCTTCCCTGATAACCCACCCTTTTACCCATCTCCTCATACCCTCTCTTTCCCCTCCCCGTATACCCTCATCGCACTTACGACTCTCGAGTTGCAGGTGACCATGGACGGAAGTTGTCACTTACCATCAGGTGACCCGTCTGTTCGTCTGTCCCCCTATAGTATAAAAAAATGATTATTATAATTTACAAAAAGTGTGCGTTTAATTAATACCATTAAATAAACGGTAACCAGGAAATAAAAGAGATATCGTTTCGTATGGATTGAAGAGCGTAAGCACAAGCTCGGCTAGATACCATCAGTCGCTTACCATCAGGTAATCTATCTGTTCGTTTGCTTACTATATAATATATAATAGAAAAGAATTAAAGCAGGTCTGAGTCATAAGTCGAACTGGCTGTTAATGTATTGATAGGAAATCAGAGAACTCCAACTTGATGGGGTCAGATCGATACGTATTCAATAACTTACATTTCATTATTATTTTGTAACATTATTAAGATTGATTTGTGCCTCGATAATCTTTCGTATGGTAAGTGACGTCACAGTAATCACGCATTGCAATAATTTGTGTGAATGATACGACCGTGAAATGTATAATTTTTCCTTATCACCAGACTAATTGACAATGTGTGATGTTAATTAAAAATAATTCAGTTTGTAAGATGGTAACAAGCGTGTAGAAAATGTTTATATGTAATACTTTTTATTTATTTAACTTTTATATGTTGTAGTCAAAACTCTTAACCAGCTAATAGTAATCTTTCCTATCCCCTCATCCTCCCTCTCCTCTTTCCAATCCTTCATCACCCTCAAAGGCGGGCAGTGAGTTCGACGTGAAAAACTAACACACAAGAATCGAATCGAATTCAACAGAATGTTTTTATTGGGAGTATTTTACACGATATTTTCATTCAATAACCTTTATTTTAATGAAATAGCTCTACTTAAGCTTGGTCCCACCTAAATTTGAAGAAAATAGTCTACCTCTACTCCACTCCACTGCCAACAGTGGTAGAGCCATGCTTAGACACGAAATGGCCGGCTAGACCGGTGCGATACCGCGGCCTCACAGAAAACCGGTTGTGAAGTAACGCCTGCGTGGCATTTCCCAGAAATCAGTGAGGTTTCCAGAGGTCCAACTCCCCCTCTCCTTTCTCCTCACCTTGTCCCCTCTTCCCTTTTTCCATATACTCCCTCCCTCTCTTCTTTTCCCTCCCCTCATCCCTCATCACCCTCAAATGCGGGCAGCGCAATTACGAGTCTCGAGTTGCAGATGTCCATGGACAGCGGTTGTCACTTGCTATTACATCAGGTGGTACTCACTTTGTTACAAGTTATTATTACGAGATTCAAGTTGGTACTATACCTTTTTACTTTTTTAAAGTCTAAAGTCTAGTATGTTTATACTAGCAGTGTTAATTACGATACATTTGAAAGGATGGTGTACCTAATTCGTTCGAAACTTCGGGTAATCAAAACAGGTATTGTAAAATCAAAAATTAACACCAAAATCATTTATTTAAATTAGAACAGTCATGGGCATTTTTGAATTGTCAGGAGAGAAAGCCAGTCAGACTAAGTCAGTCGTTAAGCTAGGGGCCTGTTCCAATACGTAGATCCTATGGTGAACAGGCAAGCATCTCTAGGACACTCTTTTTAAAATATTTTCTTTTTGCAATTTATAAGTACAAATAAAATAAAAGGTGCTTGCTATATGTCCAGTAATATATTATGAACACTATCGCGATTAGGTCCCATTTTCCACTTTTTTTTTATATGTATTCTGGTTCATTACAGAAATTAGTAATGACTTTCCCCCTTTTATTGTTTTAAGGGTTCTCCACTATTGAATCGTTTGTTTTGCATGACGACTGAGCAATAATAATTAATATATTCATCCTAAACATGACCTACGTGAGGGTTGTGACGTTACACAATTAATATGCGATAGTGGCGTAGATACAAAAGATTTACGCTTATCGCGAAAGTGATTTTGCACTCGCCACATTCGCTGTCTACGTACTAAGCAATGAAAGCGGTAAATATGCAGAACGATTTCGTGGTACAGGTCACAATCAGTTATATTTTCCATCCCTCGAAACATAACCAAAGCGGTATTCTCGCTCCGGTCGCCTTGCAAAGAGGTCGAGTTCGACTAAATTTGATATTGATTTTAATCTGTGCATGTGTTATTTTAAAATTGAAACAATGAAGCTTTTTGGACTAGTGATTGGTTTGTGCTGTGTGACTGTATTAGAGGCCAGTAAAGTGCGTCCTTTTTTTAAATAACTAGTAGTTATTTCTTTAATTAAAAATATATACCCATATCGGGCTTAGTTTCAGAGTATTAAATTAACAACAAAGAAATCTACATAGTCATAATGTACATTTCTTTGTGTTATTTTTTGTTGTAAGTAAGTAAGAAATGTAATGAAAAATTTTAAGGCGACATTATTGTGATTAAAATACTGTGATGTAGGTAGGTATTTTTCTTAGAATGTTCTAGGTACTTAAGCACTTACTACACAAAACAAATTCATATGAAATTGGATCATACTTGTTTCTCAAAACCGCCTTGATTTATATTGATTGAAAGTACATGTAAAAAACAATGCATTAGCTCGGTTTGCTGTTTTTTTTTTAAACTAATTGATCACTATCCTCACAAAAGTGTATTATTGAAATGTTGTCATAACACTACATATAAGTATGTTTAAAAATTGCTCTAAATTTAAATAAAATTAATTCACACGAAGTACACGGACAAATACCATAATAATTATCATACCAAGGCATCCTCATCACATTGTGTACGCGTGTTATTGTCATATCTCTTTCCGGCACACGTGCAGTATAAATTGTTGTTGTTTTGTCTCGCTCTAACGTATTAAAGCCCTACGCGTCCTAAAAATACAGACTGTATGGACCGGAGTCACGTAGCTAGTTGCGTAGGTGCGCGGGATCCCTTCAAAAAGGATGATTGAAACAAAGTAGTTCTCAATTGTTCTATTTTATGACAGGCCATAATCGGGCATAGACACTTTTGTTCAATTTTATATAGACGTTTGGAGTTATAAATACGTATTTATAAAAATATAATAAATTCAACTTTTACATTTCAAATTTAATTTTATACAGTTTTTTAATTGTTTCTTTGTATAAATAGGGATTTAAAAATGAGAATAGTAAAAAAAAAGGTTTTGTAGTTTTTTCATTGTAAGACACAATCTTGATGTCCTACGATTGATGATGATGAATTAAATTGGTGGTTTACATGCTCACGGCAATTTTTTATTACACAAAAAATATGCAGTGACATTAAAAAAATCCCTTGATATTAAATAGGAAAAAAAATACGGGCTGTCTTTGAGGACTGCCGATAAAAGTAATAATCGGACTTTAAAAAAGTAGACAACCGACTTCAATGTGTCTATCATAAAATTTAAGACTTATATGGTTTTCTCCTAGAAGCCATTGTCAGAACAGGTCCAAACTCTCATTTAACTATACTTTCCAGTGCATACTTTCATTTCATTAAGAAAAGAATCATCGAAATCGGTTGGCCTGATATTGAGTTATTCGTCCATTTGTCGCGCACAAACTTAATGCATATTTAAGACTTACATCGTTTTCTCATGGATGCCATTGACAGAACTAGATCAAATTAAAATGGCCAAATGACCAAAAAATTATAATGACCAAAAAAAAATCATCGAAATCGGTTCACGTAGTCGAAAGTTCTGAGGTAACAAACACAAAAAGAAAATAATTCGAATAGAGAATCTCCTCCTTTTTGAACTCGGTTGAAAGCTAAGTAACTTGTGAATTGTATCGTTGAGCTATTATAATATATACAGCTATTATATTATATTATATATATATATATATACAGTATACATATAGCTAATGGGAAGCGTTCGGTGACGATGACGCGAGTTCCATGATTTTTGTTCACCCAAAAAGTGCTCAAAGGGCTTAAAGAAGTTTTCACTTAAAAAAAAAAAAATATTTTCTCGGAGAGGTAGACAGGTGTTTCACATTCATATTTTTTATAACATTTTTATCCAACGTAATGGGGGGTGAGTATTGATATGGACTCACTTTTTCTTTTTTTATATCCGACCCGGGAATCTCTACATTCTGTAAATCACAAACAAATACTACATACATGATATACCGCGTATACCGCGCTACCATAGAGAGCAAAATTTTATAACTCATTGTGAATTTAGCTAATGAAGCAAATAGTTGCACAGATAATAATTTTCATTTTTCAAAAACAATAAAGTACTGTGTTCTTTGTTTCAGGTGTATAGGGCGGGAGTGTTGCACCTTGACAAAGAAATGGCTGTGAACAAATATACACCCTTTGTCTCTGATGCTGGAAAGAAGGTGAGTTTAATACTTTTGACACTGGCGAGGTTTGTTTTGTAATGCTATTTATTAAAATTATTTCTAACTACACGCTCACGCACGTTATTAAATTTCATATTTATTTGGTCCGCTTACTTGTTTGCCATAATAAACATACAAAGGCCACGTCATATGAAAAACTCGTCGTTATTTTACATAAAACAATTTTGTTTTGGCACATTTAAACTGTAATTGTGCCTAGTGCCAAACTTTTTTTAAATTTAATATTAATAAAAAAAAATCTTGTCATTTACTAAAGAACGACTTTTAGGAGCGAGGAATTTATAAACATGACAAATTAGACTAGAAGAGACTAGAATTTTGAAATGGTGTCTGTCCAGAAATAAAAACTTTTTTCTTCATTTAAAATGTGCATACCGTGATGTCATCGTATCTTTAATATTGTTGCAAGTAGGTTACGTCAAGTGAGAATTGTTGAAAAAAATAACGGAAAATTTTAAAACAATATTCTCAGTTATTTCCAAGTGATAACGGAAGGCATTGTACATGAGTTGTTGATAAAATATGAATATCAAAATATGAAGCCATTGATAATGCCTAGCAACTTTCGTCATACATTTCTATCGTAAACATTTTCTTGTTATTATTGTAATATAATACGTAAAATTCTAATTAGATTTGTATTTGTACGTGTTTTGTTACCAAATTACGATTTCATATTTTTATGGCCGATACGTGATTGTACATTAAAGTGATTCTTATCAATATGACAGAATGCTTGTCGAGGTTTGATACCATAGACACAAAGTTACATGACATCCGAAATAAACGTTTATACCTCCTTCATTAATCTTTAATCCACATTAATACTGTATTGTTAATATACACGCCTTTCTGCCATATGGGGAATGCAGAGACAACGGTTCTTACCTCAATAATTTTCTAATAAATATCGAATCAAGTAATAAAACTTTTGTCAGATTTGTTAAAATAAATCATAATACCGAGTAACAAAACAAATTCTAATGATAATATTGTATTTTCCTTGCTGCAAGTGCGCTACGTGACTCACAAAACTTATGTTTACACTGTACCACATGCTAAAGTCAGCAAATGTTTCTATAAAATGCCATGAAGGTCGATAAAACCAAGATACTTATTTTACATTAAGGGGATCAAATGCCAAGTACCCAATTTAAAAACAAACTTATGTCAGGAATGAATGTTCTAAATTTGAATAAAATTTGTTTTTTTTTTCTTCATTAACTTAACCTGCCCTCCACCTATTCTAATATATTATGTGTTTAATAATGCCAAACTGTTTGTAATTAGGCCTTATGCTTTAGAATACATTTTTATGCATTTTTGATGATTAGTGACGAATGATCATGTTAAGAATGAAAAATTTAAATTAATACAATTATAAACCTAGACACGTTACAATATCTGCTGATCCCGTTATTACAATAACAAAGCTTGATCGTTACGCACAGATCGTTCACGTTGTTGGGAGCACGCATCAATCAGCTGACAGGTCATTCATCTCAGCGTGTGTGCTTCCGCGATTCACAGCTTGCCCGCTTTGATTGCATGTGATGCGTCAGCTAAATTGAGACTGACGGTATGAAATGCTGTTTTAGTTGTTTATTTTTGGGACGTGAAGTGATAGGAACTTTAAACAAAAAATTAATCTAATCGACTTTAAAAAACCGGCCAAGTGCGATTCGGACTCGTGCACGAAGGGTTCCGTACCATATATAATAAAATCACGTTTGTTGTATGGGAGCCCCCTTAAATATTTGTTTTATTTTAATTTAATTATATTTTTAAAGTCAATATACAATTGAATATTTTGTAAATATTTCAAGCGTCTACCTGTTGCCGTTATCAATATCGAGCAAAAACGAGCAAAGAAATCACTTTTGTTGTACATACGGAAGCCCTTTTAAATATTTATGTTATTCTGTGTTTTAGTATTTGTTGTTAGAGCGGCAACAGAAATACATCACACATCTATGAAAATTTCAACTGTCTAACTATCACGGTTGATGAGATACAGCCTGGTGACGGACATACAGACAGACGGACAGACGCACAGCGGATTCTTAGTAATAGGGTCCCGTTAACTAATCAATTTAGATTGTTTCGTTTTGAAAATTATGCTTCCCGTTTGGTCCCATTTAAAGAAAATCTTATTTATTTATTAAGGGATGAAGAAAACATGTTACGCGATATTTTCTTCATAAGTGAACCAATTTAAAAAATCAAATGTAGATTACAGTTTTTTTTATGATTAATCACTATTAAAATTGATATACTTATACGTTTTTTTAAAGTCGATTATAATTTAAAAAAATAGTAATGCAGCATTGCTTGAGATAAACGTTGCAAGATAATTGAAGGTCACGATTGTAACTATGTAATGTGTATGTGTAATGTAACCGTGATATAATAATCATAGTTTTGTATTTATAAAACATTTACATAATTATGATGAATACTAGTGCGAATCAGTATTTTATTACATGTATTACGAGTATACATTACAACAGTTTTATTATACATTACAACAGTTTTATTATACATTACAACAGTTTTATTATACATTACAACAGTTTTATTATACATTACAACTCAACTTTGAAAATTTAAGATTTTCCTTCGGTTTCGCTATTGTTTTTCTTTTCTGGTGACTTTCATAGTTAAAATTATGTCCTTTGTTATACAAGGGTAGAACCTTGTCAAAGTGTTTTGAAAACTAATGGGGTATATACATGCGTACATCCCCGAGACATCTCATCTCAAACGCCCACATTTTACGAACTGTAATTAAGTCCCACTTATTTAATATATTATTATTTTTTTTCTAGGATGTGGACATCTTAGTTTTACCGTCACTGGACATCAACGAAAATTATGACGAGGTAAGTTTTTTTTAGTCAGTATAAAGAGTTTATGTAAACTGGTATCGATCCGAATAAAAAATTACATCGCTCTGTTATCACTCATTGTGCAACAGAAAAAAACTAACCAATGTTGTATCAATTTTCATGTAAATTACAAGGTTTTTATAATGTTTTTTTAATAAATATTCTAACCACATAAGTCAGATTTGCGACTTAATCTCGATAATATATTGTAATTTTAGGATTTTGATACACATGCACGCCTATAATACATATTTAGTGGAGGCATTTAGTCAGAATATGAGTTAGGTAAAAATGTATTATGGCTTATAAATATTATGATTGTGTTTAAGTGTCTGTTTATACACCTCTTTTCTTTTTTTCGTGTCGAAACCCTCACAGGTCATTTCCTCACCTCTTATTTAAGTCATGAACCGGTCTCCAATATAGTCCAGTTTGATATTGTCTTTAGACGCTATTAAATATAGAATAGATATGTGTTTATCTTGATTTCTGCATCCATATAAGCTCCTTTTTCGGGTCGTCAGCCTATCTGAAATATGGACATCCTACCGATTCGCATTCACAATATTAAGAGCCGTTTCTGAAAGTGCCAGTAACAAAATAAATACTTAATTTGTATATTGATAAATTAAATGACATATAACTTGTTTTCAGGCTATTAAATCTCTCTCCAAAGCAGCTAAAGAATCTGGCGTGTACGTAGTTGCACATTTATTCGAAAAGGTTCGTTCTGAACACAAGGTTGAAACAGTCGAAAGCAATCTCGTGTTCAGTAGGGAAGGGTCTATTGTTTCTGTGTAAGTGATTACTCTTTTTATATGTTTGTTATTTTTTATAAAGGGCTTCTTATGTATTTGACTCATCCATGTAAGGGTTTATCTAAATACGTTTAACAGATTTTCAGTTCTTGATTTAATTAGACAAGCTTTGGTCCCAAGAGTGTAGCTTGTGGCACTCTTTGTAATACCCTATGAAGCAGTCTGTTGATGTATTTTTTTGCTTTACTAAAAGTGTAATTTTTTTTCAGCTACAGAAAACTTGTTTCCAATCTTGGTAACTGCACTTCTGAGCCCTCAGATCTGATCACTTTTACCACTGATTTTGGAGTCACCTTCGGTTTAGTGATGAACGAAGATATTGTTCTCCGTAAAGTGGAATACTTTAAGGGTTTGAAGAATATTGTGATGACTGTAGCGGTTAATGAGCGTACGTTTTTCAAAAGTGAGTTTGGACATTAAATTCTTAATGAAACGATTCTTCGAGTAAGTTGTAAATTAGACTTTATTATGATAAAATATGTTTCTAAAATAGAATAAAGACTACGGTATTGGAACTAATCTCACCTACTTCCTCACTGGTGTGAATCCTGTATACCAAGTAAAACAATTATCATCCACAAAAATTCCAAGCATGAAATTATAAGTACAGAAGTTAAAAATTGTATCCATATGCGCTTTCAGAAAACTATGAGAAAATAAAACTAAAATTATGACAAGAATAAATACTGTTTAAATTATTTTAAATGTAATTTTTCATGGATTCAGGTCCTCAATTCTTCTCTGCCTGGAGCTACGTGAACAAAGTTAACATAATCTCAAGTAATGGCATTTTTATGGGCAGTGGTGGTTTCAAGAGTGATTCTGGCAGCCTATCCGTCACAGACCTTGACAGTAGTGCAGCATCTCGTAAGTTTATTATTGCGTTCAGTCATTAGCTTTAAGGTGTCACTTATTTGTGGTTGGGGACTTTTAATTAACTTCTTCCTTTATTTGTATATTCTGTTTCTAGCCATATAATATTTTACGTAGTATATCAATTTTTTCATAGTTCGTCTTCTATTCTTATCCCATTCATCGACTACTCATCTTTAACAGTTTTCAAAAGAGAATTAGGTTCTATGTTTGACTGTATGTCTTCTATATCTCTTTATGTGTGTTAATCGATTTCTCCGCCAATTGCGACCGATTTTCAGCTTTTTATTTGAAAGTGTGTAACCCTTCGGTGGTCCCGTTGTACTCAAATCAGGATGTTGTGTGATATGATCCAGGGGAATCGACGTATAAAAATAAATTTTATTGGCAGTAACAATTATTTTTATACTAATTTGCTTATTAATTATACTTATTAAAGGTATTAAGATATTTGCTTCTTATGCTGCTGAGATGGTGGAGGATTGTGAAAGGATATTTTTTTACATTACTTTACATTAGAAATGAGTCTTAAAATTTCACGTTTTTACGATGTATGCATAATTGAATGAAAATGCATAGGAATGGGAAAAGCGCATTCAAATTCATTCATTTAATTCAAGGCAGTTATCTAATCTTATTTAATATTATCTATTTAATGCTCATTTGTTAGCATATATGTACATACACACACAAACGCGAATAAGCACACTAATACACACACGCGCCCAAGCACACACATACACATACGCGCACACACACACAAACACACACGCGCACACACATAGGGAGTATATTTAGAGAATAAACAAATCGTTAGCTAATACGCCTGTCACCCCATTGAAAGAAAAAAAAAGTTTTAATATTTAATAATAAAAAGTATCTTACACAAGTTGATCTCAAACTACGAATACTGTGATTATTCTCAGCCTTAAAATAAATCATTCACTTAAAAAAAAGTGGTGTCGTGGGACACCAGATAGAAACCAAGTTCCTTATTATAAGGAAAGGTTCAAGTTTCCGTTGTTTGTAATACTTCTACTAGATGGCAGTGTTATACCATGTTTTGTTCTAAAACAGAAATCCCTAAACTTCTTTGCAGTTCATAATAGAAACACTTGATGGTAGTACTATCAAAAAATAAAAAAATCTTACGTTACGGACGTTTTTGCCGTCTAGGGTACCCCTCCGCAACGCCCCATAAGGAACTTCGTTCCAAAAAGAAGACTACTGATTTCAATGAGTCTATCATAAAATTTAAGACATAATGTTTTCTCATGGCTGCCATTGTCAGAACTGGATCAAATAGAAATGGGACCACATGAAAAGCACAAGCTTTCAAATAAAATAAAAACCATTACCGTTTCACCCAGTCGAAAGTTCTGAGGTGACAAACATTAACAAAAAATCAGTATAATTGAGAACCTCCGCCTTTTTTACAGTCGGTTGAAAAAGAAAACAATTATTACATATTTTTTTATATTTTATCTAATTGACAGAGAGATATCGAGAAAACATCGTACGATTATAATTATAGCAACGTATGTTGTTGTAAGAAGTGACGTCACGCGTGGCGTAAAAACGGTTGAGAAAAAATTAAATACCTACAACTAATTTAAAAAGACAACTAAATTCGTATTTAGTCAGTAAATGTTAGGTACTATAGCATAACAGAATACCTAACGGACAGAACAAGCACATTAATTTATAAGTATCATAATAAGCACATAATATTTCTTGTTATTCTTACATATGTCCATATATGTATATCACTATCTTGACATTATGAATTGTAAGTTGTTTTCAAGCCCTAACTACGGCGCCGATCATGATGAAATTTTTGTCACACTTTGACTGTTTACACTATTTATAATTGGTAATACATACAGTCATACATTCACTGCTATATCCTCAAGGGAGTAGGTAGAGGTATCTCAAAGTGCGCTGCCCGCCTTTGAGGGTGAAGAGGGATGAGAGTATGCGGGGATGGGAAAGAGACAACGCAAGTGTTGCTTTCCAACCGGTTTTCTTGCAGAGATGTAGTGTATTCTACTCAAGTGTAAGCAAAACGGCAATTGCCACTATTTTTATAGTTTTTTTTTGTTTCAGAAAAATCCATAGTTCCAAACGTTCTTTCAGTTTACTTCAATAAAGAAGACTTAAGTCAGTATGTAACGAAACCCTTGGATCTTGAAGCAAGTGTTGAGGGATACAAAGACATCGTGTGCCACGAGAGCTTCTGTTGCGAATTTTACGTTAAAACTACTGCTACAGGTAAATGAAAATGATACGTATTTTAATGCTCATTTGTTAGCATATACATACACACACACACGCACACACACACACACACACACAAACACAGACGCGCACACACGTGCACACACGTACACGCACGCGCAGCACATTCCTCTAAACACACACTCCTCTAAACACACTCCTCTAAACACGTAAGCATAGGCGTATTCAACGCCAACCTCTTTACGACTATAAGTTTGCCCTACTTACATAATAGAGCCAAGCCCATTGATCCGAAAATTTGGAGTAACTTGAAAGCGAAAGGTACGACAAAAGAGATATTGCTTTGATGGATGATTGGTATTTTTAATTATTAGCTTTAGTAGAGCAGGGTCACATACATACAAACTATGTAACTCTAACCGTAAATTCACTTGTAAATAAATATGTCAAGAAACCTTGAAAGCCTATTATAACAACTTCCAATTGTCTTAAGGATTTAAAACTTTGCAATGTTTATAAATCCCACTATAATAATTGGGTTCCATCCATATGATCTGATGATGGGATTCGCCACTCACGCCGTCCACTGCTGGAGGAAGGCCTCCTCCAAAGAACGCCAACTATCCCGGTCTTGAGCAGTCCGCATCTATCCGTTACCAGCCACCTTCTTTAAATCTTTGGTATATCATGCCGCGGGGCGCCCTACACTACGCTTGCGTTATCGTGGTCTCCAGCAACCATCAGTTAGAAAAGGGCAACATAATCTCTTACCGTGGCTGTCGTGAAAGGTGACTAAGTAATTGGAGTGTTATCTATCAAACATCACATGCAGTCATACAGTGCCCTTATGACGTCAATAGTTTTTGTTAAATTCGCCTGTAAAAATGCCTGGAATGATACAAAATATTTTATTATATCATTTAATGTTTAAGGTTCCAAGTCAGAAGCATCTTACGAGCTTGCCGCCTTCTCTGACGTCTATCCCTTCACAGCTCGACACTCCATCGGTGTTCAAAACTGTGCCGTATTGGCCTGCAATAGACTATACAAGAGAAAATGTGAATTGGGGTAAGACTTCTGTTTTATTGTTATTTTTATGCGTCCTTAAGATTGTGTCACGACCAGGTGACTCACGTTTGAGAGCCACGCTTAGACATGAAAAGGCTGGCTCGACTAGAGTAAATACCACAGCCTCACAGAAAACCGGTTGTTAAGCAATGATTAGGTTGTTATCCACCGAGTGGGTGAGGTTGCCCTCTGGCTTTCACCTATACCATAAAAGAAAATCGATTTGCGTAAATTCTGCAACCATTTATTATTGAAAGCCAGTAGTAAGAGTCGAGGGCTGTGTTCAACCAAACAAAAAAAAACTTCTGTTTGGTAGAAATTGGCTGAAACTACTGGTAACTTTCTAATCTTATAATAAATCGAAAGGTCCGATCTGCTGGCGCTGTTTATCGTGTATAAATATATTGGTTAGATACCAACTTATTGAAACTTTATCTTCTCTTGCAGATCAAATAACAGTACAAACATTTTATTCGAAAAACTCTCAGTCACGGCCAACTTCACGAACTCAAATGCGCATTATCCTATCGTACAAGCTACCTCAGTGTTACTAGCTGAAAACTTCAAGTTTGATACAGAAACCCACGGTATTTCTACACAGGTAACATTAGAAATGGTTGATAGCCAAAATGTGCTGAAGTTTGGCATTTTTTCACGAGATTATTCAAAGGATTTGGAAACTTTAACTGCAACAAGAAATAATTCAGAAAGTATGTATAATATTTATGATTATGTTTTCAATGAGGATGTTCAAGAATTCTTTGATTACGTTTGGATTCGTTTAAGAATATTGCTAGTAGTTGTGTCCATTTATGTATTGGAAATGATGTAATTTAAATAAAACGTGTACCTTATTTTTAAAAGAAATAAGTAATGGTATTAAGTTGAAAAGTAATACTTTAATAGTACACTTAAATGAGTAACAGTAATATTAGTTTTTAAAAGATTTTTTTAATGATGTTTAATATTTTCTGTGCCTATTTAAATGTTCAGGTTCAGGTAAAAAGAGGACATGTTTAGTTCGAGTGATAAGACTGGGAATTAAATATTGTGTTGATGGAAGAATTTTCTAAAAATAGAAATAAAACCTTAGTATTATACTAGCAACATTAGATGTGTCACTCGTGTGTTACCGATTTGTAACTAATGTAATAGTCGTTGCAATTTTCAAATGAATGTGTCTCTTTGTGTTGAATGTGTCTCTTTGTGTTGATGTAAATAGCCATGGTATTCGAGACACTATTAAACCATCTAATAAAAAAATAACTTAATTGTAATGTTTTAAGTTAATTGTGCGTAAAGTTTGAACAGTAGTATAATTGAAATTTTTGTAAATTTCGATCTATAAATTTTCAATATTATTTTTTAAATTCAATATTGCCTATAAGCCAGCTGTCAGCACACACTTATTATATTGTACATAAATATATTTTTGTATCCTTATTTTAGTCGTCGATTGTGAGCATTGAAATGAAGACTGCAATTTCACCCTTGTTTATATAAAAATATATAAAATATGGGTCTTATCTAAGGATTTTTTAAGAGCATTTTATTCTCCTATGTAGCATACGATTGATATACAATTCATTGTATATAATATTATAATGTAAATAATGTCATTCTAAAGTTATTTAGCATTTATTTAGAATGGTTTGTTTAATTTAATTTCTGGTGGAATAGTTTAGTATGATTTTGCAATTATTTTCATGTATTTGCCTACGAACAGTCGGGAACGACTGCTGTGATATTAGTTGTATGCATGAAGAAAATATATGAATATTTTATATGAATTTTGAGTTTCATTTAATATTTTCTGAGACCTCGTTAAGTCACTCGTCAAAGTCCGCAATATACCTTTTATTATCGCAGCCAGGAAATGCGTGTCTTTTTGCGGACAAAAACTAAATATTATTTAAATGATTTTTCAACGAAGGTTAGTTTTTTCGATTCTTTTATTAATTTATGACTTGCACTTAGTAAGATTACATACGTCCCAATCGCTCATTCTTTGCCAACTATAATTTAGTCAAATTTTCGTAATAAGGGCACGCTTATTTCCACAATCCGGGCATATTATGACTGTATGTATCCTGTCTGATAGTTAACATTCTTAAAAATAATTTTAAAGTATATTTGATTTCTGCACCTACCATAATATTTCTACACCATACTAATATTAAATAGCAGGTCTCTTAGTCGCCTTTTCGACGTCCTCAGGAAGCCTTGGCCTACTCCACCGAGACACTCACGTTCCTGTTAAGGTGATAAGTAAAGCTTTAAATAATATCGATCGAAAGATCACCACGTTGCTTAGTAATCACAGGCCGAGACAGATATGTTGCACTCAGTCCAGAAACTTTCAAGAGTAGAGTGATTACATTCCCTTTGAGTAGCCGTATGCTTTCTCAGTCGTCATCGATGTAGGACATACGACACCTTGACAACCAAACGATATCTTGACGACATCTTGTATTCGAATATCAAACAACAAAATTTTTTTTTACTACCTTAACTGGTAATTATAATCTCGGAGTTTAATTGAATAACCAAAAAATATGTCTTTATTATCATAATATACATCTGTTTATATACATATATATATGATATAATTTGATCTCTTTATTGACATCGTGTAGGATACCAACAGTCTGCACTTTCTCTTCTCCAGTGTTAGTGACGGTTAGTCCATCTTCCTGTAAGATTTTTATGATTCTCGAGGTACCTCAAATGGTCTTCATCATCATCGTACAGAGTTCTCTCTATCCAACGCATGTAGGCTTCCACCTTTAAATAAAGTACATACATACATTCATGATTTTTGTTAACTTGAATTATGATCCACTCGGTTTCTAGAGGTGAAGTGTGTTGCTATCAACCGGGGATTGAGAATTGACTATGGGATTAATGGGATTGAGAATTGAATATTGGATTAGAATTATACATTCAAATTTAAAGGGGACAGGTGTGAAGAAACCGCAATGGTAGGAATCGGTTATTGCTAATATGAAGGGATTAAGGAGTCAGCTAACGTCATGGTCCTAAGCTATGAATCGGCTGACTTTAATCTCCATCTGACTGGATTGTTATCTATCTGACAGTATATATACAGTCTTATGAAGCAACGGCAATGCAAGCTTGCGTTGCATTTCCCCGAAATGAGTGAGGTTTGCGGAGACCCAACTCCTCCTCTCCTGCTTCCTCTCCGCTGATCCCCCTCTCTTCTTTTCTTCTATCCCCTCCCCCCATCCCCCTGTCCCTCATTACCCTCAAAGGCGGGCAGGCACTTATGACTCTTGAGTTGCAGGTGTCCATGGACGGCAGATGTCACTTACCATCAGGTGGCCCGTCTGTTCGTTTGTCCCCCTATAGCATAAAAAAAGACCCCGGATCACGGCAACAGGCTTGTCCCCTATTATGTTAGTAAGACTTAATTATGATTTTCAAAAGGAGCGCGTTAAAGACGCCCCTGCTTACCTCTTCTCGGATATAAGCGTGTGAGATGTGTGTGTATGTGTATGTGTTCCATTACTTATTGTTAAGTAGTAATTCGGGTACATGTTTATTTAAATATACGGTTTTACTCACGTGTGTATTTCGGGGATGCCTGACTAGTTTCGGTCTCGACAGGAGTAAGTCGTTCAGCTGCGACGGTACCGGACGATGCAATCATACACTCGTGAGTAAAACCGTATATTTAAATATATATGAATCTAATTCGAGAAAGTTTTTATTCTAATAATTTGGGAACTAATAATTTGTAAGTTCGCTACCCGCCATTGAGGGCAATGAGTTGGGAAGGGGAGTTAAGTTATTATTAAACTTTTTTCTGTGTATGAGTCATGTTACCTTGGTGTAAACATCCGGTTTGCCTTTGGCGCAGGGTATACCCCACGACACGATGCCGATCTGCCGGCCTTCTCGTACCAAGGGTCCACCGGAATCTCCCTACATAATAAAAAAAAAAATACTTATTTGTTGTGGTAGTAGTGAAATAAAGACAACATTTTTTTATTTAAATACTTAATAAAAACCTCAGGGAATAAATGGAGTCGATATAGGTACTAAATGCAAGAATTCACACATAAATATACAAGGGTGACTTTAAAAATATTTGTTCTTATAGGCCAGTAAGTTTTTTAACACGCTGTTATTAGCTTAGTCTGTATCTAAGTAACATAAACTTTGAACGTGTTTTTCATTCACTTTAAAACTTCGGATTGAATTGAAACTTTGCACACTTATCAAGGACCGATGACAATACAAATAATTTGATTAGTCAATCCGATTACCCTGATCAGGATCATTAGGTTTTGTTTCTAATCTTCTTTTGAAATCATAGAAAAATATTTACTGCTTTTTAGTTCAGCTAGTTATAAAAACATGTTTTTTTAATATTGTTTATTTATATTCATTTAAATATACGGTTTTACTCAAGTGTATTTTTTCGGGGATGCCCGACTAGTTTCAGTCTCGACAGGGGAACGTAATATATTTAAATAAAACTGTATATTAAAATAAATATGAATGAACTCAGGAAAGGTTTTATTCAAATATTATTAATATCAGATCAAGTGCAATGAATAAAATTAATGAAACGCCTGCAGAATATGTCGCTGCATCTAGTAGCAGACATGTGCAACTACTAAATACATAATTATATCAATGATTTTGCAAAAATGTGTTATAATTTAAATCATGATTTATTGATATAAAATAAAGTAGTATTAAAAACTAATGAGTGAACTATATAGGTTTTATACTTTCGGGATCAGCTGTTGGGGTAGCTGACCCGATAAGTTTTTAAAGTAGTACTTTTCCTACGTCGTTTGTGCCAGCTGGCTGATTGAGGTGAGGGTATCTACTTAGCCGGCCAGGCTGTATAAGCCGTCGAACCGTAGCTAAGTAGATAAGACTAGGAGCAAGGAAAGGTGCCTATGTTAGCCGGCCAGACTGGTTAGTCCTTGAACCGTAGCTGAAGTGAAACACCAGGGAATGGTTGGAATCGACTTGTATTTGATTAAAAGTATGCTAGTTATATTTACATTTTTGACCATTAAGTAATGGAGTTAACGTTTATATGCATTAACCAATCACATTTCTTATTCTATATTTACAATATTTACTGTGTACGCAACCATTCAGCTTACGTTCCTGTTGTCGTTGTATGTGTGCGTGAGGATAAATTTATGCATCGTATAAAAACGCGGTGTCGCGCGGATCGAATCCATTCTCCGTTTGGTATGCTGTGCGAATGGATGTGTGCTATCTTGATGCATTTTTAGAGCTTTAGAGTACGTGGCATATGTACGCCACAATACATTTATATTTTTGAAAGAATAAACCACAATAACTAATATAAGTTATTGTAATAATAACTTATATTAGTTATTGTAATAACTCACAATAACTAATATAAGTTACAAGTAACGAAGCAGCTTATATAAATCATAACAACTATAATACTATACTAAAGTAATACCTATCTAAATAATGATCAGAAAGTTTATTAAAGTTTAAAGTAGGTATAGAAAACCAGCGCGACCCATACGTTCGATATCACTATCGCAAGATTTTAAACAACTGTGACATTGTTACGCAATTACAAATTAGTTACGCAGTTACGCAATTACTGATTAGTTTCGGTCTTGACAGGAGACCTTTCTCAAGCAGTAGGTTTTTTTTTTTTTTTTTTTTTCGTGTGGAAACCCCCTCGGGCCGTCATCCCACCGGGGTTGGACGGAACCGTTGGGGTGGAACGGTGTGTCGGAATCGTACCGACTAAAACCACACGGTGTGCCATCCTGCGCCTAAAATAGGAGGAATCCGGGAACAGCTTTTTTTTTTTTTTTTATACTTTCGGGGGACAGACGAACAGACGGGTCACCTGATGGTAAGTGACACCGCCGTCCATGGACACTTGCAACTCAAGAGTCGCAAGTACGCTGCCCGCCTTTGAGGGTGATGAGGGATGGGGGATGCAGGGAGGGGAAAGAAGAGAGGATTGATGAGGAGATGGGAAAGAGGAGAAAGGAGATGATTGAGAGAAAAGGGGGGAGCGGGAAGTGGGCCTCCGGAAACCTCACTCAATTCGGGGAAATGCAACGCAAGCGTTACTTCACAACCGGTTTTCTGTGAGGCCGTGGTATCGCACCGGTCGAGCCGGCCCATACGTGCCTAAGCATGGCTCTACCACTAAAAAAAAAAAAAAAGAACAGCTTTGTTAAGACATCCGGACCCCTCCTAGCGCCTGTTGCCCGCAACAGCGCGGGCACCACCTTCGGGTAACTCTCAGTTAGGCAACGTCCAGGCACACCAGGACGTCACCTCCTCGCGGCTGACCATATGGCGGATGGAGGGGAAAACCCGTCCCGACTACCCGCGGCCACACTCAGGGCGGCATGAGGCGCTGGTAGGCGCGCCTACGCCGCCCGGTTCGCCGGCGGCGAGTCGGGTCCGAGTAGAGATCGTCCTCCCGGGCCCGCTCCGCCGCCTCCTTCTGCGAGATAACCTCCTCACAGAAGGTTGCGACCGCGGTGAAATTCCTGTCGCTACCGGCCATGAAGCGTATAACGGCCGGTAGCGAGAGATCCTCTCCGATGACTGCAGTGAGGACCCGACGCTGCGCAGCCCAAGCGGGGCAGTCTGCGAGCGTATGTTGAGCCGAGTCCTCACTGCAGTCGCAGTGGTGGCAGGCGGGACTCAATTCCCTCCTAGCGACCGAGTGCAGGTACCTTCCGAAGCAGCCGTGCCCGGAAAGAACCAGCGTCAGTCGGAAAGAAAGAGTCCCGTGCTGCCGCTCTGCCCATTCGACGATGACCGGCTGGAGCGCCTCCACGGCGGCAAAGCCAGCACGTGGAGCCCCCAGCCTGGACGACCAATGAGCCATCGTGTCTCGACGAGCGGCTTCACGCCACTCGCGTATCTCTTCGGGCGGGGGCCGTCTGCCGCTACACGCCCGGAACTCAGCCGTCCGCCGATAAACTTCGGCGAGCACTTCCGCCTCCAAATCCCACGGGGGAGTTCCGGCCAACGCGCACGCCGCCTCCGTCGACGCGGTGCGGTAACCACGTATGGCTCTAACCGCCATAACCCTCTGAGGGCGCCAAAGGCGTGCCCTATTCTGGGCGGTCAGAGCCTCCGCCCACACCGGATAACCCCCGTGTACAGCCGTCTTGTAGCGACGCTGGGTCCACCCAAGTTGGGTAAAAGGCGCCCAAGAGCGGACGCAGCGCCGACCAGCTTTGGAGCAAGCTGCCGAAAGTGCTCGTCGAAGAGCCACCTCCCGTCAAGGATCAGGCCCAGATATTTAATGTGGGCCCGAATCGGTACAAGGACCGAGTTGACCATAATGAAGGCGCCAGGGGGCGGACCACGACGGGGCCCATGAAATAAAAGGGCCTCCGTCTTGTCCAGGGCCACCCGTAAGCCCAGCGCCTCGATGCGCCTTACCACCAGTGAGGCTCCTCTGGTGGCCAAGTGCAACGCCTCTTGAAAGTTCACCCCGCGGGCCGTGACCAAAGTGTCATCAGCGTAACAAATTACGCCCAGCCCGGGGGGGAAGTCACCTCGAAGGGCCCAGTCATATCCCATGTTCCACAGGAGTGGTCCAAGGACAGACCCCTGCGGAACACCGCACGACATGGGCCGACATCTCAGATTTACCTCTCGGTCCTCGTACATGACGGTACGCTCCTCAAAATAGTCTGCCACTAGCCGCCTCAGGTACTGGGGCACCCCGTGATAGCGGAGCGCTTCCCTGATGCAGCTGAATGGCAGGCTATTGAATGCGTTGGCGATGTCCAACGACACCGCCAACAAAACACCGCCACAGCTCACAGCCTCTTCAGTCACGGCTCGCAGACGCAATACAGCCCCGATCGCCGAACAACCCGCTCGAAAACCGAATTGGGCGTCCGACAAATTGGGGCCGACCTCGTCCAGATGCCGGACGATGCGGGCAGAGAGTACCCTCTCAAACAGTTTACCCGCCTCGTCCAGCAGCACAATTGGTCTGTAGGCCGCGACCGAATCGGCAGGCCGTCCCGGCTTCCTTAAAAGCACCAGCTTCCCGCTTTTCCAGCAATCAGGAAAGCATCCGGACACCAAGCTAGCGTCGAACACCTCCCTGAGGCGGTCTACCATATGGTCAAGGGCCAGGGCCAAGACTCGGGCTGGGATCCCGTCTGGCCCAGGGGCGGTGTTTTTAGAACGGATCCGTAGAACAGCCGCCCCTATCTCTGCCTCCGTGACGGGTGGAACATTCTCCTCCTCGAACTCCCCGTCGTCTCCGGCCAAGGCGGCCATCGACGGGGGTGAGCAATCCACCCGTAGCGGGAATAGGCCCTCAACCACTTCCTGCAGGAAGCTGGGCTGGAGAGTCTCAGTAAGGGGGGGGCCCAACGCGCGGAGCTTTTGTTGCACCGCACGATAAGGGCGACCCCAGGGGTCACGATCGAGACCCTCCAGCATCTCCTTTCTCTTCATTTCTTTGGCGCGGCTAATGGCCAGCTTCAGAGTTTTCCGTGCCTCTCGGTACTCTTCATGAAGCCGGTCTTCTTCCCCTTCTTCGCGGTGACGGCGACGGCTGCGGGTGTATGACCTCCGGTCACGAATGCAGGCCGCACGGAGGTCCGCCAACTCCTGGGACCACCAGTAGACCTCCTTCCTTGGAGGTCGACGACCTTTAATGCGGGGCATGGCCGCATCGCATACCTGCGTGATCGCAACGCGAAAGCGACCCGCCCCCATGTCTACCTCTGCGGTCGGAGGCTGCGGAGACAGACAAGCGTAAACGATGGCTGCCTCCTCTAGTAGATCCCTATCTAATTTCGAAACAGCCCACCGCGGAAAGCGGGATGAAAGCCGCGCCGTGTGACCCCTTCTGGGGTCCTGGGTCCGGGAGAGCTCAAATCGGATGTAGAGATGATCCGAGAGCGTCTCAACCTCTTCCAGGACACGCCAGTTCCTTACTCGTGTGGTGAGAGCAGGGTTAGCGAACGAAAGGTCCACTATCGACCCCCCCTGCTGCCGCACACACGTGTTGGTGGATCCTCTGTTTAGGAGACAGAGGCCCACCGATGTTGCCCACTCCTCTACAGCATCGCCCCGTGCGTCCGTCCTGGGGGAACCCCACGCAACGGACTTGGCATTAAAGTCCCCCAGCACTAGAACGTGCCCAGACGCTAGTCGCCGTATCGAGGTCTCCAGGTTATTAAGGAAAACCTCGAAATCACTCAGACTCCGGTTGGGGGAGAAGTAGACACCATAAATGGTAATCCCCCCCCACTCAGTGGCAACATATCCAGTACCCTTGTCTCTTAGCGACAAGGGCAGGGAATGAGCCGCCGTGGAGCCGACGACTGCCACGGAGTCGTCCCGGTCACCCAGCCAGTTTGGACGGGGAGGAACATAATAGGGCTCCGCGGCTACGGCCACACCAATAGACCACTCTGCCATGGTTTGCCGGAAGAGGTCCTGCGCGCCGGCACAGTGGTTCAGGTTCGTCTGGACAAGGAGGCTGGAGACGTGGTCCATTATTGGATCGTCTCTACAGCCTCCTCCATGGGCGACGGCGATGACGCTCGTTTGGCATCGGAGGCAGCCAGGGCCGAATGGCTAGCCTCCGATGTTTGCGGAGAAGTGCGGGGAGGCCTGCAGCCCCTCTGTCCCATCTGGTGATTTGCGGGCAGATTACCCGCCGCACACGCTGGACAGTGAAGGGCGGCAGAACATTCCGCCGCTTTGTGCCCCGGTCGACCACAGCGGAAGCAAAGTCCGCTGCAGTCAAAGCAACTATCACACTTGACGCGGGTGTGTCCCGATCCTAGGCATTTGAAACACCTCATCGGTCTCGCCGCCAGGACTGTGACTCTGGCGTTTACGAAACCGATGAGAACCTTACCGACATCGCCTAAAATTTTGGCTGACTCTACGGGACAACTGGCCCACACCGCGCCAAGTCCACCTTTACCGGGACGGATGGTGCCAACCCTAATGGTGTCCGTGTGGCATCCTGTCTTTTCACGGATGGCAACACGGACATCCTCCTCTGTCGCAGAGTCGTCCAAGCCCGAAATACGCAACTCAGCGCACTTGGTAGGCCTGGCGACCTTGACACCATCCGATGCTACAAATATTCCCCGCAACTTCTGTGCAACGACGTCCGCCATCTTGGCACGGAGGCCCCAAATTCGGTGCCTAGGCTATCCCGGGCCTTCTTAAAAACGGCAGCGTAAGATAGCCCACTGCTCGCAGCCTCCGGTGACACGGTGACCACTACTGCCGCTGTTTTAGGCGCGTGCAGTTTCCGTGATGTTTTAGAGGCCGTTGCTGCCATCGACGGTGCCTGTGGTGGAAAATCTGCACTCTTGACAGCCTTCTTATTCCGCTTCCTTGACCTCTTTTTGCCTCCCTCCGCTTTCTGCCACCCATCATTGGAAGGGGCAGCCGTGGTTGACGCTGATGCGGTGGGAATAGCATGATTGAGAGCGTGAGATACTCTCGTACCTGTCGGTGCTGGAGAGGGAAGTGGAGGGAACTCCGTCATTGAACCCGTTGTTCTCTTAGCCAGTCGCCCGGTCCTATGAGCGGGCGCAGGTGCTGTCGCCGACGCTGCTGCTGCATAAGAGACCGTAACACGACCACCTGAAATGGGGAGCGCTGTGAGGGCTGATGAGGCCCTTTGCTTGTCCGAGGCGAGTGGTGGCCGGACGATAGGCGCTGGAGGCAGCCTTGCCTCAAGGCCCGAGAGGCGTCCGTCCATCATTCTCCACACTGCGTCAATGACACGACGCAGGTGGGAATCCGTCATCTCGTCAATTTCGGGGCCAGACGGAGGGGGAGCAAGTTGCTGCGTAACCGGGCCTTGATCCCCAGGACGGCCTGCTTGTGCCCTGAATTGCGCAAACTGGGCACTGAGCTCGGCTACTTGCTTGGTCAGGTGGTCATTTGCCGCCTGGAGGCGCGCCACGTCTCCGATGAGAGTGTCAACTACCCCGCAGACAGCAGAGGAAGAATCCTTAAGGGCCTTCACGAAGCAACCCTTAAGGTTCGTCGATTTGGTGGCCACTTTGTGGATGATGGCCACCGCCGCCGCCGCTCTCTCCTGCATGGTTGCTGGTGTCCGAGGGACAGAACCCTCTTCAAATGGACCTTGGATCTTTAGCAGGAGATCCGCAATTTCTTCCTCCTAGTTCTGATATAAGCCCCGATTCTAGAGAAGGCGGAACCAGATTTTGCCGAGATCAGCGTGCGCGACCTCCCTCGTTTACTGCTAGCAGCTTTCGGTGGCAACATGTCTTGCTACACGTCACCATCCCCGTCTCTGGAGCGTACCCGTTTGCGTGAGTCGCTGTATTCGAGCTCCATTGCTTCGGATGAGTCAGCTGTCACACTAGCAGCCCTGGAACGCACTCGTTCCGACATTCTCTGGCTCCCAGGAGCCAGATTGACTTCTGGGAGCTCCTCCGAACGAATGACTTCTTCTTCGGTCAGCGAGGCTTCTGCCGCTGACCTTTTACTCCGTTCCTTTCTTTCTTCTTTCTCCGTCTTTTTTTCCTCTAGTTTTTTTGGTTTTTTGTATGTATATTGAATTCATAATTGACCCACGAGTGGGGGAGAAATAAAGGTCAACCCGGGCAGAGATCCCCCAATACCCGGGCAAGTGTAGATTTATGCCCAACCGAGGGGACCGCAGTTGCCCCGGCTGGGAGTGCGCTTGCAACTGAACCACCCATCAGCCATGCATCCCATGGTCACGCACCAGAACACAAGATTTGGGGTAATTTTTTATAGAGGTATTCTTCCTCGCAGTCCGGGCGGTTAAGCCAAGACCCTCGCCCCCGATCAGAGCCGCGAGACTTAACCACGACACTCCTTTCGGGATTACGATATACCGACGGTGGCATCGAGAAGAATCTCCCGATACCTGCTCAGTGGCAGTGTGAATGCACGCCGAGCCCGTCCTCTTTCTCCACTGTGGACAGCGGAGAAACTCCTACCAGTGAAAGGGTCCCACTTGGTGATTTTTTATTGAGGTTTCCTTCCTCACAGCTCCGAGGAGCGAAGAGCCAACAGAGGAATCGGCCTTCAGGCCCGCTCTGTTGTGCCAAGCCTCGACCGGATGGCCGAAGAAAGATGGCCACCTCTTCTCGCCAGAAGATTAGCCGTTGGCGATAACGCCCTCCTCAAAAGCAGAAGAGGAGAAGGCTGCGTCATCGCCAGCGTTGCCCTGGGTGCACCGCGCGGAGGTTTTCTAGCCCGCACCCCTTCTCAAGCAGTACCTAAGTCAACCAGCCGCGACGGTCCTGTGACGTACGGTACCGGGCATCCTCGAAATGTACACGTGAGTAAAACCGTATATTTAAATAAATATGAATGTAACTCGCGAACTTTACTTAACACTTTTTCAGTGGTAGAGCCATGCTTAGGCACGAATGGGCCGGCTCGACCGGTGCGATATCACGGCCTCACAGAAAACCGGTTGTGAAGTAAGCTTGCGTTGCATTTCCCGAATTGAATGAGATTTCCGGAGGCCTAATTCCCCCTCCCCCCTTTTCTCTCCCCTCATCTCCTTTCTCCTCTTTCCCATCTCCTCATCCCTCCTCTCTTCTTTCCGCTCCCTGCATCCCCCATCCCTCATCACCCTCAAAGGCGGGCAGCGCACTTGCGACTCTTGAGTTGCAAGTGTCCATGGTCGGCGGTGTCACTTACCATCAGGTGACCCGTCTGTTCGTCTGTCCCCCTAGTATAAAAAAAAAACTTATAATTTCTAGGTATTTTTTTTTGTTTAATTTTATAAATTAAATTATAAAACCTGGTAAAGAGAACAGCGTCGTCAAAAAACGGCCGAAGAAGAAAAGGTGTTTTTAAACGACATCTTTAAGTAAGAGTATCCAGCCATTAGTGACGTAATAGATTAGTCGTATGTATAAACTAGCTTTGCCCCGCGGTTTTACCCAAAACAAAAAAAATATTATACATGTTATATATTTATGATTCGAAACTCTGCTAGATTAATTTAAATTTATGAAAACTGTTCCGCTCCCTTTTAAAGTAACATGATGATTTCTAGCCTAGAACCATCTTCTTTTTATTGCGTATGTAAATTAGCAAGCAATGAAATATTGAAAAGTTGTTTTAGAGTGCAACAAAAACACCTATATACATAGAGAATAATATAATCAGTTGTGAAAATTGATTTTTTGTCTATGGTCGCGTGCGTGATGATTATTAAGCGTGATGTTATATAGCCTTCGTAGATAAATGGGCTACCAATATCTACTAATTTTTCAATTCGAACCAGTTGTTACTGTTCACCGCGTTCATCCAAACAAGCAAAATTATTCAGCTTTAGATTATCAGTATAGATGTATTTTGTATTTAGCAAGTCGACTCCATTTATTATTTACACAAAGAACTTATAACACTAAGGTTGTAATTAGTTTTTTCACAGTCGAGCAGAATAACGTCTGTTGGATCCGCTGGTATGGCAAAATACTCACATAACATGCTCCTTCGCCTGTCTTGGTCCAAGCGCATAGATTTGTATCAAACACAGCATCGGTATCCTTATGTGCCTCCCTACAGTCCTCTAACGTAATGGACTTAAGTTCCAGTTGCATCAGGTCGTTTGGAAGACGTCTTGGATACTGCGGATGAACTTGATTAATGGAATCCTGATATATACATACGCTCACATCTATATCAACAAAGATTTTTTTTATTTATATAATATAGGGGACAACCAAACAGACTGGTCACGTGATGATAAGTAACTTCTGCAATCAATGAACACTTACAACTCAGGAGCCACAAGAGTGCTGTCCGACTTTTAGGGAAAGAGGAGAAAGGAAAATTGAGTAGTGCCTCCGATAACCTCACTCACTCGCACTAAGCATTGTTTAACAGCCGGTTTTCTGTGAGGCCGTAGTAATACTCCGGTCGAGCCGGCCCATACGTGTCGAAGTATTGCTCTCTCACGTTAAACAGTGAGTAGAGTTATATCAAACTTCCACTTTTTGAGAAACATATAAATGGGAATCTTGATGTTATTGAATGTAAGTTTGTTCCGCTTATAAGACATAACTACTTAACGGAAATCGTCATGCAACATTTGCCTCTGGTGTACATTCGAAGATATATACACATACATACACATACATACAAAAACTTATTTTTTTTAAAACAACTCCTGAATTGCAAATTGCAATTGGCTTGCAAAACATAAAAAAATCGGCCACTTAGAACTCCTACAACTCAGGATTTGTGGATCGCAAAAGTTTTGTCTCGTGTGGCAATCCAATCTGCTGAACAGCAGTGCAAATGTTGGGAGATGCCTATATCCAGCAGTGGATACGCTGAATGATGATGTTGATCTGGCAATGGAATCCTAGGCTCTTGGATGAGCAGTAAAGCTCACTAACCACTAGACCTTCCTTCAGTCAAAATACAGTTCACCATATTATAAATTAACATAGAAGCTGTAGACTACAGACGTTAGGTACAATGATCTTCTTTTTGCTAAGAGCGATGTCTTCATGACCACCTTTAATTGGTAACAGTAGAGTAAAATAAGTGGTACCTGGTGCGTAGAGGTTTTAAGGAGTGGTAAAACAATGGTGATACGTTGACTATCTAAATATACATCTACTAACACACATACATAAACGTGTAAATATCATACAAACTTAATACAACTAATAAGCTCAAAGAAAAGCTTCCTGGGTAAATTAAATCGGTTGATAGGCCTTCATATAACGTTAAGTAGTGTTGCACTTCTATAATATATATCGACTGGCCTGCTGGGCTGGTGGTTGGTGATCCTAGCTGCTGACCTAGAGGTGGTTCAATACAAACACAGGACAATTTTTTTTTATGATTCACAAATGGGTGTCCCTTGCTTGGTGGCTTGGTGTTTTTGTGCCTGTTGTTTGTATGTTTGTAGAGTCCTCCTCGACCCAGGACTCAGTAATAATGGGGGTTCTTTATATAAAAGAGTGGCAAGGTGCCACAAAGTTAAAAACTTACCGAGGTAGCCCCCCATCCAGTCAACGTCAAATCCTCTCCCTTCATAATAGGCTCATCATTTAACTCCACAGCATCAACCAGAGAGTCAAAATCCATCTCCTCTTCAGTGAACAGCAAGGCTATGTCATGCCTCAGGATATAATGGTCGTAGTCTTCATGTACGACTATTTTGCGAATCTTATAAGCTTTGCCTCCTGACCGTAGTTGGTTCGTGCCCACTATAGCTTGAAATAAACTTGGATACATTCTGGAAATTAGCAGAAAAAGGTACTTTTCTGTACATAAATATAACAATGGTTTATCATATAACGATTTTAAGTTCTTTATATTTATCCGTGTCGTTCTCGGTCAAGATAGAGTGTCCTATTGTGGAGGCATCAGGCTGTTAACTATCAGACAATATATATTCAGTCGTACAAAGCCTGGGTGATGGTAATAGATCAGCCCCCTGATTCGCAAGAAGACTAAATTATCGTTGGCAAAATGTGGGCTTTCTTTTTTTATACTATAGGGGGACAGACGAACAGACGGGTCACCTGATGGTAAGTGACAACTGCCGTCCATGGACACCCACAACTTGAGAGTCGTAAGTGCGCTTCCCGCCTTTGATGAGGCATAGGGGGATGTGAGTAGGGGAAAGGAAGAGACGGGGGATTAGGAGTTGGGCCTCCAGAAACCTCACTAATTTTGGGCAAATGCACCGCAAGCGATACTTCACAACCGGTTTTCTGTGAGGCCGTGGTGTCGCACCGGTCGAGCCAGTCCATTCGTGCCTAAGTATGGCTTTACCACTGTTGTGACACGTCAGCCGGGTGGGCCGAGGATATAGGAGTGAGAATATGCCTGGTCTTTATTTATTGTTTTACTGCAGAAGCAAACATTAATATAAACTTATGCATATATGCAGCTAATGACTTAAGCAGCTAAATGACAACACAATGTGTTGTTACATACCGCCATTTGCCTCTCAATTTTGCACTCCCTTCACGTACAGTATACGTACAGTCGTGAAGCATATTTTTTATACTGATTGTTACGTCTAAAAGATAAATACATACATAATATCACGCCTCTTTTCCATAGGGGTAGGCAGAGACCACTTCCTTCCATTTGCTACGATTATGACATACCTTTCTCGCTTCTTCAACTTTCATTCCGTTCCGCATACAGACTCGTCTGTTAAAGGTACTTTTGACCTTGCCTTTGCTTCGATTTTCTTGGACTTGGTCCAAGAACATTCGCCTAGGTCTTCCTCTTTCGACAACTCCATTTACCTCTGCCATATAAATACCTTTTGTCAACCTTCTTTCATTCATCCTTTCGATATGACCGAACCAGTACAGCATACTTTTTTCTATTTTAGTTACTACATCCTCTTTCACACCACACTGATCCCTTATCACACTATTCCTCACTCTGTCACTCAATTTCACATCAGCTATACTCCGCAATGCTCTCATTTCTACCGCATTAATTCTACTTTCGTGCTTCTTTTGCCATACCCAACTTTCGCTACTATACATAAGTGTTGGCACCAGCACACCTCTATGCACAGCCACGCGAGCCTTCATTGAGACTCTGTGGCTGGTCATAAAAGTATGCAATGCGCCATTGATCGCATTATCTAATAGATGATAAGTGATAAAGTATAAAAAACCCCGTACAACTAAATCCCTTACCTCGTCTTCTTTACTTGTATCTTGCACCAATCTACTCATACTCTGTACATTAATCCACTATAAATTTAGTCTCTAGTCAATTTTTTTAGAACAACTAAATTAGGAATAATTCCTGTGTCGCGTGGGGCTTTAACAACAATCAACGGACACAAGGAACAACCAGAATCGGGACAATTGTTTATGGATCACACAAGTTTTTGGCCCGTGCGGGAATCGAACCCACGACTTCCGGTTTAGCAGTCAGGGTCACTAACTACTAGACCAATGGGCTCAGCCCGTTTTAAGAAATGTCTTTGGTGTACAATAAAGATTATCTTATGTTATCTGATCTTAAACATTTTTCTGAGTTAAGTACAACATTTGTTTTTTTTATATTAAGGTTTTGTGATTGGTGCTTTTCGTTAAATCTAACACATTATAAAATTTTCTTTTTAATTTGGTGACTGTCAAGTCTATAAGTTTTTATGGATCAAAACAAAAATATTACTATGAATTTAGAAAGTGATAAGGACAAACGTCATTGGATCAAGCATTTTATATCAATGTTGAACTAATTATGACGAAACAACTGATGACAATTTTTAGAGTATTTAGAAGTTCTTGCTGTTTCTTTATATTTGAACGCCTGCGCAAATTCGTGCAGCTAACAGTAGAGAAGACGTGCTCGTGGTAGCTTTAGAATAACATAATGATAAAGTTAACACTAGTAATTTAAGATATGTATCTAAAATAAGTCCGTAGTCAACGAGAGAAGCAGCCAACTTATTTTTTGTCTTTACATACAACTTTAGACTAGTAGGCAGACAGACAAAGACATTCCTGTACCGAGGACCTTAAAAACATTCTAATACCGGACACAAATAATATATATAGACTGAGAAAAACAACTTTATCGATTATACAAAGTGTTGTCCCGTGTGGGGATCGAGTCCACAACAAGCATAGCATCTAGGTAACCAATTTAACCACTGCGCCATCAATGCAGTCAAGGACAAGTTTTAAAGACAACTGCATTATGCTTGACTCAACAAGGTACACAAAGAACGCACGTGTGGGAATCGAACTCACGACTTCTGGCTAGACAGTCAGGATTACTAACCACTAGACCGAAAGTAAATTTATTATATTTGTAATCCATCAGACCCTACTCACTTGATATGTTCTCTTACCTCTCCATACAGTGTGCTGCCGTCAATATAACCCTGGGAGTTATGACAGACGCTCCACAAAAATGCCAAACACCAAAAATCCTCAAGGATACCTGGTAGGGTGTGGAGCCGTTTGGGGCTTTGGTCCCTCCCACGATACGCTCCCATTCGTCCCGGCTGTCAGGAGAAGGAGATGAGTTGACTTCTGAAGCAACTGTAGATAAATAATATATCATAGACTGCAATACTGCTATATAGTTCGAGGGCTTGGAGTTCCCAGGACAAGCCAATTTGAGTTACATGGAATACGACCTTGATCAGCTTGAGTTATAGCTCATACTCTATCTATATCACCTGGATGTTTGGCACTCAACAACTGTGCGCTTCTCCAGAAGCTTTTTGTGGACCAAATTGTCACCTGCATTATGTCCGGACCGATGCGACCTTCAAACCTTCAAGAAAAGAGCGTACTCCTACCTAACAGGCGGGCAACGCACTTGTGACTGTTGAGTTGCGGGTGTCTATGGGCGGCAGTAGTCACTTACCATCAGGTGACCCGTCTGCTTTTTAGCTATCCCCCCCCCCCCCCCCCCCCCTATCACATAACAATACTCTTTCTCTATCCTTATAAACAATATCACTTTCCTTTCATTGCGTTCTTCTCTAAAGCATCCTTTAATATACTCCCAATTTTGACACCCTTAGTTCCCGAAGTGCCCAGTTGACAGCAACGGGCTTTTCTTGGCTATTACGAAAAAATTATAACTGTTGAAAAGATGTGGTTTTATACGACCCTGTCGACCCCAGAAAACGTGCGTGAGTGTATGTATGCTTTATTGCAAAATGTCATATTTATATAGCAACACGGGGACACAAGGTTAGAATGATGGTGACACTTGATTTTAACAAAGGCAGCTAGTGTTCTACGAATAATTCCTGTATCGTCTGTGACGCTTACAAACATTCAAATAACGGACACAAAGAACACCCAGACCACAGCGCCATCCGTGCAGTCGCTGTTGTTGTTATTTATTTTAAACCTTAACTCACTATATCGTTTACGACGACATTTAAAAGACAAGATAATCAGTAAGAATTCTTGGAAATGTTGAATGAGATTTGTTGACACGTTTATATATACTCACGACTGTCCCCTAAGATGTAGGGATATAGCAGAGGCGTATCAAAATTCCGCATTATGCCAACCATAATATAATCCTACTTGCGAAAAAATTAAAATGAATGTTACTGTTAAACTTAATACTTAGTACTGTTAAGTTAAGTTATAAGTTAAGTGTTAGTACTGTTAAAATTAATGTAAGGATACAAAATGATCGATACTAATTAAATAGCAATTTTGAATAATGTTTCGTTTTGCAATCAAAATAAGTTTTACTCTTTGAAAACTTGATTTCCTTAGTAAATAATTAAAAAGCAGGTGAGTTACTTGACTTGTACTAAACGCTTGTATATTAAATTAACCAAAAAGTTTGTCAGAAGTGGGATTCGAACCCACGCCCACAGAAGTGGACTGCGACCTGAACGCAGCGCCTTAGACCGCTCGGCCATCCTGACATGACAATTGTGCTTGAAATTACAAAATAATAGCAACAACTGAATTCAGAATATAAATAGACGGTGATGTCACGGGTAGACTTGACGACTTACGTAGACATTAGTGTTAGAGATATTTGTAAGTTTCATTTTGTGATAGGTCTCATTTGTGGATATCTGTAGGTAGTTTAGAAGCATTGAAGTTTAGTTTATCTATTAACAGACTCATACGTTTCATGAAACTCAGAATTTTCATATAAGAACATATGTATATAATATGTATGTTTTATTTGGAAACGGGTGGTTATAGATTTATATAGGCAGTTATTTTATTTTTTTACCTTTTTAATACTAACTTTACATTTGACAAAGCAACCTATTGTTGCGGTGACTTTGTGTGTATTGATCTATAAATTAAATGTTTTTAAACAGTTTGATTTTGATATTTGCTTTTTTTTTTTTTTTATACGATACTGGGCAAACGAGCAGACTGGTCACCTGATGGTAAATGACTACCGCCGCCCATGGACACCCGCAACTCAAGGGTCACAAGTGCGTTGCCGGCCTTGATGTTGAATAATGTTGAATAAGTTATGTATAATATACAGTATATATAAACCTAAGGTACCCTTTTAAACTATTTAACTTTAGCCACAGAGAGGATGAAAGAAGAGAGTGACATACAACAGGTATTTAAAGAAAAGTTAGAATTACTTTCAACCAATTATCAATGCTCAGGTTCTCTTGTGCTGTGTCCCAAAGTCATTAAAAAATCACTGTAAATATTCAACATAACTTCTCTGTCTTGGGCATTTGTTAAAAATAATAATTTAGAATTAATTTTGTTTTATTTTGTAATTACCTATTTTTCATTTTATAATTAATATTAGTATTTAAGTCCAGCAGTGGACGGTGATGGGTTGATGATGATGATGATGGTGATTGTAATTAATTAAAAAAAAAGTTTATAACTGAGTCCAATCGCGCCTATCATGATAAATTGTAATTTACATCCCTCAATTTTCAACCTAAGCGATGGAATAATTTCTTATAAATAAAATGAGACAATATATACAGTTAAAATTTCTCCAAAGACAAGATTTGTTTTTTTCTTTTTAAATAGCGAATATACGTGGGTCACACATTACTAGTATTCTTGTTAAGCTAAGTTCTTGCGTTTGTACTGCTTGGGTTGAGCCGCGCCGTGCCTTAGTAACAGAGATTGGAACTGACCTCTCGCTCACAGCACTTGTGCGCGCCATGGTCGGGAGCGAGAGGTCATGGGATGCAGTGGTCACCTTCTGTGAAACTGTTATGACACAGAAGGAGTCCGATGGGGTCCGATCCGGACGGTCACCTGCTGGCCGCGGAAGAATGTCGTGTTCCCGCGGCCCTCGGCAGCAGGTGCGAGGAAGGAACACCGTGGTGGTTTTAGCCGGTCAAGTCCGGCACACCCCTCCGCTGATGCCCCCGGCGGAGGATAGTCCATGAGGATTTACCCACATAAAAAAAAAAAAGCTAAGTTCCTGCGTTAGGGTTGGCTTCACGAGGGTGTGCACACAAGTGCTTGATCGCAAGTCCGATGCCTTAACCATTACGCTACCTATAAAAATCGGTTCACGAGTGGAGAAAATATCACTTAAAATACACACAGAAGAAGATCAGTCGGCTTGAGAACGAGCTTCTTCTTTTATTCTTCTCAGAGTGACCTGAAAGAGGAAGTCACCCTATTCTGAAGAATACCAAGGTTAGAGTACTGTATCCACTCTTGTGGCATCACTCTTGTTAAATAAAAGTGCCACTTCTTGCCACTAATATTTTACTTCCACTTACGGGAAGGGGGGGGGGGGGGGGGCTATCGCAGGCAAACCTATGGCCATCATTCAGGCACTGTATAACTGTACTATTACGTGCGTAGCAGGTATATATATACATAATATATGTATATATATACCTGCTGCACATAAACAAAAGCTAGCTTTACAGTGAAGAATTGCTGTCTCACAAAATAATACTTTTTAACTATCTGCAAAAAAGAGGAGGTTTTCAATCAGAATGTTCTTCTGTGGGTATGTTGCGCGATGTGTTCACCGTTTCTTAACCGATCTTATCTTTTTTTATTTCAGTTACAATCACATTTAAATTAATAATCAAGGTTAAATTTGAGGTTCACTTTTATATATATATATATGTATATATACATTTACATTATAGATGTATTATACTTCTTGCAGATTGTAGAATCATTACAAATGATTTTTTAGAAGCAACTCCCGCACTAGGAATTATTGTCGCGCGGGACTTGACAAACATACAAACAACGGACACCAAGTACAGACTAAGGACAATTATTTGTGCTTGTGAGTCGCACAAATTTTTGTCCTGTGTGGGAATCGAACCCACGACCTCTGGCTTAGCAGTGAGGATAATTAACCACTAGAACAACCGAAAAGTCCTATAGTTTGCAAATACATGAAGAATAAAGTGTACAATTGTGTTACAATCAATATGAAGTTGAAAAAAAAATAAGTAAGAAAAATCTTACTATTAATAGATCTACGAGTCTTCGCAGCTTTGTTCACTAGATATCCAGTGAGGCCATCTACAGTTAACTGAACTGATTCTATAGGTATCGTGTAATTAAATTCCAAATATTCTTTAGATCCAGTGAGTTGAGGTTTAACAGATTCTTCAACTTCCTTGGACATTGAGTTTGGAATGTAATTAAGTGATATTCCATCTGGAACAATACATACTATAATAATTAAATTATTAGTTATATATTTACCTCTAAATAAAATGGTTTCATGTATTATTATCTGCGTTCTAAAGTACTCGTTATGCTTAGTTTGAACGTATAAAAGATAATAATAACCACATATCTTATTTATATTTTTAACCTACTGAAATATGATGGTTACGATTTTATTTCTGTAGTAATTGAAGGCGAAGATTTTTCATGTACGAGTATTATGTTGCGTGATAGCTTCGCCATTAGTTTCGCAATTAATATTATTTTAAATGAACGTATTCTATTTCCTTCAGGTTTTTATAACTTCAATTTGGCTTAACTATTCCACATCTAAGTAAACTTATTTACAGTTAAATATTCAGTTTAAGTTATTTTTGAATATTTTATAATTGTGATTATTTTAATTGAATTAAAGATTTTTAAATAGAAAAATATATCTATATAGATTGATATATAGAGATAGGTATGCTTATTTTGTAAACATATATTATTATATAGTTAGGTTACACTGAAAGTTTTGATGAAAAGTTTATTTCAATTTCGAATTAGGAACTCTTTGAAAATCTGTAGATGTGTAATTGTATCATATTTTCATATATATATCATTTGTTATATATCTCATTTGTATCTCTCATTTGTTTTTATAAAATGGCTACTATTTAAAAAGTCTTTGTCGTACATCGAAGTGGATTTGAAAAGAGAAAATTTTCTTTCAATGATTTATTACGACTTTCGTTGCGGTTTTACTCAACAACAATGTTACGATATACTTCAATTGGTTGTTTCGTGCCACTGTTTACAACTGGTTTAATGAATTTCAACGTGGTCTGAAGCAATCTCACTGATGATTCTCGAGAAGGACGATTTTCTACGGCGAATACTGAAGATAACGTGAGTTATGTGTGGCTAATGATAGAAGTTGATATAAGAGTGACTTATGAACATATTCGATTAGCTTTAGGCATTGGTATGAGTCAAGTTCAAAAAGTTTTATGCTTTGTACTAGATGGATACCTCAAAATTTGATGAAAGATCCAAAACGCCGTCGTTTGGATTGATGCCGCATAATGCTTTTAAAGTTCATACTTTAAAAGCATTATGCGGCATCAATCCAAACGACGGCGTTTGTCTTCAACAGCATTCTAGTCACCTCCTTCATAGGAGGTGACTAGAATGCTGTTGATGACAAAGTTACCGATGATGAAATGATTGATTGATTGATGATTGTTACGAACTCGAAACCAAAAGACAATCTGCGCAATGGATGTTCGATTCGGAGAATTGAAGACAAAAGTAAAGAAGGGCAGAAGTCAATTAAAATAGATGATTGACTCATTCTATGGACGGACTTGTCATTTCGCAACAATCATCCTAGAAAATAAATGGACTGTTACTGCAGATTGGTATGTCAGTCCTTGTCTATCAGTTGCATTAGAAAATGTTAGACAATAGCTCCAAAGAAGCAGGAGTCTCCTCCAACACAACAAATTTTACAATTCACGCGTCAGACGGACTATAGAATATTTATCTATCAAAGGTGAGAAGTTAGTAAGTCATTCGCCGTACCGTCCCGACCTGGCACCTTGTGACTTTTATTTATTTCCAAACATAAAAGATAAACTTAGAATTCGTTTTATGAACCCTGAAGATGCAATGGCTGCGTTTGAAAAAGGCGTGGAAGAGATATTTCAAGAAGAGTGGGCTCACTGTTTTAGTCAATGGTTCCATCGCATCGACGGTGCTCAGAAAGGAGCAAAGACTACTTCAAAAAGTAATGAAAATATTAACTTTTTAGACTAAGGAGATTTAAGATAAGATAAGATTGCAAATTACGTCTAAGGTCTTTATAAATCAAATCTGTAAAAATGTTAGGAGCTTACAGGGGTCTCATTAATTCTAAACATGATTTGTAAAAGGCATTTGACACAGTCGACCACGCCGGATACGAATGAAATTTGTCATTACTATAAGTTATGTACATACTTAACTACAATGTATTGACTTATTATGATAGGTGGTATGTTAACTTTAAAGTCATAGTGGAATAATATCATGCGTAGGTATATTTACTGTTATCTATCAGACAGTATATATACAGTCACACAGGGCCGGATACGGCAATAGAATATTTTATGACATAAGCGGAACTAAATTAGTGTATGCAAGAACTAAGGCCTCACGAATATAGAGGTAGGCAGGGCCACTACGAGTATATGTAAAGGTATATTTTAATAATGGTTCAAAACTTCAAGCACAATCCAGCTAATTGTACTTGAAGCATATTTCATTATATCCTGTAGTGACTGTCAATTTCAACGACTATAAAAAGCCGTGGATTTGAAATGTAAGTACCTACATTTAGCAGGCGTAAAAAAAAATAGGACGCACACTAGGTAATAAGTATGCGTAATAAAGCAAATTAAATTATAAAAAATATATTTATTTAAATATACGCTTTTACTCACGTGTGTATTTTATTTCGGGGATGCGTGTGTGACGTCCGGTACCATCGCGGCTGGACGATTTACTCCTTGAGAAAGGTCTCCTGTCGAGGCCGAAACTAGTCGGGCATCCACGAAATACACATGTGAGTAAAACCGTATATTTAAATAAATATGAATGTAACTCATGAAAGTTTTTATTTTAATATTAAAAATATGTTTAAATCCGGACATATTTTAAACTTCCATTTTTTTCTTAAGTTTTCTCGAAATAATATACCATATGTCACTTCCACTATTCAAAGACGATTGAAATGATGTTTCACATATCTATACGAGTATAAATTCATCAAGCCGTCTAAGCTCTAGCTCAAGATAAAGAGTAATCAAAGAAACATACATACATACATTCAACGATTTTCACTTTTAAAATCATTTGATTTGAAAAATAGTTACCAGCATTCTCGGGTTTACGGAACAATAAATTGTGCAACAGAATACTGTGTGATATATATTTTTTGATAGTTAACGTTTTAATTATTTACATACCATTAAAAGGTAGACAGACTCCAATTACAAATATCATTAAATAATTTAACACTACCATTTTGAAACACATCGCACTACTGATAAAAAAAGTGGATTTCTTTGTATATATATAGATACTATATCTGAGGTATTTTACATGGAGTGACGCAATTTGTAGCAGGTTTTGCACTAAATTCTTATGGTGATACCCCTATGGGAGGTGAAGTATTACGTTTGGATTACGCAGATTTTATCATTGCGTGTTACCAATTCAAGGTAGGCAGAATAACTTTTTAAGAGGCGAACGATTTATTGAACTTCTTTGCTTTATTTGATTTCTAGAATAAAATAATAATAAACATGTTTTTCGGCTAGATCTAGCGAAAGCGAGCGATTACATTGATAAATATATTAATACCCATGTGATTCTCGGTGTAGCAGAAGAGGGCAACACCGACTATTCGCACACCGTCATCTATCCAATAGTATATACATACATATACAGTTTATTTAGTGCCCAGTTTATGGCAATAGGCTTGTCCCCTATAACGTAACTGGGTCTAAATTATATTATATACACATAAAATCACGCAATTTTGCCTTCTGGGTAAGCAGAGACATCAGCCCACCCCTTACTCCTACCCTTAGATACATACCTCACTAGGCTCTTCTGCTTTCATACAAGCCTGCCGGCGTCGCACCGGTTTTGGATACTTCTGACCTGCCCTTTTGTCTGATTGACAAAATGCGGGTGTTTGATGCGCTTCTAATTATCTTTTCTTGAATAAATGTGGGCATGATTAGATGGATAGTGGAATGGTATGGAATTATATTTAAATACTTTAAGCTTATCGTAAGAACCATGTTTGTAAGGTCACCAGCTCACAAACTCTAACTATATTGTCATTAGGAAAAAAATGGTACAATCATATCAAGAAGCATACTGTAGTGACGGTTCTAGAGTAGAGACCGTGAATGGGTAAGACGATGGTAGGACGCCCCTAGCCAGATGGTCTGTCGACCTGAGATGGACCCGATGCGTTAGGCGGTGGAACCGGTCTCTAAGACGCACGTTGGGAGAGGCCTGTGGCCAGCAGTGGACTGCGATAGGCTAAATTATGATGATTATAATAACTTCCGTTGATGAGCTGATGTGTTTGCTGTTCGTTATTAGATATTCTCCTTGAACTTGCTATTAAAAATTCGCAAGTTGCACTATACAGGATATGTGCAATTTGTCACGGCGCAAATATAGCTTATTGGATGCGCGTGCGCACTGCAGATAATGAAACGTTCCAACTGCATATTAAGTGTATGACTGGGATGCAAGAAATTTTATAAATTAATAGCGTTATGTATGCGTTATATCAAAAACACAATATTTATTATTTAAAATATACGCTTTACTTACGGATTAATTATCTGGATGCTCAATAAGAAGTTTTTATTCCCATAGCACATTTTGTTTTTATCGACAGACAGATTATTTTTTGTTATTATATGTATGTGTACCCAAATGTACATATATGTTTAATATATGTATATATAAGGGGTTTTATTAAGTTTTAAGAATTTTAAAGTTTTTTTTTTAAATAATTATTTTCGTTTTGTACAACGAAAGTCTCAAACAGTAATCTGCTTGAGATGGTGGCAGGTGTTTACAACGAAGTGTCATTCGCGCCTTTTCGTAAAAAGAGAGGGTCTAGATTTAACTGTTTTTTTATTGTTTGTTACATGATATATTCACTGGTTGTGAATAGATTTTACAGCTTATACAGTTTTTAAAGTGACTTAAAAAAGAGGCGGTTTTGATGTCCGTTATATATTTATTTTAATATAATATTTCTAAATAAATTTCTTCGTAAGCCTTCTCCAAATCTATGTAAATTTAAGTTCATTGTTATTATCACAGATGGCGCCATTTCACCAATTGCATAGTTCGTGCTGAATGCCAATGCGCTATCATTATCACATACCGCCATGGAGGTACTAAAGAATATAATGTATTACAATGCTTATAATAGTATGCAGTTCGTTTCTGATTTAGTGTATAGTAATAATAGAGCAACATTATTTTGTTTGTTTGAACGCGCTAGTCTCAGGAACTACTGATTAGATTTGATTTTGTTTTTTGTTTTAAATAGCCCCTTTATTGAGGAAGGCAGGAATATACTCTCTCAGGCTCTTAGGCGCGGAGCTGTAAGTTTAATATAATTGAATAGTTTTTGTTTGTTTGTTTACACGAGCTCATCTCAGATTTGGGAATATGGTGACAAGATTTAGAGTATAGTGACTGGGCAAGGAGGATAGAAGGGGAACGAAAGGTATATATATATATTGCTTATACAGATGGAGTAGGAAATATAAGTAATAGATCAAGCAAGTCAGGATCATCCGATTTATAACTCGAACTGGCTGGTGCCGAGGCGGCTGAATCCTCTAACTATAGACTGACTGAGAAGAAATGTACTGGCAATCGGGTTTACTATCACGCTACTACTCTCTTGAGACGTCTAGTACTTGTGTATTTTTTTTTGGGCAGTTGTGGTCGTGTAATAATAGTAATTGTATAAAGTATTATGATATATTTTTATAGTATAGGTAGACAAACAAGCAAACGGGTCAACAGATGGTAAGTGACTTCTGCCGCTCATGAACACTTGCAACTCAAGAGTCACAAGAGGGAAAGAGGGTTAGGCCTCCGGTAACCTCACTCACTCGCTCACACAATGAAAGTATTGATTAACAGCCGATTCTTTGAGAGGTCATGGTAATACTCCGGTCGAGCCGGCCCATATGTGCCAAAACGTTAATAAATACATGAAAAAGCGAACAACACTTTATTGCGCAGTCGATCAATAAAAAAAATACAATACCTGGATGATTGACACTCCACCACTGTGAAGCTCCAGAAGCTATTTGGCTCGCACCACCAGCCTGTGGAATAAATTGTCGTCTGCCGTATTTTCGGATCGATACGACCTTCAAACCTTCAAGAAAAGAACGTACTCCTACCTAAAAGGCCGGCAACGCACTTGTGACTCTTGAGTTGCGGGTGTCCACGGGCGGCGGTTGTCACATACCATCAGGTAACCAGCCTGCTCGTTTGCCCCCTAAAAATGTGTGTGTGTGGTATCGAAGCCAGTTAAATATATGTTATTTAAAGTTATAGCTATTCCTCCGGGACACTAAGTGTAACATTAAACGTTTTCCTAGTCTATTTCTTTTATTTAACATTGACAGTTTTTTTTTTTTTTTTTTTTTTTTATAATATAGGGGGACAGACGAACAGACGGGTCACCTGATGGTAAGTGACACCGCCGTCCATGGACACTTGCAACTCAAGAGTCGCAAGTGCGCTGCCCGCCTTTGAGGGTGATGAGGGATAGGGGATGCAGGGAGCGGAAAGAAGAGAGGAGGGATGAGGAGATGGAAAAAGGACAAAGGAGATGAGGAGAGAGAAAAGGGGGGCGGGGGAATTGGGCCTCCGGAAACCTCACTCAATTCGGGGAAATGCAACGCAAGCGTTACTTCACAACCGGTTTTCTGTGAGGCCGTGGTATCGCACCGGTCGAGCCGGCCCATTCGTGCCTAAGCATGGCTCTACCACTGAAATAAAAGTTCAGTTTCTTTCATTTCTAACATCGGTTAGAATAATAAATGAAAAGCATATTTCTGCTGTAAAAATCTGATAAAGTCAAAATACACAGAGTAAAAGATGTGTAGAACCGGTAAGGTAAATGCGCCCTGTATGGTTTAGATTCACAAATCAGCCCGGCAGGTGGCGCTCTAGTCGGTATCTAGTTTATTTATCTATACTGCAACTTCAGGACAACGTATGTCGTGTCCACTAGTATAATACATGTATATTTAGTTTTAAAGATTCGAATTAAATTAGCTAAAATAAAGAAAAAACATAACTGGTTACTACACACTGGCTATTTACAAAAATGCATCGTCAAATTCCTATGCATTGTCGCCTACTGGTATCGTTCCGAGGAGGTTGGCTGGCGTGGTTCTTGATGGAGTGTCATAAGGCTAGTCCATCTTTTCCTGTGAGTGTCGTTAAAGGCCTCGAATTTATTGGACTGTTATCTATAAGACAGTATATATACAGTCATATAGTGCCTGTTTGTTCCCAAAACGCTTATCTTTTGTTACGTAAGTGAGACTAAATTATGATTAGTAGAAAGTAGGAGTTTACGCCCCTGTGTATCCCTTCAGGGTATGGGCGTGAGTTTATGTATGTGTGACACGTATATACAAACAGTTGTTGTCAAGGCTGTTTGGTTAAGGCGTTGGACTGGTTAACAGATAGGGGTGCTCAATGACACTGTTATTTTTTAAATTTATGTTTTTTGGAATGATTCACGACACAATAAGGCCACAACATTGCACGGCCCGCCTTGGTGTAAAGAATATACGTATTTGGACTTGTCGTGTTTTGTCTCCTGGTCTCCTGGTCTCCTGGTAGTTTTTGAAGAAAAATAAGAAGGAGTATTATGTTTTTCAAGTGTATGTATGTACATATGATTTTTTTTATACTATAGGGGGACACCAACAGACGGGTCACCTGATGGTAAGCGACAACCGCCGTCCATGGACACTTGCAACTCAAGAGTCGTAAGTGCGCTGCCCGCCTTCGAGGGTGATGAAATGCAACGTTATCGTTACTTCACAACCGGTATTATACGGGGCCGTGGTATCGCACTGGTCGAGCCGGCTTATTCGTACCTAAGCATGGCTCTACCACTGATAGCGTAGCATGTCTCTTTGCTACGCCCTAGAGCTAGGACGGCTTGTTTAGACATGTGAGGTTTTATTTGAAGTATCTTAATATATGGAGTGATATATCAGCGTTTCGAGGTAACGTCATTAAATAAAGGATAGATAGTCAATGGATGAGAAAACATATGGGTAGGAGACCCTTTGCTCTCTTGGTTGGTTGTGTTATTAGGGATTGAATGGTCGTCACATTTCAAACAAAACCCAACCTCTTCTCGTGGGTATTGCAAAAGAAGATTTAGGGAACGGGCTTATCTATCAGGCACTACACTCGTATATAATATGCAGTCTGTCAGTCGCTACCACGTTAGTAGGACTATTTTATGCTTGACAAAAAGTGGGCTTTCGAGCCTCTACCTTCTGGAATATATGTAGATTTAACTGAATGTAACATTAAAAAAAACATCAATTTCAATTTCTCAATTTCATAAAACTGCTCAACAATTATTTGAAATCGTCCTTTTATAAAAAAAATATTTAAAATTATACATCAATACAGAAAGCGTCACCGCAACTATAGATAGGTTATTTTGTCAAATGTGAAATTAATATTGAAAAAATAAGATAATTAAATACAATAATATAAACAGTATCTATTCATGCTTAGTCAGGAATGAGTAGGATCGACCGGTTCGATACCACGGCCTCACAGAAAACTGGTTGTAAAGTAACGCTTGAGTTGCATCATCCAACTCTCTTATTTTCCCTCCAGCGCACTTACGACTCTTGGCCTTGGTCCATGACCAGAATATTCGTCGGTCCCCCTACATTACAAAAATAAGCCTTTGTTCTATAACCGCCGCCCGTTGTCATCGCTCATATTTTCATTTCACTATCATTAAAACGTGTACTAAGAAATCTATTCACATATCATTATAGCTTTACACTATACAAACATAGTATGGACTTGAGACAGTATAGGCTATATATAAGCAACGGCCTCCGGCTCAGTCAGTTAGTCAGGTTGACTAACCAGTGGACGTACAGGGCAGTCTTGATATGTTTTGTTTTCTATTCTTAATTGTCTAAACAGTGCAATATTCAATCACCACTCTACAAGTCGTCTCCTACCCATATGTTTTCTAACCTCTTGGTTGGTTGTGTTATTAGGGATTGAATGGTCGTCACATTTCAAATAATTCCTACTAATTACTACTTTTTACCTATTTCGGTATAGTAATTTTGTTCTGGGTGCATCGTTTTTTTTTGGTAAATCGTGTAAAAGAACCAAAATAAAAATAATAAGAGTAAAATAAAAAAAAAAACTACGTTTTCTAAAAATGAAACCTAGCTACATCGATTTATTGGCTCCGAAATCCCCTGCATACAAAATTTCATGAATATCATTGGAGCCGTTTCCGAGATTCAGATTATATATATATATATATACAAGAATATCTCGTTTTAAGATATAAGATAATGATTGCATATATATGATGAAGAGTAACGGTGGAGTTCCTTGCCCATTTTCCATTTTCTATTTCAATGTAATTGTTGACATTCAAAAGTGCCTTTTAGGCCTATTTGAAATAAATGCTTTGACTTTGAATTTGACTTTTACTTTACAGGCATCCATAACCGACTACCTATGTGGTTCTCGCTGGAATGGAATAAGGCCACAGCATCTCTTCCCGTAGGTATCGTAAAACGCGACAGAGGGATCGGACTGGTATCTATCAGACAGTATATATACAATCAAACAGTGCCCGGTTTATAGAAATATGCTTGCCGTCTATTACTTTAGTGGGAATGACAACTCATTTGCAAAACACTCTCTGCTTACCCGTTGTGTTATACAGGCGTGAGAGTATAGTATATATGTATATATATAGACAGACGAACATGCGTGTCACTTGATGGTTAGTGATAACCGCCGCTCATGGTTAACTGCTACTGAAGGTGATAAAGGAATGAGAGGAGGGGCAGTTGGGCCATGGCCGCGCCACTCACTCTGCAATAAAATACAAGCATTGTTTTTGGTACAGCTACAGGTTTTTTGTGAGGCCTTGCCGGTCTGTCGGTAGAGAAAGCTCATTCCTGCATAAGCATGGCTCTCCCACAGTAAAAACTTATTATAAACCTTCATTATTGCTTTGCTTCATACGTGTATAAAAAATACACTAATAAACAAATAAATAACAATGAATATAACACGAGATCCGGTTAACATGAAGCGACATTAAATATTAAACAACAAAATTCTTTAAACAATGAAGTTAACATAACAAATAAACATGATACAAAGAAATAAACAATTTTGTTTCATTATTTAGTAGTATTGCTGTTTCCACTGAGTTGAATAATTCATACTCATTTAATTTGTTGTGTACATAGGACACAGGACCGGTGAAAGTAATGTGTAAAAATGTAATTGTGTTATTTGTGTTCATTAATTGTTGTAAGTATATGTTGTTTTTTTTTTCAAAAATAATTTTTTTTACATCGTCAAGGAAATGTTTAGAAAATTAGAGCATGTTATTTATAAGATGTTAAGTACAACGATTGGAAAATGATGATAAACTTATTTGAAGTTGTGGGAAAAGACGAAATAATGGGATTTAACACATTATTTTGTCTTTTCCAGGTTCGAAGGACCGTACAACACTTGTCCGTTATAAGATCTAAATGATTAAAACATTGTTTAAAGTTCAGACGGTTGATCCTCTATAAGATGTAAATTGGTTGGTTAAATCATGTAAAAGTCATTTTGTCCCATTATTTTATCTCTTACTAAAAGTCAGAGATAAAAATAATGACAATGACTGCCTCCTAGCGCAGTGGTTTAAATAGTCACCTTGCTACTACGCTGTCACTCCGAGTGTTGTGGTTTCGACCCCCATACGGGATAACACGTTGTGCAAAGCGGCGGTAGCGTGATGGTTGAGGCGTCGGACTTGCGATCAAGTGGTTGCGGGTTCAAACCCCGCCCAGTCATACTACAGTCGTACTACCGCCGTACCCATCCATTTTTTTTTCGTGTGGAAACCCCCTCGGGCCGTCATCCCACCGGGGTTTTCGGTGGAACAGTGTGTCAGAATCGAACCGACTAAAACCACACGGTGTGCCATACTGCGCTTAAAATAGGAGAAATCCGGGAACAGCTTTCTTAAGACATCCGCACCGGGCACCACCTACGGGTAACCTATCAATAAGGCGGCGTCCAGACACACGCGGACGTCACCCCCTCGCGGCTGGCCACTGAAGCGGGTGGAGGGGAAAACCCGTCCCGACCACCCGCGTCCACACTCAGGGCGGCATGAGGCGCTGGCCGCCGTACCCATCCATAACACAAGCATTTATTTAGCTTAGCTGGGGGGTTAACAAGAATACTAGCATGTGTTGCTAATATTAAAAATAAAAAGATCTGAAATGTATGAAATATTAAAATTTTAACTTCATGCGATTAGGTTCAGTGAGGATAAAATGTCAGTTTTACGCATGCCACGATGATCCAGGATTTAATCCTGAAGATGGAACGCTTAGTGAATTTCGTTTTACCTGGCTTGGGGTCTTGCAGTACATACACGGTAAGTAATAGCTATTTATTTATACACAATATACATATCATAAAGTGATCCTAACAAACTTTAGTGTATCAAAACCATATTTCAACATCATCTACTGAAAACGAGTTGATCTATGTAGTAACTAAGGGTCCTAGACCGCGGTATAAAAGTTATCGCTTCTATTACTATACCTATTCATACAAACTCCTAATATCATGCCACTTGGGCCGAGGTCCGGCAGGTATGATCGTCTAGTCTGGTCGAAGGGTCTTCGGTTTGGGATGGAGTAACCTAACAGTATTTCTTACCCAAAGCCTTGCGAATAAAATCATTTCCAACCGATATTACGAAAGGAAGTCTTCTGACTGATATGTAAGATTTGAGGCAGTTCTACTGTATTCTCTTTTCAAGAAAGAGACACAGATTCTCTTTTAATGGAAAATTCTTTCTGAGTGTATGATTCAGTTATGTTTTTTACGTTTCAGTTAAAACAGGAAATCCACATTACTACAGAGTGCCTCGCGTGGTGTTGATCAGCCGCCAGTTCGTGCTTTGCACTGCTAATGACGCAGCGAGAGTTCCTGATGGATATGCACTGTTAGTTTAGATATATAAACTCACTTTATTAGTACACCACTTTTTACAAGAGAATACAAATACAATTTTAACGTGGGAGAGCCATGCTTCGGCACGTATGAGCTGGCTCGACTGGAGTACTACCACGGCTTTACAGAAGACCGGCTGTTAAACAATGATTGCATTGTGTGACCAAGTGAGTGAGGTTTGGAAGGCCATAACCTTTTCCTTCCTTTCAATAATGGTTAAGTGCTACTTGTTAACTATAATAATAATATATAATATTTCTCTGTTATTATAGTTAAGTACTAATCAGCCATATAGTTCTGAACCCTTTAAATTTCTTCCTTCAGGCCACGATCTTACCTAAAGCTACTTGAAGTTGAGATCTAATTTGAAGCAGTTTCTTGACTCTTCTCTCAATCAATGACTGTTTTATATATTCCATATTTACGTTCATTTTGCTGAATCGCCAAAGGCATAGACGACGCCTTTAAGTTTTAGGCTAAGATCAAACTTGATAAAAGTGAGATGAGTCAGTTGCGGTTATTTGACAACAAGTACACAATTTACGTGATTAATCACTGGTGCATATCGACACTCGCAACACCAGCAGTGTACCTTTTATTCCTAATACCTAATTATATGATTTAGTAGTATACGGTTTAACTCACTTATGTATTTCTGGAATACTCTACTTGTTTGGGAATAGTTGGGACGTTTATGAAGGTGTTGAGAAGGTGCTGCCCGTTTAGGGCATCCTTGAAATACATATTCGAGTAAAACATTATGTTTTTTAATAATTTCCAGCTTTTTATTTTATTCATAAGAAATTCTCTATATAATTATCATTGGAAGACACTTTAAAGAGGTTAAACATTCTTCCAAGACATAAATTCAGTAAGAAGTCTGCTGTGACTTAGCAATAGTACAGTTACTGCAGTTATTTTGAGGTTTCTATGGATTGCATACTAGTGTGTTTTTAATCGGTTGTTAGTTTGTTTGGCATTCAGTATGAAGCGGTAGGGGAGTCCCCTTATTTACTTGTTTCATATCAAATTAACCACCTTGTCCCTTGCCATACGGATTAATGTAATGGTTTTGTTATATAGACATTTATAACTTTAAAATTTACAGAAGTAGCGCTAAATTTGCCTTATTTCTGACGTATGTACATATACTTAATATATATTCAAAATGATTATTAATTCTTAATTATATGTATACATATATTATAATATAATTAGTTATAAGATTGCAATATTGTCTTGGGAGTTTTTCTGTAGTAAAATTGTAAATGTATCTAAATATATAAATAATAAATAAACTATACATATACAACGACGGCTAGGCGTTAGTGATTGTGTGAACAACTGCCCTGTTAAAAATGCCAGTGCTCAGAGGCTTTCAAAGATATTAATTACGCAATTTGTTGTTTTTCACATTATTCTTGTGATATTATTTCAGTGGTAACGTAGCCTTCGGTGAATACGAGCGTGATGAAGTGGAATGCGGACTTACCCTGAACGAGGTAGCAGAGGGTATTGATTGTGACCCCGCTATATTGTTAGTGCCTATAGCAGATGTGTTACTTCATCCGGAATACAAACACTTCCACATAAATCATAGTGTGGCGCTTCTTAAGTTGGTCACGACTGTCAGGTCTAGTAAGTATTGGAATTCAGTTTAATCCAAAGCTTCCTGTCAGGTTCAGGTACTGGTAAGTTTGTTTGTTTCTTAAGAAATCTAAAACTACCTCAGTCGATGATCTGATATCATCAGAATGATGTGCAGGATTAAACAGGAATCACTATATAACAGTGTAAAATTTTGTTACTTACTTATTTTGTTTACAACATTTAGTTCAGGGAATAAATACATAAATAATACTATACTTCAGAAAACTAAGAGGTATTCTAGGACCTTTACGCTCCGATAACTTTTTTGACCGCATACTTACACAGCTTCATGGGGACTTATGTAGTTTTCTTTCAAAACACAAAGGAGGTTCTTTTAAAAATCCAGCTTTTCCTTATTTTTTCTTATGTCAATTTTATTTTCTACCTGTACTCGTTTATAGAACCTATTCGTATTTATTTTGAGATAATAAATTATTAGTAAGTAACAGTTGCCCGCTTGTTAGCTCGTATAAATGTTATTTGGGCCTTTAGGTCTAGAAGATTTCTATTTGGATATACAATTACTATCCGTTATGTCGTCTTCTATAGCACTGAAAATGTATAATTCCATATAATTCATCACTATTTGATGAATCTCAAACCGCCAAAAACTTACATGCGTATTTGTTTGAGTTTGTTAGCTAGAGTGTGAGTGAATTACTCGGTAAGTTTCACATACAATCATGTATGTAAAACTTACCTAGTAATTAAACTGGTGAGAAAACCTGTTGTTAGTAAATTGTATATTTAGATAACCAAATATATCTAATTTCATTTCAGAGTATATGCTGCCATTGTGTTTACCATTCAAAAACTATTTAAAGGACGAAGCCACACAGAGTAGATACAGGATTCTTCATGTGGATTTCTCATCTGGTAAGTTTCTATTTTTTTTTTCTAAAATAAAGACATACCTATGCAATTGAGTTTTGATTATAAAAAAATGTATTTGGCCTTTCCAGATGTTCCCAGAGATTTTTCTGACGAAGAAAAAGAAGTGTTTACAGTCCAAGTACTTAACAATGAGCTTTGTGAGAAATACGGTTACGGTGAAGCTTTGCTGGACCTCTTTAGGCAGGTACGATAGTTTATACTATGATTTTATATAAATCCTTACAGAACACGCAAAGGCCTAGTAGGTAAAATAAACCAAAAATTGTAGACTTAAAATTTAATGAAACAAAAGAAGAAGCTAGTGCCATCTATCAAAAAAAAGACGAACTACACCGGATCCTTTTAGTACACCTGCTTGAAGCTTCGCAAACTGAACCGCTAAAGTTCCCACAGTTTTTGCTTGTCAGTGTGTATACTGTGTATCTTCTATATATACACAGAGATATAGAGATTTCCACCGATATATTGACTCATCACGATATCTCTTGAACCAAAAGGCGTAGACTTGGAATTTGGTAGGAATATTCCTTTCGCCGAGTAGAGGTCAGCTAATAACGGAATTTACGAAATTCCACCCACAAGGTGTGTTGCGGGGGTGTCAACAGGTGTGTTAGTATTACATTTACCATCAGGTGATCTGCTCGTTTGCCCTCTATCGCATAAAAAAAAAGAAAAAAAATATATCTACAACGTGTTACTTACGAGGTGAGGTCAAATTTTATAGTAGTGTGGTAGACCTCCAGAGACATGTTCAACATTATATCGATAAAATACTATAATAATATTACAATTTAAGAAATGTGTTATATTTTGGTATGTACGAGTATTTATACAGCACAAGGAGTTTGACGGAGACTTCCTTCTCAGGGTATTCCGAGTTCTTAGGGTACGCAATAGAACACCGTGTGGTTTAGATGGTTCGAATCACCATTTTACCTTCGGTACCGGTGAGGTGAAAGAACAGCATGTATTAAGGCAGAGCTTATGCGTGCGTTAATTTAATCCTTATCTTCTGCTTTAAATATGAATTGGATTTTGTATAATAAGTATGTTTCAAACACAATACATGTACATTGTTTATGAAATAAATCAATCAAGATCAAATTCTTTGCGTCTGGTTAGTAAATAACTTAAAAGCGACGCAGACTCAAACTTATTCCTTTTTATTGTTGTTTTATCAAATTATCAAATTATGTACGCATATCATTTCTCCCTACTTATTTAGCGGAATTCATCACAAGTCAATAACACAAGAGTGTTGTGTTCATCCGGTTGTGGGTTCCATTCCGGAGCACCAACCATCATCCACGAACATACTGGACACTGGTCAGTAGTGGCACTGTCGGCAGGTATGTCAGCTTATCATTTTTTATACATTATCGGTGGCAAACAGGCATAAAGTGGACAAGGCTAGCCTGATACCAGTAGTATGCGTTTATCGCAATTTTATCTTGCAATTCCAGAAGATTTATTCGTATGTTGCCGACCCTATGTTACCAAGTAATTTCGTAAAAACTTCACTGCTTTATAGGACTTTAAGAGTTATAACTCTTTATTATGATTCTATTTGAACACCCAACAATTAATCATTTTATGATGGAAATATGTGTTCTATAAGGAATATTCCGTTTTGGGTTTAATAAAAGAAACTTACTTGACCTGACACTGTATTACCGCATTACAAACATGCGTTTTAGATTACTGTCATTTTTAAAATGAATGGTGGTTGTTATTTCGGGGATGTAAGGGGCGGTGCGGCCTCAACTTAAGTGTTAAGTCACTCAACCCTTTGATGAAGGGCCCTGATAATGGACTTGAAACTTGTACGGCGTCCCCAGAACACATGTCAGTCACACTCACAACTTTATATCTCCAGCCTAACTAATAATGTCTTGTGGATGAATCATGCGATCATTACCAAATTGCTTATAAAAGTTTTCTTATCCAAAAGCATATGCTGACAGTTGAAAATCCATTTAAAACGAGCAAAAAGTTTAAATGGTCGTTATTTATGAGTAGGAATATCACTTATGTTAATTATAATCATAATTATTAACTAAAAACTAGCGTTGTTTCTAGGAAACTTTCTATGTCCCGACCCACTGAGGTCTCGCAGTCGCAACAATCAACCCCACCACATTGCCCTCTACGACTATGTATCCTGGATTACAGCTGCTATTTCCGGCAAAGTTGTCACGGCTTTCGCCCAGGACGATCCTTTTGGTAAACTGCCATTTTTGTAAATAAGTATACTTACAATAAGCTGCAGTAATTAAATAAATATTAGTCGAAAGCTGGTTCTATGTGGATTGGGTAGAATAGGCCTACCATGTGTCTTACTATAGCTGTATAAAAAGGTGATTAAGAGATTTGACTGTTATCTATCAGAAATTATATCTTAGGTAGGCAGGACTTAATTATGGTTGGAAATATATGTGCGATTAGGATTACCTACTCAATTGTTCACTCAGGATTTAGGCTAGGATGTGTATGATGTTGGCAATGAACGCTGAAATTACCAATTACAACTATTAGAAATCCACTTGATACAGAAATGAGAGTTATTTAGAAGGAACCCCGTTGTAGGCAAGGGATATTAATTTTATGAAGGGTTTTGGCAGTAAACGAATACATTTTTTTAATAATAATATAGGGGGACAAACGAATAGACGGGTCACTAGATGGTAAGTGATATCCAACACCTGTAACTCAAGAGTCGTAAGTGCGCTGCCTACCTTTGAGGGTGATGAGAAGTATAGGAATATATAGGAATTTTGAAAGAGGAGAGGGGATATAGGGGAGATAAAATAGGAGGAATGGAATAGAAAACTCACTAATATAGGTAATATAGGAGAGGGGGAATTGGGCCTACGGAAATCTCACTAATATTTTGTAAGCATTGCTCACAACCGGTTTTCTGTGTGGCCATGCTGTTGGCCTAACGGGGCCTATTCGTACTAAGTAGGGCTCTTGCATATTAAGGAACATCCTCTGCTAAAGCTAGTGGGGGGCCCTTACCTGCTCTTAAACTGTTTGTCGTCTAAATCCGTCGTTTATCAGCTGCATTATAGTCCTTGTATTTTCTTCCAGGATTTGTGATGCCGCGTACATCACGCATTGTGGAGCGTGGAAAAAGTAAGTGGGTTGGACACTGGTGGATGGGTGGCCTTAGGTGTTACGACAGAGGTGATGCTGCCGATGACCTGTACAAGTTTTACCACGAGATCTTTTCGGTGAAGCCTACTGAATCTTTCCGTTTGACGTACTATTTGGAGGTATCATATTTTATTTATCTCTTCATAAAGTCCACCTATGTACATTTCGTGAATGATGTATTAAATAATAATAATAATAATAGCTGCGCAATGATTGTCGTTATTGCTGTTCCTCATGACGATAATCTCGTGAAAGTTGAAAAAGATAAATAAAATATTTGGATTTGCCTCCCGAGATTGTCGATATGTGGAATATCGATTCGGCGATCACTGTTCCGATAAATATCTAGTCACGGATTAATAGCTAAGAGCCTCGACCAACACCTTAAGAGGCTCTCGTTAGGTGGTTGGATCAAGGGACTGATGCAGAAGGCAGTTCTCCTTGCACGGCCCGCATTGTCAAGAGGTTCCTATCTTTGTAGCACTAACCACCGGTGTCTTGGTCCCTGTACCCGATGTCGGTGGTCTACTATTTTTTATATTTTTAAATGTATTTTTTATTTATATAAAGGGAATAATAATAATAAACAAGTCTTTACTAACTTATATTATACGGTTATAAGTAACTTTGTTGCGATTTTTAATCTGCAATCAATCATCATGAGCTTTAACCTACCCGGTGCCACGGGTACAGAAAAGTGCATAGCATATTTACCAAACAGAAAAACTACCAAGTAGAGAAAAAAACAAAAAAGTAGAGAAAAAAACAAAAAAGTAGAGAAAAAATAATAACTTATACCTTATTTCTTATGACCCATTTCAGATCTTCTCAGTTTTGCTCGCCTTGGTACATACAGTTTCCTTATTTATTTAAAACAGTTGTTATTTATTGTGTATAATAAAGAACACAGAACACAGTTACATTTTAATGAAGAAAGGGTAATCTCCTGCAATAGTTCGAGTTTGGTGGGCAATTATTATATGCTAACCATTAAATTAAATGTAAATGTAATAACTTAATTAAATGTAAATGTAAAAATTAAATGTAATAACTTTATATCACGATAATTACCGGTGTCGTAATTTCTAAAAGTATTCGGTTGACACAATTTATGTTTTGTTATTCAGATCAATGCTCCACATACAACAGCAATAGCGTGTGTAAAGATTGGTATGCCGTATGCGAATCGTGGTGAACCAAAAATATGGGATTTGAACAGCCCTACAGTAAAGGTAAGATATATGGTGCTGTAATTAGCACGCTATTTGACATCAACTCGCCTGTTGGTCAAATGTTTACTGATCCCTTTCTTTTTTATTTTATACTATAGGGGGACAGCCGAACAGACGGGTCACCTAATGGTAAGTGACAACCGCCGTCCATGTACAGCCGCATCTCAAGAGTCGCAAGTGCGCTGCCCGCCTTTGAGGGTGATGAGGGATGGGGGATGCAGGGAGCGGAAAGAAGAGAGGGGGGGGGTGAAGAGAAAGGAGATGGGGGAGAGGAAAGTTTCCGGAAACCTCACTCGTTTCGGCGAAATGCAACGCAAGCGTTACTTCACAACCGGTTTTCTGTGAGGCGGTGGTATCGCACGGGTCGAGCCGGCCCATTCGTGCCTAAGCATGGCTCTACCACTGTTAAAATTGCTATACCAGAGGTCGTGGGTTCGATTTTCATTTCAGAATACACATAAGATTAAATGAATAATTGTGTGATGAGCCCGGTCATTTATTTGGTGCCTGGGTGAAATCAATTTATGATATATATTAGCATTATTAAAAGTCAACCTATGCCGCAATCAAATGAAATAATTATGTGTAGCAAACACATAATTTTTTCTCTTCTCTGACATACTGGTGGCGCTGTTAAGATTTTGTGTCTGTTTCTTTTATGTATAATACACAAATACAGACGAAAAGATGGTTCAACTGATGACAAGCGACAACCGCCGTCCATAGACACCTACAACTTCAGAATCGCAAGTGCGCTGACCGTCTTTGAGGATGATAAGGGATGAGGGATGCAGAAAGGGGAAAAAGAAGAGGAGATGATCAGTTGGGAAAGAGGAGAGGGGGAGTTAGGCGTCCGGCAACCGTGAGGCCGTTCTATCGTACCGGTAGAGCCGGCCCATTGACGTAGTTAGAAGTGACATAATACTCCAAACATCTGACACATGGCCTTCGGCCTCAACTAGCCTTCGGCCTATATTGCCAAGTACAATAGTAAGAATAGACATATATATATATATATATAGATATATATATACCAAATGTATTATATGCACCTTGGTGCGACACATACATACAGCGGTGAGGTAAACTGAGGTAAGGGGAAGTGGTGGAAATGTACTCACGGGTTGGTGATGGTTAGGAGCTGGTGGAAGGCGCCAGGGGTTCTCGGCACTCGTGGCACTTCTTGTTTTATCACGACACGGGAAGCAATGAGCTGATTCGCGGTTTCTTGATCACACTCGCGTTTCTTGAGCAGAATATATTTAAACTTTATAGCGCGCGCGCCGGTACACGTTATTTCGAATTTTCCAAGCTATGCTATACGAAAGGCTTCAGCTTGTCAGAAGTAATACCACAGCCTCACAAAAAAACCGGTAGACAAACAATGCATAACTGAGTGGATTACCGGAGGCCAAACTCCAGCCTTCCTTTTTTCCCCTCCCCCATCCCCCCTCTCCTCTTTCTCCTTATCCCATCCCCCCATCATCATTCTGAAAGGCTTGCAGTGCTCTTAAGTTGCAGGTGTCTCTGGGTGGCGGTTGTCTCTTAAAATCAGGTGACTATTCTGCTCGTTTGTTTCCCTATTCATAAAAAGCTGTGTGAGCCAGTGAGTAGATTGAAAGCTTTGATTGCGTTAAGCAAGCGAAGCGAAAATATAAAATATTATTTTAAATTGGTTTCAGCTCCGCATCCCACTGATACACTTCACGCAGGCATATAAATTCCATGTCGAAGCGTGGGGTTATAACGCCACCTCGATTGAAGACTCAGACCAAGAAGAAGAATAAATTATGAAGTATATCTCAATAAAATTCAGCATAATATACGGACACAGATTACACCGAGACTAGTCCGACTCCGGATAACTAGTTGTGGATCACCCGAATCGAATCGAACCTACTAGCTCTGCGATCAGGATTCACACTAGACTAACATACCAGTTGTTTAACTCGTTTATAGCTTATGTAATTATAAAATTTGATTATGTTTGTCGCCACACCCAGCGCCATCTCTTAAAGAGAGACTGAACTACTAAGAAACGACTTGCCATGCACCGTGCAGTTGGTAATTTCTTTGGCTTTTTTAAAATGATTATCCGTGTATAGGGAAAGTATTAAAACGGACCACTTGGACGGATATCTTTTAAGAGGGAAGATTTATAAAATTTCTCTCTTCTTGTAAACTTCTGAATGAAAACTTTCTTGTCTGTCATTGTCATTTACAAGTAGATATAAATATAAAAAAAAAAGTGTGATGAATGGGGAAGAAGCGTGAACTGTGTATCAGTATCGTGGCAATTACGAGTATGTAAAACAAGACATGAATATTTAACCAAATAAAAGCTTTTCACAATAACTCACAAAAACTTTTGTTCGTGGTCATAAATAACATCGGCTTTAATTAATTACATACATATATATGACCTTGAACTCGACCTCTTTATCAGAGTATCAAACGAAAGGTCGTTAATATATCGAAAACTCTAAATATATAATCTCAATTTATCGATATAAAAATCTAATCAATATAAGCCATATACTGTTGTATTCTATATTAATAAATGTAAGATAAATAATTACTGAAGATACTGAAGAGCTTTTATTTCTTAGTAACGCCATGTAAATACTTTTTTCGTGTTAAACACGGATCGTCACTTTACCGGCGCTGCGGCGCCGGCTGCTGCGGTGAGGTGGTATGTCAGGCTACCTGATCAACAGAACATCTTACCTTACAGTATGGGGGCCTTACCCTCCAGGAACACGTGCGTCGCGCCACCGTGTTAGGCGTGCTTCTGCTGGGGTTACGGTCAGCCTGGCTCGCTACCCCCAGGCTACTCATGGAGGTTGGAGTTTATTATTTGCTCTCCGACGTCTGGTGCGTCTTCTGCGGGACGGGAGAGTGTCTCATTTAGTTAAGCAAGCTTGACGAACTTTCACTATTCTATCAAACAAAACTTAGTCACAAAAAAAAATGTATAACATTTGAATTAGGAATCTGTCAATTTGATTTAAATATTGCAAATGCGCGAAAATGAGAAAACAATGAATATACAACATAATGAATAAATAGTCTAAGATATTTTTGTGATATTAATATGGAGTGGGGTGGTAAAGATAACTGAAATGCTGTAATAGCACAAAGTAGATATAGAGCTAAATGCAATTGTTTAAACTCTCCATCTGCTTGGTTTCGGTCGAAAGTTTGAGGACTATAGGATAGGTACAATAAAACCTCCTCTGTTTCTGAATAAAAAGATCTGGCCGACAAAAAAGGCGAACAAACCAGTTAAGGCAATAATTCGAAGAAACCCTGTCCGAAATCAAAAGATTTTATCTCGGGAAATGAATATAGCACCTAGAACCACGTCGCGTATTTTAAAAGATAACTTAGGTTATAATCTATGGTCAGTTTTAGAGAGTATGGCATGCACTAAACGTCATGAGAAATTGCAGTTCCTATTTGATCTTCATATATACACATATATATATATCTATAATGATATTGTATTGCTTTATAAACTAACACACATTACAGTTATAAATCTTCTATACAACAGAAATAATATTATTACTTGTAATAATAATGATCTAACATTTATGGTAAGAATGTGTTTATTAATACATGGTTGTCAAAGAGGTACATGATGAAGAAATTTTTTATCTTTAAAATCTTTCATTTGCGAACTTTTCGGCCACACCACTCTTATTGCATCTTGAAGTAAATAAACTTATCAAGTCTTAATATCAATACACGATAAGAATCTTACCGAGCAAAACATTAGTATAATACAGACATACGAAGGGTTCACGACGTAGGCGCACAGAATTATAAACAGAATGTCCACTTCATAATGTGTATGTAATATTGTCTTGTATTTATTGCTAGAGCACGATCGTAACATGGCTTGAGCGAACTATTCACAATGTTTTCGAATAATTTCTACGTATTGTGTTGCTCTTGCCACATATTATCTGTTTTATTTCAGTTGTCAGTTCTTACATCGACAGCAGAGTAGTAAAAAATAAACCAGTGACAAGGCGTCCATTATTTATTGCTTAAATATTTTACTTGTATTAATTACATTAGCTAAATTAATTAATATATATTATTAATTTGATGTTTATCCTAATTATGCAATTATTAGGTGTTTTAATATTTTTATTTATTTGTTAAAAAAGACAGCTGAAGGAGGACTTACGCTTGTATCACGAGGGACTTAACAAACATACAAACACAGGAGACAAAGAACACGGAACTCGGACTGACTGACTGACTGACTGACTAGGAACCACTATTTGTTTCTCACACAATTTACTTTATGTTAATTAAGCATTAGGGATCGTTATTTATACTATTTACGATACAATCGTGTTATCTAGTTTTATTGTAATGTGTATCTTGCATTCAACAAAGAACTTTATAAAATAAGCTAGTAATAAAATTTTGAAGTATATTTCAGTATTTATATAAACAACTAACGTCATTTATCGTCAATTTTGAACATCATTATAAGGTGATAAAAAAACTGATTTTCCCATGATCGTGAGTTATCATTATCACCTACAAAACCAAACTATCAAATTGAAAGGACAAATAAAATCAATGGTAATCTCGACAACCAAGGACAATAAATACACTCTTCCACAGCATTTGAATTTAAATATAATGTTATTCATCTAAAAACGCATCAAATTTTTCATCTACACATACATACATAACACTCACACCTGTACTGGACAATACTGGACGAAATTATAAATGGCAAAATGTGGGCATACCCAAAGGGGTAGCCCACATTTGCCATCTATAATTTAGTCCAGTTCACTTAAGAGGGGGTAAGCCTAATGTATGCGTGACTAGTGTGTTGTCAGCCTGTGAGCCTCACTCACTCGGCAAAACAAAGCAAGCATTGTTTGTCTACCAGTTTAGCAATAATAATCGACCGGAGTATGACTCCGGTCGAGCCGGCCTATTCGTGCCTCAGCACGGTAAGTTACTCAAATATAACCTTCTTACTCCAAACTTCACTGTGTCATACTGATTGTAAAGCATAAAAGGATATTATTTATGACAACTGCTATTAAAACCAGGGGCGTGTCTACTAAATCGTTTTGCTAAGAGGGTAAATGAAGAAATAAATCATTTTCAATTTAATATTAGCCCTATTTTAAATGGAATAGAGTATATTTTAGATTGTAGTTGTAAATGAAGATACAATAACCAATGTTTGATAATCGGTATGCAGTCATACAAACAAACTCAAACACAGGTAATAAATGGCTGTGAAGTACAGACAGAAAACTAGTTTTATGGGCTCTTAACTTTATATAATTTTTTTATTATTAACTAGAAGTTCTTTGCAGTCTCGCCTTTGTAAATGGTCACTGCTCCGCTCTGAAAGGTTGCAGTGTGATGTTTTTTTTTTTTTTTTTTTTTTTTTTATACTATAGGGGGACAGACGAACAGACGGGTCACCGGATGGTAAGTGACACCTCCGTTCATGGACACTTGCAACTCAAGAGTCGCAAGTGCGCTGCCCGCCTTTGAGGGTGATGAGGGATGGGGGATGCAGGGAGCGGAAAGAAGAGAGGAGGGATGAGGAGATGGAAAAAAGGAGAAAGAAGATGGAAAAAAGGAGGAATTGGGCTTCCGGAAACCTCACTCAATTCGGGGAAATGCAACGCAAGCGTTACTTCACAACCATGGCTCTACCACTGGCATATGCATATATTTTAACCTATATGTCCATTGTTTGAATGTTTGTAAAGTCTCCCACGGCACAGGAATGAATCCTAGTGCATGAGTTGCCTTCTTTTATTAAATATAAAACATTTAACTACCGTCCTAAATTCCATTGTTGGACATTGGCCTCTCTCAATATTCATCACACAGCATCCTCCGTCTTCCATCGGTGCATACGGTCCATCTGGCCGGGGGCCGTCAAACCTTCCCTTTACCGTCCACGTACATTGTCACTTGACAGACGGCAGACGGGTCACCTGAAGGCAACTCAAGATTGTACTCGTACCTCCGGAAACCTCACTATTATTTCATGTAATATATATATATATACATATATGTATATTATCATAGATTACAATATTATTTTTTTATATTTGCGTCAGAAACATGCTGTCTGTACTCACGGTCATCAACGAGCAGACACTAACTAAAGATGTCTTTATAATTGTAACTCCTTTTGGATGGACTGCGAATGAGTTATGGTGTACTATATTATTATTCTCTATCTCATGTATATAGATAGTTTTTTGCAATGGTAGTGCTGTCTGAACTGTGCTAACGAGAACCATGAAGTAATGTACCGAATACGCTCACAGGGATATTTCTTCTAAGTAAAGGCTTTCCTCCAGTAGTGGTCGGCTATAGACTGATGATGGTGACGGTTATAGGGTTAGTACAGGGGTTTTCTTTCTTTTTTTTGTTATACTATAGGGGACAGAGGAACAGACAAGTCACCTGATGGTAAGTGACAACCGCCGTCTATGGATACCTGCAACTCAAGAGGAGGTAAGTGCGCTGCCCGCCTCTGAGGACGATGAGAGGTAGGAAAAAAAAGAGAGGGGATTAGGAGATGGAAGAGGAGCCTCCGGAAACACTCATTAATTTCGGGGAAATGTAGCGCAAGCGTTACTTTTCAACCGGTTTGCTAAGGCCGTGGTAATATGGTGGTGGCCGGCTCATTCGTGCCTAAGCATGGCTCTACCATTGTTAAAATCTAATATCCCTGAAGAGGTAGATATAGGCGTCTTTCACGATCACTTTTTGCCAACTATAATGTACTCCTAATTACATTAATAGGGTACAAACCTATTGCCTTCCTCCTGGCTCTATATGACTGCATATATACTGTCTGATAGATAACAGCCCGACCCGATTCCTTAGTCATTTTTTACGACACCTGTGGCATCCAATCCCATGAGTGATCAGATGGTGTGGCTCTATTATATTCCACGAAGAACTACACGGATATAATATAACGTGGAAAAATGCTTTACATAGACTTTACCCTGAGGCCCCACAACCCAAACATACATGTTTTATAATTACATTATGCAAATAAAAGCGGGCTGGTATCTGTCTGTACGTTCGCACATCGTAAGATTAATAATGATACATGACGCGGTGTGCAATGTTGATTATCTTAGTATATATTGGAATCTGATGTTATCAGTTGCTTTCGGTTGAAGGGTATGTATTTTTAGAAGATAATTCAGCTGGCACTGTTTAGGTACGTACGAATTGATATCGCGCTTCGTTTTATTCTATGGGCCATGTTTCGTTAGTTTATGTAATGTACTCATTTATAAAAAGAGAGAAACTGTACTCATTTATAAAAAGAGAGAAACATAATTCACTTACAGTGGAAATATAAATCAACACCATCTAGCGAAGACGCAGTGAACTACATAGCAACTACTCTACGTATAGATATTTTAAGTCGCGATATGAAAGTTTTCAAGTCAATTTTTTTAAACTATGGGACTGATTTTACTCATAGACATAAGCTCAATATCATAGAGCCCCGGAATCATTTCTAATGTACTTGGCTATTGTATAGTATTTAATATACACCTAAGGTGTTTCAATAAACATACACATACATACATATGTATGTTCTTTTAAAAACGATATTAGTCGACTAAGTAGAGTATTTTATCGTGGGCGAAGATATTTCCTTTCGGATCCGGTTACCGCTTAACATTGCCAATCAAGCCACGTGCTCATTATTTGAATGCACAAAAGGGAGGTTATGTTTTTATGTTATATATGACGTTTCTATATCACGGGCTAGGGACAGGGCTTGATGGCATTTGTTTAACATTGTTATTTGTATTTATTGTATTTTCTTTGTCTGAAAGCAACAACACTAATTGCGTTGACGGTAGCATAAGAACATGCAACTTTGTCAAAATCACTGTCAATCTAATTTCTTTCACAAGCGAGATTGAACAAAAACATTCATTCTCACGTAAAAAGCACGTATTTTCACTAAAAACAAAACATGTTAACACACACACATGACGGCTAATTTTACCGGAACAAAAACATTGTATTGTGTTTCATGTAAGGCGAGGTCTTAAAGGCACATTACTAGCTTAGTTTCGTTCCGCTGCTCCGTTATGTTAAAATTAATTAAAACGAAGCTAGTGACACACAGTACTGATTAAAACGGAATGACGTTATTTTTTGTTTACCCGACTACGCAAAAACGGTTTTCGATTATGTTTGTGGTGTGTATGTCTGATGTAGTAAATGCAGCATGGCTCTACAGCGGCCTGTCATGTCTTTGAGCTTCTTGATTTCGAGGTAAGGTAAGGATGAAGGGTACATAAATAGCATGTTCATAGTTTCAGAGTCCAGTGAGTCCAGTAGAATCCTATCACGATCTTCAGACATCAAGTTGTTGTTTCTCCAACTAGACATATTAGATTTTTTATTACTTTGAATATTTGAATGTGAGAACTAAAACCTTTCAGATTTATGTTCACTCAGCAGTTACAGTGCTTCTATGGTTACTGCTCCGCCCTTTAGGATCGTAGCGTGAATTTTAGCCCATATTATTTCTCAACAACCTCTTTATACAACCTTAATTCTTTTAATCAGACTGGCACTTCTAGAGATTAGCCCATTTATTATACAAACAAAACAAGTAAGAAACTAGATGCATACTAACTTTATGGGTTTCACACATAATAGGCGATAATCTTAATCATAATTATAATCATTTATTTATTTGTTAAACATAGTTAAATACAATTATTGAAATTCTTAAATAAATCGATAGTCCACTGTTTTGCCATTAGACATACAAATAAAATTCAAATAATGAGCATAGGTACATTGAAATATACATTACATCGTTATTATTAATTATGTTACATTTATCATTAATTAGGTATTGAAATTAATATTGAGGCTAATATAATACAAAAATTAATTATTTAAATGTGTGACAGAGAGTCAGAATTGTTTGTCAGATGAAAAAGTATTAAGATTTGTCGCTCATCTCTCAGTAGCACTTCGCCCATCGTTTTGTGAAAACAGGGCAATTTGCGCGCCAGTAACATACAGTATCTTGTTCCTTTTGATACCTGATATTAAATTATAATTGGTCGTTGTGCATGTGCATGTCAATTAGATATTTATATAACATTGCTTATGTTTACGAAATTGGAGATATTGTGTACTTCGTAATTAAATACTTACCATTACCCAGTTTTATTTCTGTTTCGAATTCTATTTTCATAAAATCTTACAGTCTATACTGAATAATATTGTGCCTGTGTTAATAATATTTCTTATTTACATATAGGCACGCCTATATCCCACAAGGAGTAGGTAGAAGCGTCTCCAACGCTCACATTTTGACAATTTCATCCTATTGTGGTAAAAGGAACAAGCCTATAGCCGTCAAATAGGCGGCTTTTAATTACACAATAATATAATAATAATAACTTCAGACATCTCATACACGGGCGTCCTTTCCTAAATAAAGCAGAGCTTGTTCTATGTTTACCAAACTGCTGATAAACATCCTTATATATTTATAAAAACAGGCTAGTCTGATAAATATATGTATGTATACTGTCTCATAGACATCAGCCCAGTGCCTTTTATGATAACCACGGGAAGAGACGAGGTGACCCTGTTCTACTAGACCAGGAACTAGAAAAAAGCTACTTCCACCGTTAATATAATAATATGTACTTATCTGTATTAATTCTGAAGCGTTTTCTATTTATGGCAGATTATAAAAAGGGCGCGTGCCAGCCAGGTGCATGACCGTAAAGCTAATCCCTTTTGTGTGTTATCGAGGGTTCCATATTACGTGAGTTACCCTAGTCCCTAAGGGTCGACACAGGAATGAAGCCATATTTATGCACGATGAATAGGTATTTGTGATATATGTATTTGTTTAACGAGTCACGATAAAGGAGAATCTTTTAATGAATATTCAGTATTCTAATCAATTTGAGAGTAACAGTCTACAATTGTTCAAAATGCGTAAATATGTTATATGCATTGGTTGGGTTTTTTAATAATAAATACTCCACACATCTCACACACGGCCGTCTGATCCCAAACTAAGCGGAGCTTGTACTATTAGTAACCAAACTGCTGATAAACATACTTATATATTTCTAAATACATATTATAGATAAATTACACCCAGACACAGAACAAATGATCGTGCTCATAACACAAATATTTGTTCTGGGTAGGAATCGAACCCACGACCTCGGCTTAGCAGTGAAGATCGCTAACCGCTAGACCAACAGGCCAGTCATTACTTTTAGTATGTCTGATACTTACTGATCAAAAGGGAACAAGTTACATACATACAATCACGCCTCCCTCCCGCATTTTAATCCGCAAAATGTGGGCGTTAATTACGCCTCTGCTCCCGGTGTATGTATCTTTTCTCCTTAATTAAACGATAGGCTCTCATATTACAACGCCTAGAAAGCATCGGTTGTTCTATCATCTCTCCATATTCGGTGTAACTTTTTCCGTAAGCCGTTTATGGTTTGGTGGCACCAGATTGTTAAGCTCATTAATGACACCATTAACTTACTTTCATCTTGAAATATTGACCTTTTACTTTCTCTGATATTATTAAAATTGTACCAGCCGTGTTAAGTTCCGTCGATCTCATACGAAATTAAACAGCAGGTATTCTCGATCTTGTTCTGTGTCTCAATTATTTATTTTAATAAAGTTAAATACATTTTTAAATAATGTGAAGGCAAACTGAAACAGCAAAAGTAAAACAAAATAAATTGAATTCTATTTTATTTTGTTGTGCTTAAACCTTTTAGGTGAGCACTGAAATATACAAGAAGCTAAATATATAAATTTTACAATTAATATTTGGTCGTATTATACGTACTTGTATGTATAAATAACTAGTCTTTTCTTTCTTTCTATCTCTGCCCCTAATTTTAGTGGCTTGATGTTTTATAGCTTATATTATTTCTCAATAAGTACTCTACATAATACAAAAATAATCATTCAAGTCTGACGGATAGTTTACAAACGAACACTTAAAAAACGAATACTAAAGTTATTGTATGTATATGTAACTTAGTAAAACATAAGTGCAGTAAAAGGAAAATAAAGTATAAATATTTTTAAACCAACATTTACGAGCAAAGAAATGTTTGTACCAAAAAAAAAACTTTCACCTTTGAAATTATTTAAAAATACCCAGACTCGGGTCAATTAATTATTTGTGGATCACACAAATTGTTGTCGCGTGTGGGAATCGAACAGACGATTTCTGGATTACAAGAACAATTGGCTAATAACTATGAAACTGGCTGTTTTATAGTTATTTTAACCTTACTGCTTAAAAATAAAACACAAGTTACAAATAAATAATTTATTTATTTTTTATCCATTCTCCTTCTTCATCATCCATAAACATTAGGGTAGGTCAACACAAAATATTTTTAAACTAACATTTAGTTTCACCCCTTGCGGTCCCTTGCGAGGGGCGTACTAATTGTTATGTTGTTATATTAAGTTTATTTTGTTCGCCTTTTCGCAATTATTATTAACTTTATATGGATTAAGTTTATATTCAAAATGAGCAATACATCTGGGCCTCTTGACTGACGATGACGATTAAGACTGGTTATCTAAACGGTGCAAACAGAACCGTACTTAATCCCTTTGTCTGTCAAATACAAATTTAGTTTAAAAATTATGTATTTTAATTAAACCAATCGAGAACCGGGGCTAAAGCTATATATATATTTTTTTTTTAAATAATACTAGCAACGTACTTTAGTAGATAGCAATTCCAAACAGCAGTAAGTGATACATACGTATTATATATAAGTTATACCCACCTACAGAACAAATAGTCATGATCATCACTCAATTATTCCTCTTCGGTGGGAATAGAGTATCTAGCTTAGCAGTCAGCCTAAAATGAATAGTTATAGTATTGACCCCCAATATAAGATACGTTAGGTTTAGTTCCAGATACCTTCGTAATATGCATCAAAATATTATTGCACAACATCAAAGCCATAACCCTCCATGTGTAAGCAAAGCCGTACAATATCAATAGGTAATGCTTTCTTCATACGTTATTATTTACACTCAAATGCGGTTTGTACATTAAATCAAACAAGGGAATAAAATGTCTCGCACCGTATCTCTTTTTGGTCCTTCGAGCCGGATTTGAACCAGAGACCTATAGCCCCATGTTCTTAATATAATGATATTTGGACCAGATACTCCCCTACTATGTTCACCTCCGGTAATCCAGATTGACAACACTATTAATTTTATAGGTGGACGTAATCATGATTGATAATACTTTAATGCAGTACCATTCATTTCTATATAGAACTTTGTTCTAATTCTATCGATACCTATTTACTAACCGACTTAAAAAGAGGATATTCTCTGTTATTTTTATTCGTGTGTACGTGATGTTTTTATCAAATTGTTAACTGGTTCCAGACCACACGACCCTTCTCATCACGCAGTACGATAAAAACATTGACAATATTTGAAAACCATTTGCTATTTATCAGTTTTAGACTTGCATCTTAATAGTTTCATCATAAATATCTTCCCTTTTCATCAAAAACTGTCTCGTTTACTTAATTTACAACTTGTGTTATCTTAAAACTGAAAGGTTTAACCGATTGAACACTCTTATCTCAGAAACTGCCTGTCCTATTTGGAAAAACAGTTTTGCATTAAATACTTCGGTTGGTTTATTTCGTGGGAATTTTATAATTCCTAATCGCTCAAAAACTTGGTTCATCTTTTATAATTATATTTTTAAAAGTATAGGTTGGGTTCCCTTTCCGGATGACTTTTGAAGCTGTTCCTGGATTCTTACTAATTTAGGCGCAGCATGGCACATCGTGTAGTTTTAGTTGGTTAGATTCCGACACACCATTCCTTAGAAAATTCTGATGGGAGGACGGCCCGAGGGGGTTTTCACACACAAGTGGAGTGGGTTACCTTAAAAGGCGACTAAGGGATCGGACTATTGTCTATGATACAGTATAAATACAGTCCTATAGTGCCCAGTGACTTCAATAGACTAAAGGACTAATTTATGGCTGGCAAGAAGTGGGTGAATGAGACGCACCTGCTTACTCCTTTGGGTATATTATCGTGAGCGTATGTATTATGTAGAGGCTTTTATTTCTATTGATTCTTTAGCATTTTATTGAATAGAAATTAAATATTTAACGAATGAAACAATATTAACTTTATTCATTTTATTTAATATAATATATATGAATTATTATTAATTGGTTGTCACTTGCCATCAAATGACACGTCTCCCCTATATCATAAAAAAAAACATCATTAATACTACCGAAAATTGTGAGCTAATTGTGTATCAGCGAATCTGCATCGTGGCATCGCACTCTTCCGCTGCTACTTGACCTATATACCGCGACCTCTGACATGGACACTGGGTCACGCACGAGAGATTGTGTCCGACGATAAATCCTTTCAATTTGTAAAAAAAATCATATATAGGAAAGTAGTTTATTAAGTGAGGTTACCGGAGGCTTTAATCTCTAACCAAAGCTGAGAGAGGTTGGGGGAATTGCTTGCCGGCAACTTCACTTTCACTCTTCAGAGCTCACTCTTTGGTGACTCGTCTGTTCGTTTGCTACCTATACCATAAAAACGAATATCATTAGTTTTGTGACTGTGTGTTCTATATACATAACTAATGATAGTGCTCATCACAGAATTGTTTGACCTGATTTGGGATCAGAACTGGCTCTGGCACGGCTCTGACCCAGCAGTTAGTATCATAAAGCAACAGGTCAGTCTACAACAAAAGTTAATGATATTGCTCTGGACTTATCGCTTTTAAATTCCAAAACTACTTGTTACTATTTCGAGCTAATATTTAAACAGATTCCTAGCGGAAATGGATGTTATTATTTATCTATAGAACAATGTACATATCATTCTTCCGAGTGATTCACAGAGTCATTTATGATATATAGTATAAATTATAACATTGTTAAGTGATGACTAATTTATTAAACTAATACTTCACCTTGCTTACTCTTCGTTGAAGCTTACACAGTGGAAGGTAAATGCTTTGATTCCAGACCAGTATGTCAATTAAACCAATTACAGTTGTCTCTACATTGACAGTTTTTAAAACATAGATCCTATAGAGAAAACTGGTTTTGAAGCAACGCTTGTGTTGCATTTCCTCGAAATTAGTGAGGTTTCCGGAGGCCCAACTCCCCCTCTCTTCTTTCCCCTCCCCGCATTCCCTCATCCCTCATCACCCTTAAAGGAGAGCACTTACGACTCTTGAGTTATAGGTGTCAATGGACGTCACTTGACATTTACCATCAAGTGACCCGTCTGCTACACTGTCCCCCTATATTATACAAAAAAATAAGCATCAAGTATCAATGTAGGCCGTGGACTGGTAAAAGGTAGGTTCGATGATGAACACGTCTGTCCCCCTATAAAAAAACTGAGAAGTCGAAGTGTTGCGTAAAGGAATTAGCAACTACTTCTTTTAAACTCTGTACTCTAAAAGTCACTCAAAACTCTAAAATTACATAAATATGTGATATCGAATTGCTTGTGAGTTCTGTGGTTAGTGGTCCTGACTACTGAGTCAAGGGTATCGATTCACATACACATGACAAAAATTACAGTTTTGCCGAGTCTGGATCTTTGTGTTCGTTGCTTGATTGTTTGTATATTCAAGTCAGAAATCATTCATGTAGCGAAAGTTGTTCAAAATAGTTACATACATATATATACAAGGTCAACTGTGAAAAAGCACAAGCTTATACATAGTGTAGGTCTAAGCAGACTAAGAGATACAGTTAGAGGTCTCGGACTTCCCAGCACCTGGTCGTTCGTGTTATATATATGCGACCCTGACTTGCTTGAGCTATTGCTTATACTCCTAAATCCATCTGTATGTTATATTAGTGTTCCTCCCTTTATTCTGTACTATTTTATACTCTAAACTTTAAATAACTAAAAGTGCCCGCATGACGGCTTTAAAAAAAAAAGACGGATACATCCGTCAAATCCTCAAGAAAATAGCGTACTCCTGTCTAAAAGGCCGGCAACGTACTTGTGCTTAATAAGTTGCTTGGGCGACGGTAGTCACTTACCACCAAGTGACCCGTCTGCTCGTTTGCACGATTATCTAGTAAAGGACTAAATTAAAATTGGATAATTTTTGTAGTTATTTACGAGTCTACCTTCCCCTTTGGGAAAGCAGGCGTGAGTGTATATATGTATGTATGTATGTATGTATATATGTAGCACTGTGTGATTTATCTCGACTTTACAAACGTTTACATTTCCAAGAAGGGTTGGCGTAAGTGAGGCGGCTGGCCAAAAAAGGAACTAGCCAAAACTTTATTGTGTACACATTGCACCGACCCGACTGCAGAACCGGAGGTCGTAGGTTCGATTCCCACACAGGAAAAAAATCTGTGTGATATACAAATGGTTGGCCGTAGTCTGGGTGTCCTTTGTCACCGTTGATTGAATGTTTGTAAAGCCCGCGATATTGGAAGTATTTCTTCGGTTTTTAAAAAGAAATCTTTATTATATATTAAGATATTCTCATAACGCTGCACACCACTGCTTACCTCATAATCTACATAGATAAACTCACATGGATAAGAGACTGACGTGTTAAAACGTCCTTAGTTATTTCCATAATTATAATAACGTCTGCCTGTCTGTCCTAATAGTTATCTAATCACTATAATTTGTTCTGGCGCCAATGCTATTATCTGTCTGTGGTTCAGAGTAATATATTAATCAAGGGTATGTCTTGATTTAACTTGGATTTGAAATGAAAACCAGGTATGAAGTAAGATGGATTGCCGGTGCCTTTTGTACACTCACAATAACAGGGCAGTAAATATTCACAGAACACTATATTTTACCTCATGGAATGCTACCTACTCTACTCACTGGTTTTTGGATAATGTGTAGCAGAATGTTTTTTTTAATAGTATGTGTGGCAAATCCGCAGACCGGTCTTGTGATGGTCAATATACATTCGCTAGCTGTGGGCATCTGCATCTCACTCACTCTGCGAAACACAATGTAAGGATTACAATCGGTTTTCTAAGAGGTCATTGTATTACTCCGAGCTGACCAATAAATGACATGGCTCTCCCAAGTCAGTATACTTGTAACAGAGTCGAGAGTCTCAGCGTTGATTTATAGCTTAAGTTAATAGTTAAGCTTAAATAAAAAGTTGTATAATTAAATAAATTAATTGCACGTATATTCACACCTGCCTATGTCCACGAAGGTGCAGGCAGTGGCGTCTTTAATATTAATATACTCCCATTTACGTAAGAAGGGTCAAGCAAGCCTATTTTCCGTCATCAGAGCACTGTATACTGTCTAACAGCAGTTCGAATCTAATTCGCCTTTTCTGATACCCACGGGAAATAATGAGGTAGCTCTATTCTAATCTAGCTTCTGTGTTAACTCAAGTAATAATAAAAAAAATGTTATTCTTTTAATCACTCGTACACACATACATACATACATATATCGACATATCCCCAGACACTAATACCTCGTGTGCCGACACATCTATTGCTGAAAATCGCAGTAATCGAATATCAACTGTCGCTCCCATTTCGAGAGGAAGCGGGGGAAAGTAGGCCGCGAATTTGTTTCCGTTTAATGTCCCACCAGTGGACCACTTCACACCAATTTCAATCATAAATGTTATGATGTAAGGGTGGGTTTATAGTACTCTGTTGATATCCTCAATTACATCTAACCTGAAATGGATCAACTCGTTTAGTTTTGTAAGAAAATGCTATGTTTTGATGTTGTGTTGATTTTGAAAGACTTCAGCTTAATAATAATAATAATTCCAGACAGCTTACACCAGACCCTCTCATTCTTAACTAAGCGGAGATTGTACTACATATCGCAAGCATAGTGATATACATTGATATACATATATTGTTTTTTTCTTAGATTCATTTTTTAGATTTTTTAAATTTCAATTATAACACAATTAATCCTTTCACCTGTCCTCTCCCCTCATGACCATCTAATATGGGTGGACGCGTTGGTTGTCACTTACCATCAAGTGCTCCGTCTATTCATCGGACTCCTATATATTACATATAAAGAAAAACGACTAGTACTAACGCGTATTATAATCTTATAAGATTGTATGCCGGTGGGTTGGCGGTAGAGTAGATAGGACCATCCCATTTCTTCCAGTACTTGTCATAAAACGCGACTAATTACTCGGAATGTCATTTATCAGACAGTACATATACAGTGATTTGTTGACTTATCGTCAATATTAGTTAAATAAGATTGAAAATAATTCACTGTAATAAAGTAGACAACCGACTTAATGCAGCTAGCACAAAATTAAAGAATTATGTGCTTTTCTCATGGATGCCATTGTCAGAACCTAACCAGACTGTCATCTAACTACCCTTGAAGTACATCCTTTCCAATAAAAAAAGAATCATCGAAATCGGGTGGTGTGATATTGCAAATTTAAGATATAAGACTTTTATCGTTTTCTCATGGCTTCCATGGTCAGAACTCGACCAAATTGAAATGAGACCACACGGAAAGCACCAGCTTTCAAATAAAATAAAAACATTAAAATCGGTTCACCCAGTTGAAAGTTCTGAGGTAACAAAAAAAATATACAGTCAAATTGAGAACCTGCTCCTTTTTTGAAATTGATTGAAAATAATATTTGGCAAAATAAGCACGTTTGATAACTTCTGCTTACTCCCATGAGTCTATAGACGTATTTAATATTTTCGTCATAGTATGAGTATTAGTTGTATCATTCCATCTGTTTCCTTACTAGCATATATAACATTATATTGGCATAAAAAAAAACCGAAGCCACCGTTAAACAAAAAACTAAAACTTTGTTTATGATTTTTTGATTTTTTTAATCTTATCTGGCAACATTTGACCTCTCCCGCTGTCACGTCGTTGTTTCGAGGAATACACTAAACATGGAATAGAAAAAACTTTCGAATATAAACAATGCCAAGTTTTCACAGCAGGGGAGCAATTTGTCAAGCAAAGGGCCTTATACAAACAGACAGGGCGTGTGGTGCAAGGTATAAGTGAATTATAAGAAGGTCGTTAACCTTAATTAGGTTTAATTTTTTTAGATAGTGATTTTATTGATATATTTTGATTTCTATTAATTTGCAGACGTACAATTCAATGACAAATTTATTTTAGGTACGGGGGGGCCGGGTCCTTGTGAATTTGATAAAGGTTACCTCTTTTTATTTATATTACAGATTTATATTATAGTGCCTTATGATTCGCCCCCTTGAAAAAATGAAACCTCAATAATTTCGGGGACTTGCATCACAAGCGTTACTTCACAACCAGTTTTCAGTGAGGCCGTGGTACTGGTCGAGCAGGCGCATTTGTGCCTGAGCATGGCTCTACAACTGTTTTCAGCACTATCTCCTAAGGAATTTTGTTGAGATGTCTGATAGAGAGAATGAGTTCACTTAACGGCAATCGACAATACTCGAAGTCCAAAAGTCGTATTTGAACGGTTTGACAACGCGATTATAGAAATTTTGTTTTTAAGAATGTATTGAAATTCGCTCAAATTCTCGCACATATTTGGGCTAATCTCGTATGTTATCTTTGCTGTTAACTATATATTTTATGATGTAATACAAATAATAGAATGCTAACTTTAGTCAACTACTCGTTAACGTTATATCGTGGAACTCCTTAAACTTGGAACTTGATTAGCATTAATTTCTGTTTCTTCTGAAAGCTTTCTCTATCCGAATATGGTTTCAGGTTAATTTTGACATACTCTCAACATGTTGGTGCATTTGACAGACTGCCTTTTAAATGGTGTAATGTGTGTGTTTATACACTTATCAGCCATAGTATAATGAGGTATGTAAATAGTTTATTTATTTGTCTAGGGTCGATGGCGACTTTGTCAGCTTCAACTATATTATGGAGATTGTACTAGTGCATTATTATCTATTATTATGTAGATGAGGTGAGGCTGGTTGATTTTGTACTTTTGGTGTAAGTGTGTAGACGAATATAGGATTAAAAAATTCAAGATCTTTCCATTGGTGGATTTTTTCATTTTTTTTATGATGTGGGAGACAGACGAAGAGATGGTTTACCTGATGGTAAGTGACACCCGAGAGTAGTAACAGAGCAGCACCAGAACGAAGGAAGGGAAAAGAGGAGAGGAGGAGTTGGGCCTCCGGTACCCTCGCTAGCTCGGTATTACAATGCCAGCATTGTTAGTTTATCGGTTTTCTGTGAAGCCATGGTATTACTCCGGTCAAGCTGGCTTTTTCGTACTCAAATGTTCCTAAAATTCTGAGGTTATGAGATATCCTAAAATAATTTATAACATTACATATTTTTTCTCATCACCTCAGCACTTTTTGAGAAGTAAAGTGAAAATGATAAAAATATCCCAAATCTATTCGTATAAACAATATCTTTTTCCTTCAATTTTTATCCTCTTTTTTGCTTTTTACAAGTTCTTCAAATTTTCCCATCTAATCCCGTAAGGTTACCCCATTCGAAAACCTCACGACCTCAGCAGGCGGTCTCACTAACGAAATAAGGGGGTAAGTCTAAGAAATATCATATATACTAGTATATCATAGTATACATACACAAATGCTTATAAACTTACAGTCGACCCTTGGTCTTGCTCAGTAGGATAAAAATGCCGTATTATCGAACCGATACGACCTCAAACCTTCAAGAAAAGAACGTAAAAGGCCGGCAACGCACTTGTGACTCTTGAGTTGCGGGTGTCCAAAGGCGGCGGTAGGTGACCCGTCTGCTCGTTTGCCCCTATCGCATAAAAAAAAAATGTTTTCTGTTGCTAAGTGTCTTATAGCAACATTGCTACAGCTATCGAAAATTTGATAACTTCTAAGTTTCACAAAAAGTTAGACAATTCGACGCTATTCCAGTCTGTTGCGAGTGCGCATCATACACATACATTAATACTAACATCATCCAATTCCCAAAAGTGATGACAGCAAATGTTTGATTTTTTATCCGTCCGCCGTCTATGGACACCTGCAACTCAAGAGTCAGCAGTGCGCCCGCCTTTGAGGATGATGAGAGATGGTGGGATGCGAGGAGGGGAACGAAGAGACACAACCGGTTTTCTGTGTGGCCGTGGCATCGCACCGGTCTAGCCGGCCCATTCGTAATTAAGCATGGCTCTAACACTGGTGTCTGGTCCCATCTTCGACAAAACTTCATAGTTAAATTATAAACCATAATATTTAATTACTTCATGTTTGTTTTGCAAATAGTTTTGGATATGTTATTAGTTTTCAGAAATCTTTACACACTAGATCAAAATAAACTTCGGGAATTACAACATCTCTGACGCAATTGGGATGGAAGCAGAAGTTAGTTTGTTTTATTAACAGGAAGATTTAAACATAAATTATAAACAATGGATGTTTGAGTTTCACGTATAATAATAGTATCGATATCAAATAAATAACCTACAATTTTTATGTAAAGTTAATTGTTATTGTATAGTTTTAATGGATGTGTGTTACTTAATTACGACACAACGAGAACAAATATACATACACTCACGCATTGATCCCGGGGTAGGCAGAGACGTAGGGAACGACTTTGGGCCACTTTTGGAAATTAGATGGGAAAATTTATTGAGTGATTGGGGAGTATAAGCAATAGCTCAGGCAACTCGAACTGGCTGAAGCCGGGAAGACCAAGTCCTCTAACTTTTGAATGAACAAATCTGTATAAAATTTGGCATACAGATAGATTATAGCTTTGAATAGTAAAAGGTTATGACTACGATAACTTTTTCTAAGAAAAAAATTTGAGTTTGTTTTTTTATTACGTTTTCAGGAATTAACTACCTAGAATTTTTTATTTCAGAGTTGGTTAACGAAACCCAACCACTTTATATTTAACGTACGTTTTCATTTTCGGTTTGCTGACTCAAAGGTAGTGAGTTCAATTCCCACTGTAAGTACTAGATTGTTTGGTCTTGATATGTGTATTAATACTAGCGGAACCGGCATATGTCGCGCCGTTCTGCCCGGAAAAGCAGGGTTACATTCAATACCATACCTACAGCAGCGCTACCTACCGGGTTCAATTGTGTTTTCAAACCATCCAAGAACCCATTGACATACACACACAATTTCATTCAAATCAGTGCACCCGTTAAGAAGGAATTAGGTGAAGAACACACCGAAGAAATAAGTATTAAGGCAAGCTGTTGCCTGTGTAGTTTTACCTGCCTTTATGTTCACTGCTCCGATGGACGGTGGAAGTATTATGATATACAGCCTAAAGCCTTGCTTCATGAACAGGCTATATAATGCAAAAATAATTATTCAAATCAAATAAGAAGTTCCTGAGATTAATATTCAAATATACAAGCTAGATGATGGTTATTAACCTCTGATTCATTAAAAAAAAAGTTTCTTATAGCAACAGCTACAGCTGCAGACAATTTGACGCCATTTTAAGTTTCACAAGAATGTCAGACAAACGGACGCCTTTCCCATGCGTTGCACGTTCACGTCAGTGTTTGAAATATTAGAACATAGTATCATATTGTATAGCTAAGTTTAGTAATACTACACTACTCAGTTAACAATAATTACAGACAGATATACAATAAAGTTGATTAGTTATCTGACCACTGTATGACAGTTTAATAGATAACACTCTTATCCCTTAGCCGCCTTTTATGACCCCCGAGGAAAGAAATAGGCCAGAGGCTCTATTCTAGTCCACTAGGAACAACATATAAGTATCCGAAGTGGGTAAAATTAAACGTGCAAGATTTGACCCGAACAAACATATGTATGTACATTGCAAGATAAATAGAAGATTTTTTTTTAAAGACTACGCCCGCACAAGGATTAATTCCTGTGTCGCGGGGGACTTTACAAACATTCAAGCAACGGACACAAAGAACACCCAGAGTCAGAACAACAATTTGAGGATTACACAAAGTGTTGACCCGTGCGGGGATCGAACCCACAACACTCGGCGAGGTGGCATAGTGGCGCGGTGACCACTTAAACCGCTACGCCATTCGTGCAGTTGAAGTTTGTGAAGTAACAAGTAAATTTTCTTAGTCATTGTTTTTTCCAAAAATGTAATGATTAAATGTGTTATTGTGTTGTAAGCAAAAATGTTCCAGTCTAAATATTTGCAAGATTTTATTTATTAGTCTGTGGACGGATTAAAACAACGCATTCTTTTTGGTGTAATGCGCAAGAAAAATTAAAAATATATATAAACTTCTTTTAAACCACATTTACTTTTTTTTTTATTGTATGTGTAGCGGCACTGTAGTAGCACTCAAGAACCTAATTTATGAGAGTCGAATTTTTGTTTAGAAAATGCAATAAATAACATATATAATGGTCGCTTTTGTACAGCACTCTCACTCTATCATCGCATACGTCCTTTTCCAAACCAAAAGCTGGGTTGTGTTCTAATTTAATTATGTATTTAAATATAATATTCTATATGCAGATGCACACACATACATACACTCACGCCTGTATGCCCGAAGGGGTACACAGAGGTGTAATTACCGCCAACAATTTGCTGTCAAATTATAATCCCGTTCTATTTACGTAATAGGGGGCAAACCTACTGCCGTCATCCGATCGTTTGGATTGGATGGGAAAATTTGAAGTATAGGAACGGGAGGATAGAAAAGGATATTGCTTACACAAATGGACTGGGGAGTACAAGCAAGAGCTCAAGTCAGGGTCGCAAATCTATACCTCGAAGTGGCTGGTGCCATGAAATCCAAGCCCTCGAACTAAAGGTCCCGATATCGATAGACGATCGACCGATTGATAAAATGAGTTCACGCAAGTAATTTCAACTCTAGGGGAGGTAAGAACCGTCTTAAATAACACTGAAATTTGACGTCCGGTACCGTCGCAGCTAGACGACTTACTCCTTGAGAAAGGTCTCCTGTCGGGACCGAAACTAGTCGGCCATCACCGAAATAAGTTCGTGAGTAAAACCGTATATTTAAATAAATATGAATGTAACTCACTAAAATGTACAATCTAATATGATCACATCTATTTATATCACATGAATAACTTTTTCAAAGTATATTTATTTGCCATGACTAGTTGTATAAATATTAAATATATAATAGTAAAAATGGTAACACTGGATAATAGAGTTGCCATTTCCCTATCTTTAAATTCCCTTCTCTTGTACTGGGTTTTAAATCTACGTTTTCTAGAATGGATAAACCACATAAAATTAAATATATTATTTGTCCGTTTAAAAATTACTACCATTTTCAAAAACTTTTTCCTTCTATAAAAATCATACAATTCCTATTTCTAAAATTTATTTTGAGTTACTGTATGTCATTGCATAGACCGCATGCTAGTTTCCGTAGCCACTTAACTTGGTGTAAAGAAAAAAAAACACAACTGTCAAATCCGGAACTGACAAGTAATTATTTTCAGACGATTCGCCGGCTGTCAGTGTTATTGCGATGTGTAAACTAGAGCAGAGACAAACATTATTGACCCAAATACGTACGCTGAGGGTCGTTGGATCATGGCATAAATATTTGTACGCCTGAATATTTGTTTATACAAGTGTTTGTGACGATGTTATCATGGATTGTAATATCACTAAAATGTGTCTGTCTGTCTTTGCTTTTCCATAGCCACATTAAAACCTTAATAAGTTAATGTATGTTTGAATAAGGTTATTAATGACTACGGCCATGCCAGTACGAATCTTGCTGAAGCACGTGCACAGATCTTTATAAGTTACTGCACTGTCAAAATTCTACAATGCAAATTGATATTTAACTATAGGTCCTAAGACTCAAATAGGATCGGTGGCTAAAGAAAACGTTACAGTCTTTCGTCAAAGTTGGTGTACAATATTATTTACCTATGACTGGGCAAAAGCGAAGGTTATGTTGTATGTATGATGTTTCTTTGTTTAGAAGCTAAACAGTTTGATGGATTTTGACATGTAAGGTATTATTTGAATCTTCTTAATTGTGAGAGTAGCATTTCGGGATAACGTCGGCAAAGAGCGAGACAGGGAGAGACATAGAATGTAATGATGCATTCGGGTTTTATATACATATATATATATTTTTTGTAGTGAAAACTTCTTTTAGCGCGGTACGCATATTTTTAGATGAGATAAAATCTATGGACTCGCGACACCGTTACGAGACGCATATGTCCAATCAACGCAATATTAGCACAACGTGATATAAAAGTACAATTGATGAGGTATTCACGAGATATTCAAAAAACTTTAAATCAAAATTATTTATTTCCTGTTTTAGTTACCATGAACCTATAGTTTATATTTTAGATTGTAATAATTTTAATGATAATGATGATGATACAAGAGTTGTCGAACTTGTTAACGATGATTCATAAAAGAATATTAAATGTATTTTAAAATTTCTAATAATTCATAAAATACATTTCATAAATAAAATGCAATTCATTGCCCAATAATCCAATACCCTAGTACCCATCTAAAAAATGTGTAGTGCGCCAAAATAAGTTTTCACTTCTGTCGGCACTCCCGGAGTGCATTTTTTTTTACTTGTTCTAATTTTACATAGTCATATAATGTATTTTTTAGAAAAGGAACTATACAACAAAATAACTATTTGAACCTATTAGCCACTCATAGTATGTTACCAGCTCATCAAATACCTACACATGGCAAGACTTGCCTTGATCATGTTATGCTTAAAAATAAACTACCAGCTTTTTGCTTTGTTGCGGAAACATCTCTTACGGACCATGATAGTGTGATATTTATACTGGAACGCTATTGCCCAAAAAATAACTCTCTTGTAATAAAAAGAGTTAATTATACATCATTAGACAATGATATGATGAACAGTTGTTATAACTCTGTATATGAAACTTCAGATGCTAATATAGCATTATCCCATCTAATTACGACACTTAATACAAAAATACAGTCCAACACGCACACTTTTAGAGTCCCAAACCGCAGGAGAATAAAGAAACCCTGGATAACTTCAGGTTTATTAAAATGTATGAAAAATCGCGATAAATTACACATAAAATCTAAGAAGAATCCGAACAATGATGTTATTAGGATCACATATATACGATACAGGAACTTTTGTAATTGGCTATTAAAAAAGATAAAAAGGGAATACGAAAATAACTTAATAAATAATGCAGTAAAAAGCAACAACAATAAAATGCTGTGGGATACTATAAAAATGGTATCTAACTCGAACAAATCTGATAACCCCGCGACTAGGCTTCTTTCAAAAAGTGACCCTCTGTCCTCTACTAACAAAATAAACAACTTTTTTGTATCTATCGGGCAAGACCTTGCCCTAAAAACGTTAAATACCTCTACCCATATTGAATCCCCACAAATAAATCCTTGCCCGTATTCATTTGCATTGGTCCCCACTGATGAAGGAGAGGTGCAAAACCTTATACGTAACTTAAAGAATGATAAGTCTGTTGGACGTGACAATATCTCCGGAGCCTTTTTGAAGCGATATCACCAAAGCTTAATCACTCCGTTAACATATATATTTAACCTTATGTTCTCTACTGGGGCTTTTCCACAGCAGCTTAAGCTTGCAGAGGTTATTCCTATTTACAAAAGTGGTGACAGAGACAACATAAATAATTATAGACCAATATCTTTACTTCCCACCCTTTCGAAAATTGTAGAAAAGATATTGAATAAACGACTTGTACATTACCTTGAATCCAAAAATATTTTATCAAGCTCTCAATTTGGATTCAGAGCAGGTATCTCAACCACAGATGCAGTACATTCACTAATTGATCAAATTGTTTGTAAACTTGACTCTAAAGAAAGAGTAATAGCTATATTCCTAGATATAAAAAAAGCATTTGACACAGTCTCTGTCCCACTCTTGTTGAATAAACTGGAAAGATTTGGAATCCGTGGCATGCAGCTTGAATTGTTTAAGGACTACCTATCTAACCGAAAACAAAGAGTGAGGGTTGGTGGTGTTGTCAGTGATGACTTACCTACTTGTTATGGTGTGCCGCAGGGATCTGTACTCGGCCCATCACTATTCCTGATATTCATAAATGACCTGTGCAACTTACAACTTCACAATGGTAAACTAGTGACTTTTGCGGATGACACAGCCCTAATTTTCCACGGAGACACTTGGGAGACAACATACGCCACCGCTCAAAATGGCTTCAATGTGGTATCTACTTGGCTTCGAGAAAATGGCCTTACACTCAACATAGGCAAAACTAATTACATACCATTCTCTATTAAAAACAATTCACCCCCAATAATTGACAATTTATCTATCATAGCACACACTTGTGCTCCCATCCATGCCTGTACTTGCGAAGACCTAAAAAAAGTTTCTCACACTAAATATCTTGGCATCGTGATAGACAATACCCTTAAATTCAACCAACACCTTGATTTATTATCAGATAGAACACGCAAACTGATTTTCATCTTTAAAAATCTCCGTCACGTTTCTGATAAATCTGTCATTAGGACGGTCTACATGGCCCTATGTCAATCCATCTTATCATATGGCATCACGGTATGGGGTGGCGCATGCAAGACTAACTTGATAAAAGTTGAAAGAGCCCAAAGAGCGGTATTAAAAGTTAGTCTATCATTGCCTTTTATGTTCCCCACAAATGATTTGTATAAACTTGCAGATGTTCTAACGGTACGGCAACTTTACATTTTATACTCTATCCTCAAGCAACACTCTCTCATCAAATTCAATCCCTCATCAAACCAGAATAAACGGCTTAAACATAAAATCTGTTTGTCGGGTAAACAATGGTCCACTAACTTCTCAAGCAAATATTTTGGGTTTTTGGGAGGATACCTGTATAATAAAATTAATAAGTTGATTACAATTTACCATTTAACTCAATTTAAATGCAAGCAAATTCTCACAGCATGGCTTAAGTCCATGAATTATGAACAAACTGAAAATTTACTTAATGTGGGTACTTAGACACACACATACATTCACACACACACACACACACACACACACACACACACACACACACACACACACACACACACACACACACGCGTCACGCGCTATTAAGTACGCACGCATCTCATCGAACTTCTTGCACACACAATGTCATCTAATGTTTAGTAATAGAATATTACATCCTTGAGCTCAATTGTCCAGAGTCTTGGGGAGACTGGTAATCTGTCATACAGGTCTCCTAGTACAGACACCAGTCTCTCACATAGATAATTATAATCTGTTATTCTTCTAATGACTACATCTATTAGTTTAAGTACTACCTATGTATCAGTCTGTGTGAGAGAAAAATAAAATTAAAATAAATAAATAAATAAATAGGAATTTAGATAACAATGTTTATATCACACGTCATTTCCGTAGTTAGAGGACTCAAACTTCCCGGTACCGACCAGTTCGAGTTATAGGTATGCGACCCTGACCTGCTTGAGCTATTGCCTATACTCCCCAATCCATCTGAGTAAGCAATAACCCTTTCCTTACCTTTCTGTCCTCTTTTTCCTGTCAATATACTCCAGAGTTTGTAATCCAATTCGCAAAAGTGCTCGGATGTCGGCAAAAAAATGCTTCAAATAATACTGTTACTTTCAGAGATTATACCGTTTACACACAAATAAAAAGTCTTTCAATTTATTAATAAGATAGTGCAGATTGTAATGTTGGTACTAAAAGTAGTACCTATAAACATAAAATAATGATATCGCAATAGAACAAAGAACGCATGAGGTAACCTGCTCTTATTTTTTTAAAACGGTAAAAAATTATAACCGTTTCTTTTCGTTAACGTTCCTTACCGTTACAGATTGTTGATAAATGTGACGAAATTCATCAAGTTATCGCTATTACGTGTTTAAACGAATGCTCTCCCATATTTAAGGTTTCCGAAGTGTGTACGTGACATAAGGCTAGTTGTCATTAGCAAGAAAACAGAGACCGTCAGACAAGCTTTGGAAGTAAGATGACGAATAGAATAAAAGATGCTTCGTGCGTAAGTCATATGTATATATATATATATATATATATATATATATATATATATTAGTGACCGGTTTTCCCAAAATTCGAATAATGTCTTAATGTAATAATGACTTAATGTAATAATGACTTAATGTAATAATGACTTAATTCCAAACTAAGCAGGGCTTGTATTATGGTAACCAGACCGCTGATAAACATATTTATATAATAAATACCTACCAAAGAACAAATAATAATGCTTATTTCCTTTTTTTCTGTGTTCTATATTTAGGTGTGCAATAAAATATACTCTATCTATATATCATATCACTCAATTATTTGTCCTGGGTGGGAATCGAACTCACGACCTCTGGCTTAGTCAGTCTTTAACCACTAGACCAACAGGCCAGTCGCACAAAAGAATAACAAATATGAACGATAATATATAATAAAAATATGTAACCCGACTGCATTGTACATTTACACTCTTTTTGCTGATGTCATATCGAAATTCTACCCTATGTCACTACTACTATGAATGCGATTCAATTAACATCTCAAAAGTCGAAATTTATCAAGTTCTTTAGGCTAAAGCGCAAAAAAAAAAAACATAAATTATGTACCTAATCCATAAAAAGTAACATAAAACTGTAACTTTTTAAATATATCGTATATAAATAAATATATACAAATATATCAGTTGTATAAGTTCATCTATATACCTACTAGTACTCATTGAATTCAGAATCAAGTATCTACACACATACATATGTTCACGATTGGTTCCTCTAATGGGTAGGCAGAATTTTGCGGATTATATCTGTAATTTAGTCCTATTTACGTAATAGATTGGGGAGTATAGGCAATAGCTCAATCAAGGCAGGCTTCAATTCTCATTACTAGAACTGATTGTTGCAACGGTAACAGCCATTCGAGTAATATAATATATTTGATTTGTTAGACTCGTTAAGTCCAGTAGAGTCTTAGTAGAGTCCTAGTAGAGTCTTATATTTTTTATATGGTATCTATATTTATATTTAGGCAAAGATGGGGTGAAATATGAATATATTTGGCTAACTTTAGAATTCTAAAATTCTAGCAATAGATCTCTGAAAACTTCATTCAATTCTATGTAGTAGTTTTGGCTTGATGCGTGTACGAGTATACAGACAGACAGACAATATTCTAAAAACTAATAGATAACCTTAAATTGATTTTTATTTATTTGTTTAATTTATAACTTGTCTTGTAGTAAGATTTACTGCATCCAATTAATGTACCAGAATGGACAATTTAGCATTTGATTCTCTGCGAAATTAAAGATGAGTCGCTTTATTGTGGCATACATACTCACGCCGATGTCCCTGAAGGGTAAAACAGAGGCGTATCAAGCGCCCACATTTTGTCAATCATAATTAAGTGTCACTTATATCAACTGGATATTTTAAATATATTGTCTGATACATAACAGTCGAATCCTTTAGTCGGCTCTTTCAATAATTGTTCGTCATAGCATAGACAAAGATAATAGATAATTACAGCTGCAAGTTCAGTGCCCCCTTTGACTGAAGTTCATTGACTTAAAGGACATATTGGCAGATGGTGCTCGTTTAGTTTAAAATAGTGTAAAATTAATTTAATAGAAGCTATTTATGACTAGTGTTAATTTAGTTGTGGCTTTGTTGCTATCTTAATAGGGTCAATATTTTGTTCGTTGTATTGAAAAAAATGGTTTTACTTAGTACTGGCCTTTCTTCCCAGTTTCTTTTATACAATAAGGGGCAAACCAGCAGACGGGTCACCTGATGGTAAGTGACTACCGCCGCCCATGGACACCCGCAACTCAAGAGTCACAAGTGCGTTGGCGGCCTTTTAGGTAGGAATTCGCTCTTTTCATGAAGGTTTGAAAGTCTTATCGGTCCGGAAATACGGCGGGCAACAATTTGTTCCATAGGTTGGTTGTGCGAGGCAAAAAGCTAGAGAGAAGCGCACAGTGGTGGTGTGCTAATCATCCAGGTGAACGGGATGGATATTTTGTCGCGTAGGATGTAGAGAATTCGGAGTGAAGCTACATCTCTACGCAACGCCAGGGTGTCAAGCTGATCAGAAATATCTTGGCAATCGATGATGCGAGTCGCTCTTCGTTGAATGCGGTCAAGAGGGAGAAGCCTTACCTTGCCCGCCATGGCTACATCATTATTCAATAAATACTTTTAATATTATATACTCAAAATGCCCAATCCATAAGATTGGCAGTAAAGAATTTTCTCATGGAGAGAGTGCTTGTTTCTATAGATAACTGGCCTCAACGTTTAAAGGACTGTGTTAACGCCAATGGAGATCATTGTGTAAGCTTTATATATGTATTTGTAATGCTTAAAACACATTACAGTAATAAAAAAATATTTATTCTTGTAACAATAGTTATGGCATGACTATGTATATAGGTTACTTAATTATTAGACTTGATTTGTAATGTTGTAACATTTGATTTAGATTTATACGTATGAAGTACCTAGTTTTACATATGATAATTCTTGAATAAAATGCTTCTTTCTTTCTTTCTTTCAACACCTAAGCTACCCATATGTTCTTTTTCATCTTGTCTTATTCTGTCCATCCTAAGGTTGTTTGACAGAAATTGCATTTAGCGTAATAATATAAGGTCACTCTTTGTAAACTTCTATTTTGTATACAAATTGTAAATTTTGTTTAAAGGTGTACAATAAAGGTAATTCTATTTTATTCTATTTATACATACATAAGCTTGTTTCCCTCAAGGGGGAGCCAGTCCCAGATTTCACCGATTACAATTTGGTCTCACTAATGAAAAGGGACAAGCATATTGCCATCAACCGGGCTATATATCACTGTATACATACATACATACATATATATGTTATACTAATTTCTTGTCAACCGTGTGGTTCTCTGGTTAAGTGGAACTGGGCCACCCCATCTCTACCCGTGGGTGTCGTAAAAGCTGACTAAGGATTTGCGCTATCACCAGGATATTCAGTTTTTAATAGCATAGGGGGACAGATGAACAGACGGGACACCTGCAACTCAAGACTCGTAGGTGCGCTGCCCGTCTATGATTGAGAGAGGAAAGAGGAAATAGGAGAGGGGCCTCCGGAAACCTCACTTATTTCGGGGAAATGTCTGGTTTTCTGTGAGCTATGGTATCGCAACGGTCGAGCCGGCCCATTTGTGCCTAAGCATGGCTCTACCACTGTCAGTTATTATATAGCGATACCTATTGACTGGATTGATGCTCTGCTGGTTAGTGCCCCTGACTGCTAAGCTGGAGATCTAGGGAACTCCGGTTTCCACCCACAAGGAAATAAAGTTGTCACGAGACTAGGCGTTCTTTGTGTCCGTTGTTTGTATTTTTGTTAAATCCCCATGACAAAAACCATTCATAGTGCGGGGTTTGTCTTCTATAAACAAAAGAAAAGGAAGCTGGTCGCCAGGAAACAGCGAAAATACGTGTTCTTGATACTTGGAGGTGTTGACGTCATCATTGTCATCTGAAAAATGTGTGCAAACTTTGAAGCTATGGCGGGGTTTTTTCTTGATATACAAATAAGGTCTTTAACATAATATTTGACATGTGAACATATGAAAAAAAATTATCTTTTCCGTTAACATGTAGGCATTTGAACTAAGCAGAATTGATTTATTTATTCTTTATTTTACTCCTTACACATAAGTATATATATACATATATATACAGAAAACATGTTACAAATAGGTCTTATCACACACGGTGATCGCTTCCAGACAACCCTGACACGGAATTGTTGGTTTATTTTATTAGATGCTTAATTTTACCCGTGGTTGGAACCCATGTTCATGAGCATATGTTACTTAACTTAGAGGACTTAAACTTCCCGGAGTTATAGGTATGCGACCCTGACTTGCTTGAGCTATTGCTTGTACTCCCCAAACCATCTCTATAAGCAATATCCCTTTCCCTACCTTTCTGTTATCTCTTTACTGACAATATACTTCAAATTTTCAAATCTATATTCCTAATGCCAGGATCACGGCAATAGGCTTGCAAAAGGCACTTCGGGGGTCCAGTAGTGAGTGTATGTATTTATGAATATTGGTCCCTCCTGGAAAAGCCATGCTTATTCACATATAGGCCGGCTTGACCGGAGTTATTACTTCGGAATACCACGGCCTCACAGTAAACCAAATCACAATCTAATTTCTGGTGTCAGGTTCAGGTGTCACGTCTGTAGTTTGCCCCAAATGCCTTAAATATTTTTTAATAATTCTTGTTTAGTGACTATTTATTTATAATCTTTTAAAAATATCGCTAAATTATCTACTGAGGTTTGACCAAGGCTATACAGTCAGCAAATGTACTTCAATTAATATAAATTAAAGTGTACCTTTCACAAATTATTTAATTACCATTGTTCTTCATTTAAAAGATCGTATGTTGATTGAAATAACAGGAAAATCTAAAATAAACAAACATATCTGTAGTTCAGAGTTTGGTCTACGTCACTTCTAAATCTAATGAAAGCAAGGCCTTTAATTATTATTACACCACTCGGTACTCCGAAGCGACTTATTCATAGCCTTATGTTACAGACAAACAACGTTCGCGTTGGGTTTACCCAATTTCTGAGAAAGGTTTCGGCACATGCAGCACACATACGTCCATATAAATATACTTATATATATGTTATGAAATACAAGGAAATAGAGACATCCGATGAACTATGAATCGCAATTAGATATTCCGGAAAATAAATTAGACACATTGTTCGTACGTTTTTTGATTATCGAAAAAAATATTTGACCTTCTCGGTGTCATTAGGCTATATAGGCAGCTCATAAAATTTTACATATGTATCTTTAATGTACATTTCCCTCTACCGGTGTTTAAAAAAAATAATAACATACTAACATACCCTGATGACGGTAATAGCTTTCTCCCCTATTCCATATTAGTCCGCGCAAATTAGACCAAAAATAGGAGTTAGGTTACAAAAAAAAATATTGGTAGGATTACTTTACTTACTTTAGTGCCTCACAAGTGGCGCCACCTGGCGGCAGTTTGCTGTGATGCAGATCATTCATAAATAGGTTACTATGATTCCAAATGAATTCTCAAGATTAATTTACATAATTGACTTCCACTCAAATCAGCATGTGAATGTTCAAATGAGATTTAAGATATTGCCCACAGCCGATGTGCATTGTGTAGCGGAGGCCAACACGCGACGTAGCAGGGGCCCGTACATAACAGTTGGCCCAGTACAAGGTGCTTGCAGACTTTGCAGTGCTACAACCGCATGTTGTACTGCCATAATAAGATTTAAACGTTTAAATTAAAATTCTGTTTCATATTTTGTGGCGGAAACTTCATACCACTAAAGGAAAATAAAACACCATTGTAAATGAAATGTGAAAAGTCCTCATCAACGTGTGCATATTATGGCGATAACAAGTCTATTAACTATTTGAATCGTTATATCTCAAAAAAGGAATAAAAGTATTTTGACATTTTTTATAGATAATTTATTTATCTGATCTACAATTATTGTCTGGACTAATTTTATGATAAAACTTACCGTTTTGCTGAAAATCGCGAAATCCGTTTTTACGACCTTTGACCCCTAATTTTTTTTTCCAGGTGTCGGATCGATGAGGACTTTTCACATTACATTTATAATGGTGTTTTGAACAATCCAACAAATTTTCAGCTTGGTGAGAATTTCAGTAACCTCGGATGTCTAAATCCGGTCAATTTAGACATCCGAGGTTATTAAAGTTCTATAAGTGGGACTTAATTATGGTTGACAAAAATTGGGCTTTTAAGACGCCTCTGCCAACCCTTTCGTTTATGATTGGGCTTGAGGATAGGTACATATTTAAAAAAAAAATCTTAAAAAATTTAATTATATTACGCGTAAACAAACGATTAACACATTAGATTGTAATTTAAAATCAGCTACAATTCACAAATGGCTAAAATAAATGCAGCAATTTAAAAACACCTTTCTCAAAAAACGAGAACATTTAAAAAATAAAGAGTTATTTACGTAAAACGTATATCTTAGGTGGTCTCGATTAACATAAAAAGTTAAGTCAATTTGGTGGGCAAAACACCGTGTAATGATGGTATCATTATGTGAGACTCAGGCGTCAAGAAAGCCGCCTGTCTGTGCAATGTTATGAGCCAAGTGTGTGGTCTTCATTTCGGAATTTGGAGATGAGGGAATTAGGTGGTTCCGTAGAGTTTAAATATTGTTAAAAATATAAAAAAAACTGACTGTTTTATTAAATACCTCTACATTTTTGGTCTGACGTCAGCTCGAAGTATTATATCGAAATGTTACTAGTAACATACAAACGTACAAGTCTCTATCCCCGAAGTGTACCCACATTTTGAAACTATTTGGACCACCAAACAGATTTTGTTTCACTAACGTAGGAGGGGCGAAACCTATTGTTGTCAATTGGGCACTAAGTGACTGTATGTACGCTGTCTGATAGATAACAGTTGAACCCCTTCGTCATATTGTATGACACTAGCGGGAAGATGTGGAGCAGCATAACCACAGGGCTGAGCTTACAGTATACAAAATTATACATAGACTAGTTTATTTTAACAGAACCAATCATAGGTATTTTCGAATTGTCAAGAGTGGAAGTCGGTCAGACTAAGTCAGTCATGAAGTTAGTTGCTTGTTCCAATGCGTAGATCCTATGGAGAAGAACAAGCAAGAAACTACAAGGACACTCTTTTTCAAATATTTTATCTAAGTTTACTGTAACAGTACATAAGTGCACATAAAATAAAATAAAATATGTGAGGACAATGCATTATTTCAGAACCACCGTTGGCAGGACTTCTGGTCGAGCATGACATACTCGAGGAGACAAAAACATGCACATGTATGTTAGTCGGTTCCATTTATAAGATAGATCTATAGTTCACTTTAAAAAAGTAGACAACCGACTTCAATGCGTCTATCATAAAATTTAAGACTAATATGGTTTTCTCATGGATGCCATTGTCAGAACCTAACCAAACTCTCATCTAACTACCCTTGAAGTACATCTTACCAATAAAAAAAGTATCATCGAAATCGGTTGGCGTGATATTGAGTTATTCGCCCATCTGTCGCGCATATACTTAAGGCACATTTAAGACTTATATAGTTTCTCAACGATGCCATTGTCAGAACTGGACCAAATTGAAATGGGACCACACGGGAAGCACCAGCTTTCAAATAAAAAGAAATCATTAAAATCGGTTCACCCACTCGAAAGTTCTGAGGTTGCAAACAAAAAAATACAGTCGAATTAAGAACCTCCCCCTCTTTTAAAGTCCGTTGAAAATAGAAGAAAATTATACAATTAATAAACAAACTCATACATACATTTTTTTTTTATATTAGCCTACCATAGTGACTCCACTTTGCCTGGTGGAAAGCAATAGGTGGAGTCAAAGAGTGGTGGTCACCATCTTCATTGCGTGTCTAGTCAATGCAGCATGGTGACCCACACTATGGCGGCCTGGTGAGATGCTTTTTCACGCCCCGCTTAAAAGACCCGGGATCAAAGTGGTACTGACATTGACTAGTAGAGACATACACTCGCATCCCTTTTATTGATAGATGAGTAGGTAGAGGCGTATTAACACCCAAATTTTGTCAAATATAACTTAGTACCTCAGTTTATCAATGTTGTCGTGTGGTTTTCGGTGAAGTGGAATAGAGAAAAATCGCGATTCGCGTGGCGATTACGGGATAAGGCGAACTATCAGACAGCATATAGTCATATAGTGCCCGGTGATAGCAATAGGCTTGCCCCCTTTTACGTTAATGAGACCAAATTCTAATGGGCCAAATGTGGGTGTTTAATTATACATCTCTGAGTATCCCTTCGGGGATACAGGCGTGAGCGTCTGTTTTACATATGTCGGCGGTTTGCTTTCAAAAATGTGTTACTGAGATAAGCTAAGATAAGATAAAGATTTATTTTCTTAATTTAAAATTCTCAAAAAAACATTACAAACACGATATATAGCATTTACGATAAACTCTGGCACCCAGAATAAGATTCAACTTATGTTTAGGGTACCGGCACTTTCGCGCACACTGTAATATAACTACATACTACTAAAATAAGATACTAACAAAAAATAGGAATTAAAAACTACTGACTAGCTGTAGCTTCTTATTATAGGTATATATATATATATATATCTCTCTCTCTCTCTCTGTGTGTGTGTGTGTGTTTGACTGTAGGACTATAAGTAGTGGAATTTAAGAGCCACGATGGTTGATAGGTAAAGAGTTTGGTATAGTAGTGTTGCCTGCTTCCAACTCTTCGTATTGCCAATTTATTATAACAACTATTTCAATTCGCGTATAATATATATCGTAAAATTACATAGCAGTTAGTAACCAGTCGCAATGAGTAAAGTACGATCTAGGATATTAAATTACAGCTAGTTCGAGTTACAGGTATGCGACCTCGCCGTCCTTCACTTATTGCTTGTACTTCCGCAACCATTCTTATAAGCAATATCCTTTATCTTCTATTGGCTTTCCTTGATGTTACATTCTTACATTGACACTCACACAGAACACACAGCAGGGGGTGGGAACCGTTGATTTTGTGAAAGGCAACCAAGGGATTGGACTGCTATCTAGCAGACAGTATAGCGTAGTCTATGCTTGGTTGACGGCAATTATCTTGTCCCTTATGGGACTTAATTATTAGTGATAAAATGTAAGCTTTTAATAAAGCTCTGTCTGGTGCGAGTATGTATCAATCTAGAAATCTGTAAAAACAAATAGTGACGAAAAAAATCTCCAAGGAACCCTAACATTTGGCGATGGTTTGATGTAAAGTAAAATGTACTTTCTCATGTTCAATGTACAACTTTATTATTCAGGTTTGCAAACAACTTATTTTCGTGACAGTCGGTTAATTTTCAATTGTTATTACTTTCTTCGTAGGTACAATGCTTATATATGTAGTGAGTTATATTTTTGAGACTTTGGGACTCATTGTTGTCATTGTTTGTTAGTTAGAGGGCTCAAACTTCCCGGCATTAGGCAGTTCTAGTTCTAACTATGGGATCCTGACCTGCTTTTGCTTACATATCTCAGTCTATCATTATAAGCTATCACTATATGGTTATGAAAATGTGTAAGTTTAAAACGTCTCTACATTTTCCCTTCGGGGATATAGATTTTTTAAGTAAAAACTTCTTTAGGCGCGTTGAGCACTTTTTGGGTGAACAAAAATCATGGAACTCACGTCTTCCATGAGTTATATGTATACTGTGTATATATGTGTACTTTTTGGGTGAACAAAAATCATTGAACTCACGTCTTCCATGAGTTATATGTATACTGTGTATATATGTATGTGTACTTTTTGGGTGAACAAAAATCATGGAACTCACGTCTTCCATGAGTTATATGTATACTGTGTATATATGTGTACTTTTTGGATGAACAAAAAGTATGAAAATCCATGAGCTATATGTATATTGTTTAAAATGTAATACTCGTAGCTCGACGATACAATTCACAAGTTACTTAGTTTTCAGTTTAAGTGCCTACCCTCACCCGTAGACCTGCAACTCAACTGTCGCAAGTGCGTTGCCGGCCTTGGAGGTAGGAGTACGCTCTTTCCTTGAAGCTTTGAAGGTCGTATCACTTCGGAAATACGAAGGGACAATTTGTTCCACAGATTGGTTATGTGCACACATAAGAAATTTAGAATTTAAAAATAAAATGTATTATTTATTTCAGAAATGCCTTTTATAATTGGTTGAAGTGACCTAATTCACTGTTCACATCCATCATACATACATACGCTAAGTGTGCGTTTGAGACGCTGAAATAGACTCTATTTCAGCGTCTCAAACGCACTCATATTTTTCCACTTGTGTAATAAGAGACAAACTATATTGCCATCACCCGGACACTGTAACACTGAATACCATATACTGTCTGATAGATAACAGTCCGATCCCATAGTTATCTTTTACGACACTAACAAGAAGAGACTTGGCTCTGTTCCACTTCACTGACTAATCACCACACAGCATGTCAGAAAAAATTACTAATTTCTTAGTAAATTTCGTAACTAATCATCAGTTTTCTAGATGAAGCGATAAGTCGGAATGTACATTGTTATTTTGTTTCGCAAGAAGCACAATGACAAATTTTAAAGTGAATGAAAATAGTGTTTTGAATTTTTAACACGCTGTTATTAGCTTGACTTGAAACTAAGCTAAAGTACTTTTGTAAACAAATGGACTTTAGAAGCAAGGAGTTGTAAACTAAATAAAGATAAAAGATAAAATTTTGGAAGTCAATTTCTACTTCTAATTGTTGTATCGAAATGTATGCATGTGATATCCAAAACTACAAAGGCCAAAAAAAAAAAAAACAATCACAAATCCAAAATACACATGCATACTATGTATGCATACTTTGTATGCACGTGTATTTTATCACTATAATAATTTGGCATCATGGAGCTCATCTGAGAATGGAGACAGGAGTTGGATAGATTAACTTAGTTTTGTGCTTATACCACGGTCTCACAGAAAACCGGTTGTCTGTTTGCGACGCTTGCCTCGTGCTTGCCTCGTGTTGCGACGAGTGAGTGATGTGAAATGCGACTCTTGAGTCACATACCATTAGGTGACCCGTATGCTTGTTTGCCCCCAGCTAGTACATACTTTTAATAAACTTCCAAATATGCCAAGAATTTCGTCTGTATCCTATGAATAAAATATGAGTTCAATAATATAGGTAGTTAACACTTCAAAGAATCCTCATTAAATGTTATTGTACTATATATGAACACACAAAAACACCGCCAAACAATGGTACAACCGTATAGAATATCAATTGATATATTAGTAACAAACTATTTCAAGGATCATCTTTTAATGGTTAATTATACTGGAAACATTAAAACCATTATACACAGACCTTTGTGCGTAAATATTTAATAGGTCTAGTAACAGTGGACTTTGATTCATTAATTAAGAAAACCAATTGTATGTTGAACTCTTAGCGATTATACATTTTAAAGTCTAAGTTATAATGGTTTGTCTACAAAACGTTCGGTGACTGGTTTAAATTGAGAGTCGTTTAGTTGGTTGTGAAAGTGGGGCGGAACATTCGCTAATAAATCATTACAGACAAATTATTAATGATAAACAAACAGCTATGCGATGTATTTATATATTTCCGCTTTTGAAAACATACTTATGAATGAATAATCTGTACAAATGCATCAAATCGTGGGGTTCGTGGTTGTATTAGCTCACCCGATCTCTTCCCGTGGGTGTTGTAACAGGCAACTAAGAGATCAGACTGTTAATTATCAGACAGTATATGTATATGCAGTTTGCATATTTGCATTTAAGCAGTTCCCGTGGTAGGCACGGGTAGATAGGACGCAGACGTATGTATGTATAATCGGTTTAGCATGTGACCTTATTTCTTTCTTTATACTGTTAAGCTATTGTCACTTTTGGGCATTGAATGGGGAAATTAAGAACAAAATTGGAGGACAGGGAGGATAGAATATAAGCAGATAGATAGAGTATAAGGAGATAGATAGAATATAAGCAGATAGATAGAATATAAGCAGATAGATAGAATATAAGCAGATAGATAGAGTATAAGCAGATAGATAGAATATAAGCAGATAGATAGAATATAAGCAGATAGATAGAGTATAAGCAGTAGCTCAAGCAAACCAGGGTCGCATACATATAACTCGAACTGGCTGGTGCCGGAAAGGTATTTTAATTTTTTTGTTTTTTCTAAATACGAAAATAATTGTCATTAATATTACTGAAATCTAAAATCATTAATGGATATGATAATTTATAATACACAAATTATATAATTGTTTATTTGTGATGTTTTATTATTGTTGCATATAAAACATATGTATTGTAAAATATTTAAATAAAACAAACAAACCATGTTCTCCCTGATTGGGCCATTATTTTAGGTCACAAAGAATTTTTTTCCCAACCAGCAATACAAAATGCCTTCAGACAGTTTGTGGAGTGCTGTTCTCCATAGTTCTACTGCAAAGGAATGAATGAACTTCAACTGAAATGGCTGAGGAAGTGATGAGCGTAAATACTTTGATTAAATAAATAAATGTAATATACACATAAGAAAATCTTTCTTACTATCTTTTGCCTATCTATACTATCTTGTCTTACAACTATTTGTAAACCACAAATATCTGACCAAATTTTTATCATGGGTAGTAATCCATTCCACGACTTCTAGATTAGCAGTCAGGTTACTGACCGTTACACTAACACTCCAATATAAAAATCCCTGGTTTATATCACTCTTTACTAGCTCTTAAGGGCGGCTCCATATTAGAAATCTGCTATATTTTAGTTTACTTTAGCACCTTTGATTACTTTATCGTTTTACCATATTCAAAGCAAAATTAAATTCAAATTAAAATACTTTATTTCATAAATCTTCACAACAGTTATTTGTAAAGGCCTTGTTTCATTCACACAGCGTCGCCACAACTACAGGTTGCCTTTATGAGAAGAAATTCACTCATTCCCACTCATGTACAACATATAATATACCATACATGCTATTTTGTCGTGTCGTGTATTGTAGTGTGTATTTGTTGCTAATAGTAAATAACCTAAAATAAGGACATTAACATAAAGTAACTTAAAAACTATAAACGAAAGAAAGGAAGAAAAAAGAAACGTTATAGAAGAAGATAGAGAATGAGAAATATATTATTGACTCACATTATATTGTATTGATTAGAATAAACAATGATTATTAATATATATCTTATGTTTTACCTTTGCCCCCATATACTTTTTCCAATAGCGTTAATGTCTCTCAGAGTTATTCGGAAACTTCCAAACAAATATGTTGTATGCAGAAATCTTATGACTAGGGATTATATAGTATATCAATTTAAACACAGAACAGAAGACTAAGAGGCCAATTGTTTGAATTTTTAGTACAAAACATACATGCAATTTCATACTTTAACCTTTTATAAGATTTAAGAATAATAAGTGTAGTAAATTATATTTATATTTATTAAAACCATATGGTTTTACACACGTGTGTATTGCGGGATGCTTAACTAGTTTACGTTAACGTTTAGAAGTTATGGCTAGACTACGTTAAGACTAGCCCGACAGACTAGACGGTACGGCTGGACGATTTACTCCTTGAGAAAGGCCTCCTGTCGGGACCAAAACTAGTCGGGCATCCCCGAAATACACACGTGAGTAAAATCGTATTTTTAAATAAATTTATTAAGATTTCTTTGTTAAAAGTAAGTATACTTTACGTTATTTACGGGTTCAACAATAAAACTCTAAAATGTGGTCTTTCCTGATTTAAATACAATGTGTGATCATTGAGCCTATGCTGATATTCATCTCGATATGTGTATGTATATATCTCGCTTTCTATGTATAGAACGATACATACGAAATATGAATCAGGGTGGATTTCCCCACCATCAGTTTTCAGTATACGCACACACATCTAACGACCTTCAAGCAAGTGAGGAACGGTTTGTATTATTTTTAGAAGTACATACATACATACATTCTCCTGTATCCACTATGGAGTGTTCAGAGGCGTAATTAACGCCTACATTTTTCAAGGGCCAGCCTATTGCTGTCGTCTCGGCATTTTTAGGAATTAGATTTGAAAGTTTGGAATATATTGATACGAAAAAGAGGATAGAAACGAAAGGGATATTGCTTGTACAGATGGATTGGCAAGTATAAGCATTAGCTAAAACAAGTCACAGTCGCAAACCTATAACACGAACTGCCGGGAACTCCAAGTCCTCTAACTAACTATTTTTTGAAGTATGTATGTATGTATGTATATGTATGGAATATAAGCAAGTGGTGGGCTGTTATCTCTGCGTACCTCGATGGGAGATGGTTGAGAGCTTATGTGTATAATTATACTGAGTGAGGTTCTATGTGTTGAGTGTTGGGGGTTTAACACTTAATACCAATAAAGTATGACTTTCATTGACTCATTTATTTCATTCCATTGATGTACGCTGTAAATTCGAATATATACTGAATAGGGCTGTAACAATAATTAGTAGTGTGACAACTCGTTTTTATGGGATAGTGGGTAAAAAAGCTGACGGTAAGCCTGATGGTAAGGCACTACCACCACCTATGGCACCTGTAATTCATGAGTCGCAAGTGCGTTGCTGGCGTTTCAGGTATAAGTACGCTCTTCTCTCAAATGTTTGAAGGTCGTATTAACATACTAGTATAATCACTTACTATCAATATATGTTTATGCTCACGCCCTCGTCCCGTCCAGGTTAGGCAGAGACTACTGAGCGTTTCATCATGATTCTGCTACAACTTAGGACCCTTTCCATTCACTTTCATCAAATCTGGAACTATATTACTAATTAATAAAGAATGAAACTAAAACCTAAAATACTTATGCTACGCAATTTTGGTGGTATGGATTTGAATAACTTGCTTGAGGATGTCAGTAGTATTGACTGGACACCATTGTTAGCAGCAGTTTCGGTAAATGATAAAGTCGACATTTTCACCGCGTCCATTCCATAACTATTGATAAACTAGTATAGTATACATAGTATAGTAATATGATAAACATGCTCCCGTACGACCTGTCAAATTAAAACACGCGCCATCTCCATGGCTAACAAGCGAGATTAAAGATCTTCTGCCAAAGAAAGCTGCAGCGAAGTATAAATTAAGGATAAGGCCTAGCGAAGTTAATAGGGAAAAGTATATCTCTACGCGGAATCACTGCAATAAGGTGTGTAGAGACGCTCAAAGCCAACACATTCATCACAGTGTACAAAACAACGACCCAGCTAAAGTCTGAAAATTTCTCAGAAAACTTGGAGTTGGAAAATCAAAGATTAATGTCATTCCAAAAAACATTAAATACTGATTTGCTTAATCAAACTTCACTGCCCTGTCCAATTTTGATAGGACCATTAAGGTTAATACACTAAATAATCTTTCATTCCAACGTCTAATTGTACTCCTTTCAGTTTTAATTAATTCTCGGCTTGTGATGTTAAGAGGAGCATTTTGGGTATCACTTCTGACGCAGTTGGAAGCGATTGTGTCAGCCGTAACATGATCCTCCCTATACTTTATGAAATTCTACCCATCATCACCCATATCTTGAACCACTCGATATCAAACAGAATTTTCCCATGTACTTGGAAAGATGCCCAAGTTACTCCTATACCAAAGAAACCAAATCTATCATCTTTTTCTGATTACCGTCCTATCTCTATAATACCTTTCCTTTCCAAAGAACTTGAGCGTCTCGTCCATAATCAACTTAGTTCATTCCTTATTAAAATAACCTTCTTAATCCCCATAAATCTGGTTTCCGTTCCTGTCACAGTACTGTTACAGCTCTAGTGAATGTTACGGATGACATAAGAATTGGAATGGAAAATGGAAATCTTTCTTTACTTGCTCTCCTTGACTTTTCAAATGCTTTCAACACGGTAGATTTAGATATTCTGCTCAGTATCGTCAGCTCCCTTCACATATCTCCAACGGTAATTGATTGGCTTCGTAGTTTCCTGTGTGGTCGCCGACAGTGTATACGCATTGAAAATACTCATTCAACTTGGTACAACATATCTGATGGCGTCCCCCAGGATGGTGTTCTATCTCCTATTCTTTTCGTAATTTTTATAAATTCAATCTCACATCAACTTCTCTCTCATTACCACCTTTATGCAGATGACCTACAAATATACACCCAAGCACCCCTAGAAAGATTATCGGACGCTCACATGGGCTATCAGTGAATCCAGCTAAGACCCAGGTGATTATTGTCGGCAGTCCCAGGAAGATCTCAAAATCAACTGGTCACAGCTTCCACCTATTATCTTCGAAGGTACATTGATTACAATTAGTAAAAAAGTAAGAAATTTGGGATTATATATTGACTCAGAATTATCTTGGAGCTCACAATTGCAGAAAGTAAGCTGCAAATTGTTTGCATTTGCGGGATCATTGAGACGGTTACGAAACTTTCTTCCTAGTGCCACCAAAATCGCACTTGCAAAGTCGTTATTACTCCCAATCCCTGATTACGCCGACGTCAGCTATCCAGATCTCACCGAGGCCCAAGTAGACAAACTCGAGCATCTTCAAAATGTTTGCATAAGACTCATATTTGGTTTGCGCAGGTATGATCACGTTTCAGAATTTCGCAGAAAACTCGAGTGGCTACCAATACGTCTTCGCCGGAATACTCACGTTCTTTCTTTATTGTATAATATATTGTTTAACCCTTCAGCACCTTCCTATCTTAAGGGACGCTTTGAGTTCTTTCATGATTCATATACTACATTCTTAAGATCGTCAGGAAACCTAGAATTAAAAATGCCCTTGCATTCCACAACATTTGTTGATAAATCTTTTACCGTCGATGCAACACGCCTGTGGAAAGCACTGCCTCTTGACATAAGAAAAGCCCAAACCATACAAACCTTTAGAACAATGGTTAAGAGCCACTTTTTAAATTTACAATAATGTGAATAATTTAATTAACTAGCTATCACACTGTTTTCATTTTATTTTATTGTATACTTGGTAAATTTTATTTGTATCACATATTATATTATTATTCATATATATGTATGTATATGCGTATGTATTATTGTATATACTATATGTGAATTCGTATTTATTCAAATATGTATATTTATTTAGTTATATAAAATTGACAATATTGTACACCTCAACTACACTCTCTCTCTTGACACTAAATTCATCCTGAGGTTGTCTGGTAGAGATCGCTTTTAGCGATAAGACCGCCCATTATACATTAATGTTTAACTAAGATCTATTGTAATTTCTATAATGTACAATAAAGAATATTCTAATCTAATCTAATCTAATAAAGAATGTAATCTTGAAAATGTTCTCTTGAAAGTCATACAAAAGGCTGGTAGTAATTAGGGTTACAGACAATGCAAAGGTTTAACAAAGGTTTTTTGGGTTCTGGAAGTTACAGTACAAAGAGATTGGCACACGTATTGAGAACATATTACCTTCAACAAGGTGACTTTTAATACTCTGTTTCTACTTAGAATTGATACTAAGCGTATGAAATAACAAGATTATAAAGCCTCATAAAAACTAATTACAAAGCCTCATAAATATGACGAATAAACCGTGTACTCAACACAAAATATTTGTGTATTTAATCAACTCATACAATCACACTCACAATGGTATCTCAGGAGGGGTAGGCAGAGCGTAAATAATGACCTAATTTTGCTCATGCATGGGTCTTACTTGTACTTACCGTCTTCCGTGTACTTTTGGGAATTTGATGAGAATATTGGGAGCATATTTATAGTAACGGCAAGTTAGAAAGGGAAGTATAGGGATTTTGCTTATTAGAATAAAAACTTTCGTAAATTAGATTCGGGGATGCCCGACTAGTTTCGGTCTCGACGGGAGGCCTTTTTCAAGGAGTAAGTCGGCCAGCCGCTACAGTGCATCGTCCGAGACCGAAACTAATAGGGCATTCCCGATGTACACATGAGAGTAAAACCGTATATTTAAATAGATATTGCTTATACACACACTGATTTTGAAACAGCCATATTCGTCTGATTTTCTTATTTTCATATTATAATATCGTATGGTGTTTTACTGTTTGCAATGAATATGATATGCAGTATGTCTTAGTGCTCCAGAAGAGGGCTATTCGATCAATTTAAGATTTAGATAATTGTTATTCGTTGAATCAGAAATTCAAACAAAATAAACATAATTATAACAGATAGAATTTCATAAATATACTACATTTATGAAAACTTAGTTCACTCTAGTACACACACTCTATACACTCAAATGTTAATAAAAAAAAAATATATTTATTCTTATACACACGTAATAAGCCTAAATATGTAATAAAAACTTACCAGTCATGTCTAGGTCAATGCGTTCGATTTTATAATAAAATCCCTGATAATATACAAACTTTAAGTCTAAATAAATTTAAGTGCACTGTTTACTCAATGGTGGATTACATGGAAGAGAGAGGCGCTTGGGATTGAACTGTTATAGAAGTACAGGCTGTTTCAATTAATCAGGACAATGTTATGTGTGCTAATATGTTTCTCATTTTCTGTCTTATTTTATTATAATTGTTTTTTTTTACTATTTTTTCCCGTGTAGTTAACATTACTTGCATGTAGTTAACATTACTGTTATTACAATAATTTTAGTTCATATATTTTTACTTTAATCTTTAAATAATAGTATATGTTGTATACAAAACATTGTAATATCTATCTGGTAATTTAAAAGTGTGGCCATGAGTTTGTTTGACCGATTTCTTCACATAAGTCAACCATTTGGAATTGGGCGGGTATAGATAAACACTCTCTGATATTTGATTATTTTATCAACCAACTTGAAAAAAGAGGAGGTTCTCAATTCGACTGTTTTTTTTTATTGTTTGTTACCTCAGAACTTTCGACTGCGTGAACCGATTTCGAGGATTTTTTTTATTTGAAAAGCTGGTGCTTCCCGTGTGGTCCCATTTTATTTGGTCCAGTTTTGACCATGGCATCCATGAGAAAACCATATAAGTCTTAAATCTTGAATGTGCATTAAGCATGTGCGCGACAAATGGACGAATAACTCAATATCACGCCAACCGATTTCGATGATTCTTTTTTTATTGGAAAGGATGTACTTCAAGTGTAGTTAGATGAGAGTTTGATGCAGTGTAACAATGGCATTCATGAGAAAACCATATTAGTCTTAAATTTTATGATATTGAAGTCAGTTATCTATATATTATATGTACTGATCTATAACTTTAAATATTATATAAATAAGATGATTTCAAAGTATTGTTCCTTTATTTCAATGTTATGACATAAAGATATTTTGAATTTGACAGATCAGATGAACAGATCGATTGGAGAGTATGAGCAATTTTTGAAGCATTGAGTCGCATATTCATAACTCGAATATGCTGGTGCCAGGGAGTTCGAGCCCTCTAAAACTCATCATCACACGCTCAGTACGCTCAATTCATAAATTAATATTTGTTAAAAGTATGTTTATGAATTAACAAATTATCTGTGGTACCGTACGATTTTAAGTGACGTTGAATGTCAATTGCCAATGTACATACAGTCGTGGTCAACTAATTAAGGACATTCAAGATAGTGGACAGCAATAACCGGCTATGTACATATAAATATAAAACCCTGTTGATTTCTCAGTAACTATTATTTGCATAATTTGATCCGATTATTATACTATAAATGGCTGTAAATAAAAGATTAAATAAATATAAAAAAGTGTTTAATATCAAAGGTGAACCATGTATTCAATTTAAGGTACAATTCTGTAGCTGGACATTTAATTAAGAACAGTAAAGTAAAATGAAAAATAGAGTTAAACAGAACTAATAATCTGCAGTATTTTAATTTCTTTAACAACTTCATTTTATTACGGGTAAAATCAGTACCCAGTAGCAAAATCTTTGTTAGTAATTACCGCTTGACACCGATGTGGCATAGACATTATCAGTTTCTGACATATTTCAACAGGAATGTTTGCCCATGCCTCACAAAAAGCTTCATTATGTTCATCTAAAGTTGTGGTACGATAAATGGCAACTTTTTTCTTAATTTCGTGCCAAAGGTGCTCGATTGGATTGAGGTCGGGGCTATTTGCTGGCCAATCTAGCACTGATACCGACTGTCTGTTAAGAAACGACTTGACTGAACGGGCTGTATGTTTTGGGTCGTTATCATGCTGAAAAGTTCATATAATAGGAAGATGTTCCTCAGCATAGGGAAGCATAGTTTCTTCTAATATTGCCTTGTATTGATGTTGGTCTAAGTTACCCTGAACTTTCCTCACAGGTCCCACTCCACGTCCAGAAAATGATCCCCACATTTTAATGTTTCCTCCGCCATGTTTCACCTGCTTTTTTGTGAATCTTGGATTCATTTCCGCTTTTACAGGACGCCGTATGTATTGCCTTCCATCTGAAGAAATCAAATTAACCTTGGTCTCGTCAGAGAATAATACATGTTGCCATTGGTCGTAGGTCAATGTCCATATTTACGTGCAAACGCCAAACGTGCATTTCTATGCTCTTTCTTTAACAACGGTACTTTGCGAGCCACTCTTCCGAACAACCCTGCTTCTACCAGACGTCGTCGAACTGTCCTCGCTGATACACTGACTCTTTCGTCTGCCCCAAACACTTCATGTTTAATTAAAATAGAGCCTAGAAACGGATCTTTCTTAGCTAACCTGGTTATCATTCTATCTTCTTGCGGAGTTGTTTTTCTCGATCTTTTTTTTCTGGGCACATTTAAAGTTGTGTTATTGCGCCTGAAATGTTGCACTGCATTGCATACCATAGTTTTTGAACAATTTAAATATCCTGCTATCCTTCGGTATGACCAACCACGCTCGACAAACTTCATGATAATTTTTCGTAGTGTTGCATCGCAACTTTTATTTTTGCCCATTGTCTTCAAAATAACTCTCAAAACTTGAAATTACAAATCTAGATTGCCGCCAAAACTACCACAAAGAATAGGAGAAGAAAGAAAATAATAATTGAGATTCAGATTTTGAAACTAGAACGCAATATCTCAGTGTCCCTAATTAAATGGCCAGCCAGCATTCTTTGAACAAATAGCACTGTGATCATCTATCAGCAATACTGTAAAGAGGTTTAATGTTTAAGAAGTTGTTATTGTTTGTATAATTAGGCACATAAATGACTAATTATACTTACATGTAAAAGATGTGGAATATTGTTTAGACTCGTTGGAAAATAAAAAATAAATTCACAATTTGGATTAACTAGAGAGTGTCCCTAATTAGTTGACCACGACTGTATGTGGTCATCTAGCATTTATCTCCTTATTTAAAACACATAATATGATATATTTTTCATAGAAAATATTGATGATTTCAATATTTTCTCATTGTCATAAGATAGGGTTCACTTCACTCGATCGTTAGTCCAACGACCATAAAACTGCCGCCGTTTCAAATTGTAATTAGCTAATTATATTGTTAATTATGTTTCGATGTTAATAATTATTAAATCCTAAACAAACAAATACCCATATCATAACATCATTTTAATTAAGACACAACAGTAATTATATAATTATCTTAATCCTAAGAGTATTATTGAAAAGATATTTATAGGTAATCAATCACGATTAATCTCTGAACGGATTTGAATGAAATTCTCACAATATATAGATTGTAACATGGGCTTACATGTCTACTAAACATATATATGTATGTATATGTACATACATATGTTCACGTCTTGTCGGGAGTAAAGGTACACACACACACATACACAATTAAAAATACACGCCACTTATTGCTTTCCATTAGGCAAAGTGGAGTCACTATGGTATACTTATATTAAAAAAAATGTATTATTATTATATACATATATTACATATATAATAATAATACATTTTTTATACTATAAAGAGATAAATGTATTACCCCTTTTGTATCAGAAGGTAAAATTCGTTATCTCTCATTCGTCTCTCTCATTTATGGTAGGTAATTAGAAATAATAGTGTTTTGTCATTGTCAACAAAAGCTGACGAATGTGGTAATTAGAGTTGAACAGATAAATAAGGATGGTGAAAATTACTGGAGCAATTCGAGGAATTTAATTATACCGTCATTCTTGTAGCAGTTATCGCTGTGTACAGAGATCAGATATTGTGATAACAACTCATTAAGAGCACAGATTTCCTTAATATAGTAAGTGGACTAAATAAAGTATTCGTTTTAAAATGTTATATCAAAACAATGGAAAGTAATGAGCCAAATTTACTGATGGTATGATATTGTTCTGGGTGGTTCTCGAAGAGTGCAATATCTCTATTTATTCCCGTGTGTATTGTAAAAGATGACTAGAGGTTGTCGCTCGGATCCGTCCAACTACAGACCCATAGCCATCACCTCCTTGTTCTCCAAGATAATGGAATCCATTGTTAACTGCCAGCTCCTCCGGTACTTAGAAGACCACCAGCTCCTCAAAGATCGACAATACGGCTTCCGTCGGGGTCGTTCAGCTGGTGATCTTCTCGTATACTTGACTCACCGGTGGGCACAGGCGATCGAGACCAAGGGGGAAGCGTTGGCCGTTAGTTTGGACGTGGCGAAGGCCTTCGATCGGGTCTGGCACAAAGCGCTCCTTGCGAAGCTTCCTTCCTATGGGCTTCCCGAGAAACTGTGCAATTGGCTCACCAGTTTTCTTACAGACAGAAGCATCAAGGTCGTTGTTGACGGTGCATGCTCCGACTCGAAGTCTGTTAATTCTGGTGTCCCACAAGGCTGTGTGCTATCACCCACGCTGTTTCTTCTGCATATCAACGACTTGCTGCAGATTAGCAGCATCCATTGCTATGCAGACGATAGCACGAGTGATGCCCTTTACACCGGCCGCGCTAACATTTCTCGGGTAAACGTCATCGAAAGCCGATCCAAACTTGTGTCTGAAATCGAAACTTCTTTATCAAAAGTTTCAGATTGAGGTCGACTTAACCTAGTCCAATTTAACCCCACGAAGACACAGGTTTGCGCGTTCACCGCTAAAAAGATGCCATTGGTCGTATTACCTCAATTTGAGAGCACTTCCCTAACTGCGTCAGCCAGTATCGGAATCCTTGGCGTCGATATATCAAGCGAAGTCCAGTTTCGCGGTCACTTAGAGAGTAAGGCCATATTAGCCTCGAAGAAGCTTGGTGTGCTAAACAGATCGAGACAGTATTTTACTCCGCCCCACCGCCTGCAACTTTATAAGGCGCAGTTTCGGCCGCACATGGAATACTGTTCTCATCTCTATGCAGGTGCACCCCAGTACCAACTTCTGCCTCTTGACCGCATTCAACGGAGAGGAACTCGCATCATCGACTGCCAAGATATTTCTGATCGACTTGACACCTTGGCGTTGCGTAGAGATGTAGCTTCACTCTGCATCCTCTATCGCTTGTATCATGGGGAGTGTTCAGAGGAATTGTTCGGACTTATACCGGCTGCTGGTTTCCGCCATCGTCCTACGCGACAAAATATCCATCCCCATCACCTGGACGATTGGCACTCCACCACTGTGCGCTTCTCGAGAAGCTTTTTGCCTCGCACAACCAGCTTATGGAACAAATTGTCGCCTGCCGTATTTCCGAACCGATACGACCTTCAAACCTTCAAGAAGAGAGCGTACCTCTACCTAAAAGGCCGGCAACGCACTTGTGACTCTTGAGTTGCGGGTGTCCATGGGCGGCGGTAGTCACTTACCATCAGGTGACCCGTCTGCTCGTTTGCCCCCTATCGCATTAAAAAAAAAAAAAAAAAAAAAAAAACTGTTGTCTATTTCACAATATATGTATACAGTGTCCAATGAACAAAAAACTAATGAACAGTGTCAATGTTGTTTAATGTGGGCTAATGATACGCTTTTGCATAAACCTTCAGGGATATAGGTGTTACAGAGTGTATGAATTTTTATTTTTGCAAGTTAGAGGGCAAACGAGCAGATGGTAAACGACTACCAGCGCTCATGGACACCTGCAGCTCAAGTAAGTAAGTGCGTTGCCGGCCTTTTAGGTATAAAAAAGTAATATAACAATGAACAATGGACGGATGGACAGATTTTTGGTTATTTTACGCAAAAACTAGGCTTTGTTCTTTGTTTAGTTCATGTTCTGATCGATATATAGGATAGTAATAACCGTAAACGAGCCCTACTTGGGCTTTAATTGGTACAAGCAATTTCTTATAAGTATTTTCGAAAATCAGCAACAGTTTAAAGTGAAATTTTGATATACTTATGTTTTATGCAAAGATACATTACAGGAAACAATTTTGTTCTATTAATTATGCGTTATCAATTAAAAAAATACGTGATAATGGCGATATTAATCACAAGGGTCAAAATATATGTCGTACATGTCATTTCAAGTACTGGCTGGTGAAGTATAAAATTATAGATATTGAAGTAGTTTTTCATTGTTTTTTTTTTTATTCGAAAGGGGGCAAACGAGCAGACGGGTCACTTGATGGTTAGTGACTACCGCCGCCCATGGACACCATTCCGTTCCGCATACAGGCTCGTCGGCTAAAGGTACTTTTGACCTGGCATTTGCTCAGATTGTCTTGAACTTGGTTCAAGGATATTCGCCTAGTTCTTTCTCTTCCGAAAACTCCATTTACCTCTGCGTTATAAATACTTTTTGTCAATCTTCTTTCATTTATCCTTTCGATATGACCAGTAAAGCATACTTTTTTCTATTTTAGTCACTACATCCTCTTTCACACCACACTGATCCCTTATCACACTATTCCTTAAACTCAAGAGTCACAAGTGCGTTGCCGACCTTTTAGGCAGGAGTACGCTCTGTTCTTGAAGGTTTGAAGGTCGTATCGGTTAGGAGATACGGCAGGCGACAATGTGTTCCATAAGCTGGTTGAATACGAGCCTTGCAAAAGGTAGTAGGCCAGTTTTTATCTACATACCACGCTAACAAAGCTCTAGCGGGACCTAGTATCTATCTGTATAAAACTTTTAAAAATTTGCTATACTTTTGTTAAATCAATAAGGGCGCTCAATTTACTCGAGTTGTTGAGATTCGAGTTGATCATAGACATTACTTCTCATTTTGTGGGTTAAGGTTTGCTGTAGCCATAACTTTTCTACAACCTATTTGTGTAGAAGTTATTGCATAACTCTGAATAACATCAGGACTGGTGACGTATAATACATACAAGTGAGCACAGGTTAAAACAATATATATCATGTATTTTTCTATATTGGAGCCGTCTCTATGAAGTAGTGGTAAGTGATATAAGCTCTAGATTTTCTGGACTGCTGGTCTAGTGGTAGGTGATCCTGACTGCAGAGTCAGAGCTCCGTAGCTTCGATTAACACACGGGAAAAAATTCGTGAGATCCATTAATAGTTGTCTCGAGTACATGTTCTTTGTGTCCATTGTTTTATAAGTTTTTCAATTGTCCCGCGACACAGGAATCGTTTCAAGTGCGGGAATAAAAATCCTTTTGGATTCGTCCATTTAGAACTTAACCTTTAAACTAAAAGGTTCGTTATTCAATCTTTGATAATTATATTATCTTGATGACTCTCTCCGTTACCTAAAAGGATTTTAAAGGGTCGAGGAGAGACAGAACGAATGATTTTTGAGAAGGGTTCGAGTTTATTTTCCGAACCATTCGCAAGCTGTCCGTGTCTCAATTTTACAAATCTGTGCTCTTATATTTTTAATTATAATTAGTGCTATGACTTCTGGAAGCCTTATGACTTATGAGAAGCTTTCTAGATATGTATACATAATTACATGCATACATACATTTATCACAAAAGAAGTACACAAATGCGTAATAAAAACCCACATATAGCCAATTACAATTTAGGTCCAGTAATAGGGGGCAGGCCTATTGCTACTGCCTACCCCTCCTTGGATGTAATCTAGAATGTATGTTTGTATGTACGTAAAATGACAAGAAGAAAAATGAAGAACAACAGATGTATGTAAGTTGAGTCCATGAGGAAGTTTTTGGATTACAATTTAAAAAAATCTATTTTTAAATTCTTTACAAGATTCAGGTCAATGTCAAGAGTCGTTTTAAATTCAGTAAAAAGATTGTTTGCGATTCCCTCCATTCGTAACTACTGATTGTACTAACTGATTGGTTTAATGGACGTGAATTAACGTACTAGTGCGGGCTTAAGCCATTAGTCAGTCATTTTTAAACGATGATCGGTTAATACAATAACAACAGGCTTTGTTTATGAAATTTAGCCATTATATATATACGTACATATTTAAACATGGGGGCCTACGTGAGCAGACGAGTCGGTGCGGATTGGTCTTGAAAAGACGTACCTATACTGATTGCTTGAGTTCAAATTTATTAGATGACGCCAGTAAGAAAAGCAGCTGATGAAATTTTTTTTTAAAATTCGAGTTAAAAACTCTTTGGGAATCTGTAGATGTGTAATTCATATTCAAATGTCAACAATTCATGTGTCATTTTTTTTACAAATTGGTCATTAAAAAAGTGTCTGTCCTGCATCGAAATGTATTCAACTAGAGAAAATTTTCACTCAATGTAAATTATTGTGCGAAGAGAAATTTTTCTAAAGTCAAATAAATTACGCCCTTTGTTGCTGTCTTACTCATTAAAAATGTTACGATTACTTACGATACACTTCGATTGACATTTCATTACATTTCTTGTTTTTTTTTTTTTTTTTTATGCGATACAAACGAGCAGACTGCTACTGTTATAACTAGCTTAATGAGTTAAAACGTGGTCGAAGCAAACTATCTGATAATTATCGAGAACGACGTTCTTCTACAGTGACTACTGAAGATAACGTGAGTTACGTTGTGCGGCTAGTGATAGAAGCTGATAGAAAGCTGACGGAGGCCCAAATCGCCCTGTCCGCCTTTCTCTCCCCTTATACCCCCCTTTTCTAGCCTATTTCCTCATCCCCCTTTTACTTACTTGCAGGTTAAATTAGAAATAAAAGAAAGCGAAAAACATATAAACGGCGCTATATCCAGTCTACTTACCCTGGACGTTAATAAGGCGTAATAGCATGTACGTATGTTATTATGTAACTAAAGATGACTACAACTCAGCTGATCTCAGCTGATTCTAGTCGCCTTGTTTAAAGATCATTAATTACACGTGTTCGATAAAATGTACGATAAATCTTTTACTCAAATTACTTTTGTACATATGATAGGGCGTATTTAAGATTCGGTTCAAAACAATTACACACACATAAATAATCGTTTTGAGTGGCTAAATAAAGAAAATACTAGTGGCTTGAAAACGTTGAATAGAATTAAAATATTGTAGAGCTACGGTAGAGGAATATATAAGTGACTTTGCACATCATCCGATTTGAGGCCATAAAAACCCATACGGGATCTGCAATGGATAGGCCTCTTTTCCATATGACTTATTTTTTAATCATTCTAGTTGCAGTCTGTTTTTTAAATAAATATTACTTACACATGATCTAGAACGGCTTTCTCTACCGTCAGCAATCCTTTTATACACGCCCTCTGGTTAGAGGTACCTTTGACCTGTCGTTCCTTAAAAATGTTTTGCGTAATCGACCCCTACCGGCATTAAAATTTGCTTAAAAATAAAGATTAAATAAATAACTTACATAATTATTGTGGCTTTCGGTGGAGTAGGGTAGGGACTCCATGTCTTTCTACGATGTTCGTCAAAGGTGACTTAGGGATTAGAGAGTCTTTCAGACAATATATGTATGTATATAGTTATTTAGTGTTCGGGTGACGGCAATAAGATTACCCCTTTTTACGTAAGAGGGACTACATTATCCTTGGGTTGATACGCTTCTGCCTACCCCTTCGGGCGTATAGTCGTGAGTGTATGTATGCTATTCTCAAAACTTATACAACGTAATCAGTTATCCGCAACAACATTGATCTAAGAACGTTTGGAGGTCATGTGAATTTGATTATCATCATAGTTTCGTTAGTCTGTCTGTTTAATTAGATGATTGTTTAGAACACGCCAACAGTCTTGTGAGTAAGATTCTATTGCGCAAAACGACCTTGTGTTTCTGTTGATCTGGTGGTTAGTGATCCTGACTGCTAAGCCAGAGGTTTGTTATTGTTATTCATACACGGGACTAAAAATTGTGTGATGTGATATACCAATAGTTGTCTCGAGTCGTTTCCAATGGATTCCTTAGCTCACGTTTTTATGACCATTTTCGAAAGTTTGTGAAAGACACCCGCTATCAAGCCGAAGCCGGATGAAAAACGTATCAGTAACGTTACGTTATGTTATTGGAATATTCATAAAGTATGAATAAAAATGCATTCTATTTTGTTTTACAAGGTGACCCAATCACAAAGCCTTTAGCAAGTGATACATATTATCATAAACCTCTATTAATAATAATAATTACTGCAAAGACTTCACACAAGTTCGTCTGAGCCTAAACTAAGCAGTGTTGCAGTGTGGTATATATTATTGTTTCATAGTGTTATATTATATTGTTTTAATGTGGTAGAGCCATGCTTAGGCACGAATGGGCCGGCTCGACCGGTACGATACCACGGGCCTCACAGAAAACCGTTGTGAAGCAACACTTGCGTTGCATTTCCCCGAAATTAGTGAGGTTTCCGGAGACCCAACTCTCCTTATTCCTCTCCCCTGACCTCCCACTCCTTTTCCCATCTCCTCATCTCCGTCTTTTTCCCGCGTACCCTCATCCCTCTTCAAATGTGGGCAGCACACTTACGCCTCTCCAGTTGCAGGTGTCCATGGACGGAGTTACCATCAGGTGACCTGTCTGTTCATCTGCTTACCTATAATATATATAAAAAAAAAAACAGAATCAATGTTTATATTGGTTGTGTATTTCTCGAACATGTATCAGTTCTAACATACATATATTCATACACTCAAGCCTGTTTTTCCCGGAGGGATATTTAGAGACGTCACGGCCCACATTTTGCTGACTACAATTAAGTCTCCGGGCAGTTTTGGGAATTAAATGGGAAATTTCTAGAATATTAGCAGCAAATGGAGGGTATAATAAGAAGGAAAGGTCTACTATTTTTATCTTAAATAAAACGCTTTTTTTCTCTCAACTTTCTACACCTAAACTACCCGTTTGTTCTTTTGCATCTTGTCTTTTTCTGTCCATCCTAAGGTTGCCTGGCAGAAATTGTTATTTTTGTGTATTTTTTTTTGTATAAATACTGTAAATTTATGTTTCAAGGTGTACAATAAAGTATATTCTATTTTATATATATATATTTGGACTCCGGTACCCTTCCTCACTGTGTAAATACAACGCAAGCATTATTTGACAACAAGTTTTATGTGAGTATTCCTCCGGACGAGCCGGTAAAATCCGTTGGCCCTCCCACGGTAAAAATTTATATCTGACAGTACCTAAATGACTACAGTTTCATTAAGTCAAAATGATGTGTAAAACCTTACAAAACAAAACTAAAAGTGTGCGTTGGCCGGGAATCGAACCCGGATCAACTGCTTGGAAGGCAACTATGCTGACCATTACACCACCAACGCAACTGTGCGTAGTTTAGAAATTATGTTTAAGTTACTACGTCATGTACAGTATCACAAAGAATTACGTCATCAAAGCGTGATCACTGTTCTGAGAAACAATATCGTAGGAATATAAAATTAATGGAAGCACTCATTTTACTTACATATTACTCATTTGTTGAGCAATATTAAGATAGTAACTTGAACTAATAATAGTGTGAGAGTGCCTCTAGTCTTTTTTCTTACGCAAGTGGACATTGCTGTATTGGGTTTTCAACCTGTGATGATACAGTTCCTGTACAGACGATGTACGAGTATGTTGGAAATAAAATGAAATAAACTTTTAAATCAAAGAGAGGGTGAATTGGGGCTCTGGAAACATCAGAAATTTAACAAATGCCACTCAAGCGTTGCTTTACAACCGGTTTTCAGTAAGGCCTTGGTAACGCACCGGTCCAGCTGGTCCATACGTGTCTAAGCATGGCTCTACCACGAGGTACCTTTCTCTACACGACAACATGGGCTGGCCTGAGGAGCCACCGGTTGATAGTGGAAAATATACGATTTCGAACTAAACGGTTCGGCTCTTCTTTCCTGTGCCGATCGGTTAAAGCCTGGAACTCACTACCACCCACGTGTTTCTCCTCCACTTTGATCCCGGGTCTTTTAAGTGGGGCGTGAAACAGCATCTCACCAGACCGCCATAGTGTGGGTCACCATGCTGCGTTAACCACAATTGCAAGGAGGATGGTGACCACCACTTTTAGACTCCACTTGTTGCTTTCCATCAGGCAGAGTGGAGTCATTATAACGCAATATCTCAAGCGAGTCAGGGTCGCATACCTATAACTCGAACTGGCTTTTGTCGGGAAGTTTAAGCCCCTAAGGGAACGTACCCATACTACGTGAACAATTCATGGGGTCAGATTTCACGTCTTTAAAAATACCACGTTTGGTCACAGGGTAGGGGGGGGGCGCGGTCTTAGGTTTTGTCACGTAGTCAATAATCTCTAGCAAAATCTGACGTAGCTACATTCAAAATGTGAATAAAATTAAAGAATACTTCTACTTTAGTTAATGAAGTGCCTCTTACAATATGTTTTTTCTTCCTGATAATACTAATTCACTTGTAGTAATAGGTATGCACGCATTCTGGGCATCACGCCGTATTAATAAACACAAACGTTAGCCAAAATATATTTTTTTTAACTTTTACTATGAGAAATAAAATCTAGAGAGAGAGGGGGTCTTACCAAATACTACGAATGGCCACCAAAGGGTGGGAAGGGGTTGGTTAAAAATTGTAAAAACGGGTCACGACGTATGGGTACGTTTCCTAAACTGCTCTAACTAGTTAATAATGTAGCTCTTATATAATTGTAATAATTCGTTATGCTTACAACCTAGCCACGATCGCATTGTTCAATAGACAAATTAAAAAAAAACTTATTTGAAAAATTCAAAACTGATACAGCTACTTTTATAACCAATAAATATTGCAAGTATTATATATTTATATGGTGAATTGCGTCACATGGGACCAAATAAATATCTTCACCCCAGTAATAAAGATAATGTTTTACTTCCGCAATGGACCCTATTTTCCCACAAAAGTCAGTGTTACGGAACCGCAGGTCTTAAAGGAATGTTTCATGTCTTGGCATTAGGGTCCCGCTTGCATTGAAAAACTTATTTAAAGTATGTTAAGTTAAAGTATGTATTTGTTTGACTTATGGCATTTGGTGTAACAGTTTGACTTTGTACTTTTCCTAGGATGACTTAAAGTTGAAATTTAGTTGCTATGTTACATAATGTCTGGGTTTATAAGCACCTGTCTTGTCAATTTTAAATTACATGCGCCTTGACATATTATAAGGAATTTATTTTTGTACAAGAAAATAGTTTTTTTAGCAAAAATAAAACGTTTTTCTTTCTTTTTATATTCTAGCGTTACAGGATTATTTCGAAAGTTTAAAGTATGTAAAGGGATTGGACTGTTTTCTATCAGACAGTATGTACACAGTCATATCGTGCCTTTTATGTAATGTCGACCAAATTCTAATTATGTTTAATACACTACTCTCGTCACGTCTACAACTTAGGGGATATCGGCGTGAGCAAATATATATATGTATATATAACTTACTAATTTATTTATTTATTACTAAACAATATTTAGTAAGTTATACTGTCGTCTCTTATCCTACGTCAGGTTTACGTAAAAAGTAAAGAAATACGACAAGCATTTAAAATTCCGAGCTTACTAAAGCCGCTACGACGGTCCTTTGTAATCACAAATAGTATTGATTACAGTGAAGATAATATACTTCAAATGTTAGTAAAACGCACCGTAAACTCATAAAATCTTTGCTATGATACTTTCAATGTTATACAATTCTCATATTACGTCATATTTCAAGTAGTTTATTACGCCTTTTTCATCGAACTAACGGGTTCATACATTTGGTATCAACAAATGAAAGAAATTTTAGAAAGTTTTGATTTTAAAGGAATGTATTGCTTTAAGATTGGTGCCTGATTGGTTCCATATGTCCGTAACTGACAGAAGTTCAATTTGTGTAAAGCACTCTTAATAATGCTCGCTTTTGTTTACTTCGAGTAACTTCACCAGTGGTGCTTTTTAATTTAGTCATTTTCTAAGGTTTGATCGGTCTATTCGAAGTCATATAGTTGGCGCACTTTCACACTTGAAATTCGAATTATTAATTTTTATTTTTAATCTGCAAAATGTAGGTGTTTAATACACTTCTGCCTTTATGTACTCAACTGTATATATACTCTACTATGTACTCGTATGTGTCCTTCATTTCATAAAATAGCTCCACAGTTATACGAAATTGTCCTGTTTAAAAAATTATAAAATTATACACAATGTTACTTCAACTATAGGTTGTTTAGTGAAATGTCAAATTATTATGGAACATATTAGATGATTTGATATATATTTTGATATATATATATATATATATATATATATATTCTATGAGTACAATAATAACTCCAAACATCTCACACACTGTCGTCTGATCACAAACTGAGCAGAGCTGGTACTATGGTAACGAAACTGCTCACATACATACTTATGTATAAAATGGTTGAGGCTTATAGTACTTAGCTTCTTGCCATAACGATCAGACTATTGGCTGAAAACACTTATAGGACGACCCTGAATTCGACTTATAGGAATGCGACCCTGAATTGCTTGAGATGTGCATTACACTCCCCAATCCCACTGCATCAGCAACATCCCTTTGCTTACGTTTCTGTACTCCCTTTCTTGTCAGTATACTCTGACAAGAAAGGGACTGTCTAATTCCCATGAGTGCCCAGATGATGTATTACATTAATGGGATTAAATTGTAATTATCAAATTGTAGGCCTTAGTTACGCCTCTGCCTATCCCTATGGGAATTCAAGCGTGAGTGTATGTATGTACTATTGTGTGTAACATTCGAAATAATGATATTTCCAATATTTTACATAAACCATTTATTGATAAGAAACCTCCCGTAAAGCGTTGCTTTTCTGGCTAGCCTACTCACATAAGCCGAGAACATAACCCTATTTCCTGCGCAGTAGGCTAAAAATATGCAACCGACTTTAAAGATTAATTATGGTAAATTGACACTACCAAAAGATAGAGAATCTCACCCTTTTTGAAGACTAAAAAGACCTTCCGCAACATAACATAAAAATTCATCGTCACAGAAAGCTAAGTGAATATTATAATCTGAGCCGTTCCTTTATCACTAAGTTGGAAATAAGTTTATCCCTAGGGACCTTTTAACATTCCATACTTATCAGCCGCTTTTCAAAGTACGGCACCTTTAAAGGTTCACGGGATGAAGATAAAGTTTAGGATTTTGGACCTTGCGATAATCGTTTATGCGGGTGATTCGTAGATGCTTATGTATGTGATATGCTAAAAGTGATATAGATTTCACCCCTCTTGCCTCTTTCCCCTCCCCTCACCACGACGACGTTGCAGATATCCATGGGTCTTTTCAACTGTCTAAAATCATGAAAGATTTACTTAGAGTAAATTTGTATACAGGTTAATTTAGAATTGTAGTTATAGCTGGCCTATGATGCCCACCGCACTACCAAATGATATTAACATTACAGTAGCGGGATTTATTTTTACCCTTCTGCTCTACTGAGTGGTAATGTCATGGGTAATTTAAATACTCAAACATTTAACCTTTCTACACTTTTAGTGTCATTTGGCAGTGCGGTAAGTGCGCTTATAGATAAATAGAGATAGTAAGATGATAGTGTTAGAGATATCCGGCACTGTAATTGCGTGTAGGTTCGCATATCTTTCACAAGTCGCCGGCCGCGAGGAGGCGACATCCTGGAGTGCGTGTTGCCAGCGCTTTTGCGGGTTACTAGGAGGAGTCCGGCCTGGCCGTTTATTGAACAATAGACGACCCCGTTTTGGTGTAGCTTCACTATTCAAAGAGGTGCGCGAAACAGCGCAGCCATCTTAGGCCTGGCGAAAGAAGCAAAAAACTATTTTTATATCTGTTAAACAGCAACATGTGTTCAGGTTGAAAGCTATTTTTTATATTATTTTATTACACAATAATTTGTAAAGGTGAGAAAGGTTTTCATAAAATTTAAAGGTAGATAATTAAAATTGTTTTTTTTTTTTTTATTATTGACATCTTTTGGCAACAACAATTGCGAATTTTTAACATCAAAGGGTATGCTTTATTATGCAATCAAGTAACAGCTTTTATTTTTGCTTATAACCACATGTTGATTTTACAACAGAAAAACAATAAAAGTATTTACTTCAATTGTTTGAAACAATAGTTAGTAAGTGAAAAAAAGAACTAAAGATTCGCAATATTCATTTAAAAACCAATAAAACCTTTTTACCTTTTCCGCAATTTTTTTCTATCTCAAAATGTGGATGCCGCAATGACACCACAGGTCGAAATCCCTCAAGCCGTCTAAGCTCTAGGTTGTGTAAAAGGACTCAAACTCAAAGCATAAGCTTCGAAAAAAATAATATTTTTATTTTCTTTTCCTATTTTTTATAATAACACTCCTTCGTGTAAAAATTTGATCAAATTTCTTGTAATTTGGGAGGACAAAATATTTGTTTTGTCTACACGTCATGTTATATGTATGTTGTATACCCAGCTGCAGAATAACATACTATGAACCCAATGGAGATGTGTAGTAACAATAATACGCTTGAAACTGAGGTGCACACCTAGTTATTCGTGCTTAATTTATCAGTACCGAACCATGAATGTATTCATGGTTATCTCAGAGACGGCTTGACTTCGAGGTTAAATATTTTATATATATGGTTTTAGAACAGGAATACAAAGAGTATAATATATATTAATAACTTTTTCTTTACCTATGCCGCTAATGATAGGTATTTTGATTCACTGAAACATCATTAAAAATATTTTATCTCGTGGCGTCATTAGTTTACTGTTTAACTTTCGGCTTTCGTTTGTTCAGTTTAATATAATAACCAGCAATATTGGTTTGTCACTTTGGCTAGTACGTGTGTACGTTCACTCACGAAGTACAAGGCAGAGGTATATTAAACGCTTAAATTGTGCTGATTATAATCTGGTCCCTGTTATGTAATAAGTAATTATGTATATTGAAAGGCAAATATAAGATAGAAGAGAAGAGCAAGAATATTGCTTATACAGATGAATTGTAGAGAGTAAGCAATTACTCAATCAGGTCAAGGTAATGATACGTAAGCCAATACAAAAAAAAAAACATCATACTCGTATTCATCCAAACAAATTTAGAAAAATCGAATCAGTTTTCGATACGTGACAGCCCTGTACAAGTGTTCCTTGAACTATAAAAGTGTTCCGTTAGCAGTGTACAAGAAATGTATTGCTAACTTGACCAGTCCTTTCAATTATCAACTGCTCTATATTCTAAACACTGTCAATGACAGTTTATTGGACAATGTATAGGCTCGTGATAGGGTCCATTCAGATACAGCGGGGGCATGTTCTTTGCCACGATTAGTCGAGCACACAGGCATGTCCACCACTCGAGCAGTAGATCATTTGACAAGTGCTTGTAGCTTTTCATTAAGCCAGTGTTCAATTTCATTTCAATTTATTTTTTCATTTTACACGGCTGTTGAAAAAAAACGAGTATATTGTTTTCAGGTTTTATGTATTAATGTGAGTTTCTGAATAAAATAATAACTTATAAATGCCTGAAGAATGAAAGAATGTCCCCATACATTAGAATTCTTAAGTTATACCGAGTAACTTTTTTTTTTTTTTTTTTTATACTATAGGGGGACAGACGAACAGACGGGTCACCTGATGGTAAGTAACACCACCGTCCATGGACCCTTGCAACTCAAGTGCGCTGCCCGCCTTAAAACTTTTCAATGTTTTTTTTTTCACATTCACTTTAAAAATTAAAATTTGCATATAACTCATTTTTAGCACGCTTAATCTGAGTTGACCCTTAGTCGGTACAAATGATGGAGGGCCATAGCTATTTCGATAATGTCTTGTTCTGTCCTGTAGCCAAGATTTGTCTCATTGCTTACTGAAGGAACATGGTATTATAATAAGTAGTAATTAAATGCACACTGCTGTTACCGCACCCGCCTTACAATAGTTACTACCAATGCCTTGCAAAGGTCTTAATATAAATACCAAAGAGTTCCAGTTATAACACTTTGCCAGTAATAATTCCCAATCGGGTTCTAGCTTAAGTAGAAATTTACCGTGCTCTGTATTTCATATTAATTTTTATAGAGAACGAATCGCCTTGTCAAATTTTGCAGAAATAAGTTCGATGACCTAGTAATCTTAATTGGAGCCATTGAAACTCATTAATGTCTAAATCGGTAATAAAATGAAATATAAGCTTACTAAAACTACTCAATGGAATAATTTCTAACGTGAAAGTAATTTTTTTATTTCATTCGTTTGATAATGAGGGAGAAATTGATTTCGCGTGATTTTTGAATCATTTTTGAGATTAAATATCCAGTTTAGTGGTTAATGAACCTGACTGCGGAGCCAAAAGTTCGATTCTCACACAGACAAAGAAATTGTGTATCCACATCCACAAATCGTTTCACCATATTTAGGTGTTATTAGTGTCCTTTATTTGTATGTTTGTAAGGTGCTCTACAACACCGAAATTGCTACTGCGGGAGTCGTCTTTTTTAAAGATAGAAAAATAGACTTTCTTTTCGGTAAATCATTTAACACTACTACAGTTTTTTTACAATCATTATTATAAGTGTTTATTTCGGGAAAAATGTAATTGTATCATTTATAGACCGATTAGAGCGACGACGACGACGACAAACTTAGGAAAGCTGAAAAAGATAAACAAATAAAATAATTGGATTTGGCTCATGAGATTGTACCGATAGTAATATTTGCGATTGCGATGCGATTCCGATTGCTAAGAGCCTCGACCAACACCTTCAGAGGCTTACGTTAAGTAGCTAGATTAAGGGCATGATGCAAAAGGCAGTCATTTTTGAGACGGCACGTATTGTGATTAGGTTCCTGTCTCTGGAGCCCTAATCACTGGTCAGCTTGGTCCCTGTACCCGATAACTATCTTTTTCTAATTCACAATATATGTTAGTAAGATCGGAGATCCTAGTCCAGTTTCTTATAGAGTTAAATCTATTAAAATTTATGAGGTACATTAGTAATGTCAACAAAAATCTATAAAAAGTTACAGGAAACTATTAAAAATATTTATATAAATATACGGTTTTACTTACGTGTATATTTCGTGGATGCCCGACTAGTTTTGGTCTCGACAGGAGACCTCTAGGAGTAAGTCGTCCAGCCGCGATGGTACCGGAGGTCAGACTGCACGAACACTACACAACCGTATAGTTAAATAAATATGAATTATTAAAAAATGCAGAAAAACTACGCACATTTACACACAAGCTAAAAGAACTGCTTTCCAAAGAATGCTACTACGTTAGTAATCTCCAGTGAGGTGACGACCCGTGGGGGTTTCCACACGAAAATAAAAAAAAAAACTACGATATTAATGAACAGTAACAAAACTTGAAATAAATACAGATATCAAAATTAAAAAAAAAGGAAGTAAAAATAATAACAACAAAACAATCACTATATCTGTTCTATTATAGTCATATTTAAATACTATTTGAAAAGTAAAATGTGCCTTGATCTCTTATAAACTGCTTGCTTGACAGACTCCACGATGATATACATACATATATACATATACATTGTAGCATGCCATACAATATTGAGTATTTAGGTGTATATAACACTCATATTTGGCCAATGAGTATTTGGTCCCACTAATATTATAAGGGGCAAGCGTGTTGCCGTCAACCGGGCACTGTGTGGCTGTATACATACTGTCTGATAGATAACAGTCCGATCCCTTAGTCACGTTTTATGACACCCACGTTTGAGGTTGGTGACCTCCACTTATTGCTTTCCACCAGGCAGTGGAGTCATTATGGTATGGCTTATATATTTAAAAAAATAAATATATGGGGAGGCTTTCTACTCATCCGAGAAAACACGTAATAACGCCTTTGGCGTGGCAGTAGGTTTGCCTCCTATTACGTAAGACATATTGAATTGTGACATGCAATGTATGTAAAATACTTTTTAGTCCTATCGCCAGCCTAATCGTTAGTCGGACTACTAATTTTAACAGCTAAAGTGAACCCAACTCCTGCAAATCAAGAGTCGTAAATGCGCTGTCCGCTTTTGAGGGTGATGCGGGGAGGAAGAAAGAGTTGAAAGATTAGAGGGGGTTTGATTGGAAGGGAAAGAGGAGAAGGGGTCGAGGGGTCTAAGAAGAGATCAGACATGAAATACCTACCAATATGAACTCATAATACTACATTCAAATATGAGCACGTCACCGAACAATTGGTTTAAACGGAAAATTTGCCATACTTGACCTGTAGTGTGAAAGTGGTCAGATATTTTGTTCATTGTATTCGGGCTAACGTTGTCGTTGGGCTAATGGGCTTGGGACAAGTGTCTCGAACTCTCAAGTGTTCCGGAGAAGATTGACTGTTGACACTGTTCGTTGAGACAAAATACTTTATTCCATTTCTAGAATATTACTCTCTCCTTTTTCCATTCACTCATCACCCTCAAAGGCGGGCAGCGTACTCTCGAGTTGGAGGAGTCCATGGTCGTCTGTTCTCCTATAACATATAAAATGGGGATAATATAATGTTAAAAATTTCATGCCTGGGTTGTGTCACTGGTACATTTGATAATTTTAAGCGGAATCTTGATCTATTTTCGATAATTACAGTAAATATTGCCGAAGCTCCCTCTTATCATATCAGCTACCTGCATCTGATACATACTAACAGACAGACTGCGGTTACTAACAAGTTCAGTGTTAACAATCATACATATATATCGGCATAAAGTCATAATTTTGATATTCAAAGCAGACACTTACATTTTATTTAATTGTGTAAAGTATTTCAAACTTTCTAAGGTCAATGTGCTTAGTTGAATTAACTCGTCGAATGTTGACTGATCATTACCGAATGCCGTGAGCCTTTTACGTAGACATTTGCAAGAAGATTTTTTATACAAAAGGCCAGTTAACATAGTTGATGGTATCTTTATCTACCCATAGTTGTAGAGTTAGTTTCTCTTCTATTATTCTTCTATTATTTAATTGGTTTATTCCTGTTGGCTTTTATGGTGTGGATTGACAAGACGTTAGACTTATATGAATATGTTATCAGAGGTCCAGAAAGCCCAGTTTTCGAAGGGTATAAAAAGAAAACTGTGTGGTTTTCCGTAGAGTCGAATAGAGTCACCGCTTTCCGTCGGAGTCGTAAAAGGTGACTGAAGGATATCACTGTTCTGAAAAAATCTATTCAACAGTGTATATACAGGAATATAGTGCCCGAATGACTGCATATTACGTACGTGTAGTAGATAAATAGGTATGTTGGTTTAGTGGTCAGTGATCTGACTGCTGAGTCGGGGGTCGTGGCTTCGATTCCCATTAACAACATTTACTCCGAGTATGGGTGTTATTTGTGTCCAATGGTTGGAAGTTATACTTATGAATCTTAATGTCTTTCCGATAAGTATAAAATTTGCATAAACAAAATTGTCTTTTCATTCTCATATTTAAAATTAAACGTTCAAATTTTAAAAAAAAGTACAGCTACCTATAGGATACGACCTAACAGGTTCTCTGACATTGCTCACTTCCGAATTGTTTCCGCCACCAATGCACCTTATTAAACTATTCACAAAATATTTAAAATTCAACTCTATATATAACATACAAAGTTCAAATTTAAATGTCTCTTTAAGGAGAGATCATTATTGTGCATTATACCACGTGCAAAGGTCAAATGCGTAGCAAATTTGAGCTCTATCTTATGGTTGTAAGACGTTTTATCGTTTGAGCTTCACGCTGGGGCGCTTAAGTTGAGTCATTTGTGATTTCCGATTTTGTAATTTGTGAAATAACTATTTTGTTAAATACAAACAACTAATGTCATTATCAGTATATCTTTCTTATGATAGTTATGTGCAAAGGAAAAGTATTTTTTTGGTTATTTAAACCTCGTCACTGAATGTACTTAAACAAAACTACCAGGTCGAATCAGATTAATGAACTTTTCGCTTTTCGAGTTCGCTTTTTGAGTCAGATTATTTTTATATTTTTTTCCTGTTGTATCAACTCTCTACTTCGATTGCTTATTAGCTGTGACTAAGAATAAAGTTGGCAAAATGAGAGATGAGTAAAAATGAGTATAAAATTTATAAGGCTCCAGTGAGTAGGCGAGTCGGTGCGGGTAAGTCCCGAAAAGCAGTAGGTACTGAAGAAGGGCCAAATTAAAATCACCTGTAATCGGCGAACGCGTATAAAGGTCGGATGAATGCAGAAGTAGCCTGAGTTGTAATAAATGTATGTCATATGACGTTCTACCGATTCTGCCTACCCTGAACGGGAATAAAACGTGAATGTATTTACGTATATATGTAATAGCTTTTACCCGCAGCGCATTGAATCTCTTAAATATAGAAATTTGAAGTTGCTAGATTTTAAAGTTTTTGGAAAAACAGTCATATCTGCCAAAAACGTTTGTTGTACCCCCCCCTAAATTTTGTTTCTTTTTAAATTATAAAAAGTGTCCTATGGCCTTCTTAATTTTACCTTTGAGTTAATTAAACCTTTGAGAATATGTGTACAAAGTTTCACGATAATCGGTTGAGTAGTTTCGGCGTGAAAGCGTAACAAACAAACTTACATTCACATTTATAATATTAAGTAGGGAAGTAGGGATATAGTACAGCTCTATTTGCCCTTAGGTACGTATAAAAACGGGGTTTTCTAATGTAGTATTTGAGGGTTCGGACTTCCCAACATGAGCCAGTTCGTGTTATAGGTATGCGACTTAAATTGCTAAAGCTATTGCTTATACTCCCCAATCCATCTGTATAACAAATATCCCTTTCCTGTGCCCGGATGATGGAACGGACGGACTGAATTATAATCTGCAAAATGTGGGCATTAATTACGCTTCAGGGCTACTGGCGTATGTGTGTATGTTTGTATATTGTGGAGGATTGGGATAGGTTCAACAATGTTTGTATTACGAGTGGTATTGTGTGTTCTTTAACTGATATAATCGGACTTTAAAAAGTAGACAACTGACTTCAATGCGTCTATTATTAAATTTAGGACTAATATGGTTTTCTCGTGGATGCAATTAATCACAACTGGACCAAACTCTTATCTTACTACCCTTGAAGTATATCCTTTCCAATAAAAAAAAACTATCATCGAAATCGGTAGGTAGGTAGGTAGGTATTAAGCTATTCGTCCATTTGTCGCGCACATGCAAATTTAAGATTAATATTGTTGTCTCATGGACCACACGGGAAGCACCAGCTTCCAAATAAAAGAAAAATCGTTGAAATCGGTTCTCGCAGTCGAAAGTTCTGAGGTAACAAATAAAAAAAAAATGGAGGAGGAGGTCACTTTTCAACTGACTTCAAAAAGGAGGAGGTTCTCCTCGTCCTTTTTGAAGTCGGTTGAAAAGTGATAAAACTCTTCTTCTCAGGCGAGACTTGTATTTCTTTTAACAAAACGCAATATGTAACGTGTATTCCTACAACTTTGAGTCCTAACAAACTCTTGATGGCTTTTAATTCAAAAGTTGATTATTAATTAATAGTAAATGTTTATATTTTAAAATATATTTATAGATAACACAACTATGTAAATCGCATCTTGAATATGCAAACATTTTAGAATATCGATACGTTTTTTCTATAGTATATAAACGTTCGGATTTAAGATCATTTAAACCGTTTAAGTGGGTAAGTATTGGACCATCTCTTGGTTGTCGTAAAATATGACTAATTGGTCGAACTATTACGAGTATCTACCAGGCAATCTATATACAGTCATAAAGTGCCCAGATGACGGTAATAGACCAGATTTGACTGCACGTATGGCGTAGCGGTTTAAGTGGTCACCTCGCCACTACACTACCGCTCTGAGTGTTGTGGGTTCGATCCCCGCATGGGTTAACACTTTGTGTAATCGTAAAAAAAAGAGGTAAAATATAGGTTTAAGTGTATCATTTAAACGAACACGAGAATAAATAGAATAATTACTTCAGAGTGGTATTATAAACTTTTCTTGTCTTTTTTTAAAGCCAACTTCTGCATTGGGAGTAATTCCTGTGCCGCAGGGAGCCCCTTACAAAGAAAACCCAGACTCAGGACAACTATTAGTGGATCACACAATTTTTTGTCATGTGTGGTAATCGATCCCACGACCTCCGGTTCAGTAGTCAGGGTCGCTAAACACTAAACATACAGGCCGGTCAAATTAAAGAAACAAACAAAAAAAAAACTAGGGGGACTGACGAACAGACGGGTCACCTGATGTTAAGTGACAACCGCCGTCCATAGACACCTGTAACTCAAGAGTAGTGATGCGTTCCTCACTCGTGAGTCGCCTCATTTGAGGTACTCGTGACAGAAAATTGAGAGAGGTACTCAAATTTTGACATTGAACCACCTCATTGTCCTCATTCGCTCTTCGTTCCTCTGAGGTGTGAGGGAGTGATGAGTGAGTGAGCCGGTTATTACAGTTAGTAGATAAATGAGTGAAGATGTGAGTCGATTTGCTAGTAAATGAACCATTAGCTATTAGGAATTTATTGTATACTGTTGACATTTATCTACATTTATTTAAACTAGCTGTTCCTCGTGACATGCGGCATCATTGAGTGTTGCTCAAAATTATGAATTATGAGATAGTATGAACGTGTCAAGTTTCAAAGCATATTATTTAGATAATGGGAAACATAAAAATCATAACACGAATTTGAAAGCAATCAATATTACATACCCATTATTACGAGTATACATTTACGAATAAAGTTAGTAATTGAGTGTCATATTTTGTTTATTTAGGTGCTTAAACTGATCCATCATTATCGTTCACTCACAGTGAACGATAATGATGTGTGTGAGAGAAACAATAAGACTTAACATACTGCGCTGAGGCCAAACCTCGCGCACGTCTCACTCATTTGAGACGCGCTGCGTGTGAGTTGAAAACTAGCCGCTCACGTGTCAAGCAAATCCTCACCTCAAATGAGGTGTGCCTCGCGAGTACATCACGACATAAAATGAGGTACTACCTCATCCTCATCTAAAATTGACGAGTTACCCAATACTCACACTCAAGAGTCGTAAGTCGTAAATGCGCTGCCCGCCTTTGAGGGGGATGGGGGATGCGGGGAGGGGGAGAAGAGGGGAGGGACGAGGAGAGGGGGATGAGAGGAGAGGAAGAGTTGGGTCTTCGGAAACCTCACTCATTTCGGGGAAATGCAACGCAAGCGTTACTTCACAACCGGTTTTCTGTGAGGCCGTGGTATCGCATCGGTCGAGCCGGCCCGTTCGTGTCTAAGCATGGCTCTACCAGTGTTAAAACTTAGTAATTATTCTGGAATTAGTACTACAAGGTTTATATTTATATTTAAATGTAATTTTCCTCATAATAAGCCTAAAATAGTTATTGATATTTTAAATGTGGTATTAACAATTTTTTCTTCCTATTACGTTAGTGGGACCAAAGTGTAATTGGCAAAATGTGGTTTTTTTATGCACCTCTGCCTACTCCTACGGGGATACGTGCGTGAGTGTACATATGTACACATAAGATATACGTATCATGGGCATAGTTAGTTAGCATAGTTTTCGTTTACAATAATGTTTCCTCTATTTCATAACAGAGGACACACCTATTAACGTCCACTGAGCTTTTATTTTTAAGAATACTAGCAACGTGGGTCACACATTACTAGTTTTCTTGTTAACCCTCCCAGCTAAGCTAAATCCTTATGTTAGGGGTGGGATTACGACGGTAGTGTACTGGGCGGAGTTTGAACCCGCAATCACTTGATCACAAGTCCGACGCCTCAGCCATCACGCTCGGCGCTTTCAACTTTATATGTGTGTATGAATAATAATATGTATAGTAATATTGTACACGGATTGTGATGTCATAGTGATATTTGTTTATGATTTTTAATATTACGTATACTCGTATGCAAACGATGTTAAATACTATATAAGAATCACTAAATTGTACACTGGAGCACCCTCTTTGGACATTGAAAATATGTATATGTAAGTAAAATAGGGTATTCTACATTTTTTTTTATTACAAGAAAAGTTATTTCTATGTTTGTATGTATATACACAGACATATTTATACATACATACATATACACACACATATGTTCAAATTCTTGCCCATATAAAAAGTGTCCTCTCTGTCGTGGGGAGCATTACAAACATATGTATGTATACACAGCGGTCACAGATAATCCAGACTGTATGCTATTAATGTTGGTGGATTACACAATAATATAGAATTCTGCCATATATTGAATAGAAATATATCGTAATAAATGATGAGCATCCTTTACAGAAACACACACACACACATTTACAGCACTTTAAATTCATTTATTAAGCTTTAAAGTCAAATCTAAAACTGATTGTCCATATGTATTATAGCGTGTCACTACACAAACATGTGTAGTATTAAATACTTTTAATTAAACTAATATAAACTACAAGTAATAACTAATCAAACACCAGTTAAATATTTTTTTAATGAATGCGATAAAATCCTTCAAACCAACAACAAACAGAAAATAAATATAATTAAACTCAATTTGATTTTGATTCATTTTATAAAAATAGATTCACTTCTGTCTTGTGGTTAATTTAATATACGACAATTCCCGGCACTCATCAACAATAATAATTAATTCAATGTATTAAATTGAATATAAACAGCCTTTAAAGTGCAACTGGAATCATGTCTCCATAACTCCAAAAAGGTTAAGTTTGTTTACTGCAAAACCGAATGCCGTGTGAACGGAATGCTAAGCTTTCTTTAAAAACCAGACCTTTACTAAACTAATTACCTAGTTATACGATACTCAAGCGGGTTATATACTTTATGGCTATGGTTTCTAGTATGTGTAGCATTTGCTTGCATTTGCATATTGTCATCTCTTTCTCTAACTCTGGTGCCTTTTTTCATTTCCTACAAGTGCATTCTGTTAATTTCATTGAGAATCGGAACTAAATTAGATATATCTCTTAGTAGGTCAATGGCGTCAGATTTATTAGTAGCAACAGGAAAACTCAAGTACGTCGAACTGATGTATTAAAATATTTTTGTCCCAAGAACAATTGTCGCGTGTTCTATACCTAAATTTTTGAGACAAACCAAAGTTTACTCTTAGTAATGCATGATAGAGTTTAAAGTCCATTCAAATTGTAAATTTAGAAATAGTGCTCATTATATTTATATTTGGATGCATGCCACTCCAGATTCAAATAGTAACAACTTTAATTTTAAATTGTAGACAAGAAACTCTGTGAAATATAATTATGTATAAAACTTAGGAAATACAACAATAGTTAAAGTTACAAAATGAATAGTAGTAATTCACACTGTCATATGAAACCCAAACGAGCCAAGGACTCTAAGCGATACAAACATTAATTAAGGTTATGAATTATGATATAAACGAAACGAATGCAACAGAAAGCTCTATGCGATACGTACAGTTTATTTTTTCATTCATACAAAATGACAAATACATTCATCCGACTTACTAACACAGATAAGACAGAAAAAAAAATTGTCGAAAGCAAACCTTCACACTCACCAATACAGTCGTATATTCAACGCAAGCTTTTGATAATCTTGCGCATGGGGTTAATAGTAAACACGAACGCCGGCGCAGCGTCAGTCAGTCACTCGTTGATCGGTGTTGTGAGTGGGCATTTATCGAAAGGCACGCGCTTGCGTACTCGTGCAAGCGAACGGAACTCAAATTTCGAATTAAAATTTCTAGTGTCCCTCAAGGGAGTATTTTAGGGCCTGTGTTTGAAAATAAATATTCTAAAAAAAGTTACTGAATATTAAGTGTTTATAGTGTTAGTGTTACATGGTCCATTGTACAGATGCTGATATGCATGGTGAGTTTGATTTGGAAATTCTTACACACGATGCGTTTGAATGAGTCCCATTGTTTAGACACGGTCTTTTTTATTCTCATTTGTATCAACACTTTCATCCGTGTTGTTTATTTTCTAGTTTATCAGAGTTCTAATTAAAGTGCTCCGCAGTAAAATGGCTGTCGTAAAAGTTTTTTTTTAATGTTTTAGCTTGGAATGTAAATTTTATAGTTAGACGTTCAGTGTGGAGTTAAACTAACTTTATGTAGTAGTAATCTTTATAGTAAAAACGTTGTAGGGGCCAGCGATAACGTTGTTTACAATATCACTGACTTGATTCACAGTAACATAAGATATGTAACAACTCTTGCTAATTTGTATGATTGACATTTCGATGTATTGATGCAAGTATCATCCTGAGGCTATAAAATAATGAAAGTACCTATTAGTATTTGAAGATGAATCTTTGTTAGCTGAATAAGAGCTGCCTATTACAGCTTCACAATTTCAAAAACGAATTTCTAAGTCATTTCTGATTTTCAAACTCTAGAAAAATATCAATGTTGAAGCTGAAGTTCTGTATTTTTGCTGCTTGATTTTTATATAAAATGAAGTTCAAGTTCAAGTTCTTATTTCATTAAATGTTGGAACTCAGCGATTCATTTTAAGAGGAATCTAATTATGAATATTTGTATGTCAGAACTTACATGTTGTGACTGATAAACTTAACGTCTCTTATATTAAATTTGTTGAATATTTAAAAAACTGTATATATTTGATTAAGTCATGATATGTTATGTCTAATATTTTTGTGATTCAAAAGACTTACATGTGTGTCATACATAAAATTTGTAAATTGTTAACAATTGTTTGCAAACATTACTGTAAAATTATTTGTTTACTACGAGTACTAGCAATAGTCTCTATAATAAGTAATAACTTCCTAAGAAAAATTATCATTATCATTAATGTTTGCAGTAGTGGAACCGTGCGATGTAATTATGTCTCGAGTATCATTTTTCTAGGATATTTATCATTATTTGTAGCTAGTCATTAAGTCTAGCATACGTGTTGTTACCGTTTTAATATCTGGGTCGACAACAATTATTTGCATTCCCACACTGATTGTCTCAATAATTTTAATAGACTCAGTTGCATCATATCAATTGATGAATCTTGCATTTGAGATCTAAGTCATGTTTCATGTTTGTTCATTGTTATTGTATTTTATATTACAATGATATATTTATATACAAGTATTGACCTTAAAAGAGTCACTACTGCATCTATTTTGATTTTTGTCTTTGTTAGTTGTCGTGGGGTTCACGGTGGATTAGATAGGGCCGCAACATCTCTTCCCGGCGGTGTCTTAAATGGAACTGAACTAAGGGATCGGATTGTTATCTATCAGACAGTATATATACAGTCATACAGGGCCCGGTTACGTAAGAGGGAACAAATTCTAATTGGTCAAAATATGGGTGATTAATACATCTCTGCCCTATCCCTTAGGGGATGCAGGCGTGAGCGTATGTATGTATGTACTTCACTTGTTTCGATTGCTTCTGATGTCTATATATACCCTTTGTATTCATTTGTTTAGTTTACATTGAGAATGAATGTTGCCGAGTCTTTCTATACGTTGTTAGTTTTCACCATACTGTCACCAAAATAAAGTAAACGGTAACAGTATTATTGAAATTAACTATTTGGGTCACTACGTTTATCAAGGTTTTATTTTCTGGCTTCTAGCTGATCTATAAGTAACGATATTTCAGATGCAATTTGATCGAAAAGTCCGTTGCGTCGGGTCAACAGAAAAGCGTACTGATTATGAATACAAGTCACGAATGTTAAAAAAAAATCTACAGCTGCTCCTAGTACTTTAACTCTTACTAGCTTTTGCCTGCGACTTTGTACGCTTGAAATGGAGCCTATATTTTATATTAGACCTCTATCAATACATCTGTTACAACTGCATACTTATACTATGCAGCAGTTATATCGTTATGCGTGTACAAAAATACAGACTGACAGACATAAATTCTTGCTTTTGTTGTGTGCTCTAATAAAGACCTCTGCTATAGTAAAGTTATTAACTTCAATATCTATACAATTACAATTTTAATATATGTGTATGTGTACTTATAACTACTTAAACTAAATGTTGCCATCAATCAAATTATTCAAATTTTATATCACTATTAATAAAGTTAATAGCACTCAATATAAATTTACTGTTTCAAAACTTTCACTCAATAAATTATGATTACTTATTATAAAGATTGGAATTCATGGTGTTTTACATTTGGTTTCAATTCAATATCAAGTTAATACCTTTGGTTTATTGAAAACAATTCTATTGTTTCAAAGGAAATGCGTCAAAATGATAATATTAACAGATTCTTTTACGATTAGAAAGTAAAATTATAAAGGGATTGAACGTGATAATCTTGAAGTTGACACAGTTCATTTAGAAAAAGTAGATTAGTGATATATCCCCGAAACTGTAGGTAGAAACGAAAAAAAAAAACAATAAAGAAAGGCCTACACCTTGCCAAACTATTATATAATTTAGTCTCACATACCTAATGGGGCAAATTTTATGTTTAGGAGAATTTGTATGGAAATGTTTGCATGCCCAGTTCAGGCAAAGCATTACGAACTTAGCCATATTCATAAGACATATTATACGTACCATCTTTATAACAATGTTCTTGCAAATAAACAATTATTATATATTATATAATGTATTTAGTTACTAACTTGTTACACTTTCTAAATAATACATATTATGAGAGCTAAAGCTTTTTTTTTATTCTTTTAATTGTATTTGTATCAATAGGTCCTTCGTTTAGATTTTGACTATATAGTTAGACATTAGCAAGCATTAAACCTGACATATGTGTAGACTACAAATACTTATTATAAAAAAAATACAACCTGATTTACCTGAAGCGTGCGGTGACGATGACGCGAGTTACACGCTTTTTGTTCACCCAAAAAGTACACATATATACACAGTATACATATAGCTCATGGATAGCGTTCGATGACGAAGACGCGAGTTCCATGATTTTTGTTCAATCAAAAAAGTACTCAGTGCCTAAAGAAGTTTTCACTTCAAAAATTCAGCCAGTCTTTAATAGTTCAAATTTGACATTACTTGACAGTTTGACAAAGTAGCTTTGTAATGAAGAGCATACAATGTTAGTTTTTTTATTTTCAAAGCAATTGTACCTCTTTTTAATTTAAAGATACACATTTATTGTAATAATGGACACAAGAAGGCATTTCAGACCAACAGGCTGATAGATGATGATACTTTAGATCGGAGTAAAAATGCATAGGACAACCTAAGAATTATTTCGTAAATATGTAGTTTCAAATAAGAAGATAACACATATCATAGGGTAGGCAGAGATTATAATATAATTATTATAGAAGCAATCACTCAACCAAATCAGGGTTCTATACCTATAACACGGACACCCTACCTATAACTAAGGAAGATAATAGCGAACTTCATTTTAAATTTATCAAAAAAAGTGTCAGCCTTATAAATAATAAAAATAACTTATATAATTAAACAATATAATTAAAACACACGGCCGTCTGACCCAAACTAAGCAGAGCTTGTACTATAGCAACCTGACAGCTGATAAACATATTTGTATATTTCTAAATACATACATTTTATACATAAATGACACACACACACACACCATACACAAAACAAATTATCATGCTCATGGTGGGAATCGAACCCACGACTTCTGGCTTAGCAGTCAGGGTCACTACCCACTACACTAACAGGCCAGGCTATATAAACAACAATTCTATACTTATCTTAAACAATGTTTGGTTTAACATTAATAATAGTATTTATTTGACTTTATCTTTTAACATACCTATATTACCTAAGCTAGTATAAAAATATACTCCGTGACCGTAGTGAAGTTGCATGCCAATTGCGAACCAAAATGGCGGATTCACATTTATCTTCTAGGTATATTACATTTATAGCATTGGTAAGGTTAAACGACGTTATCTATACATTATATATATATAATATACATATATATATAATATATATATATATTATATATATATATATATATATATATTATAAATATAATAATTTAATAAATATATAATATATTTATTTCCTTCTATATATATATATATATATATATATATATATATATATATAGAAGGAAAAAAATAGCTGGGAAAACCGATTATGGATATAACAATATCATGTAATCTTTTTTTCCTTTTCCCATTACGTGATTTATTTATACTGTCGTGATGCAATACTTCAAAAACCCACAAACTAATTATAGTTATTAAATAGTTTGTGGGTTTTTTATCTATTTATTCTAAAATTGTTATAATGTTATTTTAACAAGTTAAATTCAATAAAGTAAGTTCAAAACATAGATACAAATCTTTTACTATATTTCACTCCCACTACGACTATGCCAAAAACACCTCACAAATTTATCACGCCCTTAAGGCTCACAACATACATATGTACATACACTTAGAAAATTAACCCTCTCTGCGCAGTCGGGTAGTAATAATAGCCTGCCTTGGTTTATCATTTAATTTAATATTAGGTTGTCATAATTATGTAATCAGGACAACTTTTAACAACAGTCTTCATTTTCGTAAGTACAGGCGTCTCAAACTTTGCCGTAACTGCGGACAAGCCTACATATACTATCTTATAAATAACAGTCTAAACACTGAGTCACCTTTTAAATAAAAGAAATAGTTTTCTACTATTTTGTTTGTCGATAACATAAAATGTCATCATTTGCATATCGCCTCAATAATTTTTACTTTTGAATGACGTCAAAACTCTTTTCAGAAAATAACCACTTCTAGTTTTTATTAAAAGTCACTGGGTATAATGTAAACCCAGTATCTAATTTAGGCGTGTGGTTCTCAGTAAAGTAGAATAGGGCCCTCCATCTCTTCGAGTTCATCAAAGGATCGGGCCGTTGTCTATTAGACTGAGAGTGACTGTATGTAAAAAATAAATTGTATTTCATTTTCACTGCTTTGTCATGTATCAAGTAAAATACGAAAGTATACATTTATGATAAATTATACATTATCAAAGTTATATCAAAATACATTACGCAGATTTTGAATGCAACAGAAACCTCCATACAGAATCACAAGATGTCATACTTTAGTAATATTAGGTTGATTTTTCGGATAAGTTCCACTTTAGTTAGCGATAGGATTAGTGTCTTACAGTTCACATGCGTTAGATATAGAAGCACTGCGACCCGTTTTCAACCGACTTCAAAAAGTAGGAGGTTTTCAATTCGACTGTATTTTTTTTTTTATGTTTGTTACCTCAGAACTTTTGACTGTGTTAACCGATTTCGACGTTTTTTTTTATTTGAAAGCTGGTGCTTCCCGTTCCATTTTAATTTAGTCCAGTTCTAACTGTTCCATGAGAAAACTATATCAGTCTTAAATTTGCATTAAGCATGTGCGCGACAAATAGACGAATAAGTCAACATTATCACGCCAACCGATTTCGATGATTCTTTTTTTATTGGAAAGGATGTACTTCAAGGAGATGACAGTTTGGTTAGGTTCTGAGAATGGTTAGACGCATTGAAGTCGGTTGTTTACTTTTTTAAAGTCCGATTACTATATAATTAGAGAAGATTCATCACATAACTTGTGCCCTTACGTCCTATCAGATGTTAGACAACCGACTGATAAGATATCTATTCTCTATTATCGTTATCAGTTGATGCTTTCTGATTAAAATGTATGTATTATCTTACAAAGATATAATATTTTAAAGATCTATACAAAAAAGCAAAGTGATTTGTTTATTTTGGTTTTTAATGTTATTTATTTTATAACCACCGGCTGCTGAACAAAGGCTTCCTTCAATTGAAAGAATAACCTTTGAGAAAGGTTATAGACTGTTTAGTATTGATTTGTTGTCTCTTTCATTCGTTAAAAAGGGAGGGATATTAATCAAAAGAATAGTCTTTATATTGGTGACTAACATATCAAAGAAACTCCTGGCGCTATTAGTGTGTTAATTATCAAGGCTTATATGCACTACACTCGAAAATCACAGGTAGATAAAGAAAAATACTTATAAATCTCCAGAAATCATAATGCGAGCTAAGTAAATTAAATTGTGTTTCATAGACTTAAACACTCATACCAGAACGCATTGAATTAGAATAGAATCAGAATTAAATTCATGCTCGCTTAAATAAGCGAACATGAATTTAAGAGAAAAAATCACATGGCATTGGATCCCTACTTGTTTGGGATGGAATTTCTTCAAAGAGTCGCACAGACCTGTTGATTCTAGATACTGCTCTTTAACTGACTATTTCTTTCAAATATATTTGAAAGAAATCGTTAAAAAAATAAGTTTTTTATAGTTTAGGGGGACAGACGAACAGACGGATCACCCGATGTGACCCCCTCTGTCCATGGAAACCTAAGTCGTAAGTGCACTGCCCGCCTTTGAGACTGATGAGGGATTGGGGATGTGGGGAGGGACCCTTCTCTTATTTTGATTAGGAGGTGGGAAAGAGAAGAGGTCGCATGAGGTTACATGAAGGAGGAGAAGGGGAGTTGGGCCTCCGTAAACCTCAATAATTTCGGGCAAATGCAAGTCAAGCGTTGTTTCACAACTGGTTTTCTGTAAGACCGTGATATCGCACCGGTCGAGCCGGCCCATTCGTGCCCAAGCATGGCTCTACCACGTATAAACGTTAGTAAATTTATTTAAAATTTGGGTGAGGATGCTGTTTATGCATGATAGGCTTCATACATATCAAAGGTTGGATTGTGAAGGATTAGCTCTCATAGGTAAACATTGACTGTATAGAGCGATCAGCACAGAGCCCAGACCCTGCTTGGCACGAGCGCAGCCTTCTTTATATGAGCTGGATATAGCTCGCTATTGTATTATCCGCTTAATTTCTCTCATCACGCTGACCATATGCTTGTAAAATTAATTGCATCTGTTTATGTACTATTGTTGATATTTTCTGAGGGAGATCAAGCCACGGAAGCTGCATTGTTAATCCTATGCCGAGTTGCGTAAAGCATTAGCATAGGAATTTCTTAACTAGGAACTTTGCAACCGTTTGGCCTGGATTTGTTACTATATAGAAATATGAACCTAGTGCAAAAGCTGGTAGGATTATAGATAGTATATTCATATTACTTCAAAAGAATATAAGTGTGATTAGCCTAATATAAGGCCGGACCAACCGGAGCTCAGAGCACTTCTAGGTCTTGATTTTTTTAAATATTAATAAAATCTTAAAATGGTGCTCTAGCTTTGATCAAAATTTATTATATATTATTATATTGGTTCATTACATTTGTTATACAGGATGGTGTGCAAATTTTTTGTATACTCCAGGTTCGAATTCCACTGGTTGGTAGTATTTTGTTTATATTTACTGTTTTAAACTAAACATAATAAATTATTAGTAAAAATCTTTTCATTAAAATTAATTACTAATGACATCCACAGCCATACAGACTACTCCGAAGGATTGTCTTCATCTAATGGCTCCTTGAGACTGATACGTTTGCAAAAATATTTTAACCTTAAAAAACAAACCAACAGTAAAAGACTAGAATGAAAGACATTAGAATGTTATTTAAAATAGTAAGCGATCTGATTTAATTACTAATTATATTTTTAAAAGTACACAAAAATAATTGACACCTATGATTTAATCAATTGAAAATTGTAGTATAATTTATAAATATTTTCAAACAGTCGTACATACGTCACAAAATGTTTTGTAAACTACGCGTTTTCAGCATTTCCCTTCGAGTTGAATGTCAACATACCAAAGTACACCTCGCTTATACATACTTTGCTTTCAAGGCCAATAGTATTATGAAGCTAATACACAATTTTCTATCGCTTATCGCTCTAAAACTGCGGAAAGAAACCCAAATTGATGATAAAATAATTTTTGGGAAACAATCAATCGTTATATTGTGTATTTCTCAGTGAAGTAGAGGCTACCCGATTTCTTCCCAAGAGTGTCGTAAAAAGCAACCAAGAGATTGTACTGTCATTTATTAGATAGTATAATAATATAATTATACAGTCATACAGCGACCGGATGACGGCTATGGGTTTGCTCTCTATCTATGGCAAAATGGACGTCTGAGACGCTTCTGTCAACCCGTTCAGGAATATAGGCATACTTATTTATAGCTGTACAAGGAGAATAAGCGTACAAAACTAACCTATCTTATTCATCTGTTTCATTAGTTGGGATTATTGTAATTCAGTTGTACAAATTACTTGTTATTCTTATAATAATATTAGTAAGTTACAGGGCTCGGGCTAACCGGCACCAGCCAGTTCGAGTTGTAATTTTTTTTTTAAACTATGCCGGGACAGACGAACAGATGGGTCACCTGATGGTAAGTGACAATCGCGTTTCATGAACACCTGCAACTCAAGTCGTAAGTGCGCTGCCCGCCTCTTAATGTGATGAGGGATGGGGGAATGCAGGGAGGGAAAGAAGATTGGGGATGAGGATATAGGAAATAGGAGATTGGGGATGGGGGAGATTGGAGTTAAGCCTCCGGAAACCTCACTAATTTCGGGGAAATGCAACACAAGCGTTACTTCACAACCGGTTTTCTGTGAGACCGTGGTATCGCACCGGTCGAGCCGGCTCATTCGTGCCTGGCATGGCTCTACCACTTACCTACAAAGGTAGGTATGCGTGCCTGACTTTCTTGAGCTATTGCTTATACTCCTCAATCTATCTGTATAAGCAATATCCATTACGTCTCGCCTCCTATTACGTAAAAGCGAATTATAATCTGCAAAATATTGTCATTCGGTTACGTTATTTACGCGTCTGCTTACCCCTTTGGGGATACAGGCGTGAGTGTATGTTTGTAGAATAAAACAATAAACCTAGTAGATCATTAATTTATTTAGATATTAATTAATTAGTCATTCAACTCTACCTACAATTGTAGTTGCGTCATCAGTAATGATAATAGTAACTAATTCAATGTCTATTTATTCAAAGTTGAGAGAAATATTGCTAATGGCGAAATACAGCCAATATTATTCAATTATTTCAATACTGTTTATTGTAGCAAAACGATTATATTAGCTGTTAAATAATACTGCTACTGCCTAGTCTTTAAATCACCCGTTACCGCTAGATTGGTTGTGCCTGGGCTTAAATAGACCACTAAGAATACAACAAAAACAGATAATTCAACGCATACGTAATAAATATATGTATAATACTGTATATATTATTCATGTATATAATGTTAACTACATGCCTCAGAACTATCCACGCCACACACACACCATTTCTTTGTTTATTCTTTTTAAAATACAACTCCCGAATTAGGAATAACGTGTGTTGCTGGGTCTATAAAAACATTCAATCAACAGATAGAAAGAACATTCAGACTGGGATCAACTATTGGTTTTGTCCTGAGCGGGAATCGAACCCACGACCTCCGGTTAAGCAGTCAGGGTCACTAACCACTAGACCGCCAGGCCGTCATTACATTGCCGTCCATCCAAATGTTGACTCGGAGAAATCGATGATTTGTTATAAGGCTGGGAATCGTGTATCATGTGTATACAACATCTGTATTTGTATTTTGGTTTTGTTGGTGTACAATAGTTATTACTTACGTACATTACTTTAATTAGTAAGGACAAATTATTGAAGACTTAACCGTTTCACAATTTAAATGACTTCGTATTTCTACATGACGCGTGTATAATAAACTTCGTACTTACGTTAAAAGAAGTCTATCATCTGAAAGCGAAGAATAGTCTACGCTTTCATATGACTTGTAAGAGTATTGTGGTTTTGGACTTATTATATATTTCTGAAGGAGTAATCAGAGGCGTCTCAACCAACCATATTTGTCCAACAATAATTTAGACCCAATTAAATTATAGAAGGTAGGCTTATTGCCGTCGTTATGACACCTTCCTGAAGAGATGGCGATGCAATATTTTACTTCACCGAGCACACGCGGCTGATATTTGATAATTCCTGTATAATTCTATGTATACACCCTGCATTTGCTTAGTATACTGTCTGTAATTTTTATACGCTGTAAACCTTCCTTAATTAACGGTACAAATATCTTTTGAAATCTGACCTGGTACTTCCCGAGATACATTCACTTGATTTACATGCAGATTAAAGATTAGATAGAGTATTAGGTAAGAAGGATTGCTATTGACATGTAGTTTGACCTACAGAAGCGGGTCCGGACCCTCCGTCCCTTAGAAGTTGAAATGGCTATTAGTAATAAATTATTAAATGCTTTAACGGTGAATGTGAAGATTATGAGAATATGTGTATGTATCCAAACCTGGGAGTTCTCCGTGTATGTTTTTGTGAGTGTATAAAGTCTGCTAGCGGTATTTTTTTAAGCCAAGAGATTAATATAGAGCCTATATAAGATAGATAGACATTTTTAGGTATTTTAATTCTTTTTAATCTGTTCTCCCCCAGGGAATCTATAATAGAATAAGCAATTAGCTTTACGACTCCCATATTTTGACTTACTTTTACTTTGGATAATTCACAGATAAACTATAATTGGTGTAAATTAAATAAATGATGATTTAATTTTGATTGAACGCTCTAACATTTTGTACTAAAAGTCGTATTCAAACAACTATTTTTGTATCTGATGAAACGAATCTTAACCAATAGTATTATAGTAGCTTTGCACTGCTTAACATCACGTTTCGGCCTTTGACCGCCGCGCAGTGATTACATATGCTTTTGAAACTATTAATCAATTATCTAGTTAATGTTTTGTATATTAATATAATATTCAAATCTACTTTGTAGATTAAAGTATCTTGGTGATATAATGATATCTTGTAGCTGTCGCCGGTGCTTACGTAGTACTAGGTGGTCTAATCCTCTACTCTAGAATACCTGTCTATATAACAGAGATTGATATGTTTAAACAAGGTTTTTGTAGAAATAGACTTTGTTTATGTTTGGGAAATTCCTCTAGATTACTCTGTTATGTACGACTGCTAAAAACTTCTGCTAGCCTAGATTTTTCTAACTTTTTTTTTTGATGTTGAGATATTTCAAATTGTTATAATTATTTTTAACTAAGGTTAGGTGTAGCAATGATAATAAAGTTAAGATATTGTATATTAAAAATCATGTCTAATTAAATTAAAAAATTAAACCAAAATGGATCTGTCTGAATTTAACTAATTATTCTTGTGAGTTAGGAAGTTTTCGGGATAAGTATCGCAATGTAAAATTCATAATAATGATGTTTGGACAGGTTATAGATAACGACCACCCATCACAAACCAAATCATTGCTAAGATGAGCAGTCACAAATCTTAATAAATAAATTGTTAGACATACGAGCAGACTGGTCACCTGATGGTAGGTGGCAAATGCCGCCTTTGGACACCTGAAACTCAAGAGTCGTAAGTGTCTGTCTTTAAGGGCGATGAGGGTGGGGGGAGGGGGAAGGGGGAAGTTAGGCCTCCGGTACCTTCAGTCACTTGGTGAAACGTAAGCATTGTTTGTCTGCCGGTTTTCTTAAGTCCGTGTTCCAGGCATTCGTGCCTAAGCATGGTTCTCCCACTGTAATAGGTTCTTAAAGTAGTCTTAAATGTTTTGAGAATTTGACTACTCGGATGGTGCGGTGATTTAAGTGGTCACCTCGCCAATACGCTTCTGCCCTGAGCGTTGTGGGTCCCACACGGGACAACACTTTGTGTGAAAAACAGTACATATACTGCACTCTCTATACTTTCGGTCTTCAGATGACTTTGCTGTGATGTCATCTAATGAGTAGTTATTTATATGAGTAAATGAGTAGATTTTATTACGTCACAATCTCTTCATTGTGTAAAAAAAAGCCAATCAAAATTTTTGCTGACGATGATGAGAGTCAAGATTCAATCACTTTTAACAAAAAGTGATCATTAACAGAAATGATTGATTGACTGACATGGTCATTAGCATACAATAATATCTGTTGGGTATGGGAATGATCTTCAAGAAGGTATCTAATGTTTAACACTTTCTCATAACATAAATTCTAATGTGAGTTTGTTTGTGGCTCTAAATCGCTGTAACTCAAACCATCATCGTGATTGTAAACATGTTATTAGAGGTACAGTAAATACAAAGGTTATCGTTTATGTAAAAAAAAAAAAAGTATTTCCTAGTGATACTTAGTAATAATACGTTTCATTCTTCAGCCATCTCCAGCAGTTTTACTTCAATATCCAATCCAAGTACAATTTTTCGAAGCCTACAACCAATTCTTTGAAACAATAAACTTGTCAATTTTATTATATTTGTATGGGGTTAAACAGAGTTATTTTCAGTGTATGTTTATGTAGGATTTTAACATAGTGCTATCTAAATCCATCCTACATGTAGCTTGTATTATGAGTTTTAGAACACGAATAAATTTACTTCGTATATACATATATAATTATAAACACTTAAACAGATACAAGCCGTACAAATATTTAGACAAACAAATATCTTCACTGCTCGGGACTGGAACTCACGACCTCTGATATTACCACAGCCCCATGCTCGACTACAACGCCATATAGTCCATGGAATTATATAATACTACAACATGAAAGTACTTACGGTCCAGCCATCGCCCTATACAATAGCTTGAAGTCACCTGTCCCGTTACACCGTGAGACCCACTGTGAGGTGACCCTTAACTTTCCTCGCTCATTATGCGCAATATTGTTTTGACCGTGAAAACATTATATGTAGTGTGCTTATAACTAGATGCTTTTGGAGTCACTAAATGGGTGGTTGGAAATCGCTTCCGCTTGTAGCGTTTATTAGAAAGAAGTTGTACGCAGAGACTATATGAACGGTTGACGTCATAAAATTTTGCGTTGGGACGCGTTGTTGGAGATAAAGAAATCAGCGGTTTCCAAGGTATTCCTTTATCCGATCGATTAACAAGTAAATTACACGACAGGGAGTGATGTTGCTGGTAAAATCTTATACAGAAAATGGTTTTTGTTTATTATTACACTAATATTGGAGTCAAAGCGCAAATATATGAGAGATCAGTTTTATTGATATGTATCTTCATTACGCATCATCGCTTAACATCTATTAATTCTATCTTCTATCATGTTTGATAATTTACGTAATAAATATAAAAAAATATATGATTTTGATTGTAGTTGTAGTTTATTTCAAATTAAGCTTGTTTTATAGATTTTTTATCTAAATACGACTGCGTAATAAACTGTCTAATCTGACAGCTGCAGAATAGAATTTCGGAAACATTAATTGCTTCTTAAATTAATCATATGATAAGAATTATCAAAACTTAATGTGTAAAACGAAATCCGAATAATTCAAGATTTAATCAAGATCAAGACTAAAACAAAAAAAAAATACGTTAACAGAACTCATTTGGTATTTTTTTTTAACAAACCTTTTTAGGAAACCACATTTTTTTTTATAGGTATACTAAAACACTGTGTTTCTAAAAGAATTTATGCAAAAAAATCTTCTGAGTATGGACTTCTCTTTTGTTTTATAATTAAATTTTATTATAGACGATTTTTTTTCGACGACATGCTGACTATATAGCTTGTATTCGTGAAATACCGCCTTTTATCGGTTCCTGCAAATTTCGTGGCCACACAAGCATTTAAGTACAAAAGTGCATTGTGAATACGGCAGTTCTAGTTTGTTTAACTGTACGACAAGTTGACGAGACAATAGTTAAAGACATAAGTGTCACATATGTCTAGTTTAGGTCAGTAGAGTTATGTTCAACGATTACAGCAACTTACAAACTAAAAATTCTAAGAACTAAACTTAAACTACTTTTTTTTTCTTTTTTTTTATACCATAGCGGGACAGACGAACAGACGGGTCACCTTTTTTTTTTTTTATACTATAGGGGGGCAGACGAACAGACGGGTCACCTGATGGTAAGTGACACCGCCGTCCATGGACACTTGCAACTCAATAGTCGCAAGTGCGCTGCCCGCCTTTGAGGGTGATGAGGGATGGGGGATGCAGGGAGCGGAAAGAAGAGAGGAGGGATGAGTAGATGGAAAAAAGGATAAAGGTGATGAGGGGAGAGAAAAGGGGGGAGGGGGAATTGGGCCTCCGGAAACCTTACTCAATTCGGGGAAATGCAACGCAAGCGTTACTTCACAACCGGTTTTCTGTGAGGCCGTGGTATCGCACCGGTCGAGCCGGCCCATTCGTGCCTAAGCATGGCTCTACCACTAAAATAACCTGGTGGTAAGGGACAACCGCCGTCCTTGTACACTTGCAATTCAAGAGTCGTACATAAGTGCGCTGCCGGCCTTTGAGGATTATGAGGGATGCGGGGAGTGGAAAGAAGAGAGGTGGATGAGGAGCTGGGAAAGAGGAGAGGGGGGATGAGGGGAGGGGTAGTTGGGCCTCCGAAAACCTCACTCGTTTCGGGGAAATGCAACGTAAGCGTTACTTTACAACCGGTTTTCTGTGAGGCCGTGGAATCGCACCGGTCGAACCGGCCCATTCGTGCCTAAGCATGGCTCTACCACTGTTGAAACTAAATTTTACTAAATTTTCCATTACCGTTAACATTATATATGTAGTTCCTATTCAACAAGAAAAGTACATTTTCAATTCATAAAAGGTATCTTATTAACTTTTTCCCCGACTTCGTAAGATGGAGGGTTATATTTTCGAGTGTGTGTATATACTATGTATGTACAATGATACTTCCCAACACCAACCAGCTCGGGTAATAGGTATGCGAACCTCACTAGCTTGAGCTGTTGTTTAAACTCCCCGATCTCTATTTTATATAGGAAATAGGCTTGTCCTCTACAACGTTAACTTTTTCTCGGTAGCACAACCTTACAGTAAACCAATTGTAAATCAACACTTGCGTTGCATTTCGCCAAAATTAGTAAAGTTTCCAGAGGCCCTCCGGCTCTCCTCTTTCCCGGCCTCTCATCCCCACTGTCCTCTTTCCTATCTCCTCATACCCGTCACCTCCTTCCGCACCTCTCATCCCCCTCAAAAGCAGACAGCGCACCTGAGACTCTTGAGTTACACCATTAGGTGACCCGTCTGTTCGTCTGTCTACATTATAAAAAAAAAAAAAAACTTTACCAAGATTGCAGTATAATGCGTCACACATTGACTTACCAATTTATTTGAACTGACTCTTAAACAACACCAATCGTTACCAAACATAACGTAACTAATAAAAAGCTCTGTTTATCGAGTTGAACATCACTTAAACCACTTTTACGAGATCCGTTTGAACGGGCAACTTCTAACAATTGGGACAATTAACTGTCACACAGTAGCGTTATCAATTAGGCCGTAACAATCGAATTGGAACCGTAGTGATCATAGCGATTATATTGTGTCTTTTTTAAGGAAATCAGAGATAATAATAAGGTACTGCATCACAGAAAACGTGTGTCAATCAGTGCTTGTGTTCAGTTTCACCGAGTGAGCGAGGATGCTGAAACTTTCTACTAGCCTCAGCAGCCGCATTTACGACTTATTGAATTGACAGATCTGCTGTTGATCTGTCTGCTCGTTTTACATTATATGACATTAATTTCTGTATAGTCAGTTTAAAAAGAACACCTACACTCAGAAACACAAATTATTGTTTACACAGTGTTGTCCTTTGTTCGGATTGAACCAAAAACACTCGAGCCGAAGCGTATTTAAACCATTGTATTATCTGTGCCATCGAAATGTCTCTAATATTATTTACTACATAAATTTTATCCAATAATATATATACGCTTAACAAGAATTTGGTTTTACTAATTTAATGCATAGAGGCAAGCCAATTGACGTCAACGCAGGAATTTAGGAATTAAAGATCAGAAAATTGGGATTTTATTGAAAGGGAATAAAGAAGGGAAGGCAGAAGGATAAGAATATTGCTGATAAGGATGGATTGGGGAGTAATACCAATAACTTGAACTGGTACTACTTATATAATAGCGCAGCATCACATATGTACTTACTTAGACAGGTATATTTATTCTGGCTTAAAGAAAATTGAAAATAACGCATTAAGTAACAGTGGTAGAGCCATGCTTAGGCACGAATGGGCCGGCTCGACCGGTGCGATACCACGGCCTCACAGAAAACCGGTTGTGTAGTAACGCTTGCGTTGCATTTCCCCGAAATGAGTGAGGTCTCCTTAGGCAAAACTCCCCCTCTCCCCTTATTTCCTTTCTCCTCATCCCCCCCTTTTTTCTTTCCGCTCCCTGCATCCCCCATCCCTCATCACCCTCATAGGCGGGCAGCGACTCTTGAGATGCGGGTGTCCATGGACGGCGGTTGTCACTTACCATCAGTTGACCCGTCTGTTAGTCTGTCCCCCTATAGTATATAAAAAAAAAAGTTCGTGGTGACTATATATACAAAAACCAATTAAAAGGGAGTTTTTCTTTTTATTTTTATATTTAAGAAAAAAAGCAAAACACTACCTAAACTGAACACCTGCACTAGACCTAATTCCTTTGTCGCGAGGGACTTTACAAACATTCAAACAACGGACATAGGGAACACCTAGATTCAGAACAACAATTTATGAATTACACAAAATGTTGTCCCGTGCGGGGATCGAACCCACAACACTAGGCGCGGCAGCGTGGTGGCGAGGTGACCACTGAAACCGCTACGCCATCCGTGCAATCTATTATAACTCTGTCTACTCCTTCGGGTATAATTGCTCGAGCGTATGTATGAATTAAAAAATATACTTTAACACCATCTAGTGACTGTTAGGGTAAAAACATTTTGTTTAAAGAACTCAGCACTACAATTTTATATGACACTTCTTTTAATTAAATTATTTATTTCAATACCATTAAGTTTACAGCCGTGTTGTTTTTGTTGAGTGGAATAGGGCCTCATATTTTCCCGTCATAGGTGAAAAGGGCGATTAAAAGATTAGAGTGTATATTTACAGTTATACAGTGCTCGGTTAACAGCAAAAGTCTTGTGCACTATTACATAAAGTAGGAATAAATTATACTTAGCAAAATGTGGGCATTCAATACGCATCTGCCTGCTCCTTCGGGAATATATGCGTGATAGCTTATTTGAAGAGAAATAAGAACACTGGTAAAGGAGTGACCACGTTACTAGCGATATTTTGAAATGAAAAGGGGTGATAGGTCTATCCTCCGGTCGCAACGAAGTCCTGATCGGAGCAAGAAATGTCGGAAAAAGTTCGTTCCAAAAAGGTTTTGTTCATATCAAAAAGACATACAAATAAATAGTTTCATTTTGATGTCATGTGTTTCAATTAGCATCCATTAATAGGTGAGACGCAAATCCTCTCTACGGCTATCTAATAAACAAATATGGCGACAGTTTGTTTTTCAATTGATGACAATTAGTCGCTGAGTGTGCAACTGCACTTGTCTGTGACGGTGTCAATTTTATTAGTCATTATACAACGGTACTTTTATAACACATAAAACTGGGTAGCATTTGTTGATGATCGGTAAAGCAGTAAAAGCGTAAACGCGAAGTAAATAAGCAAACTAATTAAATTTATTATTTAACTAAACTAACTGAGATATGTATTATCTACTGTATGTAATATCATTAATGTAAATTGAAGTTTGTTTGCAACGTCCACATACAGCAGAAACATAAATCAACACCATCTAGCGAAGATAAGCTGAACTACGTAGCAACTCTAAGGACGTAGCACGGTTCTGAATCGCTATAATAAAGTTCTTACACCGATTAGTTTATAGTATACAATTTCCCTCCATCAACGGTTTTGACGTGGCTCACCAGGCTAGATGAACTGCCTGGTTAGAGTATCCTCCCTCTTTGCTGTTGTTGGAGGGACATGACACACGTTCTTCAACAGTTTGTTATGCTTTCACGCTTCAACTACTCAGTACACTGCCGAAATTTTTATTCATATAGATACGTTGTCAAGAAAAATACTAATATTTAAAAAAAAGTACTGTTGCTGAATATTCAAATCCTTTCAAATATTTTTGAAAGGATAAAAGTGACACATTGACAAGTTTTTATGTGCATTCAAATATATGAATTCAAATGTTTTATTACGATGTGACAGTCGTAGCCAATGTTACAAAGAGGTGGGCCTAATAACGATCCCTGTGGAACACCACACGACATTTTTCGCCAACCGTGTCCTGTCTGACTCGAATAGGTCATAGCTCTCTCTCTATAAGGTTTGTATATTTCCGACATTGCTGGATGAGTGGGGGGGAGTTGGGCATCCGGAAACGTTACTAATTTCGCTGAAATGCAACGCAAGCGTTTTTCTGTGAGGCCGTGGTATCGCACCGGTCGAGTTAATGTTGAAGGTCAGAATCCCATTTGTTAAATTACTGACATAACCCGTTAATACATTTATTTATTGAGCTTAATTAATTCTAATTGAAAACTTGCTTAATTGCCTGAATTCTAATTCTGAGACTAAATTTAAATCTAACTTACATTCATATGTTTTACTTTGTAACGTTTATGAAAATATACATTAAATTTAACTTCAAGCAATTTGTTTGTGGTTAGCAATATTCAACTCGTTAAGTCTCCTATGTGTTAAATTTGATGTATTTGTTAATTGGCATAGTATCTATACGATTGTTAGTCTTACTTGATGTGGTATTTGAAACATTGCTTAAGATAAGAACAGACTTATAGATAGCTTGGAAGTAGTAGGTCGACATAAAGTTTTAGTATATAGGTATATACTAAATACACATATAACCTCACGTCTATATAACTGAAGGGCTAGACAGGGGTGTATTAAACACCTACATTTTGCTAATCAGAATTAGGGCTAACAGACAAATTTTAATGTTTCTGTTATTATTGAAAGTGTTGTACACAACCACAGCGTTTGTCGCAAATCACAAAGTTGAATTGAGAGATGAAAAACACAGCTTCTTGCAATTTATCATTATATGCTCATTGCAGTCGGTTACACAATATTTTCTAAATCTAATTACGTATATAATTATATACTTTTCTTAAAATGCGTCCCTTACAAAGGTAATAAAATATTTTAGAAAATAATTACTTCAAGTTTCTATTACGAAGCAACACGAACCAACATGAACAGCCAGTCCCGTGTAGTCTTCCGAAAAGTAGAATAGAGTCAAGACATCTCTTCCCGCGGGTGTCCTAAAGGCGGCCCAGGGGTCGAACTGTTATCTATCAGACAATATTATTATAAAAGTGCCTGGTTGACGACAATAGGCAATATGTGGGCTTTTAAGAGACCTCTACCTACCCCACAAGGTATATAGACGTGAGTGAGTGAACAACGTGTTTATAAATAAACATTTCTACTTAAATAACTATGTTATATACTTGCAGTAGCTGCCTACTCGCTAAGTATAGAACATTGATTAGCGATTTAAATTGTTTTTTAAACAACAGAAAAAACGATAAAAATATACTACGTGTTTGGTGGTCGTGAACTACCACCTTTTCACAGAGAGTTCAAGTTACAGGTATGCGACTCCGACGTCCTTAAATCATTGCTTATATTTGCCAATAAATACGTATAAACAATATTCAGTTTCTTCCTTTGCGTTTAATTGTTACCTTTCCCTTTCAATATACTCCCAATCTTCCCATTCTTCAAGTGTCTGGTTGACGACAATAGGCTTGCCCACTATTAATTAACCAAACTCTAATGCTAAAATATTGCTTCGTTATGTTTATGTATTATATATACATATTATGTATGTATCTTTTTAGTATGTATCTAAAGGTTACAGTGTTAGAGCCATGCTTAGACAAGAATGAGCCAGCGCGACCGGTGTCATACCACGGCCTCACAGAAAAACATTTCCCCGAAATGAGTGAGGTTTCCGGAGGTTTAACTCCCCCTTACTTTTTGAGTCGCAGGTGTCCATAACCGGAGGAAGTCACTTACCATCAGGTGACCCGTCTGTTCGTCTGTCGCTCCTGCTATTAAAACACAAATTACGTCATTCTTACTAAACTATCTGTTCCGTGGTTTCGTTTAAATGTTAATTTTATTCTCTAAACTAATATAAAGATATAAGTTACTTAGTAGTTAAGTATATAAATAGTATAAGTTACTTGTTATTACATCAGCTAGTGAAAGTTCAGAGAAAATGGTCAATTCGTCATTCGCCTTGGAGAAACCCGATTATTTTCGGGACCAACAAGGGTCTTATATCATGGATCAAAGGCTAACTATCAGTATTGTTCCTAAACCTGCCCAGCACTTAGCACTTTTGTTAAGCTATTTGTATATACAACGGTATTGAATTATATACACTATGGAAATAGGAATGTATAGGCTCATCGGATTGTAAACAAATAGTAAATAAACTACTACTAAAGCAGTAGTATCACTGGTATGGTGCAATACCCTAACCCTACCCTATTGCCGAGTGACTTAAGCTCAAACAACACTATTTTAATCAAAGTGGCTCCACTTCAAACAGAAATATGATGTGCCCTTTTTATCGAGAATTTAATTTATACTAATTGCGAAGTGAATCATGACTTAATTAGACTTTGTACTTTAAGGAAATAAGAGTGATATACTTCAGAACTGAAGTGGCAAACTAGTACGTGGATCGTCTGACCGAACATCAAATACGCCGTTACTCAGTATCACTCTTATACGTCTTATACATCTTACGTGGATCGTCTGAGGATCACCGGGGATTGTAGCTTATATTTGCCAATAAATTAATTTTGTTTTTGGAACATCTGTATGATACCTAAACGATTTTTTACCATTTAAGTAGCATACAGTTTTTTTAAGTGTATGAATGTACGATCTAAATGCAGCTTAAGCTGCTTTAGCCGTCATTTAAATTATTACAGTAGGGAAACGTACACTAGGTAATTCGCTGAACTCATTATTAGAGTTAATTTATATGCAGACAGTAAATTATATCATCAAGTATATGAATCAGACACATTAATTTAATACTTGTTTGCTTCAGTGGTAGAGCCATGCTTTTGCACGGCCGGCTCGACCGGTGCGATACCACGGCCTCACAGAAAACCGGTTGTGAAGTAACGCTTGCGTTGCATTTCCCCGAATTGAGTGAGGTTTCCGGAGGCCCAATTCCTCCTCCCCCCTTTTCTCTCCCATTCATCTCCTTTCTCCTTTTTTCCATCTCCTCATCCCTCCTCTCTTCTTTCCGCTCCCTGCATCCCCCATCCCTCATCACCCTCAAAGGCGGGCAGCGCACTTGCGACTCTTGAGTTGCAAGTGTCCATGGACGGCGGTGTCACTTACCATCAGGTGACCCGTCTGTTCGTCTGTCCCCCTATAGTATAAAAAAAAAAAAAAATATGAAATTACAGGGATATATTTATACTATAACTACGAATAAGTTAACAGGTGAATCAGAATGTAAAGAGCGCTAAGTCTGTTCTGGTTAAACAATACGGTTCCCTATATACATATTAGGTATGTAGCGACCTCCACATTCGGAAGAAACATACATCAACACCATCTAGGAAAGTCAAGCTAAACTACATCGTAGCTACTCTAACTACGTAGTATGATCCTGAATCGCGATATGAAAGTTTTCGCACCGAATAGCTTATATAAGCAAGACAACCTCACCTGGCGGAGTATTTTCATTCTTTGGTAGAGGGATATCACACGTTCCTTAAAAGTTATAAACTAATAAATCATAGTGACTTGGCAAACTTAAAATTAAAAAAAAAACCATTACTTGCAAACAGTTTTACCTTAGTAGGGCACTTATGCCTTTACCAGTAAACAATCAGGTGTATGTCTGCCAGGTCTAGCATCTTCAGTCAATACTCTAAATGTAAATTTGCCCTCTTATTGGATGTCGTTATTTCTACATTGGAATAAACAAAACGTTTTTCGCTTCGACCAATGGGACCCTTGCAATTAGTTCCCACTCAGTACTCACTCATCGAGTTTAACCGTAACGACATAATCTTGGTCCCAAGTCGTGTCCGTCTGTCTGTCATCGATTTCAAGCTCCATCTCAGAACTGTGTCGTGACTTGACAGATTACTGAGACTTTTTTTATAACGTTGAGTTTTGTGAAGGATACATATATTAAGGTGAGCGATCGAGAATGATTACTGATAAATGAGATACATAAACTAGTGTCTTCTGCCCTTTGGGATAGGCAGAGACAATAAGACAGCTGACCTAAGAGAAGTGGGTTCGGCAGCTTTAAGCTACCCTAAAGTGACGCCACCTGAAGTCCTTCTAGCGAGGCGAAGTCTGTCGGGGTTTGAGTGGTAATCATTGTAGGGTATACCTTGCCTATAGGCTTACCTGACGTAAGCCCAGTGGTCTTAATCGGTTGGAGACCGAAATAACCGCGTCATAGTTCAATTGATGAAGTGATACTCCGTGGGTACGTACTAGTTTACGTTTTACTAGTCGTTTCCCGCAGTTTCATCTGCGTTAATGCTTGCAGCTCCGCTCTTAAGGATCGCAGCCTGATATTTTATGGCCTATAAAGTTCCTCAGTAAACGGAATGTCTAATGCAAAAATAATTTTTCAAACCCGCCTTTTTGCGGCCAAACAAACTGCCTTGGTAATATAATATAAATATAGATAAGCTTTCATCCACTTGTCCGCTCACCTAAGAGCTGTATCGTTTATCCCTAGGGAGGAGTATAATTCGTATTAAAAGTTACCCAAGTCAATTTTTGTATACTCGTTGGCAGGGATAGGCAACGGATTCCCATGCGTAATTCCATAATTATAGTTTCAGTCATTAAGGCGACAAAGTATGAAAAACAAACTTTTGAATTTATAACATAAGATTAGGATTACTCATACGGGAACCAAACTAAGACCAACGGTGTCAGAAGTCGGTGGTTAGAAAACTATCACTTAATAAACAGCGTAATCAGTTTGCGCGTAATTCTACAAAATGTTATCCTGAAGTAGATGAACATAAAAATAGACTTCTAATCGCAATATTAAACTTGTATAGTCATTACCATAAAGGAATAAAGAAGTTGTCTATACTTATATGATTTCTAGTATTTTATAATTGTCTATGATCGTTGATCTTGAATATTCAAAAGGCTAGTTTTTTTCTTTAATTATAAATAGGTTACTGTCAAGACTGACCACTAAATTATCATAAACTAGACCTTTGCGTACTTTTTCTATTACTTCATCTATTTATAGCTTTGACAATGATATCAATGCTTTTGTCGGTTGACATATTTGATATAGGTATACTTATAATTAATTCGTCGTTTTAGTAATCGTTCTATCTGATATTTATCTAAACCACAGTACTAGTCCTTCTTATTTCTGATATTGTTCCTGTAATGTCAAGGGGTATAACTCTAAAGGGTTATATCTTTTCGAATTACAATCCCAAGAAAGGGTTAACAACCATGTCGAGGCGTATTAGAAAACTTCATTTTGTTAACTATAATTTAGTCTCAAATACGTAATAAGGGGAAAATAGCGAAAAAAATATTAGATAAATTTGGACAACTTTAAAAAAAAACAGTAGCAAAAGACAATTTCTTGGGAAGTGCAAGGAATACTTCAAGCAGGTTAAGGTCGTATACAATGTAACTCGAACTGGCTAATACCGTTCGAATCCTCTATTATTGATAGATAATAATAATATTTTACTTTGGTTATTTTTTTTGTAGGAGGGGATAGACGAACAGACGGGTCACCTGATGGTATGTGACCACCGCCACCCATAGACACCTGCAACACAAGGGTCGTAAGTAAACTGCCCGCTTTTGTAGGTTAATAAGGATAGGGGGGAACAATTGAAGGTGAAAGGGGGATGAGTGCAGCGGCAAGAGGAGAGGGGGAGTTGGGCCTCCGGTGGTCAATCATTCGGTAAAACAATGCATATATATAAATATAATGCAATTGACAGCCAATTTTTTGTAAGGCCGTGATGTTACTCCGATCGTGCCGGCTCATGTCTAGGAATGGCTCTCCTACGGTACACCATCATTACCATCTACTTGCTTGTATTCTTCGTACATTCTTCTCTTTCATTGGCTTTTTCCCTGCTCACTCTCTTCTTAGTAATATCTCCTATCATTCAGTCCATCCATCTTTTCTTAGCCTGCTCTTTAATGTATTTGTGTTATACGGATATTGTACACTGTTTTCATCAATAACATTTTATTATCACACAAGAGTATAATAAAGTTTTGAAATCAATACAGGTGTACCAAACAGTTTGGCATCAATGCATATTTTAATATTTAAATTTATATATGCGATATGATGATAACACGTTTAGTATAAGGATACTCATATATTAAAAGCATATAAAATGCATATAGAATGTATAAAATATGCCATAATTATGCGATAATTTAATTATAGCGTGAAAAGGATAAGCCTCAGGGGAATTCCTTAATACGTGGCAATAATACATGGTAGAATTTGCAATACCTACCAATAAAATGAATTATAAAACTTAAATAATAAAATACTGTGGCAATATGTTTCTATATACTACCTATTTTTTTTTATATATATAGCGAAGTCTACCTAGACTAAAGTATGACTTGCACTATGAGTTTTTGAACTCAGATTTGAAACAAATAGATTTCGTAAGAAGTTATACTTATTTTTTGGTGTGATATCAGTTCATCAAATCAGCAGGCCAAGCGGTAATATGGTATTTCGAACTTAGCCCAACTAAAACCATACAGGGTCCGTCGACGGCTCTTTAGCTGGGCTTTATGTGTACGTATACAGACACAGGGGTCCGTCGACGGCTCTTTGGCTGAGTTTTATGTGTACGTATACAGACACAGGGGTCCGTCGACGGCTCTTTGGCTGGGTTTTATGTGTACGTACCTACATAATATTATTACATAATTAAACTCAAACAGATATTTTTTGCAAATTATTATTTAGTCGCACTTTCGGCATAAGATACGAGCTACAAGTAGAGATAGAGAACAACTCTCACTTTGTCGCCTTTACGATACCCGTGAAAAGAGATGGGGTGGCCCTATATTACTTTACCAAATGGCACATCATATTTTTAAACATAGAGATATCTAAAGAGCTGCACTAAGGTCATTAAGCATCAGATATCTACATAATATTATAATAATTTTAAAAGAAGTTAAAACGTAATAAAATCTTGATTTATAAACTAATGACTTTGACTGGCATGTTGGTCTAGTGGTCGTGGGTTCTATTCCCAAACGGGGCAAAAATAGTTGTACCGAGTTTAGGTGATCTTTGTTTTGCGTTGTTTGTACACAAGTTCCCGCTATACAGATATGGGTACTTTCTAGGCGGTAGTAGTCTCTTAAAAAAAGACAAAAAGGCCAGTTTAAAGAAACAATAACATGGCTGCCACAACAGCATCGAAAATATAAAATAAAAAGAATACAGAAATAATCGTTTGCACACATGTTTATGGCCGTCACTAAAACAACTCAATAACTCATAAAATAACTTAATTATACACTAAACTAGAAAAAACTCAATCAAAATACGAAGCTGTAAACAAAAAAAACCACGGGACCACACAACATAGCATACAAACTACCAACTTAAAACTGCATTTCACAAGACTATTATTAACAGAAATTCAACCATAGTGCACTCAAATTTTGAGTTACTTTATGCCATAAAACGTGTTTTTGAACGCAATCATAAGTAGGGTTTTTATGTCTGTCAAAATTAAGGAACTATTTAAGGGAGTGACTGCTTTATTTCTTTATAATACCACTCATATGCATAAAAAAGGCCATATCACGCAATGAAGAAGATAAACAACTTACGACTTTATCTCAGATGTTTAAAGTTGAATTTTCATTTTGCTTAGCATAGTTTAAGGTACAACAAACCAAATGCTTCGTTGGTGGTCTATCCTTAGAATTAAGATGCCATTAAATTATAAAAAAATCAAGATAAAAGATTTGTAGATGTCGACGTGTGCCACGAAAGTATTATGTTACAATATTTTATCACTCTTTGTAATGTCGTAACATTTTTTGTTCCATAAATTGAACCACTGTTCTTAATTTTTTTTTCCAATAATTCCTAGTAAAAACAAAAAAAAAAAAGAATTTTTCCCGTCAAAATTGTTAGGTATTTCAGCGATATTTGCGCTTTTTCTATGTGCAAAGTGGGTATACCATTATCACTAGAAATAAGGCTCGTAAATTTAAACGGACTTTTATAAATAGCTTATTCTAATAATTTCATACATACAATCACGCGGATATAAACAAAGGGGTGGGCAGAGGAGAACACACTGACGTATTAAACACAGATTTTATAGGCAATAACCACAATGTCCTAACTACAATGCGACACTGCGTTAAAACAATTGACTCAATTATTTCTAGGCATCAATAGGTTTGTCTGAAATGGTCAAGCCTTTTCTGTGTATTCTATATGTATGTACAGTGTTACGTTAATGGGACTAAATTATACTAGGCAAAATGTGGACGTTAATAACATCACTATTGTAGACGGAAAAAAGAAAACTGACAATGTTATATTTGCAAAGCTTGCAAACGATATTTGTCGCTGCCGGTCGCTAAACATACTTTCTGTATCATCAATGTTTCATAGCAGTTTTATAGTACAGGGGGTGAGAGAAATTAATTTAAGAAAAATATAATTACCCGTTGACTTGCAGAATCAGCAGTAGAAGTTACTTGTTAGTTAGAAGGATCTAAAAACGATGTCTCTGTTCTAGCCTACCCCTTAAGCGATAAAGGCGTGAGCATGTATGTATACCTATCAAAATAGGCTTTTGGTTTAAAATAACCCTAAAACTTTAATTTATTTATAAAATCCATTTGTGGATTACCGTAGGTGGGACCATAGTTCTTTTAACCCATAGATATATTACAAAACACTGTCTACAAAAGAATTCTATATTTATTCATGTTTATAGTGTATACCTTAGAGCTACTATTACACTATTTTATGACGTATACTTCACCCAGAATAGTCCCGTAAACAATAAAAGTAACACGTATTTCTGGATTATCTTATTGTTGTTTTAAAACATTTTTTGAAGTTTATTGAACCTTCTTTTACAATGAAAATAATTGTGTATTAAGAAACTTGGCTTTAAATTTGTTTTCTCGGACATTAAGATCATAAGCAGTTTTTTTGCAATTGTTTTTTTATCTAATTGCTGTTTTTTAATCTCGATTTCAATCAGTGAAGTATGATTTGGTTTTAATGCGAAAAAATAAAAATACATTGTCTTTTAGGCAAATTTAACACTGGCTCGAAATTATTTACTATTTATTTTTTTGTATTGTTTTCGTTCTTTATTTAAAAATAAATTCTTAAATTAAACTAATCAAAGTTATTATAAGACAAATGGTGACTTCTTGTTTCTTTGTAAGAATTTTCCAACAACACGGTTGAAGCTAGCGGCCTATATACGAACGCTTTTAGGTAACGGAAATTGAGAAACAGCTGGAAATCGAATCTGTTCTGGTTTTTGATTTGACTGAGAAATGAATTATATATACAACGGATTATCGAGATAGAATGCGTAAGCTATATTTTCATATCTTTATTTCCTGTTTTAAATTGGTGGAAAATTAAAACAAAAAGACGATTTACTAAAGGCGAAGTTATAGCGTACATATAAAAAACCTTCTCTTTTTTTAAGTAAAAAACAAAGATTGCAGATTACAGCAGGTTTTCACCTCCACCCGCTATAGTGGCCAACCATGAGGAGGCGTCGTCCTCGTGTGCCTGGACGCAAACCGTGTGGTTTTAGTCGGTCCGATTCAGATACCCCGTTCCACCGAAACTACAGTGGGCCCTAGAGGGTTTCTAAACGTTAAAAAAAAGTATTTATACAGACTTGTGCTTCTTATTTTTATAATGATTGCACTCATAAGAAAAATAGTGGAACATACACAAAAGGCACTAAGTACTCATGTCCTATCTTCTTCTCTCATTTTGATAGTCAACTTAGGTAGTAAATTATTTTATGGCATAACGGTACAAACAGACAAACGTGTCATCTGGTGCGAAGTGAAGTTAAATACCACGCAATCATTGTTTGACGGTTAGTTTTCTGGTTTTCTGTGAGGCCGTGGCGTTGGTCTGGTCGGCCTTTATGCCATAACTCAAATTTTCCAAGTGGTCTTATACGAATTAAAAAAAACGCTAATACTTCATTCTGTAATGTAATTATAAATTTGCTAATTAACTTGCTAAGGTAATAAATACAGGTCACATTGCGTTGACCGCAAAAAGAGATAAGCTTGATCGCTTTAATTGTTACGCTTAAAACGTTGATTAGTGGCCCACGAATCGTGTTGGTGCTGTTGATGTTATCGCAGCTTAAAGTTCCTTTCTAAAATGTCCATAAAATATATATACATTTATCCATATATAGATAGGTGACACTTTATTTGTACCTTACGGTTTTACAGAGGCAGCACCCAGTTCGAGTTATAGGTATGCGACAATGACTTGTTTGAGCTGTTGCTTATACTCGCTAACCCATCTATATAACCAATATCCCTTTCTTTTTCTTTAAATCCTCCCTTTTCCTTTCAAAATACCCCATATTTCCCACCTAATTCCCGACGTGCCCGGAAGACGGGTATAATATAGGGGCACCTATTACGTACAATCGACAAAAGTTGGGCGTTAAAAACGCCTTTGCTCATCCCTTTGGGGGTACAACCGCATATGTACCTATATATGTATGTATAAAACAGGAAATGTATCGTATCAATTATACACAAATGATTATCGATTGATGCAAAATCTTAAAGGCAACTTAAGGATGAACTGGAATTTTAAATAAAATATTAAACAATTTTTTTTTTATTGTATTTAATTAAGTGTGTAATGATTCCCATATTTTTATAATTCTAGATTATTGGTTGGTGATTACCTATGTACGTCCATTCTTGAGATTGCGCGACAAAGGTAAACTTAATATTGATGATCTAGTAGGTCCTTAGGTAGAGTGTCTTTGGAGTTTCTTGCTTGTTCCTTTCTCCATAGGATTTAGGTATTGGAACAGGCAACTAACCTCATGACCGACTTAGTCTGATGGACTTCCTCTCTTGACAATTCAAAAATACCTACGGTTGGTTCAGTTGATATAAACGAATTTCATTTTGGTTTTACCACTGTAACAAATACGAATATTTGGATGTAAATATGTTCGTTTTGCAATCACGTCAGAACGACTAAACGGATCTAGATCAAATAAAATAAATAAAAAAAAAAATGTGGATAAGGATAACTAAAATCTATTTAGTCAAGAATGGCAAGTTGAAATTTCCTGACAAACGAAGTTCCTGGCAAAAATAACATGATAAGTTGACAATATCTAAGAATATTTGTATTTCAATACTAACTTAAAACAATTTCAATCAAAAACGTAAGACTTGACAAACATACAAATACATAAAAACAGATACAAAGAACACCAACCACTTGACAAGTATTTGGGTATCACACAAATTTTAGTACCGATGGCTCAACAGTCGAAATCACTAACCACTAGACCTACAGGCCAGGTCTACCTAAGTCTAGGCTGGTACTTAGTTATAGTTAGACTGATACTGGTAAAATGAAACCAAACGCTTAAAATATGTTGCATTATTGCAGATCCAATTCTAATTCCACAACAACAATCTTTAGTAAAATATATTTTATCCGCTCCCCGCAGGTTCACCGGCGTTTGATCAGTCCTCCTCTACTGTATACTCTATCCAATATACAAAAAAGTTTTTCGAATACGACTAGTGGTTCTACAGATTAGCATTTTTAAACAAACAACAACAAATAATATAAAAATACGGGCAGTGTCTGGGGCCTGGCGATAGAAGTGAAAACTATGTAACTTGTCAGCTGTGTCGCCGAGCTGTTAGGTTATTAATTTAGAATTATTTATGGTTTAAGCGTGCGGTGACGATAACGCGAGTTTCATGATTTTTGTTCACCCAAAAAGTGCTCAACGCGCCTAAAAAAGATTTCACTTCAAAAAAATCTTTCGATTTATTTATAAGAATAGGTGATACCCTTCTACTTAAAGCGAACAATATCATATATAGTTATAGTCATTAAAACAATACACAAAATGAAATAATTAATTATATCTATACATAAATTAATTCTTAACAGAGAGATCACTCTAAACGCAGTCGCGCAGACGGATAGGCGTCTATTTCTATTTAAAACTCGGTTGAGCAACCATGACATTTGAACGACCGAGTCCATCGGTGACAACCATTTGGAGTCGCCATGCTTGCACGGTTCTTTAGAATTTGTATGGAAATAGGGCTTGAAAGTTTGATTGTGGCGGTTTTTTAATCATTTAAAAATATATGTATGTACGGTTTAGAAAAGAAAGATAGACTATACGTTCGCAGCAGTTTTACATCGTGGCTCACTGCTCTATCGCTATACGTGTACATACAATTTTAAATGATTAACAAACCCCCATAAACAAGCTTTTGAACACATTTTTTTAAATATATGTATATAGTTGGAAAAACGACACACGCGTCACCTAATATTAAGTGAGAATCATCGTCCATTCAAATTCAAGAATCGTAATCGCCTTTGACAGTGATGAGGTGGGAAATGAGGAGAGGGGGGTGAAGTGATGGGAAATAGTAAAAGGAGAGTTGGACTTCCGGTGGGTACTGATTCGGCAATACAACGCAAGCATTGTTTGTCTGCCGGTTTTCTGTTAGGCCGTGGTACAACTCCTTTCGAGCTGGCCCATTCGAGCCTAAGCATGGCTCTCAAACGGTATTTTCAACTGTAACTGGGCCTTCAAAGACCAGCAGTGGACTTGCGATAATCGGCTCTGTTGTATCATCTGTCCTATAAAATAAAAAAAATTAAAGCATTGGAGTGTCACGAACTATGAAGAATCAACTTTTTTAAATAGGTTTTTAACTAAATCGTTTCATTAATAGCCTCAGATCGCTAATTAAGAGATTGAATATGATTTACATATGTAATGAGGCCTTATAGCTTTTAGTAGCTAGTTAGAAATTGGTTTTTTGTATTGAAAGTTTAAAGATTTTCGATACTTTAATTATCACGATTGATATAAATACGTAAAGAATAAACCTACTTAAAGAGAGGGAGAGTGTTACTGCCATATATTACGTAGTTAGGAAGACAGTATCGATTTGTATAACAGAGGAATCAAACCCAGGACTTAATAAAATAACATTTTTTATTTCATTATTTTATTTATTAATTAAAAAACATCCTGCACTAGTATAAATAGCTGTAACGTAACTATACAAACATTCAAATAACGGGCACAAAGATCTTCTAGACTCACAGTAACAATTTAGAGATTACACGTGTTGTCCGGTGTGGGGATCGAACCTACAAAACTCTGACAACTTAAACCACTGCGCTATTCGTGCAGACGTGTTAGGAGTTTGTTTACGACACGTCGTAAGAAATGAAGCGTTTTGGTCAAAATTAAAAAAATAAACCTTACTTTAAAATACATTTGGATAAGTAGCAGAACCTATCTAAAAATGCGTATATAAAAATCTATACGGCACACACTTGCCTTAACGAAACACTAGGAATTAAGATGGGAAGATTATTTGGATGTTGCAAGTCAAATGAGATAATATAAAATAATACATATTATATATTTATGCAAAAGCGTTAGTCTTCGCCCAAACAGACAACCCTGTATGGTGCGCAGTTAAGTTTTTTATGAATTTATTTTGCAATAATATGACCAAATTGATTAAATTATAAAATGGTTATCCGATAAAGCTTTTCTTAAGCAATACTTGCTTCTATCTTCCACGTAATGTACCAAAAACAACAAACCGTATTGATTTGCAACTAGTCAAGAGTCAAATGTGATTCATAGATCATTCTTTTAGACATCATGGCTGGCTTAATGTTACACAGAAATAGAGCAAGTAGGTCAGTTAGTGCAGATTTAAATACGTTATATAATTACATAGTTTAGTGTAGTTTGTTAAACATTTAGGCCAATAGTATAGCATATTATGTAATTAATTTACTAGTATATATGAAAATTAAGCCTATAGTTTATTAAATTTTAAGAATTCAACTTGTAAAAATTGAAATCTTGGGATTCAAATTTTACATCCAATTCGAAGTTCAAAATGAGACGTTATAAGAGTAATTTGTTAAAAAATATTGTAATAGATATTTTTGTAAGGTCACTGTTGTCACTTTACAAACATATAAACAATTCAAAAAAGAAACACGCAGATTCGGGAGAACTATTTGTTGATTACACATTTTTGAAGTGAAAACTTCTTTAGGTGCGTTGAGCACTTTTTTGTGAACAAAAATTATGGAACTCGCGTCATCGTCACCGCACGCTTCCAATGAGCTATATGTTATACTGTGTCTAATAGACTCGACGATACAATTCGCAAGTTACTTAGTTCTCACTTCTATTGAAAGTCCCCAAAGACAGCCGTATTTTTTTGTCTCGCGTGAGAAACTATATAAAGATATTATATAAATTGTAATAATGAATAATAAATAATGAATTCACATGTCATTCGAATTCGAAAATTTTTGATCAATGATTTATTACGACTTTTGTTGCGGTCTTACTCAACAACAATGTTAGGATAGACTTCGATTACGAAGCCTTATCTTGTGCTACTGTTTGCAACTGGTTTAATGAGTTTAAACGTGGTTGAAGCAAACTCACTGACGATTCTCGAAAAGGACGTCCTCCTGCGGCGACTACTGAAGATAACATGAGGCTAATGATAGAAGCTGATAGAAGGGTGATTTATCAAGACATTCGGGTAGCTTAAAGCATTGGTATGAGTTAAGTTCAAAAAGTACTACATGAAGATTTAGGCGTCAGAAATCTTTGTACTATGTAGATACCTCATTATTTGACGGAAGATAAAAACGCGTACGGATTGGTGGCGATCAATGCGTGACTGACTGAAAGCCAAAATTATTGTTAAAAACCCAAAACCAATAGACAATCTGATTACATTTTTATTTATTCTAAAAACCTTCAGTGTGACCCAAGTATAACATCACGTGTACCAAATGGACTCTGAGTCTTATAAATATATATGTATAAAAGTCCATTTACCAATGACGTCACTAACTACAAGTTATATATCTTTTCCTCTTTATTGTTTGTATGTGATAAAATTCTCAGAAATTATATATTTCTGTAATACGAGACCTGTATGTATAAGCAGAATAATTTTTAATTCAGAATCAGTCTCACGTTTACTTAAATTTTAAAACCGCACAACGTGGGTCTCTCATTACTGGCATTCTTGTTTAGCCTCCAAAAAGTACACAAAGCATTAAAATTGGTTTAAAGGTTATGAAAGAAATAGACAAGTGAAGTATCCCTAGATTATGCTATGTGGCTCTCGGTTTAGGAGAAAAAGGCCCATCTCTTCCCGTGGGTGTCGTTAAAGGCCTATTAAATAGTATACATATGTATATACACCACTTAGTTGAAGGCAAGAGGCTTGCTCTCTATGAAGTAAATCGATAAACTGTAAGAGTTTAATTTCAGATGGTCACATATTAGTTATTAGTTAGTACTGTATAGATTTCTTATGTTTTTTAGGAACATACTTAGTAATAGATATTTTTCCTTACAAACAGCTGAACAAATAAATATTGGCATGGTACACGGTAGCATTATTTTATCTAAACCACGCGACTGAATACAACGAGCACGTATCGTTGCCAGTTCAGCATAACAGATGTACACACTGACTGTAGGAACCATAAAGTTTTATAAAAATAGGACATGTATCTATACTAATATGTATAATAAAAATTAAGAGTTAGATATTTTGTTGAACTTGGTATTTGGGTTATAACTGACAGTTGAATTAAAAAAAAAAAATGTATTGAGAAAAGGTTTTTAAAAGTCCTTTGAAAGTAGAGCAGTGATGAACTACTAGCTTTCAAAATGATTAACTATGCTGCTGGCAATTTTATTTATTTCTACGTACGTTTCTTTTTTTAATATTTTCAGAAAGTTTATTTATCTTTAAATTATAAATTAAAGAAACAAAACTAATAGAGTTTTGTTTCTTTAATTCATAATTTATAATTTCATTTAGCTCAAGATAACTTTGTAGCCTATAAACACTTCAGGAAAAGGTGTTATCTGTAATTTAATTAATAATCCGTACGAATTCTAAACCCACCTTAAATGCCAGCCAAAAAATGCAATACTATATTATTAGTAGTAGTTTTAATAACGGAGGCAAAGTTCTGTTAAATGCATCCTTGGTTAAAATATTTCTTCAGCCTCGAATACCAGACAAAAGAAAGCAAGAAAAAAAAAAAGCGTTAAAAAGAACTTTCCTTTCGAATTAATAAGGCTCATGCTAATTATTATTTTTATTATTATCTCATTAAGAACAGTAGGATTATATGTCTATTAATATATTTGACGCGCCTGCTGGTCTAGTGGTTAGTGATCCTGACTGCTGAATCGGAGGTCGTGGGTTCGAATCCCACACCTGATAAAACTTTGTGTTACCTACAAATAGTTGTCCCGAGTCTATCTGAATAATTATAAAACTCCCGTGGCACACGTTTAAAAAAAAAAGACAACCCCAAAAATACTTTTATATATAGGTACACATATAAACAAAATGTCGGTCTCATGGTCACCGTACTAAAACCCATAGCTAACATTCTACAAGTGTACTGCATCGTTGTACAGCGTACTGTAGGTCCAACCTGTATGTAGGCTTTCTATTGACCTGTTTGTATTATTGTATGTATGTATGTATGTGTAAGGTGGTATCGTAAATTGCTAACTCGATGTGGGTTAGTGTGTAGATCTATGAATAACGTTACAATTACTTATTATGAAGCTAATAAATAAAGTTATTTGAACATCTAGAAGGGAATTATTTTCGTGTTATCCTAGTAGTAACTAGTAACAGTTGACTTGTTGTTCTGCCACTATATGACTGTATATATACCGTCTGATAACAGTTCGATCTGATCCCTTATATATATCAGTATTATATATTACGTAAATTTAATTTTGCTTCATATACGTATGTGGCGACTTCCACGTACAGAAGAAACATAACAACACCATCTAGCGAAGACAAGTTGAACTATGTAGCAACTAAACTAATGACATAGTACGATCCTGAGTAACGATAGTAAAGTTCTCGGGCCGATTAGTAGTCATGATCACCTCGCCTGGTTGGAAGATCCTCCCTTTGTGTTGCAGGAACCTAACACCCGTTTCCGTGTATAATAGAATTAGTTGTACACATTTACATCAATGTTAATTAATAACAGATGCTTATACACAGGCCCACAAAAAAATGGCCAACTGTGTGTCGCGACACGCGTAGGGCAGGGATCAGCGATTGACAACTTCATCCTAAGTCAATTTTAACTAAAATTGCTTTTAACTTTTTTAAGAATACTTTAAAATTTTGTTGATTTATGCTCTTAACTTAAAACATAAATATATATAGTCCTGCCTGTATCCCTGTAGGGGCATGAAGAAGTGTAATTAACGCCAACATTTATCACATTTTAGTCTTTTTACGAAATAGGGGGCAGGCGTATGGTCGTCATCCGGGCACTTTTGGGACTTAGATGGGAAACTTTGAATTGACATGAAAGGGAGGATAGAGTATATTGCTTATATAGATGGATTATATTGGACTGGACTGGATTGACTTATACTCCCCAGTATAAGTATTATTCTTAAGCAAGGTAGTGTTAAGCAAGCCAGTACGAATGGTGTGATACCACGGCACAGACTGGAGGCTCAACTCCCGCTCTGCTCATTCTTTTCGCCGCTTCCCCCCATCCTTCATCACCCTCAAAGCAGGGCAGTGCATTTGCGACTCTTGAGTTGCAGGTGTCCATGGTCGGCGATTGTCGCTTACCTTCAGGTGACCCGTTTGTTAGTTTGTCCCCCTTCATTATAAAAAAATAATAATACAATGATACCTTTTTTTATAGCGTGATAAATGTCGTATACATATACACTACAGCCTTATAGTATTACAAGTTTCTGAGCTAATCAGGGGACAGACAGATTGACGAACACGATACAACTGTACCTGTGTTCTTGTTGAATACATAACCCTAAAGCGATAACCAACTAGTAAAACCAAGTTTATTTCACAAAATACATGCACAAAGTCGGGTTTAAGAAGGCGCATTAACCCGAAGCATGGTCATAAATATATTATAGTGACAAAAGGACAACGTGTTGCCGATAGGTCGAAAGTTCGAGTCCCGGGCTATTCATAACGCGGTGTAAATACAGGAATGCTATCAGATATGTTAGTTTGAATTAATGTAATAAAATATTTATAGTTGCTTAAACTGCTTTGTCAATTTAGACGTAGTTTTAAGCGTGTGTAGTTAGTTTTTGAAGAATTTAAATTTGACGTGGAAAAAACCTTATGACCTGCACAGTTTTAACAGACTTCAAATGATACCTTTTAACTGGAATGGTTAAAGTCAAAAGGCTTAGTATTTAAACACAAAAAGTGAAAATTAAAAGTACAAAATACCCCGTACTTCAAAATTCCTCCAACGATTACAAAAGACATAATGATCTTCATAAGAATGAGCAAAACAAAAAAACCTAATCGAAATCAGTCCATCCGTTCAGGAGCTATGATGCCTTAGATAGATACACTGATACACAACAACAACCTCTTTAATATTTTCTTCCATTCTTCTTTATTCTAATTAATTAATCATGTTAAATATTTTTTAAATCAATATTACAAAATAGTTCTATCTGCATATGTCTAAGCAACGGAAAGTAAATATTGAGACTCATTTTCTCTTTTAAAAAAAATATTATTGTAAAACAATAAAGAGGGTTCAAAGTGTTCACCTTTAAAAGTACTAATCGCATAAACTATAAAATATACTAAACAAAAAAAAACAGGAGCCCTTAAGAAATATATATAGTTCTGTAGACCATAGGGCTCGACATAAGCCATTACTAGTGTTGTGGTTAAATATTCGACATATCCGCAATATACGAAATACAAACAATATTCTCAAACTATGGCGATCGTTATTGTTTTGAGTACGTATTTACAGCCGCTTCATTAGTTTTATTAGTTTTTGTGTTTTAATGTTACAAAAGTATGTGAACAAAAGAAAAATATTTCTTTATTTTCTTGAAAAAAAAAAAAATGTATGTCAGAGAGCCATATTAGCCGCAGGACTGACGAGTGTTTTGGAAAACGAGTTCTTGAGTGGAGACCGCGTCTCGGCAAACGTGGTAATTTAGTAGGTCTAAATAATCTTTGGGAGATGTTCTACTTTCTACGTGAAAGGTAGCCTACGTCCTTAAACTATATGTGTGACAACGTATACATAAAATCCAATTATTGAGAATGACTTATTATTCAAATATACTCACGCCTATATCGCTAAAACGTTAGTTAGAGGCATTTTATAAGGCTCCACTTTGCTAATCATAACTTAGTTTTACTTTGATAATAGGTGGCAAGCCTAATTCCGTCAAGCACTGTATATGTCTGTCTCATAGATAATGATCCAATCCCTAACCGGTGGGTCTTATTCTACTCCAATGAGAACATGTTATCAGCTAATATACAAAAATATTGAAAAGTTTCTTTTGTTCATTTTTGTGTTCTGTAATTTAAATTGCTTTTTCTTCAAGTAATATATTTAAATTATTTATGTACCATTAAATGTTACAAATAACTGTTAATATAACAAAGCTTGTTTGTTATTCAAATCGGAGTAACCTTCAAGGGTGCGTCAACCGAGAGTCAGACAATTGGAGGCCATTTCAGCAATAAGGTATTTTCCAACAAACGTATGTATTTATGTTATTTTCATAAATCATAATGTAACAAAGTTAAAGACAAATAGAATGCGTGTATTAGGTGTTTATTTTGGGTATTTATATCTTTTTGGCTTATTAATGTGAAGTAACATTTCGCATCCTAACTAAAAAAAACCTAACTATATGTATATGGAAAAATCCTAACTAAATGTGTTATTAATAACCATAAAGTAACTCAAAAATTATAAACTAGGTGTTGCATTTATAATTGATATTTTTGTTCTGATATTGGCTTTCTGGGCGAATGACTCGAACCTGACCCGAAGTGATGCTCATAAAATACATTTGTTCTCGTTAATTTTCAGGATACTCAAGGTATATTACACATTAAGAAGGTTTTTGGATACGTGAAAAACTATATGAATAACATACACGAAAAAAAAATCTGTATATTGATATTGGGGAGTATAAGCAATAGCTCAAGCAAGTCAGGGTCGCACACCTATAGTTCGAAACGGCTGGTGCCGGGAAGTGCAAGCCTTTTAACCAGATATTGACTCTCTAAGTTTCCTATTTCATACTCCTCCAAATGTACACGATACTTATTTTTAGTTATATAATATTTACATATTTCGTCACAAAGATGTAAAACAATACAAAAATCTCTACAATAACAAGTGTCTACCTTACACTTAAGAAATATCCTTAAAAATGGCTCTATATCTGCTACGCAAAACATTTATATATAAACATACGTATATACATACGATTGTAATTCGAATTCGGAAGCGATTAGATTTGAAAATTCGCATTTGGTTCTACTAATGTAATAGGCTTCAAGTTTATTGCCGTCAAGTTGGCACTAAATGGCTGTATACATAACGTCTGATAGATAACAGCCCAATTTACGATTCCACCGGGAAGAGATGGGGTGGCCCTAATCTAGTCCACTGTAAACCACTTGGTAAAAACTGCACTGACTATTACTTCATATTAATAATAAAACACTCATGTTAACTAAATATCACATTACTCATAGTACGGAGTTTAAAGAAATCGCATCATAACTTGTTGAACACGTTGTACGTAAATGTTATACTACATGTCAATCCCACAATTAGACAATTCAAATGACACCTCACAAAATCCATTAAACCGTTTAGGGTTTAAAGCGTGACAAACAAACAACATACATACAAACAATCATAACAAAAACATAACCCTACTTTACTTTAGCAGTCTATTTAAACGATTTGATAATGGCTTCTTCATCAGGTATCGGTATCGAACCCCACCTAATATACACACACTAACACAAACCATTTCCAAAGAACGCTAACAATACTATGTAATATGTAACCTTGATCCTTGATCAAGTCAGTAATAAAACTCAACAATTTTAACAAGGTACATGTCGCAATCTTACAACCAATTAATATCCGCATCAAAATATCCGTATCCCACTACTTCCCGCACTAATTATCATCTAAT